>CM035437.1:53964155-54604155 GCA_020310875.1 Ceratopteris richardii | reverse complement strand
TTAAGTACATATATTGCACACAAAACAACTTCAAGCTAGAAGTTATGTGGTAAAGCTTGACTTTTGACCATACACCTCGCCATCTCCATGAGAGACCTATTCCTTCTTTTTATAGCTCCATTTTGTTGAGGTGTATACAACATACATTGATGTTTTATCCCACGTTCAACCAGAACTGCATTAAAATTCGAAAACATGTGTCCCCCCATCACAATGGAGGGTGCCCAAATGCATTCTTACAAATTTTCAACCATAAGTAGAAATTGTTTGAAGCACGTAAACACTTCAGAATTTGCATTTAATCGATACACCCATGGATGTCTGGAGAAATCATCAATGAAATTCATGAAGTAAAGATAGTTCCCAAAAGAAGGCATTTGCATAGCACCATAGACATCATTATGAACAAGCTACAATTTATGAGCAACTCATGTTATTGTTAGTGTCCATGTGAAAGGCCAAATGGCCACTGAACACTTCTTTGTATATGTTCTTTAATAAAACATATAGTGGTCTCGTCAGTCACAGACTAAAAGTTCGACCGCATTTGTAAGACCTAAGAAGTCTGTCTTCGTGCTCCCCTGTGTACTGTGGATTTTCCATGTATTCTGCAGCTTCTGTATTGAGTACTGTGTGTGGCCTTAGGAGCTCAGTTTTCTACTCCAAGGATATCGTTGTGGAGCTCTTGAGAAGGAGAGCCCAATATGGTGCATCGCCATCAAAATACTTCACTGGTGTCAGAGCAGTTTGAAGCAAAAGCTTTGTTCCTTTTGTGCGAGCGAAGCGAGCACCCCCCCCCCCCCGCCTTTCTCTAAGGCTTACGACTACGGCGGCGACCAAGGCATAGACCTTGGCATACCTTGTCATCCGAGTCACCGAAGTCGCCGTTGGCTGCGCACGAGGGAGGACATCAACGATCAAGGAATATAGAGGTTCTCAGTACTTCTCGGGAGGTCACCCATCCCAGTACTGTTCCCCCAGAGCTCGCTTAACCGTGGCAATCTCTTGCCGCTAAACTACACTCCTGTGGTGTCTGAAGAAGGGGAAAGACTAAGGTTGACATTACCTTGAACATGTTTTGTTCCCTCAAATCTTCATTCTTTGCCTTCAAAGCCTATTTTTGAAGCATTTTTGGGGTGTCTTTTGGAGCCATTTTGGAGTACTTCTGTACGTAGTTATCTTCACACAGGTCCAAGAACATCAATAAATAAGATGTTCTTTGTACTTCTGGAACAATAAATACCAACCTTTGGGGCTGTGTTTTAAGCCACACTCATAAAACTACATGTTTCTTGAAAGATTTCAGTTTTGGTGGGAACAACTACTGCAAATTTATGCAGGTTTTTTGAGCCAAAAACATCAGAGTTGACAGACACTTGCAGGTGTTATTGGCTAGTATTTGGGTTGTGCATTCAGCCTTTTAGTGTCATTTTACTACATATATTGAGCACATACACATCATGTACGCTTCTGTGGATACCGCTTATGTACGTCCATGTGGTCATTGATATAGCGGTTACGTTCTTTGCATAAAGCCTTTTATGTTTGATAAAGAGGGTTGTGGTGAGGTTTTTTTAACTGGGAGACACCCAGATGTCGGGGTCTTTTCGGTGATGCAGGCGAAAAACTTACCTACCCTTGCCATAGGAGATGTATGATAGTTGTTCATAGGTGCTTGATAAGCTTAGTTGGCTTCTATTGGGTGACACGTTAGTACTTGTAGTTTTATGATATTTTGACACTGTTCATACGCTCATTTTGCAGAGGATAATCTAGCAAAATTTTTCCAGATTTTTGGTTTTGTCAACTATATAGTGGTCGATTTACTCCTTGATGCACTTATTTGTTGGTGTTTGGACTCTTCTAGCTCCATTATCATTCCATTCAGTTCTCTACCATTAAGGCGTCAGAGGTCTCAGGCACATCCGGTGGATCAGGGTCTAGTGCTAGTGTTCCGAGGAGGAGCTATACCTTGCAGGGCAAAGACCATTTTGAGATCCGAAAATTTGATGGCACAAACTTTGCTCTATGGAAGAATCAGATTAAATATGTTCTGATTCAAAGGAGGCAATGGAAGCCAATAAATGGAATTTCAAAGAAGCCTGTTGACATGGATGAAGATGATTGGGATGAGTTAGATGAAATGGCCAGGTCTACCATTCGCATGCACTTGGCAGATAATGTTTACTTTACAATATTAGAGTGTGAAAGCGTAGAGGAGCTTTGGAAGAAGTTATGCAATACATATGAAAAAGAAACAGCATCAAATAAAGTCTATCGGATGAGAAAATTATATGACCTTCGTATGAAGGACATAGATAGTGTTGTTGCTCATCTAAATGAGTTTGATGCTATATTCTCTAAGTTACAGGCTCAAAAAATGGATATGGATAATGAAATGAAAGCAATATTGATGTTATGCACCTTGCCGTCATCATGGGATACATTTTGCACATCTATTAGCAACACTGCACCTAGTGGTAATGTTGTATAATTCATGGGTTCAGAGGGTTAAACATATGGATTCTAAAGATTAGAATATGATGTATGTTTGCTTTGGTCTAGCCCTTGAATTACCCTTGGAACATGCCTTGAACCTTTGGGTCAAACCCTTGGTTTTAACCCTTGAGGTATTTATTCATATGAGCTCCCAATTGAATGGTTAGAACCTTAGGCTTGATTTATCCTAAGTTTAGTCTTGGGAGAAGCTTCTATAGGAGCCACCTTGTGTGTACGTGAGAGAAGAATCCTCATTTGATTTAGAAGGCATGTGATAGACCCTAGGAAATTAGAAGGCATGTGATCACCCTTGGGAAAGTGTCCACATGAAGGACACTTGGCTGGACACTTGGCCAATCTCAAGGACATGCACCCCCTTGGGCTAGAGGTATATATATGGGTGGAGTTGGATGGGTGGATACGTGCTCTTTCTTAGGAGTGTGGACTTGGTCTTGGTAGTTTGATTTATGAGTAGTAGTCTGTTGTTTCACAACATTGGTACTTAGAGCCATAGATTGTACATTTCGAGCTCACGTGACTGTCTTCTCTGTTAGCAAATCTGTCTTCTCTGTCATATAGCAGATCTATTTTAGCCATGGGTTATGAGCTCAGAAGTAAATGTATAGATAACAAGTGATAAGACGTATGTATCTATGCAAAATATTCTACAAATGTTCCAATAAATACATTCCATTTAGTACAAATGAGTAAGTATGTGTGTAAATGTATGTATTTGTTTATTCTATAACATGTTCACCAAAACAATAGAGCTTCTTGAATCATTCCATTTAGTACAAAAATACGCTTTTATATGTGATACAAAAATCTAGGCTTGCTTATTTGTGTGTACATCAATCTATATAGCTTTGTATTCTTATGCAAAAACGATATGAAATATCTCAATTAGTTACTTGGCACACTCCTCCCAACCTTATATAGCCCTTTCCCATATTCACATCTAGAGTATTTCTAAGGTATGAAAACCCCTCATATGGTGATTTTAAGGATATGGAATAACCTCGAAGACTTGTGCTAGAGCATTGGCTCTCTCGAGCTCTGATCCTTGACCCATTTATGATCCTCGAGCAATGCAGGTAGACCAATGCTAGACCATGGTGGTCTAAATAAATGCAAAAAAATTCATTGTCCTCAATGACCAATGAAGGAAAGTGTCAATGAATTAGAGATTTTGATTTCCAAGTAGTGTCTGTAAATGGATTGTTGGTCCATGCTACTAAATATTTTGGTATGGATTGATTTTGCAACTACTGCTCCCTCTTATCGAGAACTCTAAAAGGTCTAGCTCATGCATTCTATCTCCTAAAGCAACAATACCATCCACACATTCTCATCTCGATAAATATATGGTCTCAACTTGCTAACCTGAAAAATTGAGTAAAATTTACAATAATTTGGCAATTGTAACTTATATGCAAGATCAATAATCTTCTTGATTATTGTCCAAGGTCCACAAAATCTAGGTGATAACTTGGGTTTCTGAACCATTGTTAATGAAGAATAAAGTGGAACCTATAAGAACACACAATCACCTTCTTGGAACATCTTGGTGTGCAATGTCTGTCTACAAAAGCTTTCACCCTCTTAGCAACTTACTAAAGATTGGATTGAGATATCTTTAACTTATCTTGCATATTTGTAACAATCTATGAAGCACTCAGAGATTTCATCGATAAGCCTATGATAGCTTGACTCTGTGGAACATAACCATAAATCACCTCAAAATATGCCATCTTGGTACTTTTGTGATTCCAAGTATTGTAACAAGACTCAAGTAATGGAAGGAAACTATCCCCATCTATTTGCCTTTTTGAAACATATGCCCAAATGATATCTTCTAGTACCTGATTATCTCTTTCGGTCTGACCCTCTATTTGTGGATGCTTTCCACTACTCATTTTGAGTTGAATTTATAATTTGTTAAACATATGCTTCCAAAAATTTCCTTTCAACCTAGGATCCTTGTCCGAGACTATAGACTTAGGTAAACCATGTAATATGAAAATGTTATAAATGAACAATTATGCAACTTGCGGATCTTCCATTGATTCCTTAGTAGGAATAAAGTGTTCCATTTTACTTAAATAATCTACCACTATGAGAATAGCATTCTTCTGATGGCTTCCTAGTTAAACCCACTATGAAGTCTATGGAAATATCGTCCCAACAATACTGTAGTATTTCTAATGATTGTAGCAAACTAGGAGGGTCTCTCCTCTCTAGTTTGTTTCCCTAACACCTAAATCACTAGCTTAACATAATTCTTTGCATCTCTTAACATCATTGGCCACCAAACTATGCATCTAACCAACTACAAATTTCAATACTAGGATGTCCTACACAAGGTACATTGCGGTTCTAAAAAATCACTCCCTTTCTAAACTTCCCTTCTTGGGAACTAGGTATGCATATCTTTCCTTTTCTTTTAACCAAACCTTACTCAACTTGGAAATTAGAGAATGGCTTATTCTCACTATTATCTTACAATTTGCTTACTATAGACTGACAGTAGTCATCCTCAACCTATAAGTCTTTAATCTCCTGAATCATATCAATATCTAGAACTGTAAAACTAATTTGATGCATAATAGGAGATAATGCATCTGCAACTATATTGCTCTTGACTTTTCTAAACAAAATCTCCATATGAAATTCTTGCATCAAATTAGCCAATATAGCATCTCATCGATCAAGCTAGGAACATTAATACTTTAGCATGTGATGATCTATGAAAACTTAAAAGTTACCCCATACAAATAGTGTCTCCAATTTTTCAAAGCATGAACTATAGCATAGGGTTCCTATTCATGGACATGCAAGTTTCTTTGGGACTAAGACAGTTTCTTACTTTCAAAAGCAACTGGTCTACCATCTTGAATTAAAACTGCACCAATTGTGATGCCACTAACATCGGTCTCTAGCTCAAAAGGTTTTTGTGGATCTACTACTAACAAGACTATATCACTTGAAATTGCTTGTTTCAATGCATCAAAACCTTGTTGTTGTGAACTGCTCCAGAAAAACCTTTGATTGTTCTAAATAAACATACCAATGGTGCAACTATGTGTGAATAGCTAGCATTAATTTTTTGATAAAAACTCGATAATCCTAAGAATGATCATAATTGATGCTCATTCTGAGAAATCGGCCAACTGAGGATCACATAAACTTTTGTTGGATCCATTCTAATTCCATCTATGGAAATAATGTGTCCTAAGTAATCAATCTCAAATAGACATAGCTATGTCTTCTCTAGGTTGACATACAACATATTCTCATTCAACATCTTGAAAATTGTATGCAAATGACATTCATGATATTTCAAGGATAAATCAACAAATCATCCACAAAATCTACTACAAATTGACCAATAAAGGGACAAAAAATATCATTTATCAACATCATAAAAGTACAAGGAGCAATTTTCAAACTAAAAGGCATTACAAGATACTCACAATGATCAAATCTAATACTAAAAGGCATCTTATGTAGATTATCATCTTTAACTCTTATCTGATGATAAACACTTTTTAAATCTATCATACTATATATAGTAGCACCACCTTGTGCATCCAGAATATCATTGACCCAAGGCATCAGATATATGTGTTTTATTGTTTTTTTATTCAAAGCTATGTAGTCTATACACATGTTATAATATCCATCCTTTTTTCTAATCAAGAGAACTGGGGCTGCCAAAGGTGAATAACTCAATCTGATTAGTCCTTTCTTGAGATACTCATTGAATATAAGACACACTTCTACCTCCTCTTGTAGGCTCATGTGATATGGTTGTCTGGCTAGTGGATGAGCTCGTGGTATAAGCTCGATCTTGTACTCCACATTTTTGCTAGGTAGAAGACCTATAGGTGAATGAAAGACCCCAATTAGCTACATGCCACTCTCCTCAAAACCTTAAATAGCCCTTGCCCTTATGCACATGTAAATTCTTCCCTAAGGTACAAACATCCCTCATATGGCCACTCTGAGAAGATAGAATAACCTCAAAGACTCATGCTAGAGCCTTGGCTCCCCCAAGCTCTAAACATTGACCCGTTTAGGGTCCTCAACCAATGCAGGCAGACCAGTGGTAGACCATGGTGGTCTAAATAAATCTAACACAATGGAAGATTGAATCAATAAATCAATATGTCTTAGCTTAATACTAACTAAGTGAGACTATGTTTATACTTAGACATACTCGTCACCTGAAGCTCTGGATTGAATGAATCCTTGGATATAAAGTAAGGGAAGCATGAAGAGAGAGGTGGTTCGAGCAAATTTTCCCTTCTTTAGGAGGTCTTTCCCTCCCAGTTTTATATACTCCCATAACCCTAATGGGTCACTTATCTTTGAATATTCACTTGCTAATACATAGTGTGTTGTGTTGTGCTCCAAGCTTCTTCTTCTTTCTTATGTTGTTCATGTGCTTTTGCAATCCTTGAACTCCAAGAATTGGTATCAGAGCAGGTCACTACTTGATCTAGGGTGTTGTCACTCCAACACAATGAGAGTACCACTGCGGTGAAGATCCACCTTGTAAATGTCAATCCATGGAGATGTGAGGATGGTATGTCAACAATGAGCAAGAGGAATGCACAAATGTGAGAGTGACAAGCATGAAAATGTGCAGACACATACACACATGCACACACAAGGTAGAACAAAGAGTTTGCACAATGAAATCTCCTATTATCAACTCAACTTATAAGTATGCTCTTAGACACCTAGATTCTGTAACAATCTACCTCCAAAAATGAGCTCTCTAGCTCCTTTTATATGTTTTTGACTAGCTTTTGCTTAGTTCAAACCTAGTGTCTGACCAAGTTTAGGTCCCCATAATAATTTGAGGATTCAAATGAGCTTTAAAAAATATAAAAAATGATATATGGTCTCTTCTAACACTCCTCAAGTTTAAGCACTCATTGGCTTTCAAAAAGAGCTGAATCTACCAGGAAATTGGGTATTTACATGGAAATGTAGTGATAAAAATCATTGTTTTGTTGAAAGTTAGATCTAAAAATTTGATTTGGCATATTCTTTGCAAGATCTTTAAAATAACACATTATGGGCAATATTGAAGCCCAAAGGTTGTAATAAGTCATTTGTGTGATAGATTTTGAAAATAGGTAGACTTCAGTATAGTCTCTTTCATATTTGCCATGGCCTGGATCTAGATGGACACTTGTTCATCATGCATTCTACCGATGTCTTTGACTTGTTTTAACCATGGTGGCCTCATTGTCTCGAATGTTTCCTTCCCCTCTTTTGTTGCATGGCCACCTTGTACTCATTGAGGTTCATACTTCTCCTCAAAGGTCTGATTGACTGGGATCACTACTATCTCTTTAGCTTTTGCTACCTTTGGGGGCAAAGGGGGTCTTTCATATTAGAGAAGCCTGGTTTGAAGTTCTTGGATTTTTTGTTGTATACCAACCAAATCAATTGGTTCGATAGTGGCTACGGTGATTTCCTAGGCTAGTTGGGGTGGTGATGTCTTTTGTTGTTGTTGTTGTTGTTGTTGTTGGAATTGTGCTACTTCCTCATAGATTTTTTCATGTGACTCCAACGAATTTGCGTACTCTTCAAGAATGATTCAAATGTTCTCAGGAGTGATGGCCCAAAACTTCGATGAACTAATGGATGCACCTAGTGTATTCTTGATAGATGTTTCCAAGTCCTGTTGATTCCATTGCTACAACCTTTTGTTCTCCTCCTATGCAACAACTAGATGGCATTTTAATAATGCCATACTGTGTGATAATCGAGCATTGTGTTCCATCTATGTATGTAAATGACTTTCCATGACTTTGAAAGACTCCTGACCCATATTCTATATCTTTGACTCTATCTCATTATGGGAGATATATAAGGTGTTGTCTTGATCTTGCAATAAAGCATTGCTCACTACTAGGTTGGAAATCCTCTCCTAAAGTTTTGTGGATCCATCTTGAAGATCTGCATTGCGATGTACCAATTGTTGGTACTCATGTCATTATTGGTTGGCACAGTTGGTCATTGATGCGATTATAGAATCTATGATGGGGGTACTTATGTTGGATGCAATTTGTAAATTATTTAATGAAGGGGGAAAGGAAGGGGAAATGGAAGAGTGGATGCCATGGAAAGAGACTTAGTGAGTGGCGGTTATGTTGTGGGTGAGGGGATTGGAGATGGTGGAATTGTGGGGGGTTGGGGAGCTACAATAAGTGGTGAAATGTCCATGGAGTTAGACGTGGTTGTGAGTGAGGTGGCCACTACAAATATCAAGACTTTGTGTGCAGTGCTTGACAAAAATGAAGAATATACAAAGGGGTCAAGGGGTAAATACATAGGACCTTGTTACATGTAAGAGGCACCAAGTGTGTCCCAAAAGGAAGGATCGAGGCAGTTGAGGTTGAAACATGGAGGAGAAAGGGGATGAGTAGGGCATTGAGAATGAGTATGCTTGAGTGGGTGGGAATGAAGCTAATGTTGGTTGAGTGGCAAAATGATTGATTATAGGTTCAGGTAGGAAGTCTATGGTTGTAGAGGTTCTTGTATGGTACAATGGGTTGGTAATGGAGGAGAAAAGTTGTGACTGTGAGATAGGGTTATGAAATGTAAAACTAGGGATCGTAGTTACTGCTTCAATGATGAGTTGTACTTTGGTGGCAAAGATGGGAGTGGGTTCAATTGGTTTGGGGGGTGAGTTAGGGAGAGTCTGGAAGCTGGGCTCCTTAGCTTGAGCGACAATTGTGCTCGTTGGATGAGGTTTAGGGGTCCTAATGGGTGAGGGAATGGGAAGGGGTGAAATGGGAGGGATTTGTACAAGGGTTTTAATGGTTAGACCTATAGTTGCTATGGAAGTTAATGGTATGGAGGTGGTGGTGACTTCGGTGCTGATGGGGGTAGATGTCGTTTTTGCAATCAAAACTTAGTGGAATCTGAATATTTTTGCCTAATCTCTGTCTCACGTGGAGATGTCGTTCATCATGCTGTACTCGTTGTCTTTGTAGCATGTGATCGATGGCCTCAACAACACTAGTTTTTTTCGATAAGGCATATAAAGAGGCTAAGAACTATGGCTCTAAGTTCTCTGTTGCCAACAATTGTTCCATGATGATCCGACTACTTACTTAGTGAAACTACTTCAGGTATGAACCTCTTGCATTGTCTGGCATAACATTTTGAGAGTTGTTGTGTATATCGGCTCTCCTTCTTCTTCATCTTCTTCTTCTCTATTATGTCCTTCCTCTCCCTATGATTTGGTTGCTTGTTGCTCCTCTTGCCAATGGACGTGTTCTTCTTCTATGATGTGTTGTTGTTCTTTTGGCTTCTTTGTCTATTGTTCTGTTTCATATTTTGTGTCATATCCAATGTCTACATCTACCAAAGGAACGTCTTGAAGGAGTTGTTCAAAGTCAAAGGTACCTGAATCATCAAATCCTTCAAGTACTTAAAATTTGAAATCAATGGGAAGGTGTGGGGCCAATGGTTGTGATGTGGAGAACCATTTTGTGTTGCACCGAGGAAGGTGAATTGTAAAAGTTTTCACAATCCGAGGAAGGTGAGATATCTAGTGTCATGATTGCACCTCATGGTTGTGCATAGGGAAGTGTTGTTGCCTTTTGACTTTTGACTTTTGAACAATTGAAGCCTTGTCTAGATAAGGGCTTTCTCATAGGAGAGGCATTTGTAGATAGTCTGCGTGATTGCACAAGACCATTCAACACAAGTCTGTGTAACCATCTTACATTTGCTACATAAAGTTATTCGATGATCTAGTGAGGGAAGTTAATGTTCATCCCATTAATTTTGGCTGAATATAGATTGAACTAGATATGCTTGTGGGGCTAGGTGAATCGGTCTTGCCCCAAAAAGGTGAAGTGTTGCATACAGATCCTAAGTGGCACTAATATATTTGGAGTCATGGTTGTCATATTCTTAAGTTTCACTACATTTTTGTTCTTCATAGAATCTAGTATGAGGGTTTCCTTGTCCGATGGAATATGCATGCCTTGTGTGTTGAGGACTTCTCAAGCCAAATTCAAGGTGAGTTTGAATCATTTCACCTCGTTATTATGTAATATAGATAGAAACATAAAAGTTCTATGTGCATATCTAATTGTACTTGGTTGTAAAGTGTGAATCAAGTAAAAACACCTCATGAAGTCTGGCTTTGGAAACAAAGCACTAAAATATTTTGCTAATCTTATTCGATGCCAAATGGCCTGTAGCTTCGATGTGTTCTAGAGCTTCTCGAATTCCCTAGAGAAGTATTGGAACTTACCCCATATGTTGTTGAAATCACACTTGGATTCCCAAATATGTGGAGTGTCTCTAAGTGGACCAACTAGCTCATTGAACCAATGTGAGTGTGTGTTCATCCATTCTATTTGTCTTGAAGGGGAATCTTTAATTGGTATATGCCTTAAGTGTCTAAACTATGCTAGCCTCTCAATGGGATGTTCCTCAATGGGTAGGCTACTGATGTCTATAGATTGTGAACTTGTTCTAGCTTCAACCATTATGTGCTACTACGTGTGATGCTCCTTGTAGATTTGCTATAATAAGAAGAACACATAAGTATTGTCTAAGAAACCTAATGAGAACTTGTCCCCTTTAAAATACCAACATGTCTCCCTATATCCCTATGTGTTGTGTATGTGATGTGGAAGTGAATAGTGTGTCGTGAAGTGAATAGTGTGTGATGAAGTGAGAATGTGGGTTTAAGCAAAGTCTAGATGCATACTCTGGTTGATGCATGAGTGCGACATGCTCCTAGTAGTGTACAAGTATATTACAAGGTTGGTTGTGGTGGTATGTGACATGGCTTGACTTTTGAGAGTTACCTTATGGGATTAAAAGATTTTCATTTGGGTGTGTGCATTGTATCTGATGATGACTTGACTTTCCACATGTTGTTGAATCTGTTTGTTAGAGTGCTCTTCCTTCTGCATCACAGGTATTTATACACAAACAACGTATTTTTCTTCAAGATCAATCTTAGAAGAGCCAAGGGCTTGTGTTGAACTTAGATCGTTGATCATACTTCCTTTAGAAGAGCCAAGGGCTTGTGTTGAACCTAGATCGTTGATCATACTTCCTTCTAATTCTACTCTAATGTGTTGGTCTTGAACCCAAACCTGAAGAAGACAACTTCTTAGGTTTAAGTTGACCACATAATCCTAGATCCAATCTTGATCTAAGATGAGAGTCTTAGTGAGATCCTCATCGTGGCATGCTAGCTCACTGATTATCGGGTCGGTATCTTGAATTGAGATGGGAATTTCTTTCTCACCCATGCAAGGGTTTTCCACACCTCCTAGTCCTATAAGGTAAGCCTTAATACGATTCATTTGTAAATTCATGGCCTAACAACAAGAATACCATATTGCACTAGGAGCCACTCTTGAATCAATCAGTGTTCTAATGAACTTGATTGTTATACCTTGTCCTAACTCAACTAAAATAAAGGGTCTTCTATCAATGATGCTAGGAGAGGTATTCCTCTTAATCTGGCACATGGCCATATGACATTGGTGGGCATTTGAATGGGTAAAATCATTATTATTCCTCAATTTTTCTAAGCCTTGTCTTCTTAATTTCATTTTTTTAATGTGTTCTAAGTCTTCAACTTGCACTTCTTTATGTCTTCTTTTCTCTTCTTCATCTTTTCTCTTAGCCATTTGAGCTTTTTCAACATATTTTCAATCAAAGGCTCTTGATAGAGTCTAACTCAACATCAATTGATGTAGTTTGGTAACACATCTCCTTCTAGGGTGGCTAATTAAACGACACTACTAATCGATATCCTATTGATTATCATGGGTTCATATCCACATTTCTCTAACTTCTGTGCATGTTGCTTTAAAGTGTACACCAAAACTAAATCACCCAGTTTCATACGTTTATCCTTTACATGTGCATTAAAATAAGCTTTTTGTCATTTCTTCACTGTGTACATCCTACCACTACTCTCAATCTAGTTTCTCCTCATATATTCTTGAGCCTCCTACTTTAGAATTCTTTTTCCCACTAGATTCATCTCTTGAGGGAATGTTTTCAACCTAAGAAAGTCAACTAAAAGATTTCTCAAATCTTGTATCAAAAACACTTAAAGTGGCATGTTCCATGGGTGGTTTATTAATACACGTAGGAGAATCCTTAAGTAACCTATAAACATCTTCCTCCATTGTTGGCCAATATACTTGTAATATTTTTAGATTATGTAGGGTTCTATGTTTAGAATGGTGTTGCCCTAATGCACCTATGTGTGCTAATTGCAACCACTTATCATGCTCTTCCTCGTCCACACAACAAGCTAAGATTCCTTGATTTTTTTTCTTGTAGATACTCCCAACGAGTATTTGATATCTCTATGATTGGAAAATTTATTTTTCCTTCATCCTAATCACTAGATTCTTAGGTCCACATGTAAGAATAGGCACATGTGTTTTAGCCCAATTTGGGACTACTTCCAAGTTGAGTAAGCAAAAGGAAGGCCATTTGATACCCCCTTGTGGTGATTCTCCTGAAGTGAGTCTAGAAAGGTGATCTGCCCTAAGGTGAGTCTTACCCTTCCTAAGAAGTACCTCAAAATTGTATTCTGTTAGCATGAAAACCCATTTTACTAATCTGTCTATATTGCAAGGTTTGTTCACTAAATATAGTAGTGCTTGATGGTGACAAACACTTTGCAATGATAGTTCACATGTGGATAAAACATCAGTGGTGTCCACAATGACCCATAAAAGCTTGTACTTCCTTGAGTGTCTTTTATCTAGGTAACTCTACCATAGCTCTCACTTTATCTTCATTCATTGATATTCCATTCTTTGGCATGAAGTGACCTAATATATTGCCTTGCATGACCATGAAAAAACACTTTTTTATATTCAATCAGACTCGATATTCACTTCATTTGTCAAAGATTTGTCTAGATTTGGTATAATCATTTGTCTTATGTGGGAATGAGCGCACAAATCATCCACATAGAGCTCTAAATCCTTCCTCAAAAATTCCTTAAACACATGATACGTCAGCCTCTAAATGTAGTAGGTGCATTAATGATCCTAAATGGCATCACACAAAATGCAAAGACCCTAATTCAATGGCAAAAGACATCTTGTTTTGATCCTCAAGGGATATGGCTACTAGATTGTAACCAAAAGATCCATCAAGGAAGTTGTAGACTTCCTTGCCCATTACTCTCTCTAAGATATGTCCAAGGATTGAAAGTGGATAACTATCTCATATAGTGGCATCGTTAACTTTTTTCAGGTTAATCAAGACACACCATTTTCAATTCTTTTTGGTAATTACAATGATGGGGAATACCCATTCCATATGCTCAATTTCATAGATGAATCCTTCTTCTATCAAACTATCAATCTCTTGTTTTACTTTGGCTACATAAGTATCATTATAATCGTAAGGCTTCTACTTGGCTGGATTGGCCTATAAAGTCATGGAGATCCTATGGAAAGAGATATCTGAATCCACTCCTTTCAAATCCCTATAGTTCCAAGCAAACACATCTCTATATTCTCTCAATAACTTGATCAAATCTCGTTCTTCTTCACTCAAATCATGTCCTATCTAGGTACATCTTTCTTCTTTGTCTTCAAAAGTTACTAAAACCTTCTTAGTCTGTTCCTTGTTATCGTAAGCTTCTCCCATGAGAGCTTCTCTTTTAGGAATTTTGACCATAATCTTTTAGTCTCCTATCTCATATTCTTGAAATTGTCTAGCACTTTAAACAAATGCTCTTCCTCTCCTTGTGTCGGGGGCTTTTTCTTTCTTTTCTTCCTTTGACTCTCGGTCTCTACTTTTGTAGCTAACATTACTTTGTGCTTATATTCTTCTTAAGATTTTTCTTTAACCAAGAGTAGATACTCTTCTTCTAAACACAAAAAGGGTCCATAAACACCGAGATGTCATTGTTATCTTCATTACAATGGGGATTCCATTGTTCATTCATATCTATGTCCATCATAGCTAAGATCTCTGCCCAACCATAGGGTTCAAATTCTTTGTCTGGAAATATCATAGGTGGGTAGGCTAGGTCCTGAAATGATCTAAGTTTTTTCGTAGTATCTACATTTCTAGCTTCCATGCACTTTTCCTATCCCATTACAAATTTACACACCCATAAGTGTGTGTCCTCGTGCATCCATGAGGGATTGTAACCTATGGAATGCACTGAATCTATATCTCTGATGTTTTATAGACTAGGTTCCACTATAGGGGTGGCAAATCTATATGAGAAAAGTCTTTGAGATTGACCTTGGTAGGGACCCCTAAGTGCTATAAGTAGAAGGAATTGGTTCCCCAATCTTGCATTATCTGCAACTGTCTCATGAATGATCTATCCAAAATCATTTCATAGACATGGTTCTTTCGGAACTCACATATAGCAAATGTATGTTCAAACTCTACACCATGTATATGGTGAAGTGAAGTGTGTGGGTGCTGTTAAATTATATTGTATTAAAGTTACAGCTATTCTTGCTCGTGGGTTCTTGGGATGGTCAAGGGTCTGATAAATCAGAGGCCCTATATATATTTTCCCAATTCACTACTTAACTTCCGACAATCAACTTCATAAATTAATTACAACAATTAAAGAAAAAAACTCTAGTGCACTTCAACGTGGAACATTCTACTGATTATAGCAACTTTATACGTAGTACACCCATCTATTCTTTATCATACCACCACATTCCGCTTCAATATAATAACAATAACATAATACCTGATTACTTCACTTCATTACAGATTCATACAGACAAGTCTGCAATTAAGATAACTCCAAATCAGAATCAACTCCAGATTATCAGCGGGACCGAACAGGCCGGTGACTCTTCTGTCGTCTCTTTCGCGCATATTCTTTGTATTAGCAAGAAACGATACACAGTTTCGCTACACCCTTTCGGAGCACAAGTGTTCTAATTACAAGGATTCGAATAAACAATACAAAATAATATTCCGACAGCTTACACTGGCACGCACGGTGGACTCAAACCTAGCAGGGAAAATTATAAGGTTTAGGAATCATCAATGATTCCTTGTATGTACATAGAACGGGCTAACTTAAAAGTTCGTGTGATTTTCTACTTCAGGGAATCCAACATTTCCTTCAAAATTTGTGGTTCAACCAGATGTGCATCAGTTCGCACAGAGTTGACAGTGATCACTTGAGAAAGTAAGGCTCCAACCTGACTTTGCAAAAAGGCTTCTTGAAGATAAAAATCGTTGGCAAGCGCAGCATTCCTTTGTAACTTCATCTCTGCAATTTCTGCATCTATGCACAAGAGTCTTTCGTCCTGGACACCCAATTGTCTTTCTCGGTGCTCTAACTCTTTGGACTGGAACTGCATAGTTTTATAGAAGTCCCACCTCTCTTTTTGAACAGCTTTGATATCCTTCTTCAGCTGAATGTTACGGCCAATTTCTTCGTCCAAAGAGCAAAGTTCTTCGGATACTCTCGTTAAGTTAGTGGTGACTTGCAAAGCTAAGTCCGCCATTTCTTGACCTTTTTGCTCCACCAGAGCCAGATCCGCATATGTGGTCTTGAGAAGATTGCCCAAAGCTGTCATGGCATCTTCTTTGTCAATCACGGTCTGAGTCAACTGACTAATCTCATCATCACAAGCTGCAATGATGGCTTCCTTTTCTTTCAACACTGCTTGAAGACTTCGAGTCTATTCTTCGTAGGAACTAGCTTCGGCTTTGGCTATAAGCACCTCTTCCTGAAGTGGCGCGATGTCTACTTCTAACATGTCCACCTTGGCTTGGTACTGCTGTTAGAGGGAGTGTTGGGAAACCTGGAGGTGATGGGGAAGATGGGTGGAGAGATGAATGAGGTAATCACCAATCTGAGCTAATTGGGCGAATGAATCAAGTATGATAGAGGGGGAGATTGGCTGAGAGGGGTTAGCAGAAATGGTGGCGGACGACAAGGGAGGGGAGTAATCAGGGGAGGAAGGAAGAGATGGGCTGCCGAATGACATGGGAAGGAAGAAAGACTAGACGGCAAAGGCACCTTTGATGGCGACAAAGGCAGGGGTGGGTTTTGAGATGAAGAGATCAAAGCGAGAGTTGTTACCACAAGCGGCGAAACATCCGGTTGAGCAATTTCCTCTGCAGGTTGTGCTTGGTTGACGAGTTGTGCAATTTCCGTGTTTGTGTCGGGTGCTGACTCTTGTGGATGAGACTGTGACTGCATGATCGTATTATCAGGAGGAACTTCTTCAATAACAGTGTCAAGAATAGCTTCATCTGGAGGAGATGATGGAGCAGAAAGAATCTGGGCAGACAAAGCAGTGTCCTGCACTTGCACGGTTGAGGACAACAGTGCTTTACTGTGAGAAGGACTCAGTTTGCGGTGCTTCCCTTTGAAGAACTGCAAAAGATCCTCATCGTCATCGACCTCCATCATTTGTGCAGACTCCTCATGAAAGAGAATCGTATTCAATGGAGGAGGTTGCACTGCCTCCATCATTTGTGCAGACTCCTCATGAAAGAGAATCATATTCAATGGAGGAGGTTGCGCTGCCTGAATCGTCGGGAGGAGGGAGGTCAGTAGATGCGGCAAGCGAGTGCGAGGTATCTCGTTCTTGGCCAATTGTCGAGAAACCAACTAGCATTCTCGGTGAATGCGCCGAAAAAAGAAGGAAGCAAGATTAACTGCTTCACGCACTGCGATGTCGATCATAGAATAGAAAGGGCGAGAAATGCCATATGTGTGTTTTTGGAGGTTAAGGGCAGTGATAAGAAACTGGAGTGCGGTGCGCTCCAGTTCAGGGCAACAAAGGATTGCAAACTCATTGGACGAGTTGTGAGGAAATAGTTCTTTCATAGTGGACATCGGTAAGAGAGGTCCATCTACCAGACCCTCCTGAGGGAGATGGAATCCCTCAGCGACTGTGTTAAGGGTGACGACTACACGGGGGTTAAGGCATGCGAGCGGCCAGCAAGTTTCCGTAGCAGGCGTAGCAGCAATGGCAGATATGATCCGCACAAAGAAGGGATGGCACTCCACCGAATGCCAGGGCAATTCAGCGAAGGCTAGAAGGCCACAAACACGTAGAAACTTGCTCAATTCTAGAGCGAGACCAGCACAAAAGGTCGCAATGTTAGCCAGAGCTTCCATGGCGACAACAAGAGCACGAAAGCAAGAGGAAACACAGAATACGCAATCGCACAAAGACTCAATAGCAGAAAACAGCGGGTAGAATGGGATTAAGTAAAAACACTGAATGAATCATGCGGAAAGAAACATAATCATCACACAATGTTGGAAATATACAGACATAATGGTGACATGCATGCATTAACAGAATCTGAGACACATAAGGCGACTACTAATCATGGTTAGGTAAGAAAACGAAAATATTACAGTCAGTCGGTCAACCAAAACACGCAGATAGGAAAGAAACATCGAGTCAGAACAGTGGGAGAAAATGGGTGAAAAGTAAAAATACCGATCAAGTATCATGAGGAAGAAGGTAGGGGATAATAGGGACGAAGCTTCGATCCATTGATTGCCTTAGGGAGAAGGGTACCAGTTAGTGTTGATAACCGGAACATGGCAGGTCCAATCTGTGCTGCAATACGGTAAGGACCAAACCACGAGAGTTTGAACTTGCCCGCTGAGCGATTAGATTTAGCATTATAGAATAGAACTAATTGTCCATTAGTAAAAACAGGAGTACGCAAAAACCGATCATGTGTCTTGGCCTGTCGCAGTTGGACTTCTTGAAGCATTAGAAAACTTTCCCAGCGTTGTTCATCCAAGGACCGCAACACCTCCAACCGGAAAGGAAAGGACTCCTCCGGTAAGAGCTTATGTTCTAGTGCCACCCGGAGGCTAGGTACCACCAACTCCATGGGTGCAATGGCCTCGAGCCCATATTCTAATTTGAAAGGTGTATTCCCTGTAGCCACTTTGTATGTAGTGCGGTATGCCCACAAAACTGAAGGAAGAAATTGATCCCAATGCTCCGGACATTTCAGAACTAATTTCTTGAGCATGTTAAGTAGAGTTTTATTGGTGCTTTCAGCAAGACCATTGGCATGAGGGTAGTATGGAGAGCTAAATTTATGAACAATATGTAGGGTGCGTGTAAGTGCTTGCAGTAAGGAATTAACAAAATGTGTGCCCTAATCCGAAACAATCTCTAAGGGCAGACCGAAACGAGGGAACACATCACTCATCAAACATTTAACCACCATAGATGCAGTAGCGGACCGTAAAGCCCAAGCTTTGGCCCATCGAGTAGCATAATCCGTACAAGTAAGTATATACCGATGATGAGTGATCGTAGCCGGAGGTGTAATAGGCCGAATGAAATCCAAGCCCCACTTTTGAAAAGGTTGAAGGGGAGGAACATGCTGCAATGGAAAATGATGCCGTTGTAAAGGTTGTCCCGAGCGTTGGCAAGCATCACACATTTTAAGAGAAGTAGCAATATCATGTTGCATAGTGGGCCACCATAAGCCACTGTGCAAAATTTTTTGGTAAGTAAGATCAACCGAAAAATGACCACCGGAGGGAGTAGAGTGTGCTGCGGCAATAACCGAAGGAACTTCGTGGGGTGGAATACACCGTAAGAGCACGCCAGAAGGATCCATGTAATACAACTGTCCCACAATGAGTCAGAACCGTTGGCTATACATTGCCAATTTACGATGAGCCAAAGTAGAAGTATTAGTCGGAGGGCTACCACTAGTGAAGAAGATCATAAGAGTATCATAATACGAAGGGGCCATTGGGAGCTCTTGGCCCCCATCTTGGACCAGATCAGTCGTATAAATAGCACGGGTGATATCATCAATTCCACTGGGAGGTTCTCCGAAATCAAGCCGAGATAAGAAATCAGCTAAGGCATGAGCATGAAAGACCACATAATCAAATTCTTGCAGTAATAACACCCACCTGCCTAATCTACCCCCCAAGTGTTGTTGACGAACAAGATAAACCAATGCAGCATGATCCACATGGAACATAAATTGGCATCCCAGCAAGTAGTGCCGAAATTTCTTCACCAAATAAACTAAGCCGAGACATTCTCGCTCAGTGACTCAGTAATTCCGTTCAGTAGCAGCTAACCGTCGACTAGCATAATAGACAAGATGAAACCACTTATCCTGTTGTTGCATGAGCACACTACCGATGGCACTGTCTGATGCATCCACGAAAACATAGAAAGGGAGCTGCCAGTTTGGTGCTTGCAATATAGGAGCTTGGGTTAGTAGTGTTTTCAAGCGATCAAAGGTAATTTGGCATTCTTCAGTCCAGGCAAACTGTCAGGGAGTACTAGTAATCAACCGATTCAAGGGAATAGATAAGTGTGCAAGCCACCGAAGATGTCACCCATGCCAGTGTATTTGGCCAAGGAATCGCATAACCTCCTTGGGTGTCGTCAGGGCAGGTGCGTCTAGTATGGCTTGCACTTTGTCTGGGTCCACTTGAATACCTTTCTTTGAAATAATATGACCGAGTAACTTGCCACAGGAAACCGAAAAGACCAATTTACTGGGATTTAAACAAAATCGGAACTCTCGACACTTAGAGAAACAGCACCGAAGGTGGTAAAGATGAGCCAATGTATCACCCGATAACGAAAAATCATCCAGATACACGCGCATGAAGGTGGTTAAATAGGGGGGAAAAATTTCTTGCATACATCATTGGAAGGTACTAGGAGCATTGCGAAGATCGAACCACATCACCGTACACGCATAGACACCCCAATCGGTAATAAACGTAGTCTTTGGTATGTCTATTTCAGCCATGCGCACTTGATTGTAACCACTATAACCATCCAAAAAGGAATACATTTCTCGTCCGACAACATCCTCGAGCATTGTGTCCAGAAATGGAAGTGGAAAGGATCCGGTACGGTCGCCGCATTTGACTTCCGATAATCCACATAGATACGTAGCTGCTTATTTTTCTTTGGGACTACAACAATAGGTGAAATCCATTCTGCATGCTCAATGGGAATTATGAAACCGACTTTTAGCAAGCGATCCAATTCAGCTTTCACTTGCGTAGCATAATTTGGGTTCATGCGGTAACTGGGTTGCTTGATTGGGCGTGCATCCGGCTTGAGCATCACGCGGTGTTGATAGATGCGAGGGTCCAACCCCTTCACATCTCGATAGTCCCATGCAAATACATCTTGGAACTCAGTTAGCACTGTAGTAGACTATTTTGAAAGATTTCCGATAATCCTGCCTTAATCTTCACAGGCCGTGGTGTTTCTTCATTTCCCAAATCACAAGTGATAAGTTGATCTTCTGGTACATAGAACTGTCATGGCATGGGTATATCCTTCGGTGACGGGAATAAATGCTGGAAACTCTGGGCATTCAAAGTTTGATCCAGATCTAGGTCCCCTTCTTCTGGAACCGGAACTACCGAACAGACGACTGGAATCCAATTGTCTGCTACCGCTTGTAAGTCAACTGACCCCAAGGTGAGCAAATCCTGGTTAGCCTTGAGAAAAGCTTCTTCTTCATCATCTGAAAGTCCATCCAACATATGCACAAGTTCAGCTACATAGGGTCGAGCATGGAGATCGCATGGTTTCATCTCATCTAACGGAATGACATACTGCTTGTGGTTACTTTTGAAAATAAGCTTGTGTGCTGACCAGTCCTGCAATACTTTGACTTGTTTCAACCAGGGCATTCCAAACAATAAGTTGTAGTCCAGAGTTGAATCAGGTATTCTAAAACAACAAAAGTCACTTTGAACACCGCTCCTTGAAGAGTAATGGGTATATCTCGAACCAAACCCGCTGGGTAGACCCTGGACTGATCCGCCATTCGAACAAAAAACTAAACAAGTTCAATTTGAGTCCATCCTAACCGTTTACAAAGGGCGGCTGTCACAATATTCACACCAGAGCCTCCATCGATTAACACCTGGTTGATTTTATGGTTTTTATACCATACCGTAATTAAAGGAGTAACATGGTCTACCGTAGAATCAGTTTCTGGACTAATAGTAGCCGTAGTAGGTGTATAGGAAGATTCATGACAAACTTGTTGCTAAAATTGTTGTCGTACACACTGAACCAAGGTTAACAGTTGCCCCAACACTATTGTAATGGAAGCTTGTGAGAGTATATTCCACACAGAGTCAAAATTCAACGTATTCCTTACCGCATTCAATGGACTCTCCGGTGGTGCTTTCATCGGACTCAGTGCTTCCGGTGGTGAATTCAGTACTGTCTGCTGAACCACCGGTACTGGGTCGGGGAAAACTGTTGTTTCTTGAGTGGCCCACATGCTAGCTTTGGTAAAAACTCTATGTTGTTCTCGAATGCCCGGCTCAAAAATCTTCACAGCTGGTTGTAATTTCTTACCGGAACAGGTTTGGATCACTGCCGCTTGAGTATCTACTACTGAAATATATACCATGTTGGCCATTGGATTCTGTCGCTCCTTTCTTCGTTTATCATACTCGGCCGCCTCTTTACAATATCTTCGAATATGCCCAATCTCATCGTAGAAATGGCATCTGGGTGGTAGGAGAGATGTTCCTTCACCTGATTGACCAAAATTCCATCGAGTCTGGCCGAAATTATTTGCTCATGTTCCTCGATAGGTTCTATAGCTTTGGTAGGAAGTATTCCTTAATTGCAGTGGTACATAGTGAGCAGCCAGTTGTCCTTGCTCTTGTATTATAGCATTTACGGTTGGCCTGGCCTATACTTTGACATTATAAGAACATGTTTCGGTGGAGTGACTCGCCGTATTACAGATAGCACAATACATTGGTTCAATGCACATGTAGAAGCAACGTGTGGTTCTTACATTTTGTGCAATACACTTGTTTCAATGAATCTTCACTCGTACCCTTGGTTGCCTTCAACCAGTCCAAATCTTCAGCGAATCCACCCACCTTATGTTCCAACTGTAATGCCATAGCTATAACCGCATCCAGAGTCATTCCACCCACACACCGTATAATCATTACTTGTTTGAGTTGAGGGTTTAACCCATTAATAAACCACTGGGTTATCACATCATTCGATAGGTTGGCATGCACCGGTGGCAGTTGCCGTAGATGACTACGAAATAAAGTGGCATACTCCTCCACATTATGGTGCGGTTTTTGTCTATTGTTTTGCAGATAATCAAAGATCTCAGCCGCATTATTCTTCAACCGGAATCGTTGTAAGAAGGCATCCTTAACATCATCGTACTGGCCAAAATGGTTAATGTCATATTCGGTTAGCCACCGAGCGGCCTCATTAACCAGTGTAGACTAGAACACTATAGCTTTATATGCCGGATCTGCTGGGTAGTTCAGTACTGTATAATTAATTTCAAAATTTCTTACATATGCATCCGAATCATCATCGGGGAATCCACCAAATTTTGTATATGTAACTCCAGCGGGTACCGGTCGTGGTGGTATGGCCTGCTTCTGCTGCTATTGTTGTTGTTGTTGATGATGTTGTTGTTGATGCTATTGCTATAGCAAACCACTCATGGTGTTTGAATCAATAGGAAATATTACTACCAAATGATTTGAACCAGTTACACCTGATTGCTGTTGTGTTGTCCCGTTGTCTGGCACACCCCCTAGTAATTGAATATTGTTAAGTCGTTCCCACACACCTACACCCAATTGCCCTTCATCCTAATGGACTTCTGTAGTGAACTTTTCACCAAAACTTTCATCCAACAACACACTAGTCCCCTCAAAATCAGAACCAAGAGTGGAACTTTCACCAAAATTCAGCAACCCATTAATATCATCAGATTCTTCTCAACTCTTAGTCTATGCACTAACTGACTACTCCATGCCCCATGGCCGGCGCCAGTGTTAAATTATATTGTATTAAAGTTACAGTTATTCTTGCTCGCGGGTTCTTGGGATGGTCAGGGGTTTGATAAATCAAAGGCTCTATATATATTTTCCCAATTCACTGCTTAACTTCGGACAATCATCTTCATAAATTAATTACAACAATTACAGAAAAAAACTCCAGTGCACTTCAGTGCGGAACATTCTACTGATTATCGCAACTTTATACGTAGTACATCCATCTATTCTTTATCATACTGCCACATTCCGCTTCAATATAATAACAATAACATAATACCTGATTACTTCACTTCATTAAAGATTCATACAGACAAGTCTACAATTAAGATAACTCCAAATCAGAATCAACTCCAGATTATCACCCTGACCGAACAGGCCGGTGACTCTTCTGTCGTCTCTTCTACACATATTCTTTGTATTAGCAAGATACACAGTTTCGCTACACCCTTTCAGTGCACGACTGTTCTAATTACAAGGATTCGACTAAATAATACAAAATAATATTCCGTCGGCTTACAGTGTAGGGAATGCAAAATGCACTACTCCTAGAGCACATGTAAGCACATGGTATCATAATAGACACTTATCACCAAGCCTCTGTATCACCACTACAAGCTACACTTAGGAGTAAGAGTCACAAAAGCAGCATTGCAACAGAATAGAGCACAAGACAACACCAACTAGAAAAAGCAAATGTAACACAATCTGTACAAGCCATTGGCTAATCATACCACTTATCATACAAACGCAAAACAATGGAACAACAGAATTCAACCTCCAAGTATTCTCACATAAGTAGCATAAGCAAACAACATAAGTAGGTCTCTACGAGCTCTAAGCCTGCAATCACTCTCAGCTATAGTCTCTTGTAGTGTGCACTATATGCTATATCCTCCTCTCTTGAGGTTTCCCCTTCTTATAGGAGAGAGGTGAGGAAACAGTTACAATAGGAGAGTCTGTTACACGAGAGTAATGGGAAGTTATTGCACTAGGCAGTTTCAATTGTCAGCATGGTCGCCTTTACCAGACTTTGTCGTGAAATGATGAGTGGCTGGGCCCCACTTGGTCGCCTTGTTAGGTCTGCTTGTTTGGGCATGCCATCGCCCAACTCTACCATCTGTACGTCTTGGTGCCCAACTCCAGTTTTTGGACGTCTTGGTGCCCAACTCCAGATTTTGGAGGTCTTGGCGCCCAACTCTAGATTTTGGACATCTTGGGACCCAACTCCAGATTCGGCCGACTCCAGATTTTGGACGTCTTGGCGTCCAACTCCAGATTTTGGACATCTTGGCACCCAACTCCAGATTTTGGATGTCTTGGTGCCAAGCCTAGCTTTTGGACATCTTGGTGCCCAATTTGGATATTTGGTTCCTTGGTGCCCATCGTCTTGGTGCCCACTTTGGATATTTGGTTCCTTGGTGCCCATCCTTTACTCTGTTCTTCAAAAATTTCATTCTACATGTTGTGCGCCACTAGTGTCTCTCCATCTTGGAGAGAAATGACTTGCAAAATACAATTATGAGAAGTCAAGAAAAGAAGGAAAATTATGAGAAGTTTGGGTGGACATGGATGTTATGAACTTGGAAGTGTTGCTGTTGAGTTTAGGAGGAGGAGAGGGATGTTAGAATGCTTAGCTCCAAGTCAAGAATTGATGGGTGGAGTGGTCATGTAGGGAGGAAAATGGTGGAGTGGAGGATGAGGGGGTGTGGAGTGGTCGCCCTAATGAGGATGAGGCGAGGTGGAGAGGTCGCCCATTTGAGGATGAGGGTGTAACAATAGTTACACAATATAACACAGGAGCAGTAGCAGAGAAGATAACAGATATAGGAGAATCTCAACAATTTTCTACTAACAGCAAGTACAAAGATGATGGCGTTGTCCACCCGTGCGCTCTCAAGGTAGAGCTTAAATGGTGATCTAGACAACTCTAGATAGGGATATACAAGGTAGAGGTATGCTAGCTCAATTCGATGTCTCAGGTAGTAAGTCATGTATATATAGGATCATGGGTGGCCTTCCATGGACGACTATACATGGGCGGTAGAGCATGGGCGGCCACCACCCGCATGATTGCCATACACGACTTAGGTTGGTTGAACCGACCTAAGAAATATAAATGATTTTTGACTCCAAAAGGGAATATTCCATGGAATATTCCCTTTACAGTCACGTCAGGGGTGCTACCCCCGGACCCCCACTAGGGGGCCCGTTGGGTCCCTGCGACCCCCCCAGCCAGGGGGTTTGCTGGCCCCCTTGGACCCCCGAGCCGGGGCTGCTCACATCTGCCTCGGACCCCATAATTGGGGACCCTGGTAACTCCCTTTCCTTACAATACCTTACATGGTCCAATATGACCTTCGTCCAACATGCAAGTTGGGATTCCCATCAATTGGGTAATGCACGCTTGGCTTCTCCTCATAGTGGGGGCCTTACAAAATGTGCATACATTCATGAGGGGTAGACATTGATCATATACTAACAGAGTGAATTTGGAGAGGAGGGGAGGTGGAGAGGTCACCCAATTGAAGAGGGGAGGTGGAGTGGTTGCCTTAATGATAATGAGGGGAGGTGGAGAGGTTGCCCGATTGAAGATGAGGGGAGGTGGAGAGGTCGCCCGATTTGGGGATGAGGGGAGGTGGAGAGATCGCCCAATTGAGGAGGAGGGGAGGTGGAGTGGTTGTCTTAATGATGATGAGGGGAGGTGGAGAGGTCGCCCAATTGAAGATGAGGGGAAGTGGAGAGGTCGCCCAATTGAGGATGAGGGGAGGTGGAGAGGTCACCCAATTGAGGATGAGGGGAATTGAGGAGGGGAGGTTGAGTGGTTGAAATGATGATGAGGGAGGTGGAGAGGTCGCCCAATTGACTTTTAGCATTCCAAGTGGATGGTGTCAATTTTAGCCTTGCAAGCGGATGGTTGCCTTAGATGGGGTTGGAGAGTGAAGTGGGTCGGTCACTTATATTAGAGATAGGGTAGAGTGAAGTTGATTGAGAATTGGTGGTGGCATTTAATGAAGGGTAGATGAGATGGTTGCCAAAAGAAGGTGTGGAAGATGAGGGGAGGTGGAGTGGTCACCCAGGAAGGGAAAGTGTGGGTGGGGTTGAGGGGATGGAGAAGGGGAGGTGTGGAATGGTTGGTTGCCAAGAATGCAAGGGTGGAGAGGAAGATGAGGAGAAGGTGGGTGGTCGCCCAAGTAGGGGAAGGGAGGAGTGGAGGAGAGGTAGCCCTTGTTAGCTTTAGAGGGAGGAGGAGGGGAGGTCGCCCCTATGCATGAAGGAGAGGGAGGGTTGGTCGTCCAAGAAGGGGAAGGGATGGAGAGGGAGGGTTGGTCGCCCAAGAAGGGGAAGGGAGGAGTGGAGGTCACCCTTGTTAGCTTTAGAGGGAGGAGGAGGGGAGGTCGCTCCTGTTAGATTTAGAGCGAGGAGGAAAGGAGGTCGCCCCTGTTAGATTTAGAGGGAGGAGGAGGGGAGGTTGCCCTTGTTAGCTTTAGAGGGAGGAGGAGGGGAGGTCACCCTTGTTAGATTTAGAGGGAGGAGGGGGGGAGGTTTCCCTTGTTAGCTTTAGAGGGAGGAGGAGGGGAGGTCGCCCTTGTTAGCTTTAGAGGGAGGAGGGGAGGTCGCCCTTGTTAGATTTAGAGGGAGGGGGAGGGGAGGTAGCGCTAATCACACTAGAGGGGGAGGAGGGGAGGTGGCCTTAGTCAATACTAGAGGGAGGATGAGGGGAGGTGGCCTTAGTCAATACTAGAGGGAGGAGGAGGGGAGGTGGCCCTAGTCAACACTAGAGGGAGGAGGAGGGGAGGTGGCCTTAGTCAACACTAGAGGGAGGAGGAGGGGAGGTGGCCTTAGTCAACACTAGAGGGAGAAGGAGGGAAGGTGGATCATCTCGGTAGTGTTGGAGTTGGGAGGGTGGGGAGGTCGCTAAGGTGAGGAATGGTGGAGATGTTGCTGGGTGGAGAGGTCGCCCAAAAATGTGGATGATTGGGGGGAGAAGTTGCTAAAGTGAAGGAGGGTGGAGAGTTTGATCATAGTAGGGTTAGGTTGGAGGGATAGTTGCTAGATGCACTAGAGAGGAGATATAGGCATAGGAGGGAGGTGAGGTCGCCCTTGTAATCATAGGAGGGAGGTGAGGTCGGCCTTGTAGCATAGGAAGGAGGTAAGGTCGCCCTTGTAGCATAGGAGGGAGGCGAGGTCGCCCTTGTAGCATAGGAGGGAGATGAGGTCACCCTTGTAGCATAGGAGGGAGGTGAGGTTGCCCTTGTAGCATAGGAAGGAGGTGAGGTCGCCTTTGTAACATAGGATGGAGGTGAGGTCGCCCTTGTAAGCAAGGAGGGAGGTGAGGTCGCCTTTGTAGCATAGGAAGGAGGTGAAGTCGCCCATGAGCATAGTAAGGAGGTGAAGACGCCCATGAGCATAGGAGGTATGTGAGGTCACCCTTGTAGCATAGTAAGTAGAGAGGTGAGAGGGAGGGCGAGGGAGGCTAGAGGGAGGTGGAGGGAAGGGTGAGAGGCTAGAGGGAGGAGGAGGGGAGGTCGCCCCATGTATGAGGGAGGCTATAGGGAGGAGGAGGAAAGGTTGCCCTTGCTTAGAGGGAGTCTAGAGGGAGGGCGAGGGAGGCTATAGGAGGAGGAGGGGAGGTCGCCCCATGTATGAGGGAGAGGGAGGGGAGGTGGCCTGGGGGTATGCGGGGAGTGATGTTGAGCCATTGCAAATGAAGGAGAATCTTTATGTGGTAATAGGTAGAAGAGGAGAGTAGCCATTATGCTTTAGCATGAGGGAGATGGAGGGGAGGTTGCCCTTTTTATGAGAGAGAGGGATGGGAGGTCGCCTTTGTTCAGAGGGAGGCTAGAGGGATGGCTAGGGAGGCTATAGGAGGAGGAGGGGAGGTCGCTCCTTGTATGAGGGAGAGGGAGGGGAGGTGGTCTGGGGGTATGAGGGGAGTGATGTTGAGCCATTGCAAATGAAGGAGAATCTTTATGTGATAATAAGTAGAAGAGGAGAGTAGGCATTATGCTTTAGTAGGAAGGAGATGGAGGGGAGGTCACCCCTATGAGAGAGAGGGATGGGAGGTCGCCTTTGTTCAGAGGGAGGCTAGAGGGATGTCGAGGGAGGCTAGAGGGAGGAGGAGGGGAGGTCGCCCCTTGTATGAGGGAGAGGAAGGGGAGGTGGTCTGGGGATATGAGGTGAGTGATGTTGTGCCATTCCAGCAAGAAGTTGCATAGAAAAGTGAGTAGCATAATGTCTATGTGATAATTGGTAGCATCAAAAAATGGTAGTGGTGGTACTAGTTTTGGTAGTAGGGGCAGAAAAGGGAAGGAAAGGAGATAGATGAAGGAGATATACAAAAAACTGACCTAACAAATCTACATCATTCCCTAGGCTAATAAAGAAAGGACATAATCTAATAAGAAAAGGCATAAGCTGTATATACATTATGTACAAGGTAATTTCTGCTCTCCCATCATTCCACATAGGGTTTTGGCTTAGATTTGTTGACTAAGGGCAGTATTGTGCCAGTCAATGTGGAGATTTGTACAACACTTTTGGAAGTGTGCGTATGACCCTAAAAGGTGCATTTCATCTTGGCATTAATTTCATCCTGGCTTTCTTCTCAAAGAGCCATGGGTGGTACAATAAAACTAAGCTTCCTTCCTTGACCTTTGATTTCCAGAGGTTTGTGTCATGGTTCTGTTTCCTTTTTTCCTGTACTTCGACCAGATTCTCATTGCCTTTCTCTTTTCTTCAAGATGTTGTAGCCTCACAATGTTGGCTGAGAGTGCACTAGTAAACCCAAGAATTCAATTTGTTCCAACGCGGCTGCAGCCATGCAAGAACTCAAAAGGAGCAATTGCTTGTATCCCATAGACTAGCTCAAATGCGATATGTCTTGTTGTGGCCTTGAATGAAGTTCTGTAGGCCCACAATGTACCAAAATATGCATGTCCCCATGTATAAGGAAACTGCAAGCATGTTTTTCTCAGTAGGAGCATGAGAAACTTATTTGTGCTCTCTGCCTGACCATTTGCCCTTGGGTAGTATGCACATGACTTCTTATGGAATATTTGATACTTTTCAAAAATTAAAGTTAGTACCTTGTTGATGAAATGGGATCCTTGATCTGTTGTTACCTCTATTGGACATCCATATCTGCAAAAGATGTAATCATACAAGAAGGAGGTTACCGTTTCAGTAGTACATTCCTTGCTGGCTATTACTTCAGCCCACTTAGTGGCATAATCCATCGCCACTAGAAGATATTTTGCACTTGAATCTCGTGCTACAGGAAAAATTGGGCCGACAAAGTCTATTCCCCAATGCTCAAAGGGTTGCCAAGCTACGGAGATATTAAGTGGTTGGTTCCTTTGTAGTGTCAGTTTGGGTGCACATCGTTGACAAACATCACATGCCTTTGCAAATTTAGTGGCATCTCTGAAACGATATGGCCACCATAGGCCACTTTGGAGTATCTTTAGTGCAGTAATATGTCTAGGAAAATGACCACTAGACTTACCCTCATGTGCCAATTGAAGAAAGTTTCTGTTTCATGTGGTTGAAGACACTTTCTGTACATCCCATCAGGGCCAATCTTATAGAGGGTGTCTTTTGCCATTATGAAATTCTTGCTTTTCAAGAGGACTCTACGCCTTTCCAATGGAGTAGACCTAGTATGGAATTGACCTTTTCCTAGGAGCAAAGTCAAATCATCATACCATATAGGTGCTAAATTTACCTTGTATATTTGCCTGTTTGGGAAATCATCTTCCACTCCCTTGGTTGCTTGAGTTGGGTGTCTGATGCGAGAGAGGTGGTCTGCAATGACATGTTGTCTATCGCTTCTCTGTACAATTTCAAAATCGAAGTCTTGAAAGAGAAGCAACCATCTCCATACTCTTCCTGTGACTTGTGGCTTATTCAACAAATATTTTAAAGCTTGATGATCAGTAATCACTGTGAATGTAGTGCCTAATAAATAGTGCCTGAATTTCTTGAGGGCAAATATAATAGCCAATGCTTCCCTTTTTATAGTGCTATAATTCTTCTCAGCTTTTGAGAGGAGCCTACTTGTGTAATGAATGGGTTGGTCTAATTTGTGTGTTTCACTTGGTTGAGTCAAGATGGCTCCTACTGCATACAAGCTTGTGTTTACATGCACGTGAAATGTCTTAGACCAATCTGGTGAGATAAGTATAGGTGCAGATGCCAAACACTATTTTAGATAAGTGAATGCAGATTCTTCTTCTTCAAAACATTGAAAGGGAAAACTTTTACTAGTAAGTCATGAAAGTGGTCGTGCTTCCTCTGAAGCAATCGAGGGAGGCCGACCATGATAACATACAAATTTGGGTGCCAAAGAAGTTAGTTGCAGCTCAACACGGGCGATTACAAATGTGGGTACCCAAGACACTCTTACATGCACAAACACCACAAATCTCCCTCCCAAGCAAAGCTTCCACAAAGACGCCAAGGAGAAGCAAGGTTCAACACCAGGCACAAAGAACCAAAGCAGATCAACCCACCTCTTCGACAACCATAAAAAGGCAACCAAAAAGGGTATGGGTTTGGAAGCCAAAAGTATTAGTAGCTTCCACAAAATCAAAGAGCCAACCACGCTGGATACCAACTTTTAGACACCATTCCACGATGAAGGGGCCAGAAGTGATCTCCACAAAGCCACGTACCATTCTCAGATGGATCCCTATAAGGAGGACTACATCATTGCAAGATTCAATCAACACCTCCAAACGCGATTGCATCAAGTAGGGAATTAACATCAAAAAGCCTCGACCAACAACAACCATGTGCCTTTGGCATAACCCTGTCTTTTGCACCATTCAGGTCATGCATTTCCAAAGTATGCATCAATATAGGGCCACATTACACGGCCGTGCATAGACACAATTGAGAAATCCCAGGCACATGAGACACACTTGACACATGTAATATATTTTATTGATCCTAACCACCTTCTTCTTGTTTTGTAATTGTTCCAAAAAAAAAAAAAAGAACAGGTCCATGCGCTCGACGACACTCATCGGTGAACCATCAGCAAGGACGTTCATCAACCAAAAAGACAAGCCAATGGTCAAACACCATGATGGAAGTACAACATGCCGTGATGAAGATCAACGGACCTTTCATCATGATAAGACATGTATGCTTCAACAACACTATAACCCTGATAGATTAGGAAACCTCTTCGTCAGAATACCCTTGAGCACTTAGCTCAAGACCCCATTTCTTACACCATACTTCTTCCAATGCATTTCCCAAGTACGCATACATAGGGCTACATTACAAGGCCGTGTACAAGGCACCTATTTTTTCCAACCCATGCACTAATGCACTTAACCATCAATCATTATGGGTCACAAGTACTTGGCCTCATGTTTCAAAAGTTCAAGGACATCCACGGTACAACGTCAGTACCCAGGAAGCATTTCAACGAAGATAGCTGCTCCAGATCAACATCGACAACCTTGTGTGAGCAACTACTAAACTTTGAAAGCCAAGAAGTATACCCTCTAGCTCAAATCCAAGGAAGAAGTATCTACATTGGGCACAACTCGGGAATAGGCTAGTAGTGGAAAATTGACGATTCCGACAATCGCTAGGCTACATTGGAAAGATGGACCACTCCTGCTGATACATGAAGGACCCTACCTCTCAACATACTACATGGAACAACCACTACAACAAGGGTCTGTCAGGGATGACAAACTCTAGAGGGGGGGGAGTGTTGAAGCTCAAAGTCAAGGACAAAGCATGGAAGCGCATCAAGGAAGTGGACACACAAGAATAAGGAGAAAATAGGGAGCTCCAAGAAGCACATGTCAAATTTTCAGAAGAAATCTCTATAAAAATAGTGATTTTTATCACTAAAATCATTGTAAATACCATTTTCTATTTTTACAACTCCATTTTGTGCAAGCCAAGGAGTCCTTGAGCTTGAGGATTATTAGATGTATCATACTACCAATTTTCATAATTTTTAGATTCCGTTTGAGCCCCCAAATAAGCCCTAGAACCTAATTTTTAACTAGGCCGGACACTAGGTCTGGACAGGGCCAAAACCACTCAAAAACCTATAAAAAGGGCTGGAGAGCTCATTTTTGGGCTATCTTGTTGTAGATTTCAGCTTTGTAAGAGATTCCTAGTGTAATCGAAGATCTTCCATTGTTCCACTCTTTGCTCTTACCTTGTGCGCGTGTGTGTGTGTATGTGTGTGCATGCTTGCGTGCTTTCACTCACACACTTGTGCCATCACTTGCTCGCAGTCTTCATACCAGTCCTCACGTCTCCACGGATTGACATTTATGAGGTGTATCTCCTCACGTTGGTACTCACCATTGTGCTAGAGTGACAGGTGACCTCTTCATTTGGGGTGACTTCCTCGTCCATTAAGCTTCTCCATCAGGGTGAGCCACCTCCTCCCATCTAATCACTCTTTCATTATTTCATCTCTTGGAAATAGTTCCCAAGATGGTCCATGACCCACACCAGAGCTAGCAAAGAGAGACAGTTAAGCCCTAAGAAGACACCAATCAAAAGCTATCACAAAAGAAGGCCAGACCCTTGCCTAACACCCGTAAGAAGTCTATCCGCCTCAAGCCTAGCTTCTAAGATAGAAGGGGTAGAGGACAAGGCTAAAACTCAAAAGACTTTACCTCAAGACACTCTTCTTAATAAGGCTATGGCAGAGGAACTTTCCGCTCTTTTGTCAAGAATAAATATTAGATTTTTTTCATTTTATGGCCGTGCTAATGAAGATCCTGAAGATTATATACAAAGATTTCTTTCAATTTGTAAGAGCAGGGGCTTACATCAATGACAAAACGCCTTCCTTGCTCTCTTTCCATCAACCCTTGAAGGATTGGCCAACAAATGGTTCAGCCAGTACGTGGAAAACAATTTCCAAACATGGGAAGCATTGAGGATCGAATTCACAGAAGCATTTCGGCCAGGTAACTCTACAGGGAGAACACTAGATGAACTTGAGAATCTAATTTTGCATATGGGAGAATCATTTTCAGAACTTATGACACGGGCAAGGTCAATCGTGGCAAGATTGTCGGAACCACTAGGGGATTTCCTTGTTAAGAAGTGGGTGGAGAAAGCCTTGCTGAAATCCACACAACAGAAGCTGAGAGAGCTTTTGAGACCGGATGCCACTTTAAGAGAATTTGAAGCAGCTGCCACAAGGATTGAGGTTGCACGGGTTCATTTTGGAACACAGCCAGGTAAGACTTTCCCTTAGGATGAAGATGTGGTGAGAGCATTGAGAAAGGAACTAGAGACCTTAAAGCTTCAAAGAAATCGAGAAGAGGTCAAAGGTACCTCAGAAGGTCTCGCACAAATACGACAAGAGCTTGAAGAACTCAAAACATTAAGGGAGGTAAGAACTGGACTAGGGTGTTCTCTCTGTAGTAATCAAGGACACACAGCACAAGAGTGTCCAAGGAGGCTAACATGCCAGTTTTGTGGAAAGGGTGGCCATGAGGCCAAGGATTGTTATTTTTTGAAGGGTCTTGGGAACCAAAATATGATGCTTGGACAACCACCAACAGCTCAATGGGTAGGGGTGGCTCAGTCCCCCTTGTTAGGGTCGATGGTGACTACGATTTTTTTGGTCTTTTCTTTGTTATCATATGCTTCTCCTATTGTGGCCTCTCTCTTAGGCATTCATACCAAAATTTTTCGGTCCTCAACTTCGTATTTTTTGAAATTTTCTGGTACTTCAAACGATGGTTCCTCCTCGTCTTGTTTCACTACTTTTCTTTTCTTTTTCTTTTTACTACCTTCACTCCCATCCTTTGAATTTACCGTTTTGATGCTTGTGAGAGGTTCTTCTTCTTTTTGTGTAAATACTCCTATGTCTTCTAGATAGTGCTCCTCTGAAATAAAGCAACTATCCATCACAATGGAATCTAGATCATCATCGTTCTCTTCTTCTTCTATAACATCCTTAGAGTCACTTTCTTCTAGCAAGAGCTGACACATGAACACTGAAATATCATAACCCTCCTCATCACAATGAGGTGTCCATTGTTCTTCATTGACAGCAATGTCCATGGTAGCTAAGATTTCTGCCCAACCATGAGGCTCAAATTCCTCATCTGGAAATATCATTGGCATATAGGCTGGGTCTCGGACTGGTCTATCTCCTTGAGAAATTCCTTTTTCTCTTGCCTTTAAGCGTTTTTCCTCTTCCTTTGCGACTTTGCACATCCACAAATGAGTATCTTCATGCATCCAGGATGTATCAGATGAACTTTTAGAATGCATAGAGATTGAATCTTTTTGCTCCTTGTGGATAGGATTCCACTGTAGGGGTGGTACATCTCTGAAGGTGTAATCCTTCAAATTGACCTTGGTTGTGACCCCTAAGCGCTGCAAGTACAAGGAGTTGGTTCCCCAATCCTATACAACTTGCAGTTGTCGTAGGAAGGGTCTTCCTAGGATCATCTCGTAGACATTATTTTTTTCAAAGTTACATATAGCAAAGGTGTGCTCAAACTCTACACCACAAGTGGTTAGAGTTATCCCTTCGAGCAATCCTAGAGGTCTTTCAAAGTGACCGTTGGCCATTTGAAGCGTCATTCTAGTTGGCCTTAATGTGGGCTTGCCCCATCGCTTCCACAAGGAGGTGGTTGCAATAGCAGCACCAGCACCTGAATCTATGATCGCTTTGGTTGTGTAACCTTGGTAGGTGATTGAAAGATAAGTATTACCTTCTTCTCCTTCACTCATGTCCCGTATTTTATCAAGAGGTATCTCTGGAACTTTCTCTTTAGAGCCTGCTTTTGGCATTTTGGAATCAAGTTCGGGAACCTGATCCTTCACATGATTCCATAGCTCGGGTTTTGCTTTGAGCTTCTCCTCTACCGTGAGATGACACTGAACCTTAGTGTTCTTCATGATTTCAGTGTTTCTTGGAATCACTGAGACTTCATTTCTGATCACTATTGTGGGAGCTCTAATCTGGACAGATTCAGATTCCCATGGGCCTGTGAACTGTGGCAACTCTTGTAAAGAAATAGATTCAAAATCTAATCGTTCATCTTCTTGTTGCTCTATTTTTTCTCCATAAATAGATGGAATGTCTTGTGGAAATTGATCATGAAGGTCATCAATCTCAAGGATAGGAGGAGGATTATCCTTCTCCTTGGCCCATTTCTCTTCTTGTATTTCCTGGAAGAACTTTTGAGAGTGTTGTTGAATTGAAAGAGGCTCTCCATCATCTATGGAGTCAGGAACATAGACTCTCTTTGGTGATGAGCTTTCTCTTTCAATAGTTAGTTGAGCTTGTGGAGGTAAAGAAACTTGAGGTTTATTTACCAACTGCTCTAATCTTTCTAGTAAGCCCTGGAAGTGCAAACCCGGTGTAATAGCATTCGTCTGATTGAATGATTGATTGGCCTCGAACATAGCTTGAGCCAGTTCCACCATTTTTATGCACATTTTTATCCGTTCAATCTCTAAATCTGCTCTAGGGTAGCTCTTGTCTAGGTTTACAGGTGTTGGCCCTTCTGAAGTCGAGCCTGGTATGCCTTGAACATCATGTCCAAGTCTTCTGGGGTTGGATCTGCTTGTGGTGGTCCATTTACCATGGTTGGTGGGTGGGGATGAGGTGGTGTGGATGGAGTTTTGACATGCGAGGGGTTTTGAGAGGCAATATCTTCTATTTTTGTTTTTGCATCTTTCAGGCTTTCTTCTAGTTCGGATAACTTTTTGGTCCACTTACGATTGGCCTTTTCTCTAGTATCCTTCCATGTTCTTGTTCTTCTCTTACTAGGCTCTCTTGATTCACTTGGCTCTGATTGCTCAGCTAGTTTAGCTTTTTGTAAGGCTTGTGCCCTGGTAACTGCATGTATAGGAGCCACATTATCACTACTGGAACTTGAATCCCTTGCTAGGCCCACTACATTAACGGGTGTAACCTTTGGTGCACTAGAGGGATGTCCGGGACAATCTCTCAGGAGCTGTTCTTTGCCACACTCTAGACAAACAACTTGTATTGTGAGGTTCTGCCCTTGTATTGGAGCTAATGTGTGGGGTGGTTGTTGTCTTGGTATAGGTTGAGGTTGGCCATATCCACCACGTTCATACAACCCATTGGCGCTTTGTGGTCTTGGACATGGGTTATACCTAGGAACTTCTCTGCCTTGTTCCTTAGGAGGGTACGAGTATGGTCTACATTGGGGTGGTACAAACGGCAGTGGTTGTCTATCCATTGGATAGTTTTTGGTGTTGTAGTTGATGTACTTCCGCTCATTATAAGAGTACATGTTAGGCTCTTGAGTTGGGTGTCTATCGTAAGGGTGAGGTTGTGATAACCCCAGTCCTTCTCTGGTGCAAACATGAGAGGGATGATCCCCACCGCAAAGTGTGCATCTTCCTAACATTGACACTCTCAAGGAGGAGTCCTGGTAGTTCCTTTGTCCTTGTACTCCTAATTTCTTGGCCACTAACGCTGCCACTTACTCCGCATAGCTCGAACTAGAAGTCTCATTGCTCCTTGTATCCTTTGTTTTGGTAGGTTCTTGTGTGATTTTGAGATCCTCAGCTAAGTTGTCTTCCAAATCTATGCACTCTTGAAGACACTCACTCAGAGTTTGCAACTGTTTTACGTATACTAACATTCTCAATGTTCCATTGGTTAGACCTTCTAAAAATAGGGATATCATTTTTTGCTGAGAAGGTCTCTCTGTCAGAGGGCATCGGGCTAAGTATTGCTTAAATCTTCGTGCTGCATTTTTTACTGTCTCATTAGGAGCTTGTTTGAAACTATGTAGTAAAGATGACGAATTGTGCTTGATCCCTCGCTTAGTGAATTCCCAAATAAGTTCTTGGAAGAATTGTTCAATATTGCCAAAGGAATTTGGATCCAAGGATTGAAACCAAGCTAAGGCTATTCCCGTAAGGGTTAGCCCAAAGGATTCATATTGCATGAAAAAGTCATCCACTTGCTCTGCTCGCAATACCTGCTTGAATTCTGCAATGTGTTCATAGGGCTCTCCTGTGCCATCATAACGATTCTGCATACATTTGGCCAATTGGATTGGTCTCAGTCTTCTGTCGGCATCTGGCGATCGAGTTATGATGGAGACACCTTGGGGCGGTTCTGTCCTAAAGGCAGGTCTATTCATATTTCCCAGTCCCTGGCTAGTGTGGCCATGGGGGTTAATTCCTCACGTGGTGAATTGCTCATATGGCCCATTGGGTATACTACCTTGGCTCGTTTGTCCTAACATCACATTTGCTGTTCTTTGCTGAGTCTCAAATGGGTTTTGTGAGGTAGTTGCCTGATCTCGAGCTAACTCTCCTCTTTCATTAATCTGATCAGGATTTTCAGTTACTACATATATCTGGCCCATCTTGTCCCTATAAACTCCACTTTCATACTTGACAGCTGGTCTTGGAATTATTTCAGATTCTGTGGTGTTTATCATTCTTGCTACTGTCCTCTGTAGACCATCAAGGTAGATGGGTATTCCTTGCAGGTTAGTGGATACGTATTGAAGAGACATCCTATATTCCCCTTCCATTGTAGAAATAAGACCTTCCCTAGGTATGGATCTATGCATGTCTTCAGAAGCCAAGAGTCTCTCCCAGTCAAGTGACATTTTTGACTGTCTATGAACTCAGCACGTAGCGTTAACCCCTGAGTTATGAGCCCCTGACTTGGTTGTGCAATTGACCTTAGTTTCAAGTGATTTGGTACTTTATCTATCTCTTCCTAAGTGTCTACTTGATCTTAGGTTCATAAGCCTTGTCTCCAAGACCACAATTGTCCTTTGAATTGCTCAAAATCTTGTGGAACCCCTTGCTTCCTAGTCCAACCTGAGGGTCAACTTAAAAATACCCTATCTAATAATCCTGGTATGAGCTTTCCACGAGCTTTCCAACAAACCCAAGATCACTGCGAACGGATTTCGTATAAGAAAGTTATGCCAGTTTAGGGTTCTGGGGGTTAAAACAGGGAAACAGGGCCTCTCAGGAAATGCTTCAAAACAGGCAATACGTGATACTTATCAAGTATCGTGATACTTGGAAGCAGACGATACACAATACTTTCCTTGCCACGATACACGATATCCGGGATGTCACGACACACGATACTTGGGAAATATCGCGATACTTGATGTCCACGATACTCGATACTTGGGAAATATCGCGATACTTGATGTCCACGATACTCGATACTCAGCAGATATCGCGGGGAACAAACTCTCGATACACGATATCTGACAGAAGACGATACTCGATACTTGGTAAGTATTGCGATCGGGCAAAAATACGATACTTGATACTTGGTAAGTATCGCAATCGGGCAAACACGATACTCGATACTTGTGAAGTATCGGAATCGGGCAAACACGATACTCGATACTTGGTAAGTATCGCAATCGGGCAAACATCACCCAAGAAGAAGGAGGAGTAGTCACCTGAGAAGAAGGAGGAGTAGTCACCCAAGAAGAGGTTGCTCAAGAGGAGAGGGAGGAGGAGGAGTCGCCCAAGAAGCCAAGAGAGGAGATTGCTCAGGAGGAGAGGAGGAGAAGGAGTCACCCTAAGGAGGAGAGGTGGCCCTGGGCACTCAAGCTTTGAGTGATTTCTCAAGGAAAAGGAAATCTCTAGAAGCCCTATCCCACTGTGCGTGCCAAATTTTCACCTGTAGATGGTGAAGTGAAGTGTGTGGGTGCAGGGAATGCAAAATGCACTACTCCTAGAGCACATGTAAGCACATGGTACCATAATAGACACTTATCACCAAGCCTCCGTATCACCACTCAAACTACACTTAGGAGTAAGAGTCACAACAACAGTAAACATGCAAGAGAATAGAGCACAAGACAACACCAACTAGAATAAGTAAATGTAACACAATCTGTACAAGCCATTAGCTAGTCATACCACTTATCATACAGATGCAAAACAATGGAACAATAGAATTCAACCTCCAAGTATTCTCACATAAGTAGCATAAGCAAACAACATAAGCAGGTCTCTACGAGCTCTAAGCCTGCACTCACTCTCAGCTATAGTCTCCTGTAGTGTGCAGTATATGCTATATCCTCCTCTCTTGAGGTTTCCCCTTTTTATAGGAGAGAGGTGAGGAACCAGTTACAATAGGAGAGTCTGTTACATGAGAGTAATGGGAAGTTAATGCAATAGCTCCAGATTTTGGAGGTCTTGGCGCCCAACTCTAGATTTTGGATGTCTTGGCACCCAACTCCAGATTTTGGACGTCTTGGCACCCAACTCCAGATTTTGGACGTCTTGTCACCCAACTCCAGATTTTGGACGTCTTGGTGCCCAACTCTAGATTTTGGACATCTTGGCACCTAGCCCAGCTTCTGGACATCTTGGTGCCCAGTTTGGATATTTGGTTCCTTGATGCCCATTGTCTTGGTGTCGACTTTGGATATTTGGTTCCTTGGTGCCCATCCTTAGTGTTTTTATGGGGTTTTTTTTTTTAAATTTCACATATAATTCTTGGAGCTCCCTACATGCTGCCTCTTCTTGCATGTCCACTTCTTTGATGCATTCCCATGCCTTGTGCTTGACCTTGAGTGCCAATAGATGGTCTGCATAAGTAAACTATCAGGCAAGACTTCATCAGTAGAACTCAATTGCTCCTTCAAATCTTTGATCTTTGTCAAAAAACTATCCATGGAACCTCCTTCAGTCATGTGCTCATTCTCCAACTAATTTCAGAGGTGAGCAACACGAGCCATATTCCTTGCCTATTATAAAGTGGTAAGTGTATCCCAAGCATCCTTTGTTGTTTTGCAGGAGCAAATGTGAGGAATAATGGCACATTTGATAGACAAGGCTATCAATGCATGTGTGTGTGCACCTCTGCCAACCCAAAAGAGTTGCTCTACAGTAGGTGCAACAAAACTGCAACACAAACAGGAACCTCAAGAATGTCACCATCTTCAATGCCATCTGTATCAGCTTCAATAGCTATATTTGCAGGTGTATAGGATGTTTTTCAACACCCTAGACAATATTCCATGGTCCTTTTGCACCCAATACATGAAACATCATGTAAGCCCATAACGGGTAATTGGTACCATCTAGCTTATCCTTAAGAGCCAACATATGGAATACATCAGTGCTTTCAGCCATGACCATTGACTAAAATACCACAATGCAGAAAATTAAATGTATCTCAAAAAGTTGAAAAGGACAACCTCGTCGAGTTCTACTAAACCTATAGTAGACTTTGAGGAGCTTATACTAGTGAACCAAAACCTGTATATATCTTTGGCACAAGAAGAAGAAGAAGTTGCTTGTAGAGGCACTATAATAGTGTGTTCAAAGGTCAAAACGAGCTCAGATCATGTTTTTGACACCATAGAATGAAGCAGATTTAAACTACTAATCTACTTGAGTGTGCTCACCAATTTTCATGCGATTCTGAGACTATGACTGGAGGGGTCCCCTAGATGAAGTGGCAACCTGCTCTAATACCAATTGTTGGTCTTAGATAGCGTGAGAGTCTTGAACTGCACATGGTGAATCATTCATAGATTTTGCATGATCTATGAGCTTATACAACCCATGACATAAAAGGCCAAAAGCAATAATAACATCACCTTGTGGAGAGATCATGAATTGTACATGTTTCATCAATAGATTTGACAATCAATCCAATCTTGGCTAATCTAAGATTGACAAGAGATTTTCTTGATCCCTAGTATATACAAAGCATTTGACAATGTGAAAGAACTACCATTAGTAGTAGTCAAAATGATCTTATCAACTCCCATTACAAGATAAGAGGAGTTGTTAGTACATGTGATAGTAGGATTTGTTAGGGGTAGGCTCAAGTGAACTGAAGAAACTATGCTATGAGCTAACATGTTTGGTTGTCCCACTATCAAAGTACCAAACATCTGAGTCTTAGTTAATGCCCATTGTTCACTCTGAATAAGATTAACAAATTTTGTTATAGGTGTAGAGGCCTCTACAACAACCATTACAACGTCTTTCTTCTTTGCCTCTTTTACAACCAGTTTTGGATGCCTCTTTATGACATAATCATTTCCCTTACAAAATTTGCAAAATTGTTTCTACTTTTCTATTTTCTTCTCATCTTTGTCTTCCTTCTTCAAATTGTGGAGCATTAGCACATTTTCCTTACTAGTAGATGAGCTCCATTTACCTTTGCCCTTGTGACTAGCTAGGAAAGCTTGATCCGCAACATGCATAATGAACCTATCCTGCTTGGACTAATTTTCTTGCAACAAATAGAGACTAAGATTGCCTTTTGTCATCAATCAAACAATAGAAGAAAAACTCTTATATGAATCTGGAAGACCTTCAAGAACAGTGTGCACAAGTAAACTATCTAGCAAGAGTTCATGAGCAGAAATCAACTACTCCTTCAAATCTTTGATCTTTGTCAAAAAAATATCCATAGTATCTCCATAAGAAAGGACATATGAAAAAGGATTGCTATGCTTTGAAGAATGCCAAAGGAAAATGGAAGCAAATTCATGGGTATATTAAACAATTACCTGCACCATCTACTTCATCTATGAAGATAGAAGAAAATAAAAGCTATTTTTTTATGACAGTGATGTGTTGACACTTCATAGTATTGTGCATAATGAGGCTTTCATGGTTGATTTCATTTATCATACATGGGTTGTCGAGTATGGTGCTTCTTTTCATGTGACATCACATATAGAGTGTTTCTCTACTTATGCAACAAAGTCTCTTGATATAGTGAGGCTTGGTGATTCTTATCAGTGTGATATTCTTGGGATTCGAGATGTGGTCATGTGATTTGTTGATGGTTCATAGTTCAACATGCATAATGTACATCATGTGCCTCAACTTTCATCCAATTTCATGTCAGTTGGTGAGCTTGATGACCTTGGCGAGAGACTGACTTTCTCTAATGTCCTTTTGCATCTTAGAGAAAATATGGTTATTTCTAAAGGAAAAAAAAAATCATTTTATTTTATTTTTTTGGTATTTTACAAGGAACACTTGTTAGCTATCATCAAACAACCTATGGCTTGTATATGGCATGGCTGTTTAGGGCATATATCTCATAATGGAATGGAAATTCCTTCTCATTCTGGCTTCTTACTTGCATTATGTTTCTGTGATTTTCCTTTTTGTGAGCCTTTTCAATATGAAAAACAAAATAGGAATGTTCATAAATCTCACATTGGATCTTTAATTCAACCATTAAATCTTGTTCATACGTATGTGTGTGATCCTATGCCCACCAATGCTCTTTACTTTGTCACTTTCATGGATGATACTACTAGAAAATTCAAGGTGTATCTTAACAAGCCTAAGGATGAGGTATTCCATATTTTCTAAAATTGGGTTGTTTTAGTAGGACCGAGAAGGGAACTAACTTAGTTGACTCACATTTAGATAAATTAATGGAGATGATTATATTTCATATGCATTCAACCATTTTTTTTTCATTCCAAAAGAATTCATAGAGACCTTACAAGTTTTTGATGTAGTTAAAAGGATGAATATTAATATTCAAGATATAGTGGTTTCTATGTTGCATCATGTAGACCTTTCACAAGACCTTTGGGTAGAAGTAGTGTTGGCTAAAATTCATGTGATTCACCTTTCACCTACTACTACCAAATGATTGAAAGTGGCATAAGAATTATGGATCGTGCAACCACCAGGTTATGATTTTTGGAGTTAGACGTCTGCGGAAGCACGCAAACAACACAAGGAAGAAGAAGAAGATTGGAGCACAACACACAATACTGAATGTATTACTAGAGAATGAACAAAGATAAGTAGCCCATTAGGGCAATAGGCGTATATACAAGTCGGGGGAAAAAACCCTCCTAAAGAGGGAAAAAAGTGCCTCGACGGTCCTAGAGTGTTGACACACATCACTACCTAAATATATCAACAAATCCCCCCAAGGAAGTGCCAAGCTATGTGGAAATCACTCCACAAAAGGAAGTAAGCCCAAAGCTTTGCCGAAAGCTTCAAACTTCTCCCTAGGCAGAGCCTTTGTGAAAAGGTCTGCAATGTTCTCCTGCATGGGCACATATGCCAAGCTGATCTCCCCAACAGAGAACTTCTCCCTGACATAATGATAATGCACCTCAATGTGCTTAGTGTGAGCATGGAACACAGGGTTCTCGCAACTGCCAATGCACTCTGACTGTCAGTGAAGATGGTGGTGGAAGAAGACTAACCAACACCGAAATCAGCCATAAGGCGTCTAAGCCACACACACTCAACAGTCGCTGTGAAAGCTACCCTATACTCAGCCTCACAATTGGAAGTGGCCACAGTAGGCTGCTTCTTGCTCAACCAAGATATACATGAGCTACCATGCATGAAGCAAAAGCCACTAGTGGACACACTAGTGTCATAGCAACCAGCCCAATCAGAGTAAGAAAAAACATGCAAATCAACTTATCCTCAACAGCCAACATACAGAATACATAATTGCTTTCAGCCATGGCCGCTGACTAAAATACCTTGATGGAGAAAATTGACTGTATCTCCAAAAGTTGAACATAACTACCCAAACAAATTCTACTAGACATGTAGCAGACTTCGAGACGCTTATACTACTGAACCAAAACTGATATATACCTTTAGCACAAAAAGACGAGATAGCTTGCACAAGCACTATGATAGTGCATTCGGATGTCGAAACAAGCTTAGATCGCGATTTCGGCACCACAAAGCGAAGCCATTTTGATCTCGGAAACATGTTGAGTATGCCCACCAAAATTCGAGCGATTCTGAGACTGCAACCAGAGAGGTGTCGACGACGTCGTAGATGAAGCGGCGACCTGCTCTGATACCAATTGTTGGAGTTAGACATCTGCAAAAGCATGCGAACATCACAAGGAAGAAGAAGAAGCTTGGAGCACAACACACAATACTGAATGTATTACTAGAGAATGTACAAAGATAAGTAGCCCATTAGGGCAATAGGCGTATATACAAGCCAGGGGAAAAAACCTCCTAAAGAGGGAAAAAAGTGCCCCGGCGGTCCTCGAGTGTTCACACACATCACTATCTAAATATATCAACAATGATCACCTTTGGGTGTTTGATTTTGAAGCATATGTCCATGTTCTAAAGAACTTGAGATAAAATTTGGACAAATACAATATGTGTATTCTCCTTTGATGTGGCAAAGATGACCAATTTGGATATTGCTTATGAGATCATGAAACACATTCAATGATCAAAAGTAGTGATATCATCTTCAATGAAACAAAGATTCATAAAAGACCCATTAAAAAGGTTGAAGTGAGAAGAGACATATTTGAGGATGTTGGTCTTCATGCTAGTATGCATAAGAAAAAAAAGCTTGCTCATGAAAATGTTCAACAACCATTTGCTAGTGCTCATAATCAACAATCATTGACACAATCTTCAAGTGTCTCATATCTACCTAATATATTTGTTTCAATATTGGATTGAAAGATGCTAGTGAGTCTTCTTGTAACAAGGAAGCTATGCAAACATATGATCATGTTAAGTGGGAGCATGCCATGAAGAGTGAATTCGATTCTATTCTTAAGAATAATAATTGGTATTGGGTACCTTTGTCAAAGGGTAGAAAAGATTTACCATGAAAGAGGGTACATAAATTGAAATTCACATCAAATTGTGCTTCTCCAAATTATACAGCATGATTTGTTGCAAAAGGATTCAACCAACAACAAGGAGTGACATTTTTTGAGGAAATCTTCTTGTGAGTGGTCAAGGTGACTATATCACACATGTTTCTTGGATTAATTTCAAAAAAGGACTTAGAACTAGTCCAAATGTATGTGAACGTTGCTTTTAGGCATGGTGATCTTACATAAGAGATCTATACAGAACAACCAGAGGGTTATGGAGTTCTTGACAAAGAAAGTCTAGTATGAAAGCTCAAGAAGAGCTTGTATGGATTTAAGCAATCACCTAGATAGTGGTATCAAAAGTTTGATGCATTCATGAATTCCCAAGGGTATTCACAACTCAATGAGGATCATTGTCTCTACACTATGAGATGTTCAAATGTCAGTTTGATATGCTTGATACTTTATGTTGATGATATGATGATTGTTGGGAAGTCCTCATAACACTCTCAAATGTGTTATATGGTCTTTAAATCAAAAGGCTTTTTTTTTTATTTTTCTCCAAATCAAAGGCTAGAATTAAATATAGTTATGGTAAGTTTATTGGGAAAGGACTGCAAAGGAACAATTTTTATGATCTCAATACTCTTACCTATGTAGAGGTATCCAACACAATCCAACTATGGCAAGGGAGATTCAGGCATGTTGGGTATCAAGTACTCAAGGAAATGAAAATAAATGTTGTAAAATGTTTGTCTAACACTTTATGGGAAGAGGTTGTTAATATGGTTGTTTACATTTTCAATATGAGATACACCAACCACCTATAGTAGAGGAAAGGCAAAGGTGCTCTACTTTATCATCAAGCAGCGAAATAATTCACTTAGAGCTGGCCCAAACAACATTCCTCATGAAACATAATCTAGTGATGATGAACCAAAAGCACATGCTATTTTCACTCCACCAAGGACGCCATTACCATGATGGGTGAGACATCTATATAGTAATAAAAATCACAGGCCAACTCTATTAGAAAAATTTGCAGATGGACGTGACATTGGAATTTTTGAATGATGAATTCAAGGAGGAAGTGTCACCAAGGTTTGAGGCCACACTCTTATAAATAAAAATTTATGAGCTCTATGGGCTCAAGCAAACAATAAGAGCTTGGTAAATTTTTTGAAAAGCTAAAATTCAAATAGAGTCCGTTTGATGCCAATTTGTATTGTTTCGAACTAGGTGGAAAGAACTAGGTGGAAAGTACCCACAATTTGTATTGTCCTTATCATTTGAGGTGACTTTCATGACATGATTATGACTAACCCAAAATGTTTTGTGCACCAAGTTTGAAATGTCAAAACTTGGGCCTCTTCCATTTCTTTTTAGAGTGGAGTTTTGGCAAAAACTTGGAAAATTTTTCATATCCTAATAGAAGTATGCTCGAGAAATCTTGAAAGGAATGTTAATCTATGACTACATCCATGGAGGTCAATGAAAAGGTATTTATGTATGAAACTTAGCCACTTGCAAATGTGAGGGAATACATAAAGCTGATCTACAATCTCATCTTTGCTATCAGAACAATTGGGAAGCACATAAAACTTTTACATAACATACACGTCATCCAATGTTTCTCTAGCCAAATATTGTGATTTGGATTGGGTCAAAGATGTGGATTCGAGAGAATCAGATATTGTATATTGGTTCTATCTTAGATTGAAAGTCTTCTCCTAGGCTATTAAGAAGCAGCTGATGGTGGCATTCTCTTTGAAAAAAGCCAAGGCAACATGCATTGTTGCATGTGAAATTATCCTTTGGCATTTGGGTGCATGCAATAGGGAACCTACACAGCTAAAGTGCAACAACTAGAGTTGCATGGTGATAACAAAGAATTCAATGTTTCATGCATACATGAAATTTATCAAAATCCACTATCATTATCTTTGAAGCTATTGGAAGATGAAGTGGTGGACTTGGTACACTGATCATCACACGTGAATTCTATGGACATCTTCACTAAGGTAATTTCCCAAAGTCCAATTCCATGCTCATGAACACCTTGGCATCAGGACAAGGAGGTAGTCACTTGTGGGTGAACATTGAGAGGAGTGTTAGATAGGCTCAATTTCCCACTCTTGTGAAGCTCCACCCAAGAGGTGAAGCCATGTCAAGAGTGTTGAGCTTTGGTGGGCTCCCTAACGTTAATGTCATATGAGGTTTATAATCGATTGAGGATAGAAGAAATCTGAGGATAGAAGAAATCTGAGGAGGCATAGTAAAGTGGCAAGATTCTCATAGTAAAGTGGCAAGATTCTCTAAATATTTCTAGAGAAATTTAGTCGGCATGAAGAACTTCCTTTAATATGGATCTCCTTTCTCTCATTTGCACACCTATCTCTTTTGATCATCTCCTTTACTCCTACATCCAAAGCTTGGTCACTCAAAGCAAGAGGAAGCTTTTGGCTATAAGTGAAAGCAGCATATATATAGTTCTATGAGATGAAAATGCAAGAAAAACTAAAAATTTACCTACCAAAATCCTCCAACAACTTTGTTCTCAACATAATCTTACCAACATGTACTTTCCCATGAGTATCTCCCTTACAACAGTTCCAAAAGGGTGATGTATATCCACAAGCTTGCCACAACAATGGACTATGTGAGTTCAAAAATGTCAAGGAAAGTTCCTTACCTTAAATTACCAATTGTGAAGATTGTGGGTTGGTATATAGACTGCTAGCACAAGATTGAAGAGAGTACACGTGCATAAACATGTACATGCAACAAGCACATATACACAAAAGAGAAAAATTCAACTTGAATTGTTCGCGCATAGGTTCATATGAAAGATCTCTTCACCATACTAATTCTTCCACTTTTTATCCAACCAACCTCCCAAAATGAGCCCATGCTCTCCATGTGGATTGAACCCAAGACCTCCTTCTTCCCATCCTTGGTTCTTAACGATTAGGTGAAGCTTCCAATTTGGCTAAGACTCTAAAAGATATTTTGCAATAAGGATATTCCCTATTTTGAGTAAGGGCACCTTCATCTCCGATAAGAGGTTTGAACATTCCAAGGTAGTTAATTGCACATCCAAACCTTGCAAAGTCTATATATATGTACCCACTTTGTAGTTTTGATAATCTATCTCCTAACCATTTACTTTTATTCCAATTGGCCTAAGCTTTTCATCTACCTTCTATTTATATTTCCACCTAAGCTCCATAATGGGAGTGCATAGGTGGACAATATTTTAAGTTTGGCATAGCTTTTTTAGACATTAAACATGGAATAGCTGTTTTAGACATTAAACATGGCATTTTCTCGCTTATTACCATGGGATTAGTATCATTAGATCAAAGTCTAAGATAAAGATTATCAATTCTATTTAGAAGATTAATAATTTTGATTTTTCTAAGATAGATCTTGTGCTCCTACAAAGTCCAACACCTTCAACCTACCATTAATTAGAAAGAAGAAGATTGAAAGAAGGGACTGGACATTAATGGTTAGCTGAACCAAATCTCATGCCTTGATCTATAATGGTTAGCTGAAAGAAGAAGACTGAAAAGTACTCTTAGAACAAGCACTCTTACAAGAACATGTAATGGTTAGCTCAAAGAAGAAGATTGAGAGGTACTCTTACAGGAACATGTAATGGTTAGCTGAAAGAAGAAGACTGAAAAGTACTCTTACAACAAGCACTCTTACAAGAACATGTAATGGTTAGCTGAAAGAAGAAGATTGAAAAGTACTCTTACAACAAGCACTCTTACAAGTAATTCCCAAGTAATTGTTGAAGAATACAAAAGTAATTCTCCCATTGATTGATGGATACTTCGATGGAAATGGTTGAAGGTTCATATGCAAGGTCATCAGTTGACCATTTGCAAGGTCATCACTTGCAAGGAGACAATAAACCATTTTTGGGAACAATCGATTCATTCTCCATGCCCATAAAAGTTCATCTTTCAAAAGTTGAGGAAGGTTTTGTGCATATATCTTTTGTTTCCATGTGTGTTTTGTTGATTCCATGCGTGTGTATGTGTGTGTTATAAATGAAGCATTGCAGCTTTGTCAGCCATAGTACATCAGACATGTGGTGACTTTGAGTACACTTTCAACCAGATGTGTGAACTTGCAAAATAATATATGTACGTAATCATATGACTTTTCAGATGTAGCTAGCATATATAGTATATACATGTGCTCTCTCTCTCTCTCTCTCTATATATATATATATATATATATATATATATATATATATATATATGTGTGTGTGTGTGTGTGTGTGTGTGTATGATAGATTGAAGGTTTGCCAAATTTGATCACACATCTTTCCTTTCAAATCTTTCATAGTATTTCACTCTTGAGGGCATTCCATAGAGGAGACGAGTTAGGATCTTATTGACAAAACAAGAAGGTACTACCAAGTTAGGAGGCACTATGAGCGAGAATTGGCTTTTCTCTCTGTTTTGAAAAAAAAAAAAGATTATTTGATATGCATTGTGTAACGAAGGAAAGAAGAAGAAATGACACCATACAATGTGCATGAAAAAAGAAGAAAGGACATATGCTTAGTGCGAGCATGGAACACAGGGTTCCTCACAACTACCAATGTGCTCTGACTGTCAATGAAGATGGTGGTGGTAGAAGACTCACCAACACCCAAATCAGCCATAAGGCATCTGAGCCACACACACTCAATAGCTGTTGTGAAAGCTTCCCTATACTCAGCCTTACCACTGGAAGTGGCCACAGTAGGCTGCTTCTTGCTCAACCAAGATATGCATAAGCTACCAAGCATAAGGCAAAAACCACTCGTGGACACACGAGTGTCATAGCAACTAGCCCAATCATAGTAAAAAAAAGCATGTAAATCTGGCAGTAGTGATCCCCCCTTGGGATAAAACAATCCAAGTAGCTGGGTACCACTCAAGTAGCGAAAACTGCGCTTAACCACCTGCCAATACTTGACACCTGGGCAACGCATAAACTTGCTCATCTGTGAGATAGCAAATTGAATATCTGGCCAAGTAATGCATAAGCAAATCAAGCATCCAACAGCCTACTTATAGAGAACAACATCAAATGCATCTCCAACATCATGAAGACTCAACCATAAACTTGTCTCCATAGGAGTGGCAATTGATTTATAGTCTTCAAGGCCAAAACCCTACAATTTTATGTCAATATATTCTGTTTGATACAAAGCTATTCCGCCATCAGCTTGCATAAAATCAATGCCCAAATAATGATGCAAATGCCCTAAATATGACATCTCAAATGAGGCATGCAGATCATCCTTAAAATCAGCAATATGCTTCTCATGAGGACCAGTGAGCAGCATGTCATCAACATACACAACAATGATCAGAAGCACATCATTTGCACGCTAAACATATAAGGTGCTCTCAGTTGGATTATTCTCAAAACCATGTGCAATCAGATAGGCATGTATCTTTTCATACCAAGCATGTGGTGCTTGCTTCAAACCATATGATGCCTTTTTCAATCTGCACACTTGGTTTTCATGGCCTTTCTACACAAAGCCATGGGGCTGAAAAACATACACTTCTTCATGCAAGTCACCATTTAGAAATGTAGTTTTAATGTCCAACTGATGTACATTTGAACCATGATGAGCAACAAGTGCACAGATGTTGTGAACAATAGTAATTCGGTATGTAAGTGCAAAGGTCTTATCAAAATCAATGCCTCTTTCTTGCGCATAACCCTTTGCAACAAGCCTAGCCTTATACTTGTCAACTATTCCATCATGATTACGCTTTAGCTTGTATACCCACTTAGTGCCACTGGCCTTCTTGCAAGGAGGCAGGTCACATAAAGGTTAGGTACCATTTTTCATGATAGCATCATATTCTGATTGCATAACAACCATCCAACTTTCAAAGTTTTGTGCTTCATCAAACAAAAGAAACTCATTCTCATCACAGAGACTAGACGCAGCCATAGCATAGCAATCTGATGCAAAAGAGCCACTATGAGAGCTTGAACGAGTATGGTATGTCAGAGGTGTATCTAATTTGTTGTCATGCAAAGTCTGCACCATCCATTTTGGCATAGTTTTTGCCTCCTCAATATCAACTCTCTCATCAACAAATGCATCATGTAAATCTGCATTAGAAATGGAATGATTGCATCATCACATGAAACTTGTAAAGGCTGAGAAGTTGCCTCATTAGGACCACCACTAGATTGTCCACCTATAAAAAGAGGAAGCAACCCATAATTGATTAAGCAAGAAGGACTTTACATTCCTTTAACCTGTTGTAACCTTATTAAGAAACAACAAGATTTAATTTTGGAACCCACTTTCATAGCTAAACGGTTTATGAGAACATCTCACATTAAAGCTATTTTGAGGGTAAAAAAAGGATCTTTTATAGAAGAGAAAAAAAAATCACATCCAATAAAGTGAAGGCCATAGGATAATACGAAAATTAGATCGGAAGTGATTCTAGTGTTGTGAGAAGTTTTCCGATGTGTTTTTGAAAGGGGTGTGTTTTTGGACTCGCATGTAGGTAATTTTGAAATTTATTTATCATCTTACCTGTGCACCTTTCTCCTTGAACATGTCCTCTACTTCTTTGTACATCAATTCCGCTAGGCCTCACATATCTACAACATTTGTGAGGATAAATAGATTGAAGTCCTTATCTCAAAAGTGTCCTAGGGGTTGATGTAGCAATGAGGATAGAAGTGCAAGCATGGGGTAAAGGTGTTCAAATGGTCATGGAAGAGTAGTATTATTGCCTTAAGGATTCATAATTATTAAGTAAGTCTTGGTGCAACATGTTTACTTAGAGACTAAATTTGCTTCATTTAATCTTATATTTCTGACTTAGAGACTAAATTTGCCTCTTTTATGTATTTAAAGGTGATCTCATGCCTTCACTGCATTTTCTTGAGAGAAATGTGTACTTCAAAAGTGTTCAAGTTTTGTAGATGTGTACAAGGAAAGGCATCATATGTATTATTGGGGTCACATATGTACTCCATGACCATATGGAAAGTATGCAATATGAAGCGAGAGTTGGATAAAGCCTTGCATAGCAAGGTATTTTCTTTTGTGATCACTTCTATTGGCCTGTGTATGAGGCTCACACAAAGGGGTACCTTCAAGAGCTCCCTCTACAATAGGAGTGGAGTAGAATGGCATGGTCAATTCTCAAAATCATTGTAATGGATGCATCTCGTAGAACATTATATAGAAATATACAAAGATCACTCTGTGCCACAATCTACAACTCAAGTGATTTTAATCACTACACAAACATTGTAAATTCCGTTTTTGGTAGAATAGACTCCATTTTGTTCAAGCCGAGGAGTCCTCAAGCTTGAGGAGTCCTCAAGCTTGAGGAGTATTAGAATTAGCTACATACCAACTTTCATAATTTTTAGACTCCGTTTGAGCCCTCAAATAGGCTCTAGAACCTAATTTTTAACTAGGCCGGACACTAGGTCTGGACAAGGCCAAAGCTAGTGAGAAAACTATAAAAAGAGCTAGAGAGCTCATTTTTGAGGGTAGATTGTTTGTGAATTGAGCTTATGTAAGAGACTTTTTGACTAATGCAAAGAACTCCATTGTTCCTCTCCTTGTTCTTGCTTTGTGTGCGCGTGTGTGTGTATGTGTGTGCATGCTTGTGTGCTTCTCACTCACACACTTGTGCCTTCACTTGCTCATAGTCTTCATACTAGTCCTCACCTCTCCATGGATTGACAATTATGAGGTGAATCTTCTCACGTTGGTACTCACCATTGTGCTAGAGTGACACCAAATTTGGCGCCGTTGCCGGGGAGAGAGCTTCGAGGACGAGCGTGTGATGGTAAGACGTCGAGTTGAGACATTGGAGTTATAGGTAATATCCTTTCTTTTCCTTATTTTTCTTCCTTTTTTCTTATTTTTGCATCACCATCATCCTCCCCACCATCTCCCACCCCCACCTCCATCTCCACAAAAATTTCAGTTTTTTGGTTATATTCCACTCCCCACCTTATTTCCCTCATTTCATTGTGAGAGAGAGCGAGAGAGAGCTTGCATGCGATCTGTTTTTGTGTGTTTTTTGAGCTTTTGTTGCAGGAACTAGCTGTACCACCATCTCCAGCAGCTTGCGCAGGTACGACAGACTCTGCACAGATCCTGAGACGACGACCTCTGTCTGTCGCGACAGACAGAAAAACTTGATATTTTTTGAATGCATGTTTGGCACGGTAACCTACATCATTAGAGCACTCCAAATCACTAGAAGTTTCTAAAAAAATTGCGTTTTTCAGTCTATCGCGACAGACATCCGTCTATCGCGACAGACAGAGACCCGCGACAGACACCATCTATCGCGACAGACACCGTCTATCGCGACAGACACCGTCTATCGCGACAGACACCGTCTATCGCGACAGACACCGTCTATCGCGACAGACACCGTCTATCGCGACAGACACTGTCTATCGCGACAGACCAAAACCACGACAGACGATAAACCCCGTCTATCGCGACAGACAGAGACCCGCGACAGACACCGTCTATCGCGACAGACCACTCTATCGCGACAGACACCGTCTATCGCGATAGACCAAAACCACGACAGACGATAGACCCCATCTATCGCGACAGACACCCGTCTATCGCGACTGACAGAGACCCACGACAGACACCGTCTATCGCGACAGACACCGTCTATCGCGACAGACACCGTCTATCGCGACAGACGGTGTCTGTCGCGACAGACCACTATATCGCGACAGACCACTCTATCGCGACAGACCACTCTATCGCGACAGACACTGTCTATTGCGGCAGACCACTCTATCGCGACAGACACTGTCTATCGCGACAGACCCATCTATCGCGATAGACAGACATTTTCGGCAAAAAATAAAGGGGTAATTTTTTGGAAATATAGGCTAAATTGTGGGCATAATTGCATACTCAAATACTCATACACTTACAAAGGCCTTAGAAAAATGCATTAAAACTCCTGAAAGGTTTTGTTTGTCTGTTTAAACCCCTAAACCCAGAACGATCATAACTTTTTCATACGAAATCCAATTTTTGAGCTCTAGGGCACACTGAGGGGTAGGTACACCAAGGGAGCTCTAGAGGAAATTTTTTAGCAATACAAAAGGGGGAACAAGGGTCACTAAAAAGTGTCTGAAATAAAATTGTCTGTCAACTGAAGGATCAAATTGAAGCTAAACTTGGGGTTCTTACAGGATCATCGAGAGCTTTTGGAGAAAGCAAAGTAAGTGCCAGGGCGAACAAGCTTGGGAACATGCTTCCTGGGTGGCCAAGCATCTCCAGGAGGAGCGACTTGAGGTTGGAACATCTCTTAACCCCCTCAGTCCATTCTTAGCATAGGCTAAGTGCGAGTAGTTGTCCTAAGTGACTAGGGGTACGATAGGAACACTCAAGTTTGAAGAGCCTTTAATTTCTCAAGTGCAAGGATAGGCTAAATTGCAGTCAAGGGATAACTTAAAGGAAAAGAACTTAAACTAAGCGGACGTAGAACATCAAGTACGACACACTAAAGTGCTCCTGACGACGCTTAATTAAAAACAAGAAAACACATCCAAAGGAACTCAAAAGGAACAAGTGATTGGTACCAAAGAACCAACAACGTACAAAGGGCATATGAACTTGAGATCGGGAAGACACCTAGAGAGAGACCGTCAAAGCGTTAGATCATCTGAGGCTAGCGTCAACCATACAGCCAAATCTTGGGCTCAACAATTGAGTGATTACCCCTACGCTCTAGACTCAGAAATGAGTGACTCTGACATGTCGTATAGCATGGAAAGACCTGTAGGTAGCTCAGGAATGGCATACCTAGAAAGACCTGAAGATCCCTACAAGACTCAATTGGAATACATCCAGACCAACCGCCTAGGTGCACGCATCTACGAGGATGGTCTGCGAAGATCTGTTGTCCTAATTAAAAATCCGAATCAGCCCATTGGACTAGAACACCCTGTAGTCAAGTTTGAAAATGGTTCATACATAGATAAAGAAGGAACAATGTATGTGGTCACCAGCCAACCTGAAAGGACAGATGAGTTTGGCAACATAATCTCTGAACCTGAATTAGGTGACATAGAGCAAGGGAACTTAGGAAAGGAGCCGAAACCCCCTCGAGGCAAATCAGTCCTAACAAGAATAATCACTCCAGAGTTAGTTCCCCAGGATAATAGGAGCATAGAATTGCTTTGGAACCAAGAAACGGATGAGGCTTTTTGGAGGTACAAGCTTGAAAAGTCTAATGAAGTGGGAGCTCTTGCCATCTATGAGTTCAGAGATCCTGATAGCCCAGGCAAGGTGACGTACTTAGATGATGCTTCTGAGAGAATCTTTATGGTCTCCGAGCATGGAAGACACGCATACACTTGGAAGGGAGAATTTGTTTTTCCCCAACCTCGATCCAATGTGTCTTATGGTCACCAAGGAGCTGGAACATCTCAAGCTCATGGGACTCAAAGAGAAAAGAGTAGAGAGAGACCTGAGGTAAGCTTTGCCAACTCTTGGGGAAGGGAAAGAACGAGAACGGAAACAAATTGAGTGGAACCTGAGGGACATAGAGCCCCAGGGAACCGAAGAGATGCCGATGATTTCCCTTTGCCAAGACCGAGAGAGCACACGAGGACCTTGAGACCGACCCAACTAGTTAAGTCCATGAAAAACTACTTCGATGGCACTGGAGACCCCTACGATCATGTAGCTGAGTTTAGGCAAGTCTTGAGAGCTGAACAAGTTGAAGATCTGTTCACGCAGTACAATGCCTTTGGTCTAACTCTTAGGAACACCGCCCTGACATGGTTTCAGCCACTAAACAAGAGGCAGTTTAGGAGCATAGATCAACTTCTAGAGGCATTCATTATCGAATTCTCTAAAAGTGGCATAAGACATAACACATCCTCCCTGATATACAACTTCAAACAAACATCTCAAGAGACAGTGAGGCTCGCAGGCAGAAGATTTAGGCAATATCTAGAGAGATGCCCGGCCCCAGAGTTACCCACTCCAGCAAAGCAAGTGGCCTTATTTTTAGATGGATTGTTAAGCACCAAACTGAGATCATATGTGTACTTGAAGGACCCTAGATCCATAGAGGAATGTGTACGCATGTGCATAGACATTGAGGATAATCTAGGGGAGGAATTAGAGCTCTCAAAAATCTATAAAGACTCAGATAGTTCTAGTAGCCTCATTTCCTCACAATCCACATCAATTGAGGATCTAGCAGAAAAGGTAGCTCTAAAATTAGGTGTCTCTAGCAAGCAAATTCCTAGATTTGCCCCAGGAAAACGATGCTATACCTGTGGAGGAGACCATATGGCTAATGTGTGCCCCATCATGGCTCAACCCCAAGTGAACCCTAACAACCAGTACTGCACCATAGAAAGGAGGTACACCAATCACACAGCACAAGACTGTCCATATAACAACAAGCTGTTAGACAAAATTATTCTCAGCCATATCCACAACAAGGAAAGTACCCTAATCAGTACCCACAACAACAGTATGCTAGGCCCCAGCAAATCTATCAACCACCCTATCAAGGGCAACAAAGACCGCAACCAGTCCTAGCGCAGCAACCTCCTGCCCCCACCAATGTGATTCCAGTAAAGTATGTAGCGGCAGAAGAAAATCTAAATAGAGCTTTAGTGCCAGTGACATCCTTGCTTTCAGAAAGTGATCCAAGTGATCATAGTTTTGACTCCACCCATGTTGAGAGCCCCCAGGCCTACTACATGCAATCACCGGAGCATAGTGAGTCATATTATTATGAAGAACCGAATGAATCTAGTGGGGAGCCAGAATACGCAAACGTCATGTATGCCAAACCCAACTTGAGATCCCAACCTAGGCCGATGAGACCTCCATTTCCTAGAGGGCCATGCTATCGTTGTCAGGGAGATCATATCATTCGTGATTGCCCTCTACCTGCACCGACACAAACCCAATCTGTGACAATTCAAGGCTTTTGTCCCGATTGTGGAAAGGAGCATTTGTTACGAGAGTGTCCCAAGAACCCCGCCAATATACCAAAAATTGCTCCTATCAATGTCATCGGGCTAGTGGTGGACTCCACGGGAAGTGTGACTTCCACGGCTCCAGTACAAGTCATCACGAGAGCTCAGGCACTTAAGCAAAACCAAGACTTAGGCCAGGAGAAGACTGCGGAGGTTAGCGAGACTGAGAGTCAGAATAAGGAGAGGACGAGAGCTTGGAGAGATAGCCGTGAACATATGAAAAGGCAATGGGCAAGAAAGATGAGCGAACTTGAGGAAAATCTACGAGAAACCAAAGCCGAAATCAAAGAAATCACATCTCAAACGCACTCTCACACATCCCCGCCACTACCATCCCCTTCACCCTTCATTCCTCCACCCATCAATCCACCACATGTAACCCAACCACCACCCCGAGTAGGATCAGTCTTAGCCGATCCCACTCCTGAAGATCTAGACATGATGCTTAAAGCATATCAGGCCAGAATCCAAGAAGGGCCCAATGTAACAGATCATGAGAAATGTTACCCTAGAGCTGACCTAGAGCTTGAACGAACTAAGTTGTGTGCCAAGATGGTGGAATTGGCTCAAGCCATGTTTGAGACCAGTCGTCTTTTCACTTGCTCTAGTGCCACTAGAACACCATTGCATTTTGATGGTCTGTTAGACAGATTGGAGATGTTAATTGCAAAGTCTGGAAAAGGAGCCAAATCCCAGGCTAAGGAGAAGTCAAGTGATAGAATGAGCATTCCTCCCCAGGAAGCCTATGTGCCTAACTCTACGGAGCCAGACACATCATCTTCTATGAATCGGTTCACACCCGAATTCCTACGAGAGATTCAAGAAGACAAATGGGCTAAAGAAAGTGAAGTCCCTCCTCCTATTGAACTTGTGGATGATACACACGACCAATTCCCACAAGACATCCCATCCATTTATGAGGAGCAGGAGAGCACCCAATCTCAGGAAAGATTAGACTTTGAGTCTAACTCTCTACAAGAATTACCCCACTTCACAGGCCCATGGGAAGCTAAGTCCACCTGTATGAGAGCACCCACGGTCATGGTAAGAAACGAAGATTCAGTCATACCGAGGAACACGGAGGTAGTGAAGAACACTAAGGTGTAGTGCAATCTCACTTTAGAAGAACTACTCAAGGTTAGGCCCGAACTATGGAAACATGTAGCCAAACAAGTACCAGAGATAGCAAAACCTCGTTCCCAGGTAGGATCCCAGAGAACAGTGCCAGAAATACCCTTGGACAAGATAGGAGACATGAGTGAGGGTGAAGAGGGAAACACATATCTTCCTATTACCCATCAAGGATACACCACCAAGGCCATTCTAGACTCACGTGCAGGAGTTGCAATTGCTACCACTTCCCTATGAAAGCGTTGGGGCAAGCCAGCACTCAGGCCAACGAGAATGAAATTGCAGATGGCCAATGGTCATATTGAGAGGCCCTTACGATTGCTAGAAGGAATAACTCTCACTACATGTGGTGTTGAATTCGAGCATACTTTTGCTATATGTGACTTTAGCAAAAACCAAGCCTACGAGATGATTTTGGGGAGACCATTTATGCGGCAGTTGCAAGTGGTACAGGATTGGGGAACCAATTCCTTGTATTTGCAACACTTAGGTGTTACAACCAAAGTCAATCTCAAGGATTACTCTCATAGAGATGTCCCTCCTATCCAATGGAACCCCATCCATAGAGCCAAAGATGATACGGAATCGGTACATTCCATAGGATCAGGATCCTCATGGATGCATGAAGACACTCACTTATGGATGTGTAAAGCGGCAGTGGAAGAGGAGAAAAGAGAAAAAGCCAGAGAGGTAGGTGCGAAGGAAACACATAGATCAGTTCAAGACCCAGCCTATGCACCTGTAGTATTTCCGGACGAAGAATTTGAACCTCACGGCTGGGCAAAAATTCTAGCAACTATGGATGTAGCCATCAATGAAGAGCAATGGACACCCCACTGTGATGAGGATGACTATGACATTTCTGTCTTCTCCATAGAGCCAATCATGGGAGATGCAGTTTTAGAAGAATGCGAACCTAGCCCTGATGCATTTGAAGATGCAAGTGACTCCGATCTTGAGTCAATCATCATGGATCCACCCTTTGCTTCAGACGAAGAATATTTCTATGAAGTAGAAGTTTACCCTCAGAGACATGAAGAGCTCACTAATGATGTGAGATTAACCACACGAGTGACCACTAAGAGTGAAGGAAAGAAAAGGAAGAAGAGAGAAGCCGTACCAGAGGAGGAAGAATCCCTGTTTGAGGTCCCTGAAAATTTCAAGAAGTATGCAATAGAAGATAGGAGAGTCATGGTAAGAATGCCAAAATGCGATGCACAAGCAGGAGAGGCCTATGATAACAAAGAAACCACCAAGAAGGTAGTGGTAGCCATAGAAGAAGGAGAAGAGAGGTGCACTTACATAGGACATGACCTCACTGAGGAAGAGGAACATGAGTTGATAGCTTTGCTAAGAGAATACAGAGATGTATTCGCTTGGAGCTACAAAGATTTGAAAGGTGTAGACCCTGACATATGCGCCCATACGATTCCCATGACCACAGAGGCCAGACCTTCTAAACAAAAGCCATACACATACAATGACAACTATGCTGCCAAGATCAAAGAAGAGATAGACCGCTTGGTTGAAGCTAGATTTATCTATGAAATTGAGCACACTGAATGGGTGTCCCCCATTGTAGTGGTGCCCAAAAAGAATGGTAAATTACGTGTATGCATTAACTTGAAGAAGGTTAACGCAGCCACTATCAGGGATAGTTATCCGCTTCCTATCACCGAGCATTTATTAGAAAGGGTAGCCGGCAAGGAAGTGTACAGCTTCCTAGATGGGTTCTCTGGCTACAATCAAGTAGCCATTGCACCAGAAGATCAGCATAAGATGGCTTTTGCCACAGAGTGGGGCATATTCGCTTTTAGGGTAATGCCATTCGGGCTTACCAATGCACTCGCTACCTTTCAGAGGCTGATGTGCCATGTATTTAAAGAGTTCCTGAGGAAGAATTTAGAAGTCTATGTTGATGATCTTTGTGCTCATTCCAACATTAGACAAACCCATATTCCTGAACTCAGACAAATTTTTGACAAATGTAGAGAATATCAAGTCTGCCTGAACCCAGAAAAGTGTGTTTTCATGGTCAGGCAAGGCAAGATTCTAGGGCACATAGTGTCAAAGAATGGCATATCCACTGATGAAGAGAAAGTGAGAGCCATAGTAGAGTTACCTAGGCCGAAGAACGTCAAGGAAGTACAAGCTTTCATGGGGCATTGTGGTTATTACCGACGGTTTATACACATGTATGCCATCATAGCAAAGCCTCTGTACGGACTTCTGACTAACTTTGAGTGGACTGATGAGTGTGAGGACTCCTTTAATGAACTCAAAAGAAGATTGTGTTCAACACCAATCTTGACCACACCAGATTGGAATAAACCCTTTCATGTTCATGTTGATGCATCTAATTATGCTATTGGGTGTTTACTTGCGCAGCCTACCGGTGAAGGTAATATGGATCTTCCAATTGCCTATGCTAGTAGACAATTGAATGCAGCTAAACGAAATTATACCACTATGGAGAGAGAAGGATTAGGCATGGTATATGCAGTTAAAAAGTTTAGACATTATTTGCTTGCAAATAAGTTTAAAATTTTTACTGACCATCAGGCACTGCTATATCTTGTAAACAAGCCATGCAATACAGGAAGATTAGTAAGATGGTTTCTCTTGCTAATGGAATATGATTTCGAGGTTGTGGTAAGGAAAGGGAAGACTCATTTGAGAGCAGATCATCTATCTAGGCTCACATCGGGAGAAGCCCCACAAGGAGTGTCAGATGACCTTCCTGATGCTTACTTGTTTAATTTGGAAGTGGTGCCACAGTGGGCTAAGTCATTAGTGCCAGTATTGACATACGGGCCTAACCACCCAGTAATAAACACACAGGATAGAGAGGTAGTAAAAGCCCAAAAGTATCACATCATGGCAGGTAGTATGTACAAGCACACAGATCAAGGGATCTTGGCTTGTTGTGTGGAAGAGGATGAGTACGCTAAATGGTTGCAATTAGCACATGTAGGTGCATTAGAGCAACACTACTCAAAACAAAGAACCCTACAGACACTAAGGAGACTCGGAGTGCATTGGCCTACTATGGAGGCTGATGTCCAAAAGTTGTGCAAGGAATGCCCAATCTGTTGCACTAAACCACCTGTGGAACATGCCACTCTTTATCAAGTGTCCATAGTGCCAGATTGGAGTTAACCACTAGTATCCTTCCTGAGGACGAAAACATTCCCTCCAGACATGACTCTGGCTAGGAAAAGGAGTTTAGAACAAGAAGCCAAGGATTACTCACTCATTGGTGATAATCTATACAAGCGTGGTAAAGATGGTTACCTGAGACTATGTGTCCATGAAAGTGAATATCTCAAGATCTTGGAAACTGCTCACCAAGGCGTAGCAGGAGACACTTTGGACTAGATCGGGTGATCAAGGCAACACTATTTGCAGGCTTTTGATGGCCGACCCTTCACATGGATGCACATACCTATGTGAAACGGTGTGATGTTTGTCAGAGAACTCAGTATCCTATACGCAAGGATGAGATGCCACTGAAACCTATGATGGGTGGACGTGCATTCTCTAAGTGGGGAATAGACTTTGTAGGTCCTATTAATCCCCCAGCCAAGGGTTCACATGCTGAATACATCATTGTTGCCACAGACTATCTAACAAAATGGGTAGAGGTAAAAGCTACGACAAAGAATGATGCACAAACAACAGCTAAGTTCTTGTTTGAGAATGTGTTCACCAGGTATGGATTACCTATAGAGCTAGTCAATGATGGAGGGACTCACTTCTTGAATGAAGTTATTGAAAATCTGCTCCAAGAATTCTTGGTAGTACATAAGAAGTCTGCCCCCTATCACCCTCAAGCTAATGGCCAGGCTGAGAGTACAAATAAGATCTTATGCAATGTACTGACGAAATTAGTGAATAACAAACGCTCTGATTGGGACAAACAACTACACCATGCTGTTTGGGCATACAGAGTTGCTTATAAAACGATACTCCAAGCCACACCCTTTCAGATGGTTTTCGGCCAGAATGCAGTGCTACCATTGGATTTTTTGATACCAACCTTGAAAGTAGCACAAGAGCATGATTGGACAGGCCATGAGTTGTCCTCTAGAATCTTCGATCTTGAACGATTAGGTGAAACTCGATTGAGGGCTGCAGCAGGAATTTATGCAGCCAAGAAGAGGCAAAAGGCATATTTCGATGCACACGTGAAGGATAAGGGCTTGAAAGCAGGAGACCTAGTCCTAGTCTACACCTTGAAGCAACATGCACGGAAGTTAGAAAAGAGAGGTTATGGGCCAATGATCATCAATAGGATCTCCACAAGTGGAGCAGTTCAACTAGCCACTCTAGAGGGTGATATTCTACCAAGTTACATAAGTGGATGCAGAGTCAAGTTATATCAAGAACCCTTGACTGAAGAGATGCTAAATCGACTCAACACTGCCAAGAAACGTAAAGAAGAAGAGAAACGAATTAGAGAAGAAGCACAGGCAGAAGCTTTAGAACGCATCTGACGAATGAAATTGAGGAGACAAGGCAGAGACCCGCCTATGCCTGACACTCAAGAATATCTAGGCTATCCCATGGCCATATGCGAGGCTTCAGGTGGACATTCCCATAGAATAATCGACCGACGGCCTTTTGTAACCCTAGAAGTAGGACAAGGAGAGAGTGTAAGGACAGTGAGAGCTTTAATTGACTCAGGGGCAGCCACTAGTGCAGTTCGACTTTCTTACTGCCAAGAGCTTCAATTACAAATCAATCCCATAGAGGCATATCTCATAGGATTGGGAGGTGTGGAAACCCCTTGCATTGGCAAGGTTGAACTTCCCCTCTACATTCAAGAGGTGCTAATGGAAGTCAAAGTGCTAGTGTGTGAAGACGAGGATCTTATCGAACCTCTTGTCCTGGGCCAAGACTGGATCTATGATCATGCAGTCAGCCTCAACCTAAGAAGTGGACTTCTTCAGGCATGGGTAGGCCAAACTCACATAACGATTGAATTAGAAAATCAAGCACATAGGCCACTAGAAGGGGCACCGAATCCTGGTCCTTCCAGGAGTCCACCTGAAATGAACCATGCTACTCTTGACCAAAGTTATATGGTGCAAAGGATTGCCACTCATGACGAAGGTACAGAAGTCAACAAGGAGTTCCCTTTTTTTCCAAAGAGAATTCGAGGAAAGCAAGCCAGAAACTACAAGATACAGAGGAGCCCAAGGACCAAGAAGAATGAACACCAACCAGTACAATACAGAATACCCCATGGCATGAAGCAGATCTGGATACGCAAAGGTGAACAACCCTCGGCTTTGGAGACAGGATTCCAAAGAGGCATCAAGCAAGCTACAGCGAAGGAGTACCCTAGGCATCAATCTAGACAAACCATTTCTATTTGGGTTCCAAAGCAGTCAATGAAGGCTATCCCAAAGGCTAGACAAATATGGGTGCCCAAGACCTGCTTACCAGCTCAAATAACTTCACCTCCAATCACTAGATCAAACCAACACTCACGAGTCCTATTGGCTCCCATCCAAAGGCAAACATCTACACTCCACACCATCACATTCTCGGTCACGCCTCGGAATGTTTGGAAATGGGTACCCAAAAGGCCCCAAACCCAACACACTCCAGTCCGCAAACCCTCACACATCATCGCCAATAAAAGCAACAATTCCAGTATCAAAGTTTGGAGACCTAAACCCCATGTCAAACCCCCTGACCCACCTCTATAAATCCTTCCCCTCTGGTGTAGGTGCATTCTGAGAACATTGCACAACCACAGTATGTGGCAAGCACTCTCATGGCAGAAGCAACAGGTCCGAGCTCACAGGTAGGAATAATTACTGCAGGAATTGATGTGGTTAGTCTACCTATTGATGTGCCTCCAACTAAATGATCTGTGGAGCTGCAACACCTTCAATAGATCCCGGTAACGGATCCACCCACAGGGATCACAGAAAGAATCCATGCCAATTCTCATTGGTTCAATGGCATGCCATGCCCATTAGGAGAGGCCAAGTATATATGGGAGTCTAAGTGTGAGTATGACAGATCTTGGGTCAGATTCCAATTCTTCTCCAAGGAGTTTGAGACTCTACAGAACACACAGGATCTTCAGACCATATGGCAACGTGCAGGGCTAGCTGAGTACTTCGAGGCACCATTACCCAAACTAGACCTCCTCCGATGCTACTATCTGGTCTCAACATTACAGGCTAATGCAGAAAAGGACAACCAGGATCGTTTGTTCTTCCTTCCTTGCTGGGCAACAACGAGTTAAAGAGGTTTGAACTTACCTTGGAGTTGGTGAGCTCTGCTTTGAATATGCATGGCACACATGTACCTTCTGAGAAGGATGCTCTCGTTCCTACTAACATGAAGGATAGGAAACTACTGAAGCTTAAAGATATGGAAGCACTCACACCAAACGTGTCCATCCCTCTCCGTATGTGCATGCAACATTTTGCTTTCCCAGGTCAAGACCGCTTCACACAACCGCACAAAAGAATTTGGTTCGCTCTCTACTTAACGGAGATAGGTGCGTTACCAATTAAGCTTCCTGTATGGATTATAGAGCAGTTGTATGAAGCAAATAAAAGGTCTTCTAGGAAATTACTGGTGAACGGATGCTGTGCAATCACACGCATTATCTACCGGTGCTTAGCATACAATGTACCCATTGAACGTGCCTTAACTTGGGCCCAATTTCAAATGTTTAAGAAGCTCAAGACGTCCACACATCAATCCAAGCGCATGAGGGGTTCGATCCCTTGTGTCCAGACATGTGAAGTTCTGACTACTCCCGAAGTATCACCACGAGGGGAGGCCACTGTACCTCCCTTTACCATTAGAATACCCAGGTCTGGATCTGAAACTACGACACAAGCTGCCCCTTCAGCTCCTCCTGCTCCATCTGAATTTGAATTTGCTACAACTGGAGATGCTGAAGGAATGGATCCCCAAGACTTCGAAGCATTCTTACAAAGTACACAACTCTCTGATGTAGAGTTTTATTCAGATACAGAAGAACAAGGCACATCTTCACAAAGAAGGAGAAAATCCACAGAAGGTCGCCATGTACATTGGGGTGACGATCAGCAAGGTCAACAACAAGGACACCTAGAAGAAGAAGGAGCATACAAAGAGGAGACCACTGAAGCCCCAGCTTATACAGCAGAACTCCGAAGGCTGTATCAAATCATGGAACGAGTGTGCTCGCAACAACTGCTCACCGAACAGAGCAGTAGGGTACTCATGACTCAACTTTTGGAAGAAGCAGGAGTTGACTCAGAATATAGTGAAGGTCTCTTATTAATGGCAGAAACATATGGGGTAGTAGAAGCAGTTAGGACCGCCATTAGGAGGTCTCCAGTTCAATATGATCCACGAAGATTCCAAACACGACCACGGTCAGGTAAAAACATCCAGATCCCCATTACAACGGCAGAAGGGCCGATTATTACATCCGAACCCATTGAGACAACCTCCCAAGCAGTAGAAACCGCTAGCCAAGAGCACCCAGTCACCCATGATGAATCAACCGAGCCACTACCACCCACACCCCCACCATCGCCTCCTAGAACAGAAGCAGTGGAGATCACCTCGACCACTCAACCCACCGAACAAACCTTCATCTTCCGTACTCCCACCTCTAGTTCAACCCTATTCTCCACCTTTGAAAACCCAATCTATGAAGCAACCACCATCACTACACAATCCACCGAATCGCTCATAGAGCCTGCCCTAGGACAACATCCCCCATGCCCTCAGCCATAGGTCATCCTGACTCTAGATCCATATTCATGGGTTTCCCTACGACCACAGCACCTTTCATGACCTCACCGCCTCTACGACCTCAACCCCCAACCCCCATCTCTCCACTTCTCCAATCCCTCCATGCCTTCCTTGCTAGAACTTTTCAACCCAGGTCTCAACCATTCCCTTTATTTTCAGCTCCCAACCCCACTTCTCATCTATTCACCACTTTCACACACACACCACCTAGCATTCCAATGTATATGGTAGACCCCACGCTCGCATCCACTCTTGAAAGTATGGACATTTCACCACCCACGGCACCTCCCCCACCCCCCACACTTCCACCTTCTCCCATTCCCCCCCCACCAATTTCACCGACACACACATCTCCATTAGACACATCATTCACTCTTCCCCTTCCCCAATCCTCTTCCCGTGCATCCTCCATTGTACAAACCACACCATCATCCATAGGAAATGCATTGGACACCATGCTCACATGTATATCACAGTTAAGGACAGAGTACAATCAGCTCCAACAACATAACGCACGACTACAAGAGCACTCGGAGGTGCTACAAAATCGTCTTGCTGTAGTAGAAGAGGAGAATACTCGCCTCCATACACAATTCCAAACTTTGCAAGAGGCTCATAGTGTATTGGAAGTACAGTTGCAGAATACAGACCAAGAAGCAATACAAGTGGTAGAAGGCCATCTAAAAACACAACTAGAACGCAATTCAAGACTTCAACAAAATATGGCACTCCTTAGAAGACACCTTGTAGCTGCTCACGAGGAGAATCGACGCCTACAGCAACAGAACCAAGAGAACTTAGAAGCAGCCATCGAAAGCACACCAGGGGCACCTATCAGCCCATCAAAGTTTCAAGGAGTGACCCCCGACAATATCAAGATCATATTGGAAGATTATGCCATGTTGCTTGAAGCACATGACCAGCTATCAGAGGAATTGAAAACAACAGCTGCCTCTCAAACCACCTCCTCCGTAGCTTCACTTCTCACAGACTCAGAGGCCTTACAAGATCTCCAGAAATAGGTAACCGAATTGCAAGCACGACTACTACAATATGAGAGACCACCTTCCCCTCCAGAGGCTCCCACCGACAAAGAAATAGTACAAATTCTTGTGGAAGAAACATTTGAAGAAGAATACGACCCACAACCCTTCCCAGGAGGTCAACAAAGGGAAGAAGGTCAGGACACATTTGAAGCACCACGACCCCCATGGCTACGACAAGTGGAGGAAATCGGGAGTTCACATGAAGAGCGAACCGTCGTGCAAAATCAGGCTATGAGAGTCATAGAAGAGACTGTATTACAATCCAATTACTTCAAAAACCTGTCATCGAGACGCCTTATCCTCTCATCCAAACTCCAATACAGGCCTTACTATATCATTTTGGCAGATTATAACGTAGAAATACAGAGAGTCACAGGGAAGATACCTTCCTTCGCAACCCAATTTCAACCCGAAGACCTTCCTCTAGAGGTGTAAAAAGGCAAGATCCGTCAACCAACATGGCGGCAGAAACTTCTTGAAACCTATCCTGAAATGCTCCGCACCTGGAACAATGCGTCATTACATCTCCTCTATAATCCATGCTATGGCCCTGTTCCACGACGCCGCTCATGGAAAGCATTCAACATCAAGGTCCAGAATAACGCACAATGCAAGGAATGGCTCAATTATCCATACATTGCGCCACCACATGGACCACTGTCAATAGCGTACATGATGGGAACAATTCGACATTGGATGCCGCGATTGAAGCCCATGCCAGATGTGGCGGCCCAAATGATGCTTAAGATTTTGGATATGATGCAGGTAGTCCTCAAAACCTTTCGAAATGCGGTAGCCCCACAGATATGGCTACCGGGGTTTACCAATGGAAATTACGATTTGGTGTATGACATGAGCACCACCCCCAGTATTCGTGTGGCTTACGCTTGGCATGCACGCATCAAATACCTCCCTGCATGTTACAAACAGACATTCGAAGAAATGTTCAGATCAGGTTTCTGGGAGTATCACTCGGAGGTCTTCGCACCGAAGCCAACACACCTGCTCCATCTCTTTGCTTGTGAACAAGCCATGTACTCTGAGTACTACACCACACCGCAACCAGAGGTCCCCGGTGCAATAAATTGGGATGCATTAGAAGCTGATCTAGCAAGAGGCTTAAGGATAGGAGAACACGAACTTGCCACCAATGTCATCCAATACTATATCGACCACCCGATAGAACAGAGGTCTGTCAGGGGCGACAGACGCTAGGAAGGGGGGAGAATGTTGGCATACAGGTCATATGAAGAGCATACAGGTACAATAGAGCAGTCATTCACAATACGGCAACAAGGCCTAATCATTTTTTCCCATGGATCATTCACAACTCAAGTGATTTTAATCACTACACAAACATTGTAAATTTCGTTTTTGGTAGAATAGACTCCATTTTTTCAAGCCGAGGAGTCCTCGAGCTTGAGGAGTATTAGAACTAGCTTCATACCAACTTTCATAATTTTTAGACTCCGTTTGAGCCCTCAAATAGGCTCTAGAACCTAATTTTTAACTAGGCTGGACACTAGGTCTGGACAAGGCCAAAGCTAGTGAGAAAACTATAAAAAGAGCTAGAGAGCTTATGTAAGAGACTTTTTGACTAATGCAAAGAACTCCATTGTTCCTCTCCTTGTTCTTGCTTTGTGTGCACGTGTGTGTGTATGTGTGTGCATGCTTGTGTGCTTCTCACTCACACACTTGTGCCTTCACTTGCTCATAGTCTTCATACTAGTCCTCACCTCTCCACGGATTGACAATTATGAGGTGAATCTTCTCACGTTGGTACTCACCATTGTGCTAGAGTGGCATGACTTTATGAAACGAAAGACTTTAAATGGGGCCCACACATAAACTCTTGTGTACCATCTTCACCTCATCTCTTTTCCACTTTCTGATGATATATTTAGGTAGTGATGTGTGTGAACACACTAGGACCGATGGGGGAGGAGGTTTTTTCCCCCCAGCTTGTATATATGCCTATAGCCCTAACGGCTTACTTATCTTTGTACATTCTAGTTGTAATACAGTCAGTATTATGTTTTGTGCTCCAAGCTTCTTCTTCCTTGTGTTGTTCACATGCTTCCACAGACGTCTAACTCCAAGAATTGGTATCAAAGCAGGTTGCCGCAGATGGTGATATTCTACAAATTCCTATTCGTGCTGTGATTTCTGCTGCACCTATTGTAGAGAAAATTTGTTTGGATGGCAGAGATGCTCAAACACATGCATTGATAGCCTTGTCTGTCAAAAATGCCATTATTCCTCACATTCGCTCTTGTAGAACAGCTAAGGATGCTTGAGATACACTTACCACATTGTACCAAGCTAGAATGAGGCTCGTGTTTCTTACCTTCGAAAATAGTTGGAGAGTGAGCACATGAATGAAGGTGATTCTATGGACAATTTTTTGACAAAGATCAAGGATTTGAAGGAACAATTGATTTCTGTTGATGAAGTCCTTCCTAACAGTTCAGTTGTGCAGACTGTTCTGAATGGTCTTCCCAACTTATATCAAAGCTTTGCTTCTACTCTTCGTTTGATGATGAAAGGCAATCCAAATCCCTTAACATTTGAGACTTAGTCTCTATTATCTTGCAAGAAGATTAGTCCAAGCAGAACATGTCTATTATGCGTGTTGCAGATCAAGCTTTCTTGGCCTGTCAGAAGGGCAAAGGAAAATGGAGCTCTTCTACTAGTAAGCAGAAATCAGCTAATTCTGCACAATCGAAGAAGGAAGAAAAAGATGAGAAGAAATCAGAAAAATAGAAATTGTTTTGCAAATATTGTAAAGCAAATGATCATGCCATCAAGAGCTGTGCAAAATTGGCTGCTAAAGAGGCAAAGAAGAAAGAGGCCAGAATGGTTGTTGCAAAGGCCTCTACATCGAAAACAGAGTCTGGTAATCTTGCGGAGGATGGAGAATGGGTGTTTACTACTGTTTGCAGTTTTGACCCATCTTCTCATGAGCACTGTATGTCTGCAATAGACTCAGATGTTTGGTACTTTGATAGTGGGGCGACCAAACATATTATCTCGTAGCACAGTTTCTTCTCTTCACTTGAGCCTGCCCCTACAGGGAATACTATTACATGCGCCAACAACTCCTCTTATCCTGTTATGGGAGTTGGTAAGATCATTCTGAATACTACTAATGGTGGTTCTTTTACATTTTATGATGCATGATAACTGAGGTACATGGTGTACATTATGCATAGTAACTTTTGAACTATCAATGAACTACACAACCACATCTCCAATCCTGATAGCGTTACTGTGGAGGGAGAATCGAGTAAGAAGAAGAAAAAAAGAAAACAACGAAAGAAGCAACTTCACTAAAAAGAAATATCTGAAGATATATCTCTGCAAGAAGCCCCGCAGGGGCGCAACACCCATCTCTGCACAGAGCCCCGCAGGGGCGCACACACCAAGGAAAAGCACGCAGCTGGAAGAAGGAATCAGGGCCAACAAGTATCACATATGTGGATGCTTCAACCTCTTGAGTTGCAGAAGTTTCAGATCAAGGCTTACGAGCTACATCCGCATATGTGCACTAATGGCGTGCGTGGTAAACTGAATCGAACACATCAAGGAAAGGACGTAACCCACATGGGTGCTTCAACCTCTTGATCTCTGGAAGGTCCAGATCAAAGACTGAAGCACCACATCCTCAGACCTTCCACTGGTGGTGTGCGTGGCAACCCAGAATTAAGGAACCTATAGGTGAATTAGACTGCAGAATATCAGGTAGTCAGTCTAACTCCAAGGGTTGCTGGTGATCAAGGCGAATGCATCAGACCCAGAGAACGTAAAACAAGAAGTAAGAAGAGGCCGTCAAAACTGAACACCTGTTTTATAAACAGGTAACAATGAGCAAAGGTTGCGTGCAGTGAAAAGAAGTGAATGACACAGCAAGGTCCGATGTGTGCAACCAGGACAAATCAGAGCGCCTCTAAAACGTAATGCAAGATCAAGAATCAGACAATACTGACCACTGGGTGCGTGCGGACAACAAACTGATGCCAAGAAGCAAAGCCTGTCAAGGGACGACAGAGACGAAGAGGGGGAGAGTGTTGCAGAGCCAAAGAGCGCACAAGCAGAGAAAAAGACGGGCCCCAAAATTTTTCCGATTTGGACTACACATTTTTGTATCATATTCATTCTTGTAATATATTTCCCCTTGTAAAGGCACTAGAGGAGTCCTCTAGATGCATCCCCACAGAAAAGTAGAGAATACTCATGTACAATAGTAGGAAATTAGCCTCTTAGTGAATAAAGTGCCGGTCACTTGTGTGAAAGGACCATTTTTAGGGCACTAGTATATAAGTCAAATGTGACTCTTTGTAAATGACTTTTTGCCATTGTGAGAATAGAGAGCACAGAAATTCGAATTTGTGTCTTCTTCACTCCTTATCTTCTTCTTCGCGAGCTTGTATGTGTGTGTATTGCTTGGAAAGAGTGCTTGTGAGTGTTGTCTATCCTTGAGAGTGTTTCTTTGCTGTAGGAAAGGTGCGTGCGAAGTGTAGGAAGTACTGAAGTGTGGGAAAGTATTTCCGCGACTCAGTATTTCGCTCATAACTTGAAGTGGAGCATCGGAATTGAGTGAAACTACTGCCATTGGATGCGTCTTCTCGAGAGCTTCGAAACGCATATGCTATTTGCTATATTTGGAGTTCGGAGCTGGGAGAAAAATACAAAATACTGACGGCTGCTGCACCAAGTATCGTTTCGCCTTGACCAACAATTGGAGCTTGTTTGGATAAGTCTTTGCCTCATTTACATTCTTTGAGTAGTTCATATGCATTGACCATTACATGATTGCATGTCTTCATACACTCGGTTAGGTTTGTATACTCTTTGGATTGATAATTAAAAGCGTGTATCCCCACTATATGCACTTGTGAGGGGATTGAGGTATAGTCTCTTTCTCCGCAAGTCCCTAAGTTGATGCTTAGGTCAACATGATCTAAGCTTGATTTGGCCTCCGAATGCACTATCATAGCGCTTGTACAGGCTATTTCATCTTTTTGTGCCAAAGATATATACAGGTTTTGGTTTGCTAGTATAAACATCTCAAAGTCTACCATAGGTTTAATATAACTCATTAGCATAGTTCTATTCAACTTTTTCAGATACAATCATTTTTCAGCATCAGGGTATTTTAGTCAGTGGCCATGGCTGAAAGCATTGATGTGTTTTGTATGTTGTCTGTTGAGGATAAGTTGGATGGTACTAATTACCCATTGTGGGCTTATATGATGCATCATGTATTGGTCACAAAAGGACTGTGGAATATTGTGCAAGGTGTTGAAAAACATCCTATTACACCTGCAAATACAAGTATTGAAGATGATGTCGATGGCATCGAAAATGATGATATTCTGCAAATTCTTATTCATGTTGCAGTTCCTACTCCACCTACTACACAAAAATTTTTTTGGGATGGTAGAGATGCTTAGACACATGCATTGATAGCCTTGTGTGTCAAACATGCCATTATTTCTCACATTTGCTCTTGTAGAACAACTAAGGATGCTTGGGATACACTTACCACATTGTACCAAGCTAGGAATGAGGCTCGTGTTGCTTACCTTTCGAAAACAATTAGAGAGTGAGCATATGAATGGAGGTGATTGATAATTTTCTAACAAAGATCAATGATTTGGAGGAATACTTAATTTCTACTGATGAAGTCTTGCCTGATAGTTCACTTGTGCCAACTATTCTTTATTCCTGATTCATACTAGAGTTTTGCTTCTATTCTTCATTTGATGATGAAAGGCAATCCAAGTGTCTTAACATTTGAGGAGTTAGTCTCTGTTCTATTGCAAAAAGATTTGTCTAGGCAGAACATGTCCTTTATGTGTGTTCAGATCAAGCTTTCCTGGATAGTTAGAAGGGCAAAGGTAAATGGAGGTCTTCTATTAGTAAGCAAAAATCTGCTACTTCTGCACAATCAAAGAAGGATGACAGAGGCGAGAAGAGAACAGAAAAGGAAATTGTTTTGCAAGCATTGTTGGTGCAAATGTAAAGCCTACACATTTGGCTAAGAATTTATGTACAAAATGAAGCTCCATGGGAACCATTGCTAAGAAGCCTTTTATCTTTACCATTTGTAAAAGTCATTTTTGACTTGGACCAATATTTGTAATCTCAACTAAACTCGTGGAGTTTGTTAGCTAGAAAAGTCATGGCTCTATTTGATGGAATATCTCCTAGATTGGAGGACTACTTTTTAGTGAGAGCCAATGAAGAATTCAAATTCAAATTTCAAATGCAACATCTATAAAGGATGTCAAAAAACTCGTTGGTTAGAGTGGCTCCATATCCGAGCTCTCCTTGACCACATTGTAAGAGAGTAAGGCATACATCATAGCCTATACTAATCACAATAATTAGGCATTGTTTATCATGCTAATGATCTTGTACAACATTGTGTTCTAATACAATATATCAATACTTCTCATCTATGGTCTCTCTATCATTGTCACTCATAATAGTCAACTTGTACTGCTCATATCTCAGTCATTCCTTCACCATTTTTGATGTTCTATAGCTTGTTGGAATCAGCTCCAAGTTATCTACAAGCTCACAAATTTTGAAGACAATATATTCAGAAAATTTGGAGAAAATTGCATCGAAGCACTCACTGGTCAAACTCTAAAGAGGTCCTAAAAAATCGGGGGTAATGATTCAATTGCTAAATTGATTGCTCTGTGTATAGTGTATCATTTTAAGTGATTCAACTTGGAATCATTAGATCATTAAGATAATTTGATACCTCTAAGAGGAAGTTTTCTTCTTCCTACTGTATCGGAAGCACTGAGCATAACAAGCAGTAGGTGTATGAACAAAAATAGAAGGTTTTCATTAATCCTTCAACTTGGAAGTAGTCTGTTTTGGTTCAATAATTTTCACATCATTTCCAAAGTACATAGGCACTTATTTAGTGTCATTGGAAAGCTAAGAAGGCCGGCAACTCAACTCTGAAGCATCAAGGGGCTGGTACAAAGCAGGATTTGGCAGTACCTACTCATTTCTTGGAGTGTCCATCCATCCAGCAAATTATCATGTCATAAAGAATTGCCCAATCTCACTGCAAAAGTTGCAAAGAAAAAAGGAAATGGAATGGTTGTTGCAGAGGCCTCTACACCGAAAACAAAGTCTCCTAATCTAGTGCATAATGAAGAATGGGATTTTACTATTCTTTGCAGTTTTGACCCATTTTCTCCTAAATAGTGTATGTCTACAGTAGACTCAGATGTTTGGTACTTTGATAGTGGGGCGACCAAACATATTACTCGCAACACAGTTTCTTCATTCCACTTGATCCTGTCCCTACAGGAAATACTATCACATGCACCAATAACTCCTCTTATCCTATCATGGGAGTTGGTAAGATCATTCTAACTACTGATGATGGTAGTTCTTTTACATTGTTGGATTGCATTATTTGTGCCATGGATCAAGAAGAATATATTATCAGTTTTATCTTTAGCCAAGATTGGCTTGTTTGTGAAATTTGTTAATGACAGATGTACAGTTCATGATCTCTCAAATGGCAACATGATTATTGCTTCTGGCATTTTATGTCATGGGTTGTATAAGCTCATAGACTACAAAAAAACTATGAATGATTCAACATGTGCAGTACATGATTCTCAGGCTATGTCAGATGCAAAGATTTGGCATGCACGCTTTGGTCATCCGAATTTTGTTAGTTTGCTATGCCTACAAAAATTTGATATGGTTCAGTAAACATGTTTGTGAAGTCTCTATTTTGGGAAAAATGTAGCGTTCCTTCTTTCCAGAATATGGTTCAGTTCAAGCTACTCAGAAATTGTAGCTTGTTCACAGTGATGTCTATGGTTCTATGCAGACATCCTCTTTTGGAAACTACGTTTACTTCATGCCTTCCATTGATGATTTTTCCAAGCATGCATGGGTATATCCACTTAAAGAAAAGTCCGAAGTGTTTATGTGATTCAAACAATATTTGGTTTTTGTTGAAAATCTATGAGTATGTAGAATGGGCACCCCCTCTGTTCTGATCAGAGGGGAAAAGCAACATGTTTCCATAACTCATGTTTAATCTTAAGTAGCTCCTCTAAAGTGAGATGGCACTACACTTTAGTGTTCTTTACTACATCTGTGTTCCTTGATAAAACTTGTTTATCATTTCTTACGATGAGCATGGGGGCTCTCATTTGAATAGAATTAGATTCCCATGGGCCTATAAAGTGAGAAAAGTCTTGTAAGGAGTTGGATTCAAAGTCTAATTGTTAGCTTGATTGCACTTCATCTTGCTCCTCATCCATAGAGGGAATAGCTTGAGGAAGTTGATCATGAAGATCATCCATTTCTTGAATTGGAGGAGGATTTTTGGTCTCCTTGTCCCATTTCTCCTCTTGGATCTCTCTCAAGAACTCTTATGAGAAATGATCTATTGAGGAAGAAATTTCATCATCCCTAGATTTAGAAACATAAGCTTTCAGTGGGGGAAGCTTATCCTTTCACCTCCACTACTTCAAGCCTCAAGTGTAGCCAAAGTCTTAGGTTTAGCTACCAACCATTCTTAGCTCTCCAAAAGTCCTTTGAAATGTAGTTGTGTCTTTACTAAAATTGTCTTATTGAAAAGATAGCTTGCATCAAACATAGCCTAATCTAGTTCTACCATTTTTGCACAAAGCTTGGTCATCTCAATCTCTAGATCCGCTTAGGGATATCAATTTTCTAACTTAGCCACATTGGTTTCTTGGATTGGAGCTTGATAAGCCTTGAACATCATGTCCGAGTCTTTGGGAGTAGGATCAACTAAAACTAATCCTAGTCTAGGTGGTGGTGGGATGGATGGTGAGATTCGATGAGATTGTTGGGATGGTGATGGTATTTGAGAGTGCATTTGAGATGTCATTTCAATTAATTTTGTTTCTATTTCGTTTAGGCTCTCTTCTAGCTCGTTCATTTTCTCAGCAATTGTCTCTTCATCCTTTCTCAACTATCTTTCCAAGATCTAGTTCTTTTTCTAACTACACTTTTTGATCCACTAGCCTGTGATTTCTTATCTTGTTCTACATGTAGAGTCTTTTGTAGAACCTCTGCCCTAGTGACTACCAAGCTAATAACATTGATGGGTGTGATCTCTTGAGCACTAGTTGGGTTCATATGACAATCTATGAGAACATGTTCCTTTCCACAATCAGGACAGAAGCCTTGAATTACTATGGTTTGAGGTTGCCCTGGTGGGTGAAGTGGATAATCACGTATAAAACGATCTCCCTGACATCTCTAACATGGTCGCCTAGGTGATTGTGGTCTCATTTATCTTAATTGGGACCAAGAGTTTGGATATGTATACATCACATTCGAGTATTCAGGCTCTTGATTAAGTTCTAAGGGTGGAGCTTCATAATAATAGATCTCATTGAGCTCTAGTGACTCCTTATAGTAAGCTAGTGGGCTATCCACATGGGTCAAGTCAAAACTATTGATATATTTAGGTAGTGATATGTGTGAACACACTAGGACCATCACGGCACTTTTTTCCCTCTGTAGGAGGTTTCTTTTCCTCGGCTTGTATATACACCTATAGCCATAATGGGTTACTTATCTTTTGTACATTCTAGTGGTAATACTTTCAATATTGTGTGTTGTGCTCTAAGCTTCTTCTTCTTCCTTTTGTTGTTTGTGTGCTTCCACAGACATCTAACTCCAACAATTGGTATCAGAGCAGGTTGCTGCTTCATCTAGGGCATCATCAACACCCCTCGTATCACACTCTTAGAATCACACAAAATTTGGTGAGCATACTCAGGGTGATTAGGAGATCAAAACATCTTCACTTTGTGGTGCCAAAATCATGATCTGAGCTTGTTTCGGCCTCCAAACGCATTATCACAATGCTTATGTAGGTTATTTCATGTTTTTGTGCCAAAGATATATAGAGGTTTCGATTTTCCAGTGTAAGCATCTCAAAGTCTGCTAGAGGTTTAGTAGAACTCATGAGGGTAGTTTTGTTCAAATTTTTTAGATACATTCATTTTTCTACATCAGGGTATTTTACTCAATGGCCATGACTGAAAGTAGTGATGTATTCCATATGTTGATTGTTGAGGATAAGTTGGATGGTACCAATTACCCATTGTGGGCTTATATGATGTGACATGTATTGGTTGCAAAAGGACTGTGGAACATTGTGTAGGGTGTTGAAAAACGTCCTATTACACTTGCAAATACAGGTATTGAAGCTCATGTAGATGGCATTGAAGATGTTGATATTCTTTAGATTCCTGTTCATGCTACGATTTTTGTTGCACCTACTATAGAGCAAATTCATTGGGATGGCAGAGATGCTCAAGCACATGCATTGATAGCCTTGTATGTCAAATGTGCCATTATTCCTCACATTTTTCAATTGCAAAGTAGCTAAGGATGCTTGGGATACACTTACCACATTGTACCAGGCTAGGAATGAGGCTTGTCGTTCTTAACTCCGAAAATAGTTGGAGAGTGAGCATATGAACGAAGGTGATTCAATGGACAATTTTTTGAAAAAGATCAATGACTTGATGGAACAATTGATTTCTACTGATGAAGTTATACCAGATAGCTCACTTGTGTAGACCATTCTAAATGGTCTTCCTGATTCATATCAGAGTTTTGCTTTCGTTTGATGATGAATTGCAATCCAAATGCCTTGTCATTTGAGGAGTTAGTCTCTCTTCTGTTGCAAGAAGATCAATCTAGAAAGAATAGGTCCATTATGCATGTTGTAGATCAAGCTGTCCTGGCTAGTCATAAGGGGAAAGGTAAATGGAGCTCATCTACTAGTGAGTAGAAATCTGCAAATGCGGCATATTCAAAGAAGGAAGACAAAGATGAGAAGTGATGGTAGTTCTTTCACTTTGTCAGATGCTTTATTTGTGCCAAGGATCAAGAAAAATCTATTATCACTTTTTGCATTAGCCAAGATTGGCTTGGTTGTGAAATTTGTTGATGACAGAGTTATAGTTCATGATCTGTAAAATGGAGACAAGATTATTGCTTCAGACATTTTATGTCATGGGTTGTATAAGCTCGTAGACTATGAAAAATCTATGAATGATTCAGCATGTGTAGTACATGATTCTCAGGCTATGTCAGATGCAAAGCTTTGGCACGCATGCTTTGGTCATCTAAATTTTTCTTGTTTGCTACACTTGCAAAAATCTGAAATGGTGTCCTCTTTGCCCAAACTTGAGGCACCCGGAAAACATGTTTGTGAAGGCTGTATTTTGGGCAAAATGCAGTGTTCCTCCTTTCCAAAAGATGGTTCAGTTCGAGCTACTAAAAAATTGTAGCTTGTTCACAGTAATGCCTGTGGTCCTATGCAAACATCCTCTTTTGGAAACTATCTTTACTTTGTGACTTTCATTGATGATTTTTCCAGGAATGCATGGGTATATCCATTGTAAGCAAAGTTTGAAGATTTCATGTGCTTCAAACAATTTTTGGTTTTGGTTGAAAATCCATCAACATGTAAAATGGGCACCCTCCATTTTGATCAAGGGGGGGAATATATGTCTTGTGACTTTAATGCATTTCTGGCTGAATGTGGGATAAAACATCAGTGTATAGTGTCATATACACCTCAACATAATGGATTTGTTGAATGGAAGAATATGTCACTCATGGAGATGGCGAGGTGTATGGTCAAGAGTCAAGCTTTACCACATAGTTTCTAGCTTGAGGTTGTCATGTGTGCAACATATGTACTTAACATGTGTCCCACTAAATTACTGTAGTATATCACTCCATATGAGTCTTCACATGGTCGCAAGCCATCTGTTGCTCATCTGCGTGTTTTTTATTGTCTGGCATATGCATTAGTGCTTGAACAACATCGCAAGAAATTGGATGATAAAGGAGTAAAATGTATTTTTGTTGGGTACAATTTTGAAAGAAAAGGCTATCATTTGTATCATCCACAGACAAAATGCATTTTGGTTAGCCATGATGTTGTTTTTGTGGAAGATGTTATTCAACCTTTACTTTCATGTATGAAGGAGACATCTATTAGCTCTAAAGACATGTATGATACTTTGTTGCCTCTTTTTACAGGTGGATAGTCTAACGCTAGTCCTTTTGAGGCAACTTCTCAAACTTTATAGGTTTCATGTGATGATGCAGATCATTCCATTTCTAATGTAGATTTGCATGATGCACTTGTTGATGAGAGAGCTAATATTGAGGAAGCAAAAACTATACCAACATGGCTAGTGCAAACTTATTGTGATAGCAAATTAGATGCACCTCTATCATACCATACTCGTTCCGGCTCTCATAGTGCCTCTTTTGCATCAAATTGCTATGTTGTGGCTACCTCTAGTCTCTGTGATGACATTGAGCCTGTTTAGTTTGATGAAGCACAAAATTCTGAACATTGGATGGCTACAATGCAACTTGAATATGATGCTATCATGAAAAGTGGTACCTGGTCTCTATGTGACTTGCCTCCTAGCAAGATGGCTATTGGCACTAAGTGGGTAAACAAGCTAAAGCATAAACCTAATGGAACAGTTAACAAATATAAGGCTAGGCTTGTTGCAAAGGGTTATGCATAGGAAAGAGGCATTGATTTTGATGAAACCTTTGCACCTACATGCCAAATGACTATTGTTCGTAGCATATGTGCACTTGCAACTCATCATGGTTGGAATGTACATCAATTGGACATTAAAACAACATTTCTGAATGATGACTTGCATGAAGAAGGCTTTGTGTAGAAAGGGCATGAAAACTAGGTGTGTAGGTTAAAGAAGCCATTATATGGTTTAAAGCAAGCATCACGTGCTTGGTATGAAAATGACCTCTCCAGTAGAGAAAATCTCCCTGACATAATGATAGTGCACCTCAATGTGCTTAGTGACAACATGGAACATAAAGTTCCTTGCAATTGCCAATGTGCTCTGATTGTCAATGAAGATAGTGGTGGCAGAGGACTGACCAACACCCAAATCATCCATTAGGTGTGTGAGCCACACACACTCAAGAGTCGTTGTGAAAGTGCCCTATACTCAGCCTCACAACTAGAAGTGGTGACAATAGGTTGCTTCTTGCTCAACCAAGATATGCATGAGCTACAAATCACGAAGGCAAAAACCACTAGTGGACACACGTGTCATAACAACCAGCCCATGTAGAGTAAAAAAAACATGTATCTAGTGGTAGTGATCCTCCCTTGGCATAAAAAATCCAAGTAGTTGGGTATTAGTAAAGTAGAGAAAGATGCACGTAACCGCCTGCCAATGCTTGATGCCTAGGCAACACATAAACTTGCTCATTTGGGAGACAACAAACTAAATATTTTATCGAGTACTGCATAAATAAATCAAGCATCCAACAACCTATTGATAGAGAACAACATCCAATGCATCTCCATGATCATGAAGACTCAACCATAAACTCGTCTCCATAGGAGTCGCAATAGGTTTGCAGTCTTCAAGCCAAAATGCTATAATAATGTGTCAATATATTTTGTTTGACATACAGCTATTATGCCATTAACTTGGATAAATTGAATGCCCAAATAATGATGCAAATGCCCCAAATCTGACATCTCAAATGAGGCATGCAAATCAGCCTTAAAATCAGCAATATGGCTCTCATGATGACCAGCGAGCAACATATCACCAACATAGACAACAATGATCAGAAGCACATCATTTTCATGCTTAACAACATATAAGGTGCTCTCAGTTGGACTATTCTCATAACCATGCGCAATCAAGTAGGCATGTATCTTTTCATATCAAGCATGTGGTGCTTGTTTCAAACCATATAATGCCTTTTTCAACCTACAAAATCTACTGCATACATAAATTGTTCATGAGAAGATGGGTCATAATTGCAAACAGTAGAAAATGCCATTGTTCATTCTGCACAAGATTAGCACACTTTGTTTTGGGTGCAGAGGCCTTTGCAATGACTGTTCTAGCCTCTTTCTTCTTTGCCTCTTTTGTAGCCAATTTTGGACAAGTCTTTATGACATGATAATTTCCTTAAAAGTATTTGCAGAACAATTTCTGCTTTTCTGTTTTCTTCTTGTCTCTGTCAACCTTCTTTGATTATGAAAAATTAGCAGATTTTTGCTTACTAGTAGAAGTGCTGCATTTACCTTTGCCCTTCTAACTAGCCAGGAAAGCTTGACCTATAACATCCATAATGGACATATTATGCCTAGAGTGATCTTTGTGCAATAGAACAGAGATTGACTCCTCAAATGTTAAGGCATTTGGATTTCCTTTCATCATCAATCAAAGAGTAGAAGCAAATTTTTGATATGAATCTAGAACGCCATTCAGAAGAGTGTGCACAACTGAACTATTAGGCAAGACTTCATCAGCAAAAATCATCTGCTCCTCCAAATCTTTGATCTTTGTAAAAAATGTCTATGGAATCTCCTTCATTCATTTTTCTCACTCTCCAACTGTTTTCGGAGGTAAGCAACAAGAGCCTCATTCCTTGCCTGGTATAAAGTGGTAAATGTATCCGACTCATCCTTTACTATTTTGTAGGAGTGAATGTGAGGAATAGTGGCATGTTTGATAGACAAGGGTATCAATGCATGTGCTTGAGCATCTCTGCCATCCCAACAAAGTTTCTCTACAGTAGGTGCAACAAGAACAAGAACTTGAAGAATATCACCATCTTCGATGTCATTTGCATCAACTTCAAAAAGTGTATTTCTAGATGTAATAGTATGTTTTTCAACACCCTGCACAATATTCCACAATCTTTTTGCAACCAATATATGATGCATCATATAAGCCCATAATGGGTAATTGGTACATCCAAATTATCCTCAACAACCAACATACGAAATACATCACTGCTTTCAGCCATGGCCATTGACTAGAATACCTTGATGTAGAAAAATGAGTGTATCTCAAAAAGTTGAATAGAACTACTGTCAAGTTTTGTTAAACCTGTAGTAGACTTTGAGGCACTTATATTGTTGAACCAAAACCTTATATATCTTTGGCACAAAAAAATGAAATTACATGAGTATGCTCACCAATTTTCTACGATTTTGATACTCTGACTGGGGGGTGTCGATGGTGTCCTAGATGAAGCGACGACCTGCTTTGATACCAATTGTTGGAGTTTGAAGTCTATGGGAGCATGTGAACACCACAAGGAAGAAGAAGGATCTTGAAGCACAACACACAATATTGAATGTATTACCAAGAAAATGTACAAAGATAAGTGACCTGTTAGGGTTATAGGCGTATATACAAGCTCGGGGAAAAAAATCTCCTAAAGAGGGAAAAAAGTACCCTGATGGTCCTAGTTTATTCACACACATCACTACCTTAGTAGATCAACAATATCCTTGTCTGTCAAACTTTATCCCTCACATTCACTCCTAGAAAACAAAGGTTGCTTGGGATACTCTTACAACTTTATACTAGGCAAAAAATGAGGCATGTCTTGCTTACCTCTTAAAATATTTAGAGAGTGAGCATATGAATGAAGGAGATTCTATGGACAAAATTTTGAAAAAGATCAAAGATTTGGACCCTTTGATTTTTACAGATGAAATTTCGCAAGAAAGTTCACTTCCGCAGACTATTCTTAATGGTCTTCGATATTCGTATCAAATTTTTTCTTCTACTCTTTGATTGATGATGGACAATCCATATGCCTAAACATCTGAGGAGATAGTCTCTATTTTGTTAATGGAAGATCAAACCATGTAGAAAATGTCAATTATGTGTGTTGCGAATTAAGCTTTCTTAGCTAGTTAGAAGGGCAAAGGTAAATGGAGCTCATTTATAAGTAAGAAAAGATATGCTAATGCTATACAGTCAAAGAACAAAGTCAAAGATGACAAGAAAACAAAAAAGCAAAAATAGTTATGCAAATACTTTAAGTGAAACGATCATGTCATAAAGAGTTTTCGTAAACTGACTCCAAAATAAGTAAAGAAGAAAGAGGATGGAATGGTTATTGCAAAGGCCTTAACACCTAAAACAAACTCTAATAGTCTTTTTCAAAATGAAGAATAGGCATTTAATAATGTTTGTAGAAATATCAAATGGTGTTTGGTTTTCCCAAACTTGAGGCACCTTGTAAACATGTATGTGAAGGCTGCATTTTGGGCAAATGCAACGTTCCTCCTCCCCGAAAAATGGTTCAATTCAAGCCGGTCATAAAATTGCAGCCCATTCATGGTGACCTTCATTTGGGAAATACCTATACTTTGTGACTTTTATTGAAGTTTTTTTCAGGCATGCATAGGTGTATCCATTGAAGCAAAGTCTAAAGTTCTTATGTGCTTTGAACAATTCTTGGTTATGGTTGTAAATCTATCAGTGCATAAAGTGGGCACCCTGCTCTCTGATGGGGGGACAACTTTTGATTTTAATTTATTTTGGGTGAGTATGGGATAAAGCATTAGTGCTCACTTCCATATACACCTAAAAAATGGAGGTGCTGAATGAAATAATAGTTCTCTCATGGAAATGGTGAGGTGTATGAAAAAGTCAAGCTTTATCATATAGCTTTTGGCTTGAAGTTTGTTGGACTTTGAGGTCTATGGAAGCACACACACAACACAAGGAAGATGAAGACACTTGGAACACAACACCTTATACTAAATGTATTACCAAGAGAATGTACAAAGACAAGTAACCCGTTAGGGTTATAGGCGTATATACAAGACAAGAGGAAAAAATCTCCTAAAGAGGGAAAAAGTGTCCTGACAATCCTAGTGTGTTCACGCACATCACTACAAAAATATATCAACAAATCCCCCCTCGGAGTGATGCAATGAACAAGGATCTGTCACTCATGTATAAGGAAATGCCAAGCTATGTGGTATCAATCCACAAAAGGAAGTAAGCCCAAAGCTTTGTGGAAAGCTTCAAACTTCTTCCTATGCAAAGCCTTTGTGAAAGGTCTGCAATGTTCTTCTGTGTGGGCATTTCTGCCAAACTGATCTCTCCAACAGAGAACCTTTCCCTGACATAATGATAGTGCACCTCAATGTGCTTAGTGTGAGCATGGAACATAGGGTTCCTAGCAACTGCCAATGTGCTCTAACTGTTAGTAAAGATGGTGGTGACAAAAGACTTACAAACACCCAAATCATCTAAGCCACACACACTCAACAGTCATTGTGAAAGTTTCCATATACTCAGCCTCACAACTAGAAGTGGCCATAGTAGGCTACTTCTTGCTCAACCAAGATATGCATGAGCTATCAAGCATGAAGTAAAAGCCACTAGCGAACACAAAAGTGTCATAGTAGCTAGCCTAGTTAGAGTTAGAAAAAGCATTTAAATTTGGCAGTAGTGATCCCCTCCTTGGAATAAAACAATCCAAGTAGTTGGGTACCACTCAAGTAGCAAAAAGATGCGCTTAATGACCTGCCAATGCTTGACACTTGGGCAATGCATAAACTTGCTCATCTATGAGATAGTAAACTGAATATCTAGCTAAATAATGCATAAGTAAATCAAGCATCCTACAGCTTGCTGGTAGAGAAAAACATGAAATGAATCTCTAACATAATGAAGAATCAACCTTAAACATGTTTCCATAGGGGTGAGAATAGGTTTGCAGTCTTCAAGGCCAAAACCCTCCAATAATGTGTCAATATATTTTTTTTGACACAAAGCTATTCCGCCATCAACTTTCATAAATTGAATGCCCAAATAATGATCTAAATGCTCCAAATATGACATCTCAAATGAGGCATGCAAATCAACCTTAAAATCAGCAATATGCTTCTCATTAGGAACAATGAGAAGCATGTCATCAACGTAGACAACAATGATCAAAACCACATCGTTTGCACCCTTAATATGTAAGGTGCTCTCAGTTGGACTGATCTCAAAACCATGTGTAATCAAGTTGGCATGTATCTTTTCATACCAAGCACATGGTGCTTGCTTCAAACCATATAATGTTTTTTTCAACCTACACACTTTGTTTTCATGTCCTTTCAGCATTAAACAATGGGGTTGAAAAACGTACACTTTTTCATGCAAGTCACAATTAAAAAATGCAGTTTCAATGTCCCATTGATGTACATTCCAAGGGCATAGATGCTACGAACAATAGTCATTCGGCATGTAGGAGAAACGGTCTCATCAAAATCAATGCCTCTTTCTTGAGCTCAACCTTATGCAACAAGCCTAGCCTTATACCTATCAATTGTTCCATCAAGCTTACACTTAAGCTTGTATACCCACTTAGTGCCAAGGGCCCTCTTTCCAGGAGGCAAATCACATAAAGGCTAGGTACCATTTTTCATAATAACATCATATTCTGATTGCATAACAACCCTCCAATTTTCACAATTTATTGCTTCTTCAAACAAAATAGACTCATTCTCATCACAATGACTAGAGGCAGCCATAGCATAGCAATCTGATGCAAATGAAGCACTATGAGATCCTGAACGAGTGCAATATGATAGAGCTGCATCTAACTTGCTATTTCACAAAGTCTACAACATCCATTTCGGCATAGTTTTTCCCTCTTCTATATCAGACCTTTCATCAACAAATGCATCATGTAAATATGCATCAAAATTGGAATGATCCGCATCATCATGTGGAACCTGCAAAGGCCAAGAAATTTCCTCATTTGGACCAACACTAGACTATCCATATGTAAAAAGAGGCAGCAAAGTGTCATACACATCTTTGGAGCTAACTGGTGTCTTCCTAGTACATGAAAGTCATGGGTGAATTGCATCTTCCACAAAAACAACATCATGGCTAAGACTTTACACTGATGTTTTATCCCACATTTAGTGAGAAATGCATTAAAATTAGAAGACATATATTCACCCCCTTGATCAAAATGGAGGGTGCCCATTTTAAATGTTGATAGATTTCGAACCAAAAGAAGAAATTGTTTGAATCATATAATCACTTAAGACTTTGCTTTCCATGGATATACGCATGCATGCCTAGAAAAATCATGAATGAAAGACATGAAGTAAAGGTAGTTCCCAAAAGAAGGTGTTTGCATATGACCACAAACATCACTATGAACAAACTACGATTTCTTAGTAGCTCATATTGAACCATGTTTTGGGAAGGAGGAATGCAACGTTTTGCCCAAAATACAACCTTAACTTATATGTTTGCCAGGTGCCTCAAGTTTGGACAGAGAGGACACCATTTCTACGGGTTTAACAAACTAGCAAAATTCAGATGACCAAAGCGTGCATGCCAAAGCTTTGCATTTGACATAGCATGAGAATCTTGAACTACACATGCTGAATCATTCATAGATTTTGTATGATGTATGAGCTTATAGAGTCCAAATAAAATTCCAAAAGAAATAATGAGGTTGCCATTTGATATATCATGAACTATACATATGCCATCACCAAATTTCACAATCAAGCCAATCTTGCCTAATGCTGAAATTGATAACATATTTTTCTTGATCCTTGGAACAAATAAAGCATATGACAATGTAAAAGAACTACCATCAACTGTAGTCAGCATGATCTTACCAACTTCCATGACATGATAAGAGGAGTTATTGGGGCATGTGACAGTATTCCCTATAGGGGTAAGCTCAAGTGAAGTGAAGAAAACTACACTACAAGGTCATATATTTGGTTACCCCATTATCAAGGTAGCAAACATCTGAGCCTACTACAAACATACATTGTTCATGAGAAGATGGGCCATAAGTGCAAACAATAGTAAATGACCATTCTTCATTGTGCAGAAGACTTCTAGAATCTGATTTGGGTGTAGAGGCCTCTGCAACAACCATTCCAACCTCTTTTTTCTTTGCCTCTTTTCTAGCCAGCTTTGGACAAATCTTTATGAAATGATAATTTCCTTTACAATATTTCCAAAATAATTTGCGCTTGTCTATTTTCTTCTTGTCTTTGTCATCTTTATTTCATTGTGAAAAATTAACAAATTTTTGCTTGCTAGTAGACGAGCTCCATTTACCCTTACCCTTCTGATTAGCTACAAAAGCTTGATCTACAAGACACATAATGGACATGTTCTTCCTAAACTAATCTTTTTGCAATAAAACAAAGACGAACTCCTCAAATTTTGAGGCATTGGGATTTCCTTTCATCATCACTCAAAGAGTAGAAGCAAAACTCTGATATGAATCTAGAAGACCATTTAGAAGAGTCTGCACAAGTGAATTGTATGGTAAGAATTTGCAAATCAACTGCTCCTTCAAATCGTTGATCTTTTTCAAAAAATTGTCCATGAAGTCTCCTTCATTCATGTGCTCACTCTCCAACTATTTTAAGAGCTAAGCAACATGAGCCTCATTCCTTGCCTGATATAAATTGTAGGCACATCCCAAGCATCCTTTGCTATTTTACAAGAGTGAATGTGAGGAATAATGGCGTGTTTAATAAACAAGGCTATCAATGCATGTGCTTGCGCATCTCTGCCATCCCAATGAAATTGCTCTATAGTAGGTGCAACAGGAACTGCAACACAAACATGAAATTGAAGGAATAATCTTCAATGTCATCTACATCATCTTTAATAAATTTATTTGCAATTGTTGTATGACATTTTTCAACATCGTGCACAATATTCCAGAGTCCTTTTGCAACCAATACATGACACATCATATATGCCCATAATAGATAATTGGTACCATCCAACTTATCCTCAACAACGGACATACAAAATAAATCATTGTTTTCAACCATGGCCACTGAGTAAAAGACCCTGATGTAGAAAAATGATTGTATCTCAAAAAGTTGAACAAAATTACCTTGTCCAATTCTGCTAAACCTTTAGCAAACTTCAAGCTTCTTATACTGGAGAACCAAAACTTGTATATATATTTGGCACAAAAAGATGAAATTGCCTGCATAGGCACTATGGAAGTCCTAAAACAAGCTCAGATCACGATTTCAATACCACAAAGTGAACCATTTTTGAACTCCTAATCGCCACAGCGACTATTGAGTGTGTGTGGCTCAGATGCCTTATGGCTGATTTGGGTGTTGGTTAGTCTTCTGCCACCACCATCTTCACTGACAGTCAGACCGCATTAGCAGTTGCGAGGAACCCTGATGGGGAGATCAACTTGGCATATGTGCCCATGTAGGAGAACATTGCAGACCTTTTCACGAAGGCTCTACCTAGGGAGAAGTTTGAAGCTTTTCTCAAAGCTTTGGGCTTACTTCCTTTTGTGGAGTGATTTCCACATAGCTTGGCACTTCCTTATACATGAATGTCATCTCCTTGTTCACCGCATTGCTCTTGGGGGGATTTGTTGATATATTTAGCTGGTGATGTGTGTGAACACACTAGGACCATATATATACAAGCCGGGAGGCTTTTTCCCCTGGCTTGTATATATGCCTATTGCCCTAAGGGGCTAGTTATCTTTTTACATTCTAGTGGTAATACATTCAGTATTGTGTGTTGTGCTCCAAGCTTCTTCTTCTTCCTTGTATTGTTCGCGTGCTTTCGCAGACGTCTAACTCCAATAGTGATTTGACTCAACCTAGGTAATTTTTGTATTTTTATTCCATTCAGTGTGCTCTTTCAAGTCATGTGGTCAAAGTCCACATCCAACTTGTATATCTCTCTCTAGATCATTTTCACATGTGGATTCTATTGATCATATGAGATTGTAATGCTTGGACCTTCTCTAAGAATTAACTTGTAGACTTTTGCATTTTAGCTTGAGTACATCTCTACAAAACTATTATCGTATAACTAGCAAAATCCTCTCCAAGGCATTAATGCTACCGATGTATATTCAGATTGTCGTGTTCATATTTAGGATGATCACACATTGCTATGGAGACCCAAATATGGTGCCATCGTGAGAGAAAGATCTATTCTCCTCACTTGTTTGAGGTGAAATTGAGCTTACTCATGTGACTCTCTTTATACTTTGTTCTTGAATAGCAGAGAATCCTCTATGGGATAATTGCCCATGCTTTCAACACGACCATACCCTCCTTTGCTCCTCGCCTCCACATCCTACATCTCGTTGGATGCAATCCTCTTGACAACTCCATGAACAATTGCAATTGGCTCTTGCATTCATATGTGTTTCTAGTAGGGCCTCCGTTCTTTTCCACTTCGATTGAGTAGTCAAGAACCCTCCTTGTCATTGATAAGCTCCTCTAATTCCCTTTGGCTGTTTATATGAACTATCCAAGAGCCATTGAGGCATGCTTTTCTTCAAATGCTTACCCCAAAATTACTTAGTAAACGTTTTCCTTCATCAAAGAGTTCAAGGGAGAGAGAGAGAGAGAGAGAGAGAGAGAGAGAGAGAGAGAGAGAGAGAGAGAGAGAGAGAGAGAGAGAGAGAGAGAGAGAGAGAGAGAGAGAGAGAGAGAGAGAGAGAGAGAGAGAGAGAGAGAGAGAGAATAAATGATGGAGTAATGATGGTAATTTTGCATGCATGGAAGGAGGCAATAAGTGGTTTTTGCAAGCTACTTCATGGAGACTCAAAGTAGAGAAGTAAAGAGAGGACAACGAAGACAAAAAGACTGATTTATAGAGAATGGAGCAGCAAGAAACATAGAAACGCACAAGCTAATGAATAGAATGGATGATTGATTGAAGAAGCAAAGGGATTTGGAGTACTATTTGGAGGAGTTTCAAAGAGAATGGAAATGGGGCTATTCACAAGGACCATTAGAGAAGACATTTTCTCTTCTTTTTTGATGGGGGATTTCTTTTATAAGACTTTTTCCATGCATAAAAATCACCTTAGAAGTTTTATGTTCTATATTTCTTCATTTCCATGAAGTGCTAAAGCATTCACATGCCATTTTCTCTAGCGTGAATATTAGGTTCTTAATAATGAACCCAATAGGGACTCTTGTTCATGGGTTGGCTAGCGGATTGCACTACCAATTGGGTCTACTTTCATATTAAATTTTTGGAAGAGACACTAAATAATGAGGAGAAAATCTTGGGAGATTGGTGATTCCTTCATCAGATTCACTGAATTATCCCACTTTATCAATAGGAACTTGAATCAGACTCAAAGAGAACTTTTCTCGAGCATTTTTAGTGTGTGTTTGTTGCACCAATTCCTTCTTATCAGGAGATGTCTTCCTAGGAAAAATCTTGGAAACCTTATGTGTTGGATCTCCTTTTCGAGAATGTAGCATTGAAGTCTTATGTAATTCTAATTTCTCCTCATAAGTGCCTACATATCTTTGCAATGAAACAAGACTTGATGTTATTTCACACTCAAAATTAGGCCTTATTGATGCATCTAAACGAATGATCTCATTGTCTATTCGTGGTTCTTGGAAATGGGGCCCTATGAAGGGAGGTGTATGAATCTATGTCTCTGCATTTTCTTGCTTGTTCTTTCTCCCGAAATTTCCTTTGCTTGTGTCTCTCTAATTCTAAGTCTCAATTTTCTTGCTCATGTGGCATGTCAATGTTAGGACGCTCTATTGGTACTTCATGGGTGTCAATCTTACAGGCTCAAAATTATTGAGTGGTAATTCTTGAAGATTTTCTTGAGCTATTACTTTTTGAAATTGTTCTTTGTGGATATGTGTGAAAGGTATAATTGGAAGAGATCTTTCAAACACTTTGTAAGCCACCTCCATCATTTACTTGTAGATTTCTAGCTTTTCTCTAGGTTATGCCTAGGGTAACACTTCTCCTTGTTTTTTGGGACAGGTCCTTCACGGATTTGTTTGCATTATGTGTATAGTAACAATTCAAGATTTTATTAAAATATAGAATCAATCTTTGATTTGGTTGTAATCTCTTCATGTGATGACTTCTAGCTCCATTCTTTGACACCCTTGACTTCTTCTTGATCTTGGTTTATCTGAATATCTAATTCTTCTATTTTCCTTGTGCATTTTCAGGCCCTCTTTTTGCATTGTTTTCTCCATGGATTCCTCTTCTTTTGTTCATTAGAGGAGGTATCTAACTTGTTCTATTTTGGCATTTCAGAGTCGATCATTTGCCCTATTTGGGATTGAGTGGCTTTCTCTTCACTTGAAACCTTGTGACTACTTGGATTGGAATATCAACCTTTCTCTTGCTCATCTTAGGCTCTCTTGGCATTTTGTGGGTCTAGGTGGCCACCATCACCTTTCTTGGGATCTCCAAGAAATATTTGGTCAAATAAGTTATTTCACAATCAAGATGATGTTGTGGTACTTGTATAGACATGGATGATGGAGAAATATGGGGCTATGAGATGAATCTTGATGATGTCACATTGCACTTGATAGTGCTCCCAGGGGTAAAGGATTTGAAGGTAACACGTCTCATGGTTCTCTAAGCTAGGTGATTCATAGTATACTCTTGTCATATTCTTGTAGTAGTAGTAGTTCAAGATTTGGGTAAAATATAGACTCAATATTTGATTTGGCTCTAGAATCTTCATGTGATGAATTCTTTCTCTATTCTTTGACATTCTAACTTCTTCTTGAGCTTGCTTTATTTGAATCTCTTGTCCTTCTATTTTCTTCCAATTATCATCCCTCTTTTCATGTTGTTTTCTCCATGGATTCCTCTTCTTTTGTTCATTGTAGGAGGTATTTGATTGTTTCTCTTTTGGTATTTTTAGAATCACTCATGTGCCCAAGATCTATTTAAATTTCTTTTCTCTTATCTTAAAAAATTGTGACTATTTTGATTTGAATATCAAACTCTCTCTCACTCATAGCACGCCCACTTGGCACTCTATGGGTTTAGGTGGCCATCGTCACCTTTTAGATCTCTTGACAACCTTTGGTTAGATGAGTTATTCCAAAGTTAGGAGCTAATTCTTCATAAGATTGTTCTTCATGAGGTCCCATTGTAGTCGATTGTGCTCTTAAAGCTCTAGGGTTTTCTGGATGAGGGATCACAATTTGAGCATTATGTGGTTGTTAACAATGATGGCTTGGCCTTTGGTTATTCTGTTGCTATGATCATGGAATCACTCATCATGTGTAGGTAATGTTTTGAGCTCTATGTTGGTTTATTAGTGAAAGAACTTGGAGAAGCTTGTCGAAGGTAGACAAGTGCGTTTCGAAGCGACGAAGTTTGGTCAAGCCAACTGGCACAAGACTAGTCCTTGAGCTTATGGAGACTCAAATAGACCTTATAGGCATGCTATAAGAGCAAAGAAACACACTATGTACTTTGGATCAAGGAGAATGAGTCGATACAAAACAGATAGGTTCACGGGTCGACTAGCTCAAAAAACTTACTATCTCTGGAAGAGACAATGAACTTCAAATGCCCATAGCGACTAGCGTGATTACAATTAGAAAAAATCCTTTTATGGGAGTGATACACATAGGGTTGAGTGTATGTAATGCACAAAAGTATAAGGAGTAAGAAAAATATGCTATAGGAATGAATGCGACATTCACCGGTGGTACTTCCTATTTTTCAGGAATATGCAGAGATTAACCCCGAGACAGACAAACTGCGATTTCTCCCAATCTACTGAACCAAATGCTTTGAAAATTTATAAGAATAAACTAGAAACTTATACCTTTCCAATGAGTCAACTTGCACTCAATTTGGAACTCTAAAGAGAGAGCACCGGCCTCTTCAAGATTACTGTTGGCGAAGAAGATGATGCAGAAAATTGAAGGAGCAAGACAATGATGGTCACAAGTGTATGTATATTGCTTCCATGTAATGTACAAGTGATTTCAAGCCTTTATATAGACTCTAGGAGTGTTCCACAACTTTTACAAGTTGAATTTGAATTCAAATGAAGGTGGGAATGGTTGTTGGAGGGAGTGAATTCACTTTCCTACAATCTAGGGAAAGTGAAGATCTAGTTTGATCTACTTTTAGGTGATTTGATTTGTTTGATTGAATGCAACTTCAACCACCACAAATTCGTGGGATTTGGGCTCTATATTTCTACCTTTACATGTGTAAAGCTCAAGGGTTTTACAACGGTAAATGAACCATAAAAAATCTCTCAAAAAAATACAATAAATGGCATATGAAAAAGAACTCTCCAACGAATATTCTTCGACGCAATGCCTTTGATGTAGATCAAATCCACCTCAAGCATAGTGTAAGCTTGATGTTCCAGCTCCCCCTCAAGCTAAAGTATGCTTGAGTCTTCATTCTCTGATAGGTTGAATACCTGCCATAGCTTTGAATCTACAAAGCTTTATTCCATCAAGTGCCTTCGTCATCATATCTGCTACTTGCTTTCCAGTTGGAACAAAAGAAATGTCAATTTCCTTTCCCATGAGCTTCTCCGTGATGAAGTGGTAATGGACTTCTATGTGCTTGGTTCTCGCATGGAAAATAGGATTTGCCGCTAGATGCATGGAACTTACATTGTCTCCAAATATGTGAGGTTTGGAACTCACAAGTCCCAAATCTGTATACAATGCTTTTAACCATATTGCCTCTTGAGTTGCTATGGTCAAGCCTCTGTACTCTGCTTCAGTTGAGGATAAAGCAACTGTTGGTTGCTTCTTAGAACTCCATGACACTAGCTTCGAACCTGCAAATGCTAAGTTACCAGATGTACTTTTTCTGTCATCCTTAGCGCCTACCCAGTCTGCATCTGAGTAGATTTTGATATCCAAATCTAAAGAGTAAGGATAGAATATACCTTCGTTGATTGTACCTTTGAGATACTTAAGTACTCTCTTAGCCGCATCCATGTGTGGTCTTCTCGGTGAGTGCATGAACTGACTAAGCACTCCCACACTATATGAGATGTCTACCCTTGTATGAGTAGCATATATCAAGCTACCTACCAAGCTTTGATACTCTTTAATGTCTTCAATTTTCTCAGCTTCATAAACACTAAGTTTATGCTTCATCTCCAAAGGTGTATCTGCAGGTTTAGTGTTCTCCATTTTGAACTTGAGAAGAAGATCTTGAATGTATCTTCTCTGAGTCAAATACATTCCTTCATCTATATATATCACCTGCATACCTAGGAAATATGTGAGCTCACCTAGGTCACTGATTTTGAACTTCTCTTGCATGTGTCTTTTGATCCTTTGAATGCCATTTAGATCATCACCTATCACAATAATATCATCTACATATACACATAGATAGATAACCTCATTGTGATCCCTTTTGATGAATAGAGAAGGATCTGAGCTGCTAGCTTTGAACCCTTGATCTTGAAGATATGTAACCAGCCTGTAATTCCAAGCTCTTGGAGCTTGTTTCAATCCATACAATGCTTTCTTAAGTCTGCAAACATAAGATGGATGATTAGGGTTTTCAAAACCTGGTGGTTGTGACATGTATACCTCTTCACTTATCCAACCATTTAAGAATGCATTTTTCACATCAAGTTGGAGGAGTCTGCAATTCCTTGCAGCAGCTACACTTATCAATGTCCTGATTGTAGTCATCTTTGCAACTGGTGAGAATGTTTCCTCATAGTCTATACCATGAGTTTGTGAGCATCCATTGGCAACTAATCTTGCCTTGTACCTGCAAACTGATCCATCTGAATTTCTTTTAACTTTATATACCCATCTGCAACCAATTACCTTTTGATTTGGTGACATTGGAACCAAATCCCAAGTGTCCATTTCCTTCAATGCATCTATCTCTTCATTCATGGCCTTTTCCCAATTAGGGTTCCCCTTTGCCTCTTAATAGGTTGAGGGTTCCTCTAAAATAGAGTCTTTTGCCAAGTATATTGAATGCTTCGTAACAAATGTGGAATCATATCCATACCTTTGTGGTTGTTTCTTCTCTCTTGCTGATCTTCTAGGTGCTTGTTTGGAGCATTCTCCAATCTCTTGCATCTTTGCTTTGCCTCTTGACTTCCATAGCTTGTAATCCTTTTCCCTTTCATCTTGGTCATCGTCTGTATCACTGCTTGGATCCTGGACCTGTGTATCATGCTTGCTTCCTAATTGATGAGAGTCAGAATCAAGATCATATGGTAGTGTTACCTTTTGTTTGCCTTCATCATACCAAGACCTGTGTTCTTCAAACACAACATCTCTACTTGTAGTGAATTGCTTGGTTGAAGGATTGAAGAACTTGTAACCCTTCTGAGTTGAATCATATCCAATAAACATTGCCTTTGTTGCCCTTTCATCTAGCTTACCTCTTATTTGTGATGGTACATGAACATAAGCTAAACAACCAAAAACCTTGCAATGTCCAAGACTAGGTTTTCTTCCATGCCATGCTTCATAAGGAGTCATACCTTGAAGTGATTTGGATGGTAGTCTATTGACAAGGTACACAGCAGTTGAAATAGCTTCTGCCCATAAATAATGTGGCAACTTCTTCTCTTCAAGCATTGTTCGGGCTTATCCAACCAATGTCTTGTTTCTCCTCTCTGCAATTCCATTTAGTTGAGGAGAGTACCTAGTAGTCACTTCCCTTTTGATACCTTTTTCCTGCAAGAACTCATCAAACTCTTTGGAGAAGTATTCTTCCCCTCCATCAAATCTGAGCTTCTTTAGTGATCTACCTGTATGATTCTCCACATGTGCAAGATACTTCTTGAAGAAATCAAACACTTCATTCTTACTCTTGATAAAGTATAGAACAGTCCATCTACTATGGTCGTCAATAAATGAGACATAATACCTTGATCCTCCCAATGACGGTTCTTGACTTGGTTCCCATACATCTGTATGTACTAAGTCCAATAAGTTGTTGTGGATGTAGCCTTTGTGGTTGAATGGTTGTCTTTGTGCCTTCCCAATCTGACATGCATCACACCTATTGATCATGTGTTGCTTTGATATGTTTGGCAGTCCTAGAACACTTTGATCCCTGCATATATCCTTCAAAGTTCTTTCATTCACATGAGCAAGTCTCTTATGCCACACTTCAAGCTCACTTAGGGTTTGAGACCCAAAGTTGAGTAGAGCTCTGTTCCTGGTTTCTCCTACTTCAAAAGTAAAGAGCCTACCATGCTTCTCACCTCGGGCTATCTTCTTGAAGCCTTGACATGGATCTTTCACAAAAGCTCCATGTTGGGTGAACCTAACTTGTAAGCCTTTTTCAACTATTTGGCCTACACTTATTAGGTTTTTAGTGATAGTGGGTACATAGAGAACCTTACTTAGAATGTTTGTCCTGCCATTGGAAACTTTGACATTACCAATCTTCTCCACATTGTGCTTTGTGTCATCCCCTATTTGCACTTCATGTCTATGCTTTGGACTTTCCAAATCAGATAGAAGAGCAATGTTTCCTACAACATGATTCGAACATCCTGAATCTATGTAGAACAAATGATCATCTTCTTTACCTTCTTTGTGGCTTAGATTCATGAGAAGCAATGAGTCTTCATGTGGTTGATCTTCTGAATAATTGTTGTAGTCCCTTCTATTATAACTTCTATTGTTATTGTTGAAGTTGTGTCCACCTCTACCTCTATTGCTGCCATATCCACCTCTTCCACTTCCTTTCTGGGTCTTCCCATTGAACCAGCAATTCTGAGTGGTGTGGTTGGTCTTATCGCATATGGCACAAGGTTGAACATTCTGACCTTTCACTTTGTCTTGCTTTGGTCCTTTCTTCTTCCCTTTCCACTTGCTCTTGCTTGCGAAGTTGGCTTGAGAAGTCTCTTCTTCATCTTCTTCCTTCTTCTTGCCTTTCTACTTCTTATCCTTCTTATCTTCATATATAGCACTAGTTGAATTACCATGACAAGAGTTACCTTCCTTTATGCTATTGTTGGCTTCTTGATTGAAGAGTTGTCCAAGAAAAATGTTGAAGTCTAGAGTTTGCACATCCATGATGAGAACATAAGCCGTCCCGAAGGATTGCCATTGCTTATCACTTCGAATGCCGTTGAGAATTTGCCTCATGATGACCTCTTCTTCAATCAACTCTCCAATGGATGCTAACTGATCCGCAACCTCCTTGACCTTGGTAACAAACTCTGTGATGGTTTGTTTAGGTGTCTTCTTCATTTGGTTGAACTCGTTCCAAAGATGATTCTTTCTTGCTTTGGCACTAGCAGAAAAGAAAGTCTCGAGGGCATCCCAAGTCTCTTGGGATGTCTTGCATCCTCTAATATGTGGTAATAGAAAGTCAGAGATAGAGTTCAGTATGTACGACCTTGCTTGAGCATCCCTTGCGCACCAAAGTGTGAGCTTATATGTCTCCTCTTGTGTAGGTTCTCCTATGGATCTTGGAATAGGCATAGCTTCATCACCTGCTACAATTCCATAAAGATTTCTACCTTGCAAATAGGCCTCCATTCTGATTTGCCAAGCCGCGTAGTTGTGTTGATCAAGCTTCTCGATCATTGAGGGAAAGCCGTCACCCATCTTGATCTAGCTCTGATACCACTGAAAGAACTTGGAGAAGCTTGTCGAAGGTAGAAAAGTGCGTTTCGAAGCGACGAAGTTTGGTCAAGCCAACCGGCACAAGACCAGCCCTTGAGCTTATGGAGACTCAAATAGACCTTATAGGCATGCTATAAGTTTAAAGAAACACACTATGTACTTTGGAGCATCAAGGAGAATGAGTTGATACAAAACAGATCGGTTCGCGGGTCGACTAGCTCAAAAAGCTTACTATCTATGGAAGAGACAATGAACTTCAAATGCCCATTGCGACCAGCGTGATTACAATTAGAAAAAATCCTTTTATGGGAGTGATACACATAGGGTTTAGTGTATGGAATGCACAAAATTATAAGGAATAAGCAAAATATGCTATAGGAATGAATGCGACATTCACTGGTGGTACTTCCTATTTTTCAGGAATACGTAGAGATTGACCCTGAGACAGAAAAACTAAAATTTCTACTAATATACTGAACCAAATGCTTTGAAAATTTACAAGATTAAACTAGACACTTATACCTTTCCAATGAGTCATCTTGCACTCAATTTAGAGCTCTGGAGAGAGAGCAATAACTTCTTCAATACTACTGTTGGCGAAGAAGATGATGCAGAAAATTGAAGGAGCAAGACAATGATGGTCACAAGTGTATGTATATTGCTTCCATGTAATGTACAAGTGATTTCAAGTCTTTATATAGACTCTAGGAGTGTTCCACGACTTTTACAAGTTGAATTTGAATTCAAATGAAGGTGGAATGGTTGTTGGAGGGAATCAATTCACTTTCCTACAATCTAGGAAAAGTGAAGATCTAGTTTGATCTACTTTTAGGTGATTTGATTTGCTTGATTGAATGCAACTTCAACCACCACAAATTCGTGGATTTGGGCTCTATATTTCTACCTTTACATGTGTAAAGCTCAAGGCTTTTACAACGGTAAATGAACCATCAAAAATCTCTCAAAAGAATACAATAAATGAGCATATGAAAAAGAACTCTCCAACGAATATTCTTTTGACGCAATGCCTTTGATGTAGATCAAATCCACCTCAAGCATAGTGTAAGCTTGATGTTCCAACAATTAGCTCATTGATGATTGAAGTGGATGACATTGGATGTCTTTTGGGTGGATAGTAACCACCACACAATTTGCGTGGATACCTTGATGTTGGGTATTGAACCCAAGACAAACTCTCGGTTGTGGTTTGATAGGTAGATTGCATTGTCAACCGTGTCTAGATTCATGTGTTACTTTTGGAGGAGGCACTAAATATTTATGAGAAAAGGTTGGAAGAATGGTATTTTGTTCATCATCTTTAGAAAATTCTCCCACTTTATCAATAGAAAAGTGAATTATACCCAAAGCTAGCTCTTTGTTAGTACAATTAGTGTGTGTTTGTTGCACAAGTTCTTTCTCATTAGGGGATGTCTTCTTAGGAAGATTCTTTTAAGCCTTATGTGTTGTATTTCCTTGACAATAACATATCATTGTTCTCCTATGGAGTTTTAATTTCTCTTGGCAAGGGCCTAAATATCTTGGCAATCAAAGACACCACCTATAGTAGAGATTTCACAACCCATAGAAGAAGATTTACCTATACAAGATCAAGCAACAGATGGGGCACATTTGCTAATAAGACATCCATTATTTGAAGTTCCCATTGAAGAGGGTCAAGGGTACATGACAAAGCTTCAACTTGAAGACTTTGATGAAGATATTAGTGCAAACAACAAGATACCTACAACAAACAATCAAAGAGAATAATGTATGTACCTTATGGAAGAGTTATGGAAAAATTATGAGGACACATATATGGGGCCTTACTTCGTACAACAGATGGGGAGGATACATCCTAAATATCTAATTGCAAGCTTCCTCTGATATATGGACACATCTATGCATGGGCATAAGTATACATTAAGGTGAGGATTGATATTATAGATACAAATGATGTATGTATGATAAAAAGGGACTATCTACAAAGCCTCAAGATGCCAACCCTCGATGGCAATGTAGGCTATTCAAAAATCACTTTGACACAATTTTGAAACTCAATAAGGCACTAACATACATTTAGTATACTCCTACTTAAGTACCCTTTATTTGAAGGTATAGTTGGCATAGTCATGATATTATGTGGATCTACGATAATACCAAGAACTATTGTTTGAAATACTTGTATCTAGCCACTCCTATAGATAACTCCATCACACTGGAATACATGTGCACTACAATTTCTTTTTCAGCAAGCCGAGGTAGGGATGTTGCCTGACCCAACATGCCAAATGTTGTCAACATAATAGAAAACAAAATGTTTGTCTCATAGCACTCTCACATGATCTTATGACTAACATAAAATCCGATGACTTAGGACACATCAATTCTAGAACCCAATAAGCTCCACCAATTGTTTGTCGAGGATGAAAATTTCTAGGAGGGGGAGTTGTTGGAAGAGGCCGCATCTAGAAGAAAAGAATCATAAATCTGAAGCAAAGAGGCCCATCAAAATTTTCAAACAGGCCATGAAGTGCATGTAGATCCCTTGGATCCTACCAAGAAATAATATGAATTGAAGAGGACAGGAATGTGGACAATAGACAAAACCATTGCCATAGTTGCCTATGCGTAGGGAAATTCTTGTATAATTGGATCACAAGTAAAATGATTTTTGTAAAAAACAATCCTTTTTGTAAGGCTAAGGTATCCTTGCGCCTCATAGTCTTTACCCACACTATATGATTTTTTAGTGACTTTTGGAATCATTTTGGTAATTTTTCAAGCTTTAGTGCCAATTTTTAAGTTATTCTTGTCCAAAATTCATGCTAAAGGGTCATAACTTCTAGTATAAAATAAAAAAATGCTAATGTTGTGATTCAATTGAGAATAATTCCGTGCATCTCTCTTGGTAGGCTCTTATTTTCCATCTCTTTCTTCATTTAGAGCTTCCATGGTTTGTTTGAGGTGTCCTAACCTCATATCCACTCAAGGTGAAACTTCAAGAAGGGTGTTTTTTGTAATTTCATTATAAGGAGTGTTTATTTTTGTGTTTTTTTTAGTATATCAATGTCTTTACAATTTTCTTGAAGAGGTGTCAGTTATGGTGGGAGAAACCATCACTCATTGATAGCTGATTGACACTTGTTAGTTATTCTAGCCTCATCATAAGAGATATATGCTAGTGGACTTATAGGCTTGATAGGACTAGTTGGCTCCTTTGATTACTTGGGTATATGAAATGATGAAATCATGTTTTTTTAATGATAGTTTGACTAGTTCATTGACACTAATTTGATGCTCATAGTCTCCATTTGCAAAGGAAAATTTATTGATGTTTTAGAGGTTTCCTTTTTGAACCATAGATAGGTTGATTTTACTCTTGTAGTTGCTTCTTTTTCTGAGCATATCAACTTGCACATAGTTAGTTTGAAATTTTCTCATTATCAATATTATTCATTTGCTCATTTTTTAGAAAATTCTAACATAAGTTTCTTAAAATTTTATACTTAGTCATATTTCCAAAGTGTTAGTGGCACTTGGTAATTTTTGGTTTTTTTTTAATATTCTAGTCAGTTATTTTTCACCATGGCATCAAAGGTTTTGAGCACATATGGTGGATTTAAGATCTAGTGCAAGTTGATCTAAAAAGATCTATAACTTGTAAGGAAAAGACGACTTTGAGATTTGCAAGTTTGATAGCACCAAGTTCTTATTATGGAATAATCAAATTCATGATGTCTTGGTTTAGAGAAGGTAGTGTAAGATGGTTGGTGGCCTTACACAATTGGGAAGAGATTGATCAAAGATCCATGTCTACTTTTTGTCTACACTTTGAGATAGTTTCTATTTCACTGATGTGGACTATGAGACAATAGAGGAGGTTTGGGAGAAGCTTTGCAATACTTATGAGAAAGAGAATGTTTCCAACAATGACTATTTGATAAGGAAATTCTATGACTTGTAGATGAAAGACACAAATAATGTTTTTTCCCATTTGAATGAGTTTGATGCAATCTTTTCTCAGTTGCAAGCTCAAAAAGAGGAAATGGATGATGAGATGAAATAAATTCTATTGTTATGTACTCTAAAACCATCATGAGATATGTTTTGCATAACCATTTTTAACAATGATTTGAATGCCATAATTTCCATAAGAAAATGCATATGAAAAAGGATTGGTATGCTTTAAAGAATGCCAAAGGTAAACACATATTGGTGGGCATCTTAAACAATTTCTTACACTATCTACTTCATCTATGAAGATAGAGGGAATAAGTTCTATTTTTGATGATGTTGATGTGTTCATAATTAATAGTATTGTGCTTAGTGAGGCTTCTATGGCTCGTTCCCTTTCACACAAATGGCTACTAGATTTTGCTACTTCTTTTCATGTGAAACCACATAGACAATGGTTCTATACTTAAACAATCAAGTCTCTTGGTACAGTGGGGCTTCATGATTCTTATCCATGTGGTATTGGCGGGATTGGAGATGTGGTCTTACAATTTGTTGATTTCTCAAAATTTATCAAACATAATATAAGCCATGTACCTCAACTTTCACCCAATTTACTATTAATCAATTTACTATGCTCAATCCTTTCATATATCAAAGGTAATATGGTTATTAAGAAGGGAAGAAAATCTAGTTCACTTTTCCTATCCATCCTATGCCCACTAGGTCACTAGATGGTGCTCTTTGCTTTGTCACTTTCATGAATATACTAGAAAATTTTGGGTTTATCCTATCATGTCTAAGGATGAGATATTCCCTACTTTCAAAAAATGGCTTGCTTTAGTAGAGACTAAGAACGGAACTAAGTTTGAGGCTTTCTGTCCAAATAATGGAGGTGAGTATATCTCACATGAATTCATACTTTTGCTATTAGTGTAGAGAAATTCAAAGAGAGCTTATAACTCCTTATATCCCAAAAAAAAATGGTGTAGCTAAAAGAAATATTCAAGATAGAGTGGTTTGTAGCTAGGGTACATTTATTTGATTGAATAATGAAAAAAATACCAAATTAGTTCCAAAAATTTTGAATATCCTCAAATAAAAATTTGTATCCCCCCCTTTTTTGATCGATAATCTTTCGATCAAAATTTCTTTGATCAAAAGTATTTTTCATTGAAATGATTTTTGATCAAAAGAAAAGGTTTTAGATTGAAAAATTTTTAGATAAAAAAGGTTTTAGATTGAAAAGATTTTAGATTAAAAGATTTTAGATTGAAAAGATTTTAGATCCAAAAGATGTTCTTTCTTTATAGACAAGCATGATAAAATATTATCATGCACTTTGAAGAATTAGAATCTTACAAAGCTCAAAGACATGGCCGGAATGACCCCAACATTGGTGTTCCACTTAGATTATGCATTCAATATTTTTCTTGTCCCAGGCAAGATTGCTTTACACAACCTCTCAAAAGAATTTGGTTCAATTTGTACTTGGTAGACACCTTCAATCTGACCATCAATATCCCTATTTGGATTATTGAGCAAGTCCATGTAGCTAGCAACTAATGGGCTTACAAAACAATGTTGAACAGACTTTGTGTAATCACACGTATCATTTATAGGTGCTTTGCTTATGATATACCCATCCAACCATCATGATCTTGGAGTCAAATTCAACAATTCAAGAGTCACAAGGCGTCTAAAGTTGAATTTCTATGGTCTACTACTCTCATGCACATTATTGACAACCCATCCTATGGACGAATACCAAGAAGAAGATAATGGCCAGCCTTTGCAACCAAGGTCAAGAATAGTCCAGGGTGTTTCGATTGGCTCAAATATCCTTATTTGCTTCACCCAAGGGACCACCTACCATGGCTTACATGATTTCCACAATACGCCATTATTCTACACATCTAAAGAATGTGCCAAATGTAGCACCAAAGATGACCATGAAGATATTTGAGTTAATGATAGTGGTCTTCAAAACATTTAGGAAGGTCAAAACTCCCTACATCTTAGCTCTCGGTTTTAGTGAAGAAAATTACAATATGGTCTATGACATGAGCACTATGCCATCTATCCGGAATATCTATGCTTGGCATGTTTGCATCAAGTATTTATCGATGTATACTTTCAAGGAGATGTTCTCAATTGAATTTTAGGAATATCATTCTGAGGTATTTATTTCAAGGCCTACTCGTCTCCTGAAACCTTTTGTTGTGTAGCAATCCATTCATTCATAGCAATTAAGGCTGCCACATCTTGAAGTCCCACATGCTATAGATTGGGAGTGCCTCATGAAAGATCTTGCACATGGCCCAAGGCTGAAAGAACACAAGATGACAACACATGTTGTCTAGTACTACATAGACCACCCTCCCCACACAAGGGTCTATCGGGGAGGACATACACAATAGAGGGGGAGTGTTAACAGTCAGGGTGGACCAAGATTCCAAGGAGGCATGCAACAAGGGAGCCAAAGAAAAGAGAGCCATATAGATGAACACGGAGGATTAAGGAGAGTAAGCAGCCAACAGAGACTTGCCAATTAATAGGCCCAGCTACATTTTCTTCAAATAAATCATGTATTCAAACCATGATTTTCATCACTACATAAACTTCCAAAATAAATTAAGAACCTAAATTTTAACTAGGTTGGATGCTAGGTTTGAACTATGCCAAAACTAGTCTAGAAACTATAAAAAGATCTAGATAGCTCATTGAACAAGTTATCTTCATTGGGATTTAAGCTTGTATGAACTTGATTGTATCTTGAAATTAGAGAAATACAAGATTAGACTATTCCTCTCTTTGTCTTGCCTTGTGTGCACATGTGTGTGTATGTGTGTGCACGCTAGTGTGCTTCTCACTCACACTTGCATACTCCACTTGCTCATGGTCATCATACCAATCTTATGTCTCCATGGATTGAAAATTACGAGATTGATCTCCTCACATTGGTTCTCGCCATTGTGATATAGTGACAATATGCATGAGCTACCAAGCATGAAATAGAAACCACTAGTGGACACACAAGCATCATAGCAACCAGCCCTACTTGAGTCAAAAAAAGCATATAAATCTGGCACCAATGATCCCCCCTAGGGATAAAACAATCTACGTAGCCGGGTACAACTCAAGTAGGGAAAGATCCATTTAATCACCTACCAATGCTTGACACCTAGGCAATGCATAAACCTCCTCATCTGAGATACAAAAAATTGAATATCAAGCCGAGTTATGCATAAGTAAATCAAGCATCCATGAGCTTGCTAATAGAGAACAACATCAAATGCATCTCCAAAATCATGAAAAATCAACCATATACATGTTTCCATAGGAGTGGCAATAGGTTTGCAATCTTCGAGGTCAAGATGCTACAATAATGTGTCAATATATTTTGTTTGAAAAATAACTATTCAATTGAATGCCCAAACAATGATGCAAATGCCCCAAATCTGACATCTCAAAAGAGGCATGCAAATTAGCCTTGAATTCAGCAATATGCTTCTGAGTAGGACTGAATAGCTCCGATGTACAAGGAAAAAGATGATTATATGAGCCTTTATTCTGTTCAAATCCCTCGGAATCGGTCCAATTGGATTACTTAGAGCCCACAATTATCTCGCAATGGATTCTTCCTGTGCCTATGCACTAGCTCATATACTTCCCGGCAAACGCACCAAAATGTTTGCCCTCTTAGTCCAAGGGAAAGTGCCTCCAAAAGGGTAATTTGCCCAAACTTTCTGGTGTTAGAGAAGATTTGATCGCCCTAAGTCTGCAATTTAGTTCCAATGTATCGGTGGAGTAGATGGAGAGCACATGTACAAATGGACATCCAACTCTAGTGTTTACCTCTCGCGACCTCCCTCTCTCCTTACACCTTCCAAATCCACTTAGTTCCTCACTCTCTCTTTCTGTCTCGCATACACACCCCTACCTTCTCACTTGCTTTTGCTCACACATACACCCATACACTCATCTATGCATTCACACATGCATTTTCACACATACTTGGATACCTCTATCTGTGCCCACACACTCACTTCCTCTCGCTTCCTCCTTCTCACTTTCTCTCTGTCACCCTTTTGCACACTTACTCCCAAACATTGCACATGCACACACACACATTCACTTATAGATACACACATACCCTAAAACATGCACTCCCAAGCCCTGTCAACCATTTGCTCTCTCCACTCCTCACATGCATACATCCGATCACACCTATCTTCTCTCTCTCTCTCTAAATAACTCTTGTAACCTTACGAAATCCCTCAATTTTATGGAGAACCATGAGACTTAGGTCTTGAAAGTGTTTGTCACAAGAGATGCAACAGAAGATGAAGTGCCGATCAATTGATCTACAACTTCAAGCATTTATACAAATCACCTACTGCTCTCGACATCTCCATCAAATCAACTCTCAAGATGCAACTGAATGCACGGTCTCTTAATGCACACTAATCGGTGACCTCACAAGCTTCATGGAGGATTCAAGGTTTCATCCCGCTAGGACAAAACGCATGTGTTGCTCTAGCACAATGGTAAGTACCACGTTAAGAAGCTTCACCTCCTTAATGTCAATCCGTGGGAGAGGTAGGAGTGATATGAAGATCGTGAATGTGAGATGATGTGAGAGTGAAGGTGAGAAGCACAAAGATGCACACACACTTACACACACACAATGAAGAGACAAGCAAGACACAATGGAAGGTGGGAAATTAGCTCTATTACTCAAGAATACTCTTACAAGCTCAAACTAGCTCTATGCTCACACTAACCAAAATGAACCAACCTCAAAAATGAGCTCTCTAGCTCTTTTTATAGTTTCTAGACTAGTTTTGACCGGTTTCACATCTAGTGGCCGGCCTAGTTAAAAAATAGGTCCTAGAGGCTATTTGGAAGGGTAAACGATGTCTAAAAATAACGAAATTTGGTACGAGTATTCTACCTAAGCTCCTCAAGCTCGAGGACTCCTCGGCTTGCACAAAATGGAGCTATGGATTACAAAATGGGGTTTTCTTATGATACATATGTTACAATTAGTGATAACAATCACTGTTGAATGTTTGGAGAATTAATAAGAAATATATTTGTTTAAAAAATTGATCCGCCTGGCTCCCTGCTTCGTCTTCACATGCTTCCGTGGCGTCTGTGCCTCTGACTGCTTCCAACACCCCCCTCCCTCTCGCTTCTGTCGTCCCTGACAGAACCTTGTTGTGAGGTCTGCCGGATGTAATTCTGTAGGAGGTCTTGAGCGAGGGTGTGCTCTGATATACGAATACCTCGGGCTAGATCAGCCTCGAGTTTCTCCCAATCGATAGGTTGTGGCTCGTCTGGTGGTGGGAGCTGATAATGTGTGGATTACACCATTCGTTCACAGGCGAATAATTGCAATAAGTGTCTGGGCCTGCTTATAAATACCTCTGAATGGTACTCCCAAAAGCCGGTGGTGAACATTTCTTCGAATGTCTGCTTGTAACATGCCGGTAGATATTTGATCCTGCAGTGCCAGGCGTAACACACCCGTAGCGATGGCGTTGTGCTCATATCATAGACTAAATCAAAGTTGCCATGCTCAAAGCCCGGGGTGTTAACATGGGGGGCCTTGATGCGTCGGAAGACTTTAAAGACCATCTGCATCATGTCAAAGATTTTGACAGTCATGTGCGCGGCAATATCATCCATATGTTTTAATCGAGGGAGCCAGTGGCGGATCGTCGCCATCATGTAGCCTACTGTGGGTAACGCGACTGGTGGCTTGAAGTAGGGATAGTTCAACCAGTCTTGGCACTGCTTATTGTTCTGTAGCTTTATAGCGAAGGCAGTCCAAGAGCGGCGTCGTGGTACTGGTCCCCAGCACGGATTAAATTTTAAGTGAAGCGGCGCTTTTACCCACGTGCTCATCATCTCTGGATAATTTTGCAATAAATCTTTGCGCCAGTCTGGTTGAAGGATTTCACCTCTCAGCGCCCTTGGTGGCAAGTCCTCTCGCTAGAATTGAGTGGCATGCGTTGGTTTCATACCTGTTTCTTTCTCTATGGTTAACTGGTATTCGGCCATTAACATGAAGTACGGTTTATATTGGAGCTCATGCCCAGATATGTATCGTCGCGGGGCCAATTGAGCAAAGAATGGTGACTGTAAAATTTTCTCTTCAATTATGGCCATGGCATGTAGCTGTGCCTCTACTCTGGCCGAGTGTGTCGTTCCGAGTTCTTCAACTGTCTTCATCCACGCGGGGGTAGGTAATTCGTAGGTCATCTGGCCTTCGGCTGTGACACGTCCGCCTGGGATGGGTATCGGTTCATATGCCTCTTCGAATGTCTCCTCCACCGGGATAGTGACGGTTTCTTCCTCAGCTGGTAGCTCAGGTGGGGAGTCTGGCCTTGGTGGTGCTTCATAGACTGCAATTCTAGATTCAAGATTTGTTACCTGGGCCCGGAGTGCGTTGAGTTCCTCTAAAACTTCAGGGGCAGGGTCCACAGGTGCTGGTAATTCCGCTGCTACTTGTACTTGTTGTGTTGCTGGTTCTCTGAGTTGTAGCAGTTTGTGATCTTCCTTTAACTTTTGATGTTCTTCGTTCATACGATCATAGTCCTCGAGCAATCTAACATGGTCGTCTAGCAGCATCCGCATCGACTCGGATGGGATTGCCTTGAATCTGCTCGGACTTAGTGGCTGTTCTGGATGATCTAAAGCCGCTTCCAAGTTCTCTCTATTCTGCTCTTGGAGTCTCTGGTTCTCCTCTTTTGCTGCGGCTAAGTGTCTTCTTAGTAAGCCCATATTTCTAGTAAGCGTTGCATTGCGGACGGTTTGGGCTCTAAGTAGGTTATCCAAATCCGCGGTGGCCTCTTTGGTTTTCTCCTCACTTTCTAGTTCTAACTTGTGATAGGCCTCTCGTAAATCTTGGTATCGGCTGTTCAGTGAGGCGTTCTCAATGGATAACGAATTAAGCTGCGTTTGTAATTCGTTCGTCGTTTTCTGCAGCTGTTGATAGTTGGTGCCGAGTGATGCAAACTCATCGCGGACTTGCGTCATGCATGCGAACATGTGTTGAAATGCGGTGTCTATGGTGGGCGATAGTAGTAGTGAAGTGCTAAATGAGGATGTAGTGGGAGTAGATGCAGTGGGAATGGGAAGTGGGGTTGGGACAGTGGATGCAGTGGTGATTGTGGAAAATTGTGAAGTGCCTAAATATGAGGGTGCTGTGAGTGGAGTGGGTGGTGGTGAGGTGGATGGTGATATGTCCATGCCATTGGACGTGTTTAGTGTTGTGACGGTGAAAAGTGGTGTGATTGTGGGTGGTTGTGTAGGTGTGAATACGGGATTTGCGAATGTAGTGTAGTTTACAGGGGGAATGGTTGGAGCAGCTTGGTGAAACGGGGGAATAGGGGTTATGGTAGGTTGGGGAGGTGAGACTGGTGAAAAGGTTAGTGGGGTTAGGAAGGGGAATGGGGGTCTGAGAGGTGGGGGAAACGCTGGGAAGGATGAAGGGGTGAAGGGGTTAACATATGGATGCGGAGGGTTGGGTGTGGGCAGGGTGGTATGAATGGGTAAGGAAAAGGTTGTGGCTATGTTGCTTTGTACAGGTGTGGATGTGGGGTGAACAGGTGGGTGTGCGGGGGATACAGGATGGGTTGGTGAGAGATGAGGTGAGAGGGGAGTAGAAGGGGTGGATGTTATTTCGAGGATAGTAGTGGTATGTACAACAGTGGTACGTGGTGGGGAATCTACGAGGATGGGTTCTGCGGTCAATGAACTTTCTGGGGCGAGGCGTGCCTCCCTGGCTTGTGCTGAGGATTGAGCTCCTGTTGGTACACGAATATACTCTCTGGGCTTTGAAAGTAGTCGCACTCGGCGGGGATCAAACTGTGGTAGTTGCTTTCTTTGTAAAAACCTGAGTGCTTCATGGGAGCCTACTGATTTGACTAACTCTCTGAACCCTCTGATATATGCGTCTTCGAATCCTCCGGAGATGAGTTCCTGTTCAATTAATGCCTGGCTCTCCTCTTCAGTTAACTTCTTTCGTGCCCAGACTTTCTCCATGGTACGATATAATTTTTTGATGGCCAGCGTGTACGCTGCGGCTTCGAAAGTCTCATCTTCATATGTGCTGGTGTCGCCGTGTGTGTCGGTTTGTTGGCCTTGGCCCTCTGTCTGTCCGTCTTGTGAGCCCTGGCTGGCTTCATCGTCGCCTTCCTCGTTGTCTGTTTCGGTTCTCTCTTCTTCAGAGCTCGACACAGCTTGTCCCTGTGGCAAATCTCGCGGCGTAGTAGGGTAGCTGGGACGTTCGTATTCCTGGGAGAACAGTTATGCTTCTGAATACTGGAATTCGTTTGAGAATGCATCAGGCATCTCAAAATCAAATGTCGTGTTTATGGGGTCGGCCTCCATGTGTGGTATCAGGAAAGAAAACGCTTCCGCACCAATGGTGGTGGGAGCTTCTGCTGTTGTGGTGGTGGGTTCTGAGGTGGCAGCTGCCTGAGGTGCAGCGGTACTAGTGGTGGCCTCCGTAACCACTGGTCTGGACAACCTTATGCGAATAGGTTGTACAGTGGGAGCCGCTTCTGTCTGTGGTCGCTCGGGAGAAGGTTGTGGTGATGGCGACTCTGGCACTTGAAGGCAAGGGATGGTGCCTCGCATGCGCTTACCTGCCCGTGTCCTACTGGGCTTCCTGGCTTTCTTCGTTGTGCCCTTGAATGCCTTCAATTCCTCTCCTGTTAATGCACGCTCGATGGGCAAGTCATAAGCCAAGCACATATACACAATTCTTGTGAGTGCACAACATCCGTTAAGCACTTTTTTACGCTCCCATCCGTGCTGTGCTAGGTACATTTGATCTATGATCCAGCTTGCCAGATCAACAGTTTGAGGTCCTGTGCATGCCAAATATAATCCGAACCAGATTCGTTTATGGGGCATGGTAAATCTGTCCTGAGCTGGAAATGCGAAATGTTGCATGCATATCCTTAGTGGCTTTGACAGCTCAGGTGTAATGGCCGAAATCTCCTCCCACTTCGTGACATCCCCACGTTTCATCGGTTCTGGAATTAATCTCTCTCGATCTGTGGGTGTGTGTGTTCCATGAATCTTGATGGCTGCTCTGATTAAGTCCTTAGAGAGATAAAATCTCTTGTAAGGTGGATCATCCACTAGAGTAGGCAATATGAAGGTTCCTGGGATGTCCTTACTCTCTGATGCCAGCAATGTAGTGATTAAATAATAGCACCTATAAAAATCCGGTTTGGGCAGAGGATCACTGAAATACTCTGTGAAGCCTACTCTGGCCCAAACATGAGTTAAATCCTGGGTGCTTTGTAGGGCTTCGAACTCTCTGGAGAAAAACTGGTACTTTCCCCAAGAGCGGTCATCAAAAGTCAGAGAGGATTCAAATATAAAGTCCGCGTCCGCAAGGGGTCCTGCAAGGCCCTGAAACCAATGAGAGTTCCTGTGTATCTTTTCGGTGTAGCCCATAGGGGGGTTATCGATAGGCATGGGTCCTGGAAATCCCTGAAATTCCGGCGGTGGAGCAGTCGGGTGGGATTCTGCTCGTAGCACGTTGAGTGGCACAGCCGCTACACTGGGGCCTGCTCCTGATGTTCCTTCGTCGGTTTGCATGGTGGCTGGTGCGCTAGTGAGAAAGATCTGCTACAAAAGATTAACACATTAGCATGGAAATTAATCATGATCCCATTAAAGTGAGACCGCAATCCCTTTCCATAATTGATGCGTAACCCGTGTAGCCAAGTGCTGTGATGTGATGGATGCAATGTTTCTTGCAGCACTAGTGCAGGTCTCTAGACACCTATACGTTTCAGATCATGCATACATTTCTTGATGAGATGAGATTACGAGTGGTGTGTGATGATGGTGTGTGAATTTATACAAGGTTTAAAGGTTAGTGATTTAGTACAAGGTTGTATGTTAGTCGGGGGGTAGTTAGACAATGGGTTAGGGGAAGACGGTTGGACACGTTTCGGTATCCATTTCCTAAAGATCTTGGAGTGGGTGGTGGGTTTCTGCTGAGGGTTAAAAGGTGGTGTCGGGTTTGGTGGTATCGAGGGATGAGATGAGTTATGGGGGTTATATATTACATGGCTTATGGGTTGAGCTATGATACATGGTTTGGGTACCCAAATCTGCGTGGGCGTGGGTCTATGGGTAAGGTACTTCTTGGCGATCCACATTTGTCGGATGCTCGGACCTGTAGAAGAAGGTCGAGGGGATGGTGGATATCGATTCTGTTTCTGTTCGGCCTTTTGCTTGTTGATCTCTGCTTGGTTGGAGTCCTTCGGTGCTTTTTGTCCTTTCGGCACCCATATTTGTCTGGTGCCGCTTCCTTTGGGAGGCCTAAACTGCTTTCCATGTTGTTTCCTCTGATACTATCGTCGGTCTGGGTTCCTTTGTCGTGGTTGACTCTGTTGTTGTTGAGGTTGAGAGGTCGGATGGACACTCTGCTTTGGAAAAGAAGGGAGATCCAACACTTGCGTGACCTGCCCATTAGGAAGTGATGCATTTTGTAAATTTAATCTAGGCCAGTCCGCAACAAGTTTGGAAGGATGAGCACCGCAGGGTGTCGTGCTCATTTGGCCGCTGATGCAACCCACCTGACCTCTTATTGTGCCCATCTGCCCTTGCGGTTGGGTAACTGCCTCTTCTAGTTTGCAGGAAGTCCCAGGGAAGATCTCCTGTCGTCCTTCTGATTGACAACTGTCTATAGCCAAGCCCGAGCGGGTTGGTGTAGACGTAACGTGACTGGTCTGTTTAAAGATCTTCCGGTCTTCCCTCGCATGCGTTTCATAGGGTCTAGGGTCACAACCGTCAAGCGGAATGCCGTTAGGGAAGTCAAGCGGTATCACTCGCTTCTGCTCTAAGGTTCCAATCTGTAAGGAGCCTTGTCTAAGATTTAGGTCCACTGAGTGATCGTATAGCCAATCTTGGCCAAGGATTAGGGGTTCTATCAGGTCGTCATCATGGCACACTAATAGCTTCACTGTCATGGTCACCTCCTTAACGAGGATAGGAAGGTCCACCTCACCCATGCAAGGGGTTTCCATGCCTCCTAGGCCTATGAGGTATGCCTCAATTGGCCGCATTTCTATTCCTGAAGCCTTATAGTGGGACCATCTAATCGCACTAGTCGCAGCACCTGAGTCAATCAAAGCCCTGAGTTCTTGGCTATGGTTACCGTGCGCTAGCCTTACTGTAATGAATGGTCTCCTGTCCACTATGCTAGGATGAGTGGTTGACTTTACTTGACACATGGCCATGGGATATCTGGGTGATGTTTCCAGATGGTTATAATGTTCTCTCCCTAGTCCTCGTCTTCTTAGCTTCATGCGCTTAATGCGTTCTATGGCTTCTGCCTGAGCTTCTGCTCGTATTCTATTTTCTTCCTCCTTACGCTTCTTTGCCAACGTGAGTCGTCTAAGCATATCCTCAGTAAGAGGTTCTTGATATAACCTGACTCTACAGCCACTAATGTAATTAGGCATTATATCTCCTTCTAAGGTGGCTAACTGTACTGCTCCACTAGTCGAGAGTCTGTTAATGATCATAGGTCCATAACCTCGCTTTTCTAACTTCCGTGCGTGCTGTTTCAGCGTATACACTAGAACTAAATCTCCTTCTTTTAGGCCTTTATCTTTCACATGTGCATCAAAATATGCTTTCTGTCGCTTCTTAGCTGCGTATATTCCTGCCGCTGCCTTTAGCCTGGTTTCTCCTAATCGTTCCAAGTCCATTATTCTCGCTGATAATTCATGGCCGGTCCACTGATGTTCTTGTGCAACCTTAAGGGTCGGTATCAAGAAGTCGAGAGGAAGCACTGCATTCTGACCAAAAACCATCTGAAAGGGAGTTGCATTGAGTACGGTCTTGTAGGCCACTCGATATGCCCAAACAGCGTGGTGTAGCTGTTTGTCCCAATCTGAACGTTTATTGTTCACGAGTTTCGTCAGTACGGTACAAAGTATCTTGTTAGTGCTTTCAGCCTGACCATTGGCCTGAGGATGATATGGTGCAGATTTCTTGTGAATCACCATAAAATCCTGTAACAAATATTCAATGACTTGGTTTAGAAAGTGAGTGCCTCGATCGCTCACTAACTCTATAGGCAATCCATATCTTGTAAAGACATTTTCAAATAAGAATTTTGCAGTCGTGTGAGCATCATTCTTTTTTGTGGCCTTTGCCTCTACCCATTTTGTAAGATAATCTGTGGCAACAATAATATATTCCGCATGTGTACCTTTTGCAGGGGGGTTGATGGGTCCTACAAAGTCTATACCCCACTTAGAAAATGCACGTCCGCCCATCATGGGTTTCAATGGCATTTCATCTCTGCGAGTAGGAAACTGAGTTCTTTGGCACACATCACATCTCTTTACATAGGTATGTGCATCCATGTGAAGAGTGGGCCACCATAATCCTGCAAAGAGGATGGCTTTGATTATCCTATCTGGTCCAAAATGACCTCCTGCTACACCTTGGTGTGCAGTCTCTAGTATTCTCAGATAATCACTCTCATGAACACATTGTCTTAGATATCCATCTCGTCCTCTTTTGTATAGATTATCGCCAATAAGTGAGTAGCCTTGAGCTTCCTGCTCTAGACTGCGTTGTCGAGCTAAGGTCATTCCTTGAGGGAATGTGTTCGTCCTCAAGTAGGTCACTAATGGTTCACTCCAGTCTGGTGTGAGAGACACGTGATATAATGTCGCATGCTCAACTGGTGGTCTTTCACAACAAACATGGCATTCCTTACACAACTTGTAGACATCTGCTTCCATAGTAGGCCAATATACTCCTAGTCTTTGCAGAGTCTGTAGTGTTCTATGTTTTGAATGATGTTGCTTTAGTGCACCTATGTGTGCTAATTGCAACCAATTCACATGTTCTGATTCATCTACACAACAAGCAAGAATCTTTTGATTATCTTGTTTATATATGCTTCCTGCCATTATTTGGTACCTCTGAGATTTGGTAATCTCTCCTTCTTTGATCTTTATCCTAGGACTCTTGGGTCCGTATGTCAGAATAGGGACTAACGGCTTAGCCCATTCCGGTGCTATCTCGAGGTTAAACAAGTATGCATCTGGTAGATCATCCGCTACTCCTTGAGGAGCTTCTCCTGAGGTTAATCTTGAGAGGTGGTCAGCTCTAAGATGTGTCTTTCCTTTCCTAACTACCACTTCAAAATCATACTCCATGAGTAATAGAAACCAACGTATCAGTCGTCCCGTGTTACATGGTTTGTTGACTAAGTACAATAGGGCTTGATGATCTGTAAAGAACTTGAATTTGTTGGCCAACAAGTAGTGCCTAAACTTCTTTACAGCGTAGATCATCCCTAATCCTTCTCGTTCCGTCGTGGTGTAATTTCTTTCTGCTGCGTTCAGTTGTCTGCTAGCGTAAGCTATGGGGAGATCTATGTTACCTTCATTCGTGGGTTGTGCTAACACACATCCTATGGCGTAATTGGATGCATCCACATGTACATGGAATGGCTTACTCCAATCTGGGGTAGTCAATATAGGTGCTGAGCACAAGCGTCGTTTAAGTTCATTGAATGAATTTTCACATTCATCTGTCCACTCAAAATTGGTTAAAAGAGAGTACAAAGGCTTGGCTATGATTGCATACATGTGTATGAATCTCCTATAATAACCGCAATGGCCCATAAATGCCTGTACCTCTTTCACATTAGTTGGTCTTGGTAATTCTGCAATTACCTTCACCTTTTCCTCGTCCGTAGAGATTCCATTTTTTGACACAATGTGTCCTAGAATTTTGCCTTGTCTGACCATGAAAACGCATTTTTCTGGGTTCAAACAAACCTGATATTCTCGACATTTGTCAAATATTTGCCTCAACTCTGGGATATGTGTCTTCCTTACATTTGAATGAGCACATAAGTCATCGACATAAACTTCCAAGCTCTTGCGTAAGAATTCCTTAAAAACATGACACATGAGTCGCTGGAAAGTAGCGGGTGCATTTGTTAAGCCAAATGGCATCACACGAAATGCAAATATGCCCCATTCTGTGGCAAAAGCCGTCTTGTGTTGGTCTTCTGGAGCTATGGCTACTTGATTATAGCCTGAGAATCCATCAAGAAAGCTGTAAACTTCCTTGCCCGCAACTCTTTCCAATAGGTGTTCTGTGATAGGAAGAGGATAACTATCTCTAATCGTGGCGGCATTAACTTTTTTAAGGTTAATACACACACGCAATTTTCCATTCTTCTTGGGCACAACCACAATGGGGGATACCCATTCGGTATGCTCAATTTCGTAAATGAATCCTGCTTCTATCAAGCGATCTATCTCCTCTTTAATCTTCGCAGCGTAATTATCATTATACGTATAAGGTTTCTGTTTGGTCGGTTTTGCATCTGGAGTCATAGGGATTCTATGAGAACATATATCTGGATCTACTCCCTTCAAATCTTTGTAACTCCAAGCAAAAACATCTCTATATTCGCGCAATAGGGCAACTAACTCTTCTTCTTCTTCCTTCGTCAAATCATGCCCTATGTATGTACATTTTTCTTCTTCTCCTTCTATGGCAACTATGACTTTCTTGGTTTTCTCTCGGTTATCATATGCTTGTCCATCATTCTCTTTTCTATTAGGCATTCGTACCATGATTCTTCTATCTTCAATTTCATATTTCTTGAAGTTCTCGGGTACTTCAAATAAAGATTCTTCTTTTTCCGACATGGTTTCTTTCTTCTTTCTCTTCATGCCTTCACTCTTAGTAGTCACTTCTGTGGCTAACCTTACCTCGTTCGTTATGTCCTCGTGTCTCTGAGTGTGAGTCTCTATTTCGTAGAAATATTCTTCCTCTGATGCAAAGGGTGGGTCCATGAGAATTGATTCTAAATCAAAATCGCTTGCATCCTCAAATGCATCAGTGTCTGGTTCACACTCTTCTAAAATTGCATCGCCCATGATTGGCTCTATCGTGAAAACTGAAATGTCATAGCCATCCTCGTCACAGTGGGGTGTCCATTGTTCTTCATTGATGGCTACATCCATGGTTGCTAGGATTTCCGCCCAACCATGGGGTTCAAACTCCTCGTCTGGGAATACTACAGGTGCATAGGCTGGATCTTGAAGGGTTCGTGGATGTTGTTCCACACCTAAGGTCCTGGCTTCTAATCGTTCTTCCTCTTGCTTGGCTACTTTACACATCCATAAATGGGTATCCTCATGCAACCAAGAAGGATCTGATTCTAATGAGTGCACGGATTCCGTCTCTGCTGGTGTCTTATGGATGGTATTCCATTGTATTGGGGGTACATCTCTGTGTGAATAGTCTTTAAGATTGACTTTGGTAGTCACTCCTAAATGTTGCAAGTACAAAGAATTAGTTCCCCAATCTTGTACAATTTGCAACTGACGCATGAATGGTCGTCCCAATATCATCTCATACGCATGATTTTTAGCAAAGTCACAAATGGCGAAAGTATGCTCAAATTCTACACCACAAGTGGTGAGGGATATGCCTTCTAGTAAGCCTAATGGTCTTTCTATGTGTCCATCAGCCATTTGTAGCTTCATCCTGGTGGGTCTGAGGGGCTGGCTTACCCCAACGTTTCCATAAAGCGGTGGTAGCGATGGCTACTCCGGCTCCTGAATCTAAGATGGCTTTCGTGGTGTAGCCCTGATGGGTTATTGGAAGATATGTGTTACCTTCCTCCCCTTCGCTTACATCTCCAATCTTTTCCACAGGTATCTCTGGTACCTTCTTATGGGATCCTATTTGAGAGGGTGTGGTGGCTAGCTCCGGGAATTGATTTGCTACGTGCTTCCACAATTCTGGTTTTACCTTTAACAATTCCTCTAGAGTGAGATTACACTGTACTTTCGTGTTCTTGATCACTTCCGTGTTCCTAGGGATCACTGATTCTTCATTCCTCACTATTATCGTGGGTGCTCTCATACTAATAGACTTTGCTTCCCAAGGTCCTGTGAACTGAGGTAATTCTTGTAAAGAATTAGATTCAAATCCTGTGGGTTCACTCAGATGTTCCACCTCTACATCATCATATATAGAGGGGATGTCTTGGGGAAATTGTTCTTGCAAGTCGTCTATTTCTTGAATAGGAGGATGAGTTCCTTTTTCTTTTCTCCATTTCTCTTCTTGGATTTCTCTCAAAAATTCATGTGAGTACCTATGTATGGAAGACAAATTGTCTTGACTTTCTGTATTAGGTACTTGAGACAGGGATGGTGCATTCCTTTCCTGTGTCTCTGGGACAATAGGGTTCCTATGCTGATCCTTTTTCTCTTTGCTTTCTATCAAGTGTTCTAGCCTCTCCATTAGTCCTTGAAAGTGTAATTCCGGTTTTGCCATGTTATTCCAATTAAGATATCTAGAGGCTTCAAACAAGGCTTGTGCTAACTCTACCATCTTCATGCAAAGTTTAGTTCTCTCAATTTCTAGATCAGCTCGAGGGTAGTTTTTACTCATTTCCGTGACTTGAGGTCCCTCTTTTAATCTAGCCTGATATGCACGAAACATCATGTCTAGATCTTCTGGTATGGGTTCCGCTAAAACCGATCCTGATTTCTGAGCTGGGATTTCTTGGTTTAATTCTTGTGAAGTCAATTCTTGTATTTTGGCTCTAGATTCCTTCAAGCTTCCTTCCAACTCACTTATCTTTTTACTCCATTTTCTCTTGATTCTTTCTCTAGAATCTTTCCAAGATTTTGTCTTTTTACTGCTAGATTCTGCTACTTCACTACTTCCTGCTACTTTCTCATGATTGAGCTGTTGGTTTTGTAGGAGCGCCTGGGCTCTTGTTATAGCTTGGATAGGCACGTATGTAGGGTTGGGTCCATCTGCGTTGTTTACAATACCTATCACGTTGATTGGAGTCACATTCGAAGCGTTAACTGGGTTCTTAGGACAATCTTTGATTATGTGCTCTTTGCCACAATCGGCACAAAAGCCTTGTATGCTATAGTACTGTGATTGCCTTGCTATTGGGGGATGTGGACAATCCTTAATGAAGTGATCTCCTTGGCACCTAAAGCATGGTCCTCTAGGGCCCTGTGGTCTCTGTTGTCTCAATTGGGGCCGTGGGTTTGGGTTTGCGTACATTACATTAGCATAATCTGGCTCCCAACTAGGTTCCATTGGTGGACTATCATAATGATATGTCTCCACATGTTCTGGTGACTCCGTGTAATAAGCGGGTGGACTAGTTACATGAGTAGAGTCAAAACTGTTGGAGTTCGGGTCACTTTCGGTGATCAGGGGTGAAGAAGGCACTAAGGCCCTACTTAGGTTCTCTTCTGCAGCAGCGTATTTGACTGAGATGACATTCGCTGGTGGGGGTGGCTGCTGAGCTAAGACAGGTTGAGGTCTCTGTTGAGCCTGGTACGGGTAGTTCTGGGGAGGCCTATAGTAATAAGGCTGAGCATTGTATTGGCCTTGATACCTACCTGGCTGCTGGTATGTTTGCGGGTAGTTCTGTCTCACGGTTTGTTTGTTATATGGGCAGTCCTGAGCCGTATGATTAGTATATCTTCTCTCAATTGTGCAATATTGGCCACTAGGGTTGGCTTGAGGTTGAGGTGCATTGGGGCACACGTTTGCCAAATGATTTCCACCACAAGTGTAACAACGTACATTCGTTGGTAGCTTGGGCACCTGTTTACTGGAAACTCCTAGTTTTTGGGCCACTTTTTCTGCTAGGTCCTCTATCGAGCTAGACAATTTTGTGGATGCTAGCGAAGAACAATCCGAGTCCTTATAGACCTTTGAGAGTTCTAATTCATCTCCTAGGTTGTCCTCAATGTCTATACATATTCTTATACACTCTTCTAGCGTTCTGGGTTCTTTTAGGTACACATAGGAGCGTAGTTTAGCGCTCAACAAGCCATCTAGGAACAGTGATACTTGTTTAGCTTGTGAGGGTAGCTCTTGCATTGGACATCGCTCAACATATTGTCTGAATCTACGACCTGCCAGTCTTACCGTTTCTTGAGGGGTCTGTTTAAAGCTATGAATCAACGAAGACGTGTCATGTCTAACCCCACTTTTAGAGAATTCAGTAATGAATGTCTCTAAAAAGTGATGGATGTCTCTAAATTGCCTTTGTTGCAGTGGTTGGAACCAAGTTAAAGCGGTATTCTTTAACGTTAGTCCAAATGCATTGTACTGCGTGAACATGTCCTCGACTTGTTCTGCTCTTAGTACTTGCTTGAATTCTGCGACATGGTCATAGGGATCTCCTGTCCCATCAAAATAATTTTTCATTGATTTCACTAAAATACTCTTGCGTGTTCACGTGGTCTAGGTAGAGGAAAATCATCTCTACCACCTGGTATTCCATGTTCTCTTTGTCTATCCGTCCTATTAGTGTTCGTGGTTGTTCTATCTCTCCCTATGGGGTGATTGAAACTTACTTCCGGTCTCTCGTGATTTCCTTCTCTTTGATTTCCATGGGCTGAGGATGTTCCTGCCCCTTGTTGATTTGCATTCATGTTTGTTCTAGATGGAGGGAATATCAATTCGCCTCTCCATGTGTAGGTGTTTTTAGCGCGCTCAGGCACCACAAAGACTCTTTCTGACGTCTCATCCAGGTATACCACCTTTCCAGGCGTATCTGGGTCCTTGAATTCATAAATTGTAATGATGCCTACCTCACCAGGGTTTTCCTTTCTGTACCTCCAAAAGGCTTCATCTGTCTCTTTATTTACAAACAATTCGGTGCTCCTGTTATCTTGAGGGATCCACTCTGGGATGAGTACTCTTGTTAATACGGATTTCCCTCTCGGTGTTCTAGGTTCTTCCATCGGTTCTTTTCCTGGAAATTTCGCTTCCGTCTCTAATTGAATTGTGCCAAACTCATTAGTATCGTTTGGCTGCGTACTTAGGACGTACATGGTTCCTTCTTTGTCTATGTAAGCGTCTCTCTCAAATTTCACCACTGGTCTTTCCAATCCAATGGGTTGATCAGGGTTGTGCAGTTGCACCACTTGCCTTCGCAGACCATCCTCATAGATGCGAGCACCTAGTCGGTTGGTTCGAAGAAACTCTAATTGCGTTCTATAGGGTCCTTCAGGTTTTTCTAAGTATGCTACATGAGACCCTCCTTCTGGTCTGTCTGCACTAAATGCCATTTCAGATTCGCTAGTATCTGAGCTCTCGTAGGGGTAATTGCTATTCAATTGCTGAGCCCAAGATCGAGCGGTAGTTCTTACACTAGCCTCTGATGATCTAAGGCTTCTTCTGTCCGACTTACCTATATGTTTGCCTGATCTAAGGTTCATTAATTTCCTTCCTTGCACGCTCAATTACACCCTTAGATCGTCAATGGTTCTTTGTGATTAATTCTTGGTTCTTTTTAATTTTTCTTTGGATTCTTGTCTTAATATATGCGTCAGGAATTCGACTTTCCGTTATAGTTTTGAGTTCTCGTTCCGTCAGACTTATGTTCTTTCCTTTAGGTTTTCGTCACACACACCTTTACTTTAAGTCTTAAACTTGAAAGAATTAAGTATCTTGAACTTGAGGCGTTCCTATCGTCGTTAATCCACAACTACCGTTTAGTCTAAGCTAAAAATTAACTGAGGGGGTTGAGTAATCTTCCAACCTCGAGTCGGCTTTTCTGGTTGCTCTGATGCCCTGTTGCCCAAGAAGCCGCGCTTCCCAAGCTTTACTGTCTTCACTGCCTTACTTGCTTGCCTTTGATTGCCCTTGCTAGACCTGGAAAAATCCAATATTAGACCAATTCACAATTGGATGATCAATCACTTGAGTAAATACACCTTTTTAAGTCCCTTCTCGTTTGCCCAAATTTTCAATGTGTGTCCCCTGGCTTCCTAGTCCCAAACTAGGTGAACCTCAAAATAGCTTATCCAAAAAATAAACGTATCCTTTATGAAAAAAACAGTTGAGTTCACGTAGTACTCGTCACGAGCTTTCTAACGAGCTATTAAGCTCAAAAAACGGACTTCGGATGAAAAAGTTATGAGCGTTCAGGCCCTGGGGGGTAAAAACTGACAATCCAATTTTCCTTCAGATATGAGCTAAGGGGTCTCCTATGAGTCTAATGGTCCAAAAATTTCTCAAAAATACCCTCAAAATTGGTCAAAATTGGAGCCCAAAATTTGCGATGGGGGTGCACAATCGCGATGGTCTGGGACCGTCGCGATGGTCCAAGCGAACCGTCGCGATGGCGTGGGATTTGAACAATCACGATGGCCCGAAGTGAACGATCGCGATGGCGTGAGGTCGAACCGTCGCGATGGTCCGAAATGAACGATCGCGATGGCGTGGGAATGGACCGTCGCGATGGTCCGAAAAAGTGAACCGTCGCGATGGCGTGACCAAGCGGACAAACGCGATGGCGCGGTCAACGGTCAAAGGTGGACAATCGCGATGGTCCGAAGTGAACCGTCGCAATGGCGTGACCAAGCGGACAATCGCGATGGTGCGGTCAACGGTCAAAGGTGGACAATCGCGATGGTCCGAAGTGAACCGTCGCGATGGCGTGACCAAGCGGACAATCGCGATGGTCCGATTTTGGGCTGTCGCGATGGTCCAAAAAATGAACCGTCGCGATGGTCTAACTTGACACGTGGCACTGTCGTGGCGATGGCATGAGCCAATCGCGATGGTCCGGGGTCAGCTGAACAATCGCGATGGTCCAAGTGGACCGTCGCGATGGCTCAAGTGGACCGTCGCGATGGTCCGAAAAAGTGAATCGTCGCGATGGTCCGGCCGAGCCGTCGCGATGGCTTGAGCCAATCGCGATGGTGCGACACAATCGCGATGGTCCGAGCCAATCGCGATGGTCCACCAAACTGAAAATTTTTGAGATGCAGCTATGGTTTCGTGTATGCGCAGGGATCGCCTACCTCGTGGTGTGGTCGCCTACCTCAAAATCCGAACTTGGCGGACCATCGCGATGGTCTGACACAGTCGGAAATTTTTGACAGAAACTGAAATTTTTACCTTTTCCAAGCTTTCCTGATGCACTGGAGCTCTGTACCTGCAAGAAAACTCAAGAAAACACAAGCGCACACAAGCACAAAAATTCTCTCTCGCTCTCTCGCATGCACAAATGAGGGGAAATGAGGTGAATGGGTGGATATGGTGAATTTTCTGATTTTTTTGGAGATGGAGATGATGATGCAATGATGAAGATGGAGTATGGGGAAGGTGAAAAACACTAAAAACTAAGTAAAAACAACAACAAAAACTGAAATTTTTACCTTCCAACGCCACTTCTTGCTATACTCTTACCATCACACATTCGTCCTAAACTCGATCCCCGGCAACGGCGCCAAATTTGGTGTTGCTCTAGCACAATGGTAAGTACCACGTTAAGAAGCTTCACCTCCTTAATGTCAATCCGTGGGAGAGGTAGGAGTGATATGAAGATCGTGAATGTGAGATGATGTGAGAGTGAAGGTGAGAAGCACAAAGATGCACACACACTTACACACACACAATGAAGAGACAAGCAAGACACAATGGAAGGTGGGAAATTAGCTCTATTACTCAAGAATACTCTTACAAGCTCAAACTAGCTCTATGCTCACACTAACCAAAATGAACCAACCTCAAAAATGAGCTCTCTAGCTCTTTTTATAGTTTCTAGACTAGTTTTGACCGGTTTCACATCTAGTGGCCGGCCTAGTTAAAAAATAGGTCCTAGAGGCTATTTGGAAGGGTAAACGATGTCTAAAAATAACGAAATTTGGTACGAGTATTCTACCTAAGCTCCTCAAGCTCGAGGACTCCTCGGCTTGCACAAAATGGAGCTATGGATTACAAAATGGGGTTTTCTTATGATACATATGTTACAATTAGTGATAACAATCACTGTTGAATGTTTGGAGAATTAATAAGAAATATATTTGTTTAAAAAATTGATCCGCCTGGCTCCCTGCTTCGTCTTCACATGCTTCCGTGGCGTCTGTGCCTCTGACTGCTTCCAACAGCATGTCTTTCAGACACACCTGCTAACTTGATTATCTACACTCAACCGTCACAAGAAAAAGCCCAATATGCCTTAATCCTTTCTTACACCTCTTATATAAGCAATATGCAAATAAACATGCGTTTTGTGCTCACCAGATCATAAAAGCTCAAAAATACTTTTCACAATGTGCCTGTAAGAGATACACCCATGAACTTGTGTATACAAAAATCCACCCTAATGTATGAAGGAAGCATCTATTACTTCAAAACAGATAACCGGGTTGCAAATCAATGAGCTTTATCTTCGTGCACACAAGTAGTCTATCAAGTCACAAGGTTCATGGAGGATTCAAGGTTTAATACCACTAGGATTAACTACTAGCATGTCTTTAGCAATCATCCCTTGCGCAGCTGCTAACTTGATTAACTATGATCAACCATTAAGAGAAAAAGCCCAATATGATGTAATCCTTTCGTATGCCTCCCTTATAAGCAATATGGACATAAGCATGCATTTTGTGCTCCCCAGATCATTAAGGCTCAGAAATAGTTTCATAATGGCAATGCATGATGAACTTATGAATCCACCATCATGTTTGATGCAATCATCTATTACTCCAAAGCAAAAGATTGAATTGAGCGTCAGCATCATGACAATATATCTGAATGAAAGATTGCAATGGCTGCAAAACTAAGTGAAGTCCACAAGGCCTAATGCATGTCCATAAATCCATTGTCTGAAATCTACTTTGGTCAAAGGGGGCATCACGTCACCAGCATTCCAGATATAATTTTTCAAAGAATAATTTTTTGCTTAAATAGTGATAGAACATAGACGCAACTTCAGAGTTACCGGTTAAGAGTGACATGTGAAAGAACTATGCTGATCTCGTAAGCCAGAATCCATCTTGACCAGAACAATATCTTCAGTGCATGTTCATACTTTTTCTTGCATTACTGTCGATTGCCATAACAGATCTCATCCATCAAATAATATATCACCCATGCCTCCAGCGTTTTCTCATGAACTATTCCCACATGATGGATCTCGAGGAAGCAACAGCAGCAGATATTGATGAAATTTTGCATGACAGATGAAGCGAGCTTATGTGGACATGTGAGCTTCTTCCTTCTTCTTCTTCCTTTGCCTAACACGGAAGTATCCCCTTCTGCAGACGGAACCCCCAACACGAATCGGCAGCCGTTGCTTCCAAAGGTCCTTGCTGAATCACGAGCGCTTCCCACCCCTCCTAGTCTGCTCTCCCCCTACTAGAGGTCGACTCCCCTAGGGATTAGTGTCCTTTCCAAGCCTACCTTCTTCACAGGTGCTGCTATTCAAAAGAGAAACTGTGTGATATCGCCTGGAGAATGCGGATGGGCAGCCACCAGAAGTCCAGGCAGAGAAGTATGATATCGCTTGAGGAGAGCCCCCAAAAAAAAAGAATGAGCCACCATGTTATTGTGAAAAGTGAGTCTCTTTGGAACCGACAGACAGTCAAGAGACGTGAACCCCCCGGAAAGTGTAAAAATAAAAAAAAACCTCTTGTAAACGAATGGGCCTCTGTGTATATGCTCTGATTGCATAGCAGTACATGCCACGCATCTCTGACAATGGTAGGGACTGTCCCAGCCATCTATTAGCATCAGTCAGGATGTCCACTGAGGCGCACAAGCCTGAAAGTCCGCTGCAGATGAGAAGAGGCGATGAAGACTGGAGAAGGAGAGGTTCTTCTGACAAAAAAACTTCCTCCCCTTTTCTGTTTCTCTTGTCAGAGGAAAAAACGGGTTTGCCCTCCACCTCAATAAATGGGAAAATGGCAAAAAAACCACCTTTTTCTTTTCCTTTGTTGCTGTTATCCGTGATCGACCCCCAATCCGCCTCTGAATCTGCCTGTCTACCTGCATATCCACGCAGAATACCCCCCACAAAATTGAAGACGTTCTGTGGGCCAAAGTGAAGAAGGAACCCTCTACTAGCAGAACCCGCTTCCTCCTTTTTGATGGAGACCTCCTACACCTGTATCTCACGAAACCCCCCATTGGTGTCCTGCTCCTCGAAAAAGATCCCCACAAAAATTGAGAGAATATCTCCTTTGATATTATGGACTGCAAAGTCTATGTGGTGCATGGTCCACATCATGCTCATTCTGAGGCCATCACGAATCAGAGAAGTCCAATCTTTGCATTCCATCAGCTTTGACCAATCATTATCCATTACAAAATTCCAATCAGCTTCTTGGCTATGCTATTTTGAGATTCCAGCAATGCAGCATAGAATGTAGGGGCACCATTGCGCATCCTTCTCTATGTGGCAATTTTGCTTATTCACAGGGTGCCAGTTCTACTTGTCGTGCCTTCCATGAATGGCCATATTTCATCAATGGTCAAGTAATGAACATTCCAAATGCAGATGTTGGATGGGGCGTCCATCTTCTATTGCTCTCTCTTCATCAAAGACACTTTGCTTCCTTCGACAACTCTCTCGGCAGAAAGATATCCAACCATAGTTTTGTAGTGGGATACACACTCTCTTTCTCTCATGCAATGGTAGTAAGCGCCTTTTTGTACCTGCCCCACAAGACATATCTTTGTACTATATATTCATAGTACTAAACCATGCAATATCTGATAGCTTATCAACTCCGGTGGCAAACCTTTTTTTTTGTGTGGTAGAGGGAAAAAACTTCATTGTACTGCTCATCAGTAGAGACGCTCTGTTACAACACCCGTCCTCTAACTTTGATGAACATGGCTTAGCTGTCTGAATTCTTTCATGCTCGAAGATGTCATTGGTAGAAGCGCTCAAAGGTGTATATAAAATCTAACTCTATTTTATGATCTCCTCGGCTACCATAAGCAGTGCTCCTTTTCAAATTGTTTAGCATTTATCTCATCTATCAGAATAAGTCATGGGTGCAGTTGAAACTCATGGGTCTTCGACTCATGGTCCCACCTGCTCTCTAGACTCACCCTCGTTTATGTTCCATGTTACATTGTGAGTGGTCCCCTTCATATTCTCAAAGGCTTGGAGCCCATGAGTGTATGAAATATATACAAATTGTTGTGCGAACACGAAACGATAGTGTCGGATGGCCATCGCCTCAGGCCTGCCTCCATTGTGAGCTTACGGAACCTCCCTCACTCCTTGTTTTGGCTTTGTTGCACATACCCTGCAATCAATATCTCCACATGTTGCTCATCAATTATCAAACTCATGCCTCAAGTACCTGAAATCAAGCGCATTTTCCTGCCAAATAGAACCACATTAGTGCATTAAAACCAACCATTTTCTGAGCTAACATACTCCCCTTTTCTTAATTGCGAAGTCGTCCTCGACGAGCCACTTTTGCTGCAATCTAATCAAAACAGCCATGAAAACATTAGTGCACAACTAGTTTGCATACCTTTCCATCGAGCTGATACTCCAACTGAACCTGCACTCATTGAAGCTATTAGTGCTGAAAAAATCACTCATGAATACATACAAATCAGTCACTTCCAAAATGATCCAAGAACATGCACATATATGCAATTCCATTTCAGCCATGCATCAATTTGCTCATACATTCCATTATGAAAAATGGTCTCAACCAAAATAACACATGCATACATTTCCATGTTTTACACATGCACCGTCATTGCGAAAAACAGAAACGGAAATACCGAAATACACAACAATAACTGAAATGAATTCAACAGGAGATGCTACATACCCAAAATACATACCCCATTATTGCACCTACTATTCGCTATGTACACATAGTCCATGACTAGACACTTCCGAAGAATCCCCATCGTCGTCCTACAAAAATCATCGAAACTCGAGTACAAGTCAAGACATACATCAGAACCCTGGAGTGTCCCACACACTAGAAAAACCCTCAGATAGAGCACACAAGCTGTAAAGCAAGACCGTCGCATTACCTCGCTAAAGCCTCATCCATAAGTACATATAGAATATCTGTACCTTCAAGAATGTTGATTCAAAGTGAGCTGATTTGTCGCAAGCCAACACATACCAATCACACAAGCAAATAACGTTCCCTTCCAGGCGATCATCGCCCTCTCCTCTCTTTCTCTCCCCCTCAGGAGTGGGGAATACTTCATATGAAAATTTTATTTTAATCACACGTTGGCCTACATTGTCATTGGATGCGATTCGTGGACCTGACCACCCGATCAGGTTGATTCCACCCATCTACCAATGCAATGCAACGCACAACACACAAACACACAATGATAGCACATAACATATATCAGCTAGCCCATAACGAAGCTGGATACGGCTTATGGTCGTGACTACCCAGCCACGATGGCTCCACCCACCTACCAACTCGTTATGGCGCGTAGCTAAGACACAATCACATACATCCCAAGCCTATGGCGAAACTAGCTGCGGCTCGTGGTCCTAACCACCCGGCGAGGATAAATCCACCCACCTACTAGCCCACCATAGCGCATTGGTACGATCACACAACACACTTTCTTTTTCTTTTCTTTTCTTTTCTTCATTTTTCTTTTCATAGTTAATTAGTTCACCCAAGTACTGAGAATTAGGGAGAGGAAGAAAGGGACTTTTCCCACTGTTCCCACACAGACATGCAAACATATACACTCTAGCCTTTGACAAATCAACCATCTCTTCACTTCATTCTCTCCATTACAGACACTACATATGTATTCATCGAGTTGACTTTTCACTTGGTAACTATAGCCAGCTATGCCTTAGTCCCTCGTATACCTATCCCTAGGTGTCCTAGAATGTGAGTCCCTGGAATGTCTCATGTAGCCTCACATCGTACTCGAATCCCGACAACTTCTCTAAGGCGAGTCAGGCTCAACTTCGGGAGCTCCGTCATCACTTCCTAGCGTTAGCACATCTGCCCAAGCCCATGTGATATCGTTTTCCTCGTTAGGCATTTCCCTAGAAGGGTCAAAATAGTAATATCGATCTCCCGCCCATCCTACATGTCGAGTTAGGTATTCCTCAAAATACTCAAAATGTAAAATGCAACACCCAAATCCTGGTTTATAAAGCATACCAGCCAATGTGCTTCCTCAACATTGTATTCCGTCTCAAAGTCGTCGACATCTATGTCCATGCGAGCGAACGTTTGGTCCGAGAAATATATCCTTAGCTCGTACAAGTAGAGTTGCGTAATTTGGTCTGCCATTTTGCTACTTAGCTCCTAATAGTCTCTGCGCAACATAAGAAAAATAATTAGAAGTCCAAGATTCTTGAGCTAGCAAGGAAGGATATTTATGACACAAAAATCATAGATTACATATGCGCATATATATATAATACTATACATGTATGTACAAGTAGTCTACTTCGTCATTTCGTTTGGATCTCGTCTGGCTTCTCCCGTCCTAATATCACTTGAAATATGGTTTAACTCGAAGCGCGTTAACCTTCATGGGAGCATATTCTTCTCCTAAATCTTGAATTTGCATGGAACCATTGGAATTGAGTTCCACCACCTTAAACGGTCCTGCCCATCTTGTCTGTAACTTCCCCGGGAATTTATAATATTTACTATCATATACTAGTACCAAATCCCCTTCTTGAATCACATAGGTCTTGAGATTCTTATCATGCCTCTCCTTACGTCTCTTCTGAATAGCTTCCAAGCTTTGTTGTGCGATGAGTCTCTTTTCTTCCAGCTTGACTAGTTGTATGTACCTCTCCTTCAATGACTCTTTCTCGCCCAACCTGGCTTCGATGGCCACTCTTAATGTCGGAACTTCTTTTTCGATGGGAAAGATGGCTTCCTCGCCATATACTAGAGAGAATGGAGTGCTCTTTGTCGTCACTCGGTAAGATGTTCGATATGCCCACAAGGCTTCCAAAAGTCTCTCATCCCAGTCTCTCCTATGCACAGCTACTGTCTTTGTCAGAATCTGTTCAAGAATTTTGTTGGTGACCTCCACTTGTCCATTTGCCCTTGGATAATATGGAGTGCTTTTTCTATGTTTGATCTTATATAATTCCATTAATTCTTCGATCAGTTCGTTGACAAAATGTGTCCCCCTATCACTCACTATCTCCAACGGGCATCCGAATCGAGTGATAATTTGCTCATACAGAAATTTAGCAACATCAATAGCTCGATCAGTTTTCAGAGCTTTAGCTTCCACCCACTTGGTGACATAGTCAGTACAGACCAAGATATACCTATTGGATCTTCGTCGTGAGGGAGGATCAATAGGCCCCACAAAATCAATTCCCCATTTCTCAAACGGCTTAAGAGCCAACACCGACGTAAGAGGAGCAGCATGTGCTAATGTGGGTTTGCCCATTCGTTGGCATTTGTCACATTTCTTACAGTATGTATGCGAATCTTTGAACAGCGTTGGCCACCAATACCCAGCCAATAAAATCTTTCTTGCCGTCAGTTCACCAGCAAAATGTCCACCGTAGGGTTCGTCATGCAAAGCCCTCAACACTAGATTTGCTTCTTCTTCCTCGAGACACCTCCGATAAATGCTCTCATGAACAAAATATCGATAGAGTTGCCCCCCAATGATGCTATGGTGCTTCACCCATGCTAGCAGTTTTTGCTTTTCTCTCTTGCTTGCTCCTGGCGGATATTTAGTAGTGCACAAGAAATTTACCAAGTCGGCATACCAAGTGGTGTCACTCTAGCACAATGGTGAGTACCAACGTGAGGAGATACACCTCATAAATGTCAATCCGTGGAGACGTGAGGACCGGTATGAAGACCGCGAGCAAGTGATGGCACAAGTGCGTGAGTGAAAGCACACAAGCATGCACACACATACACACACACGCGCACAAGGTAAGAGCAAAGAGTGGAACAATGGAAAGCTTCGATTACCAAAAAACTCTCTTACAAAACTGAAATCTACAACAAGCCAACCCCAAAAATGAGCTCTCCAGCCCTTTTTATAGTTTTGAGTGGTTTTGGCCCTGTCCAGACCTAGTGTCCGGCCTAGTTAAAAATTATGTTCTAGGGCTTATTTGGGGGCTCAAACGGAATCTAAAAATTATGAAAATTGGTAGTATGATACATCTAATACTCCTCAAGCTCAAGGACTCCTTGGCTTGAACAAAATGGAGCTGTAAAAATAGAAAATGGTATTTACAATGATATTTAGTGATAAAAATCACTATTTTTATAGGGATTTCTTCTGAAAATTTGACATGTGAATCTTGGAGCTCCCTACTTGCTCCTTCTTCTCATATGTTCACTTCCTTGATGCGCTTCCATGCTTTGTCCTTGATCTTGAGCTTCAACACTCTCCCCCCTCTTGAGTCTGTCGTCCCTGACAGACCCTTGTTGTAGTGGTTGTTCCATGTATTACATTGAGAGGTTGTTCCATGTGTCAACAGCACCGGTCCATCGTTTCAATGCAGCTTGGTCATTTGTCTGGTTCTTCACTTTGTCATTGCTGCCTTTGCATGGACTTCTTCCTTGTATTCCAATTTGCTATTGTCTTTGTGAGCTTTCAAAAATTGTGAGCTACTCAAAAGGGGTTATCACTGTGGATTATGAGTAACTCTCATGGTGCATTGCTTCTATGCTTGTTGTCACCGTGATGTCCGCTGGTTCGTCCAAAGATGGGGTTCCGTGTTTTCATGCCCAGTACTTGTAACCCAGAAATGATGATGGGTAAGTGCTTTAGTGCGTGGGTTGAACAAAATATGTGCCTTGTGCAAGGCCTTGTAATGTGGCCCTACGTATGCGTACTTGGGAAATGCATGGCAAGAAGTATGGTGCAAGAGATTGGGTCTTGAGCTAAGTGCTCAAGGGTATGCTGACGAAGAGGTTTCCTAATCGATCATGGTTATAGTGTTGTTGAAGCATACACGTCTTACCATGGTGAAGGGTCCGTTGATCTTCATCTCTTCGTGTTGTATTCCATCATGGTGTTTGATCATCGGTTTGTCCATTTGTTGATGGATGTCCTTGCTGAAAGTTCGCTGATGAGCATTTTCAAGCACAGTCCTCTTCTTTGCCTTTTTTTTTTTTTTTTTTTTTTTTTTTAATGCACACTATGGCATCAAACAAGAAGAAAGAGGTTAGTATCAATAACATATTTTGCATGTGAAAATTGTGTCTCATGTGCCTGGGATTTCTCATTTGTGTCTATGCACGGCCATGTAAGGTGGCCCTATATTGATGCATACTTTGGAAATGCATGACCTGAATGGTGCAAACGACTGGGTTATGCCAAAGGCACATGGTTGCTGCTGGTCGAGGCTTTTGATGTTACTTGCATACTTGATGAATTCTTTGATTGGAGATATCTATTGGATCTCGAAATGACGTAATCCTCCGGATTGGAACCCATTTTGGAATAGGGTTTGGTACTGTAGAGATCACCTCAGGCCACTTCATCTTTGGATACTTTCCAAACTTTGGTATCCCGTGTGGTTGGCCTTTTGGTTCTGGGGATGTTGTTGGTGCTTTTGGCTTCCAAACCCATATCCTTGATGATTGCCTGCTTACTTTTGCAGAAGGGTTGAGTTTACCTTCGTTTGTTCTTTGTGTTTTATTCTTCCCCTTTGCTTTTCTTGGCTTCTTTGTTGAGACCTTTTGCATGGTGGGGAGCATAGGCCGTTGTGTATGTAAGAGCTTCTTGGGTACCCACATCTGTAATCGCTCGTGTTGAGCTGTAGCTAATTTTTTAGGCACCCAAATTTGTACATGATTGTGGTCGGCCTTCTTTGATAGCTTCGGTACCCAAATTTGTTGGATTCTTCGTGCTTGAGCCTGTCGTAGGTGCTTGGTCCTCTTTTTTTCATGTTCGATCTGGTTGGGTGGGAATCTTTGAGGCAACATCGATGGTTGCACTCCGTTCTTTACCCAGATCAGCTTCATGCCCATAACTTCTTTCTTCTTGAATTCTGTCTGTCGAGTTGATATAGCAGATGTCATTTTTGCTTGCCTCCTTGGTTGGGTTACACTTGCATTAGCATGTGAAGAAGAAGGGAGCTGTGCTGGCCTTTGAGCTTTGGCTTTCATGATTGAGTCCTTGTGCGTCAGAGGGTCGGTGACACACACAAAATTTTCTTTATGAAGATTAGTTTCAGGAGAACTCAGAGAATGTGTGACCTTTGGATTTGTGAGCATGCACTTGCCTAAGTCTAATGTAATGCATTGTTCATGTACCCAAACTTGAAGAAGTTGACTTCTTAGGTTCAAGTTGACTGCATGGTCATAGATCCAATCTTGACCTAGGACAAGTGGCTCTGTAAGGTCTGCATCATGACACACTAGCATTTTGACTTTCATTGGAACATCTTGAAGGTAGATGGGAAGTTCCACCTCGCCTAAACAAGGGGTTTCCACACCTCCCAATCCTATGAGATAGGCTTCTATGGGCTTGATGTCCAATTGCAGGTCTTGGCAGTATGAAAGTCTAACTGCACTAGTTGCTGCACCTGAGTCAATTAATGCTCTCACAGTCTTTGCATTCTTCCCTTGCCCTACCGCTATGGTCACAAATGGACGTCGATCAATTATTTGAGAAGTAGTTAGGTCCGATTTTTGGCACATGTCCATGTGATATTTTGGAGCTTTTGTGTTGACCTCTAGGCCTAATCGTCGTAACTTATTTCTTCTGATGCGCTCTCTCGCCTCTGCTTGTGCTTCTTCTCTAACCCTTAACTCCTCTTCTTTTCGCTTCTTAGCAGTGTTGAGTCTCATTAGCATTTCCTCTGTAAGAGGTTCTTGATATAGCTTGACTCGACAACCACTGATATAGTTTGGTAAGACATCACCTTCTAGTGTGGCCAATTGAACTGCACCGCTAGTGGAAATTCTATTAATGATCATGGGTCCATATCCTCTTTTTTCCAATTTACGGGCATGTTGCTTTAGTGTATAAACCAACACTAGGTCTCCCTCTTTCAAGCCTTTATCCTTGATATGTGCATCAAAGTATGCTTTTTGCCTTTTCTTTGCAGCATAGATGCCTACCGCTGCCCGTAGCCTTGTCTCACCTAAGCGTTCTAAATCAAAGATCCTCGAGGATAACTCATGTCCGTTCCAATCATGCTCTTGTGCTACTTTTAAAGTTGGGATTAGGAAATCCAATGGTAGCACAACATTTTGTCCGAAGACCATCTGAAATGGGGTGGCATTGAGTACCGTTTTATAAGCAACTCGGTAGGCCCAAACAGCATGATGAAGTTGTTTGTCCCAATCAGAGCGTTTGTTATTTACGAGTTTTGTCAATACGTTACATAGGATCTTATTCGTGCTCTCAGCTTGTCCATTAGCTTGTGGATGATAGGGGGCAGACTTCTTATGTATCACCAAGAACTCTTGGAGGAGATTTTCAATGACATCATTTAAGAAGTGTGTGCCTCTATCACTTACTAACTCTATTGGTAATCCGTATCTAGTGAACACATTCTCAAATAAGAACTTAGCTGTAGTTTGAGCATCGTTCTTTGTTGTGGCTTTGACTTCTACCCACTTTGTGAGATAATCCGTGGCTACAATAATGTACTCGGCATGGGAGTTTCTGGCTGGGGGGTTAATAGGACCTACAAAGTCTATGCCCCACTTCGAAAATGCACGCCCTCCCATCATTGGTCTCAAAGGCATCTCATCTTTTCTAATCGGATATTGTGTACGTTGGCATGTGTCACATTTCTTCACATAGGTATGTGCATCCATATGAAGAGTGGGCCACCAAAGTCCTGAGAATAGAATAGTCTTAATTACCCGATCAGGACCAAAATGTCCGCCTGCCACACTGCTATGTGCAGTTTCTAAGACACTCAAATAATCTGATTCATGAACGCACAATCTTAAATAGCCATCTTTGCCTCTTCGGTATAGGTTATCACCTACTAAGGCATAGTCTTTAGCCTCCTGCTCTATACTTCGTTTTCTTGCTAGACTTGCCCCCTTGGGGGATGTTCCCGATCTCATGAATTCCACCAATGAAGCACTCCAGTAAGGAATTAACGACACGTGATAAAGGGTAGCATGCTCCACTGGGGTTCGCTCTTTGCACATTGGACAATTCTTTATCCACTCACGAATTTCTTTATCCATACTCGGCCAATACACTCCTAAACGTTTTAGATTTTGCAGTGTTTGTTGTTTGGAATAGTGATTCCCTAGAAATCCTTCATGGGCTTGTTGCAACCAACTACTATGCTCATCATCCTCGACACAACAAGCTAGAACACCTTCCGTGTCTTGTTTATACATGCTTCCTGCCAATATTTGATAGCTTTGTGACCGCACAATTTCATCCCTGTCCGTCTTCACCTTTTTATTTGCGGGTCCAAAGGTTAGGACTGGTACCAACTTATTTGCCCATTTAGGAACAACTTCTAGATTGAACAGATAAGCATCGGGCAATTCATCCGACACTCCTTGCGGTGGCTCTCCTGAAGTGATGCGAGAAAGGTGATCCGCTCTGAGGTGGGTCTTACCTTGCCTAACAACCACTTCAAAGTCATATTCCATTAGTAAGAGGAACCATCTTACTAAGCGTCCAGTATTGCAAGGTTTATTGACCAAGTATAATAAGGCTTGATGATCGGTGAAGAACTTAAACTTGTTGGCCAATAAATAGTGTCTAAATTTCTTTACAGCATATACCATGCCTAAGCCTTCTCTTTCGGTTGTGGTGTAGTTTCGTTCAGCAACATTCAATTGCCTGCTAGCATATGCTATAGGCAAATCTAAATTCCCTTCACCAGTTGGTTGTGACAGCACACATCCTATTGCATAATTGGATGCATCCACGTGTACATGGAATGGCTTATTCCAATCAGGAGTGGTCAGTATCGGTGCTGTGCACAAGCGTCTCTTCAACTCATTGAATGACTTCTCGCATTCGTCGTTCCACTCAAAATTTGTCAACAAGGCATAAAGAGGTTTAGCTATGATTGCATACATGTGAATAAATCTACGGTAATATCCACAATGACCCATAAAGGCTTGTACCTCTTTAACATTCCTTGGCCTCGGCAACTCCGCTATGGCTTTTACCTTGTCCTCATCTGTTGAAATTCCATTTTTAGAAACAATATGACCTAAGATTTTACCTTGACGTACCATGAACACACACTTCTCTGGGTTCAGACACACTCGATAATCTCTACACTTGTTGAAGATTTGTCTGAGCTCAGGGATGTGGTAACTTCTCTGTTGGGAATGCGCACATAAATCATCCACATATACTTCTAAGCTCTTCCGCAAGAACTCTTTGAAGACATGACACATGAGCCTTTGGAATGTTGCAGGTGCATTGGTGAGCCCAAATGGCATCACACGAAATGCAAAGATTCCCCATTCTGTGGCAAAAGCTGTTTTGTGTTGATCTTCTGGGGCAATGGCTACTTGGTTGTAACCTGAAAATCCATCAAGGAAGCTATAAACTTCCTTGCCTGCAACACGCTCCAATAAATGTTCAGTGATTGGAAGTGGATAACTATCTCTGATTGTAGCAGCATTAACTTTTTTAAGGTTAATACACACTCGCAATTTTCCATTCTTTTTGGGCACCACTACAATGGGGGACACCCATTCTGTATGCTCAATCTCATAGATAAATCCAGCTTCAATCAATCTATCAATTTCTTCTTTTATTTTGGCTGCATAAGTGTCATTATATGTGTAGGGCTTATGTTTAGTGGGCTTGGCATCTGCTATCATGGGGATCGTATGAGAACAAATTTCCGGATCTACTCCTTTCAAGTCTTTATAGTGCCATGCAAACACGTCCCTATATTCCCTTAATAATGCTACCAACTCTGCTTCCTCTTCTTTACTTAGGTCGTCTCCTATGTATGTACATCTCTCTTCATTTTCTTCAATGGTGACTACAACTTTTTTGGTCTTTTCTTTGTTATCATATGCTTCTCCTGTCGTGGCCTCTCTCTTAGGCATTCGTACCAAAATTTTTCGGTCTTCCACTTCATATTTCTTGAAATTTTCTGGTACTTCAAATAATTGCTCCTCCTCTCCTTGTTTAACAACTTTTCTTTTCTTTTTCTTTTGACTACCTTCACTCCCATCCTTTGAAGTGACCGTTTTGATGCTTGTGAGAGGTTCTTCTTCTTTTTGCGTAAATACTCCTATGTCTTCAAGATAGTGCTCCTCTGAATTAAAGCAGCTATCCATCACAATGGACTCTAGATCATCATCGTCCTCTTCTTTTTCTATGGAGTCACTAGGGTCACATTCTTCTAGCAAGGGCTGACACATGAACACTGAAATATCATATCCCTCCTCATCACAATGAGGTGTCCATTGTTCTTCATTAACAGCAATGTCCATGGTGGCTAGGATTTCTGCCCAACCATGAGGCTCAAATTCCTCATCTGGAAATATCATTGGCGTATAGGCTGGGTCTCTAACTGGTCTATCTCCTTGAGAAGTTCCTTTTTCTCTAGCCTTTAAGCGTTTTTCCTCTTCCTTTGCAACCTTGCACATCCACAAATGAGTATCCTCATGCATCCAAGATGTATCAGATGAACTTTTAGAATGCAGAGAGACTTAATCTTCTTGCTCCTTGTGGATAGGATTCCATTGTAGGGGTGGAACATCTCTGAAGGTGTAATCCTTAAAATTTACCTTGGTCGTGACCCCTAAGCGTTGCAAGTATAAGGAATTGGTTCCCCAATCCTGTACCACTTGCAGTTGTCGTAGGAAGGGCCTTCCTAGGATCATCTCGTAGACATTATTTTTTTCAAAGTTACATATAGCAAATGTGTGCTCAAACTCTACTCCACAGGTGGTTAGAGTTATCCCTTCGAGCAATCCTAGAGGTCTTTCCACATGGCCATCAGCCATCTGAAGCTTCATTCTAGTTGGTTTTAATGTGGGCTTGCCCCATCGCTTCCACAGGGAGGTGGTTGCAATAGCAGCACCAGCACCTGAATCTATGATTGCTTTGGTTGTGTAACCTTGGTAGGTGATTGGAAGATAAGTATTACCTTCTTCACCTTCACACATGTCCCCTATTTTATCAAGAGGTATCTCTGGAACTTTCTCTTTAGAGCCTACTTTTGGCATTTTGGAGTCAAGTTCGGGAACTTGATCCTTCACATGATTCCATAGCTCGGGTTTTGCTTTGAGCAGCTCCTCTACCGTGAGATGACACTGAACTTTAGTGTTCTTCACGACGTCAGTGTTTCTTGGAATCACCGAGTCTTCATTTCTTACCACAATTGTGGGAGCTCTAATCTGGATAGATTCAGTTTCCCATGGGTCTGTGAACTGTGGCAACTCTTGTAAACAATTAGATTCAAAATCTAACTGTTCATCTTCTTGTTGCACTGTTTCTTCTCCATAAGTAGACGGAATGTCTTGTGGAAACTGATCATGAAGGTCATCAATCTCAAGGATAGGAGGAGGATTATCCTTCTCCTTGGCCCATTTCTCTTCTTGTATTTCCCGCAAGAACGTTTGAGAGTGTTGTTGAATTGAAAGAGGCTCTCTCTCATCTATGGAGTCAGGAACATAGACTTTCTTTGGTGATGAGCTTTCTCTTTCAATAGTTAGTTGAGCCTGTGGAGGTAACGAAACTTGTGGCTTGTTTACCAACTGCTCTAATCTATCTAGTAAGCCCTGGAAGTGCAAACCCGGTGTAATAGCATTCGTCTGATTGAATGATTGATTGGCCTCGAACATAGCTTGAGCTAGTTCCACCATTTTAATGCACATTTTTGTCCGTTCAATCTCTAAATCTGCTCTAGGGTAGCTCTTATCTAGGTTTGCAGGTGTTGGCCCTTCTCGAAGTCGAGCCTGGTATGCTTTGAACATCATGTCCAAGTGTTCTGGGGTTGGATCTGCAAGAACAGACCCCGGTTGTGGTGGTTCATTTACCGTGGTTGGTGAGTGGGGATGAGGTGATGTGGATGGAGTTTTGACATGCGAGGAGCTTTGAGAGGCAATATCTTCTATTCTTGTTTTTGCATCTTTCAGGCTTTCTTCTAGATCGGATAACTTTTTGGTCCACTTACGATTGGCCTTCTCTCTAGTATCCTTCCATGTTCTTGTTCTTCTCTTACTAGGCTCTCCTGATTCACTTGGCTCTGATTGCTCAGCTGGTTTATTTTGCTGTAAGGCTTCTGCCCTAGTAACTGCGTGTATAGGAGCCACATTATCGCTACTGGAACTTGAATCCCTTGCTAGGCCGACAACATTAATGGGTGTAACCTTTGATACACTAGCGGGATGTCCGGGACAATCTCTCAAAAGCTGTTCTTTGCCACACTCTAGACAGACAACTTGTATCGTGATGTTCTGCCCTTGTGTCGGAGCTAGTGTGTGGGGTGGTTTTTGTCTTGGCATAGATTGAGGTTGGCTATTTCCTTCATGTTCATATGGTCTAGTTGCTTCTCGTGGTTCTGGACATGGGCTATACCTAGGAACTTCTCTTCCTTGTTCTGTAGGAGGGTACCCGTATGGTCTATAGTGGGGTGGTACAAATGGTCGCGGCTGTCTATTCATTAGATAGTTTTCATTGTTGTAGTTGGGGTACTTCGGCTCACTATAAGAGTACATGTTAGGCACTTGAGTTGATCGTCTATCGTACGGGCAAGGTTGTGATGATCCTAATGCTTCTTGGTTGCAGACATGAGATGGATGATCCCCACCGCAAAGTGTGCAACTTCCTAACATTGGCATTCTCAAGGGGGAGTTCTGGTAGTTCCTTTGTCCTTGTACTCCTAATTTCTTGGCCACCAACTCTGTCACTTCCTCCACATAACTCAAACTAGAAGTTTCCTTGCTCCTTGTCTCCTCTGATTTGATAGGATCCTGTGTGATTTTGAGATCCTCAGCTAAGTTGTCTTCCAAATCTATGCACTCCTGGAGACACTGACTTAGGGTTTGCAGTCGTTTTACGTATACTAAGACTCTCAATGTTCCATTGGTTAGACCTTCTAAAAATAGGGATATCATTTTTTGCTGAGAAGGTCTCTCTGTCATAGGGCATCGGGTTACGTATTGCTTAAACCTTCGTGCTTGTTTGAAACTATGTAGTAAGGACGACGAATTGTGCTTGATCCCGCGCTTCGTGAATTCCCAAATAAGTTCTTGGAAGAATTGTTCAATATGTTCAAAGCAATTTGGATCCAGAGATTGAAACCAAGTTAAGGCTATTCCCGTAAGTGTTAGCTCTCATTGGGAGCTTGTTTGAAACTATGTAGTAAGGACGACGAATTGTGCTTGATCCCGCGCTTCGTGAATTCCCAAATAAGTTCTTGGAAGAATTGTTCAATATGTTCAAAGCAATTTGGATCCAGAGATTGAAACCAAGTTAAGGCTATTCCCGTAAGTGTTAGCCCAAAGGATTCATATTGCATGAAAAAGTCATCCACTTGCTCTGCTCGCAACACCTGCTTGAATTCTGCAATGTGGTCATAGGGTTCTCCTGTGCCATCATAACGATTCCTCATACATTTGGCCAATTGGATTGGTCTCAGTCTTCTGTCGTGTTCTGGGGATTGAGTTATGATGGGGACACCTTGGGGCGGTTCTGTCCTAAAGGTAGGTCTATTCATATTTCCCATCCTCTGACTAGAGTGGCCGTGGGGGTTGACTCTTGGCATGTTGAATTGTTCATGTAGTCTATCGGGTATGCTACCTTGGCTCATTCGTCCTAACGTCACATTTTTTGTTCTTTGTTGGGTTTCAAATGGGTTTTGCGAGGTAGTTTCCTGATCTCGATCTAACTCTCCTCTTTCATTAATCTGACTAGGACTTTCCGTAACTACATATATCTCGCCCATCTTGTCCATGTAGACTCCGTCTTCATACTTGACAGCTGGTCTTGGAACTATTTCTAATTCTGTGGTGTTTATCATTCTTGCCACTGTCCTCTGTAGACCATCAAGGTAGATGGGTATTCCTTGCAAGTTAGTGGATATATACTGAAGAGACATTCGATATTCGCCTTCCACTCTAGACATAAAACCTTCCCTAGGTACGGAACTATGCATGTCTTCAGAAACCAAGAGCCTCTCCCAGTTAAGTGACATTTTTGACTCACTTGTCTATGAACTCAGCACGTAGAGTTAACCCCTGAGTTGGGAGTCCCTGACTTGATTGTGTGGTTGATCTTAGTTTCAAGTGATATGGTACTTTATCTATCTCTTCCTAGGTATCATCTTGAGCTTAGGTTCATAAGCCTTGTTTACAAGTCCACAATTGTCCTTTGAATTGCTCAAAATCTTGTGGAACCCCTTGCTTCCTAGTCCAACCTGAGGGTCAACTTAAAAATACCCTATCTAATAATCTTGGTATTAATATTAACATAACCAGTCGATGTTTTTGTTGTACTCCTCACGAGCTTTCCAACAAAACCAAAATCACAGCAAACGGATTTTGTATGAGAAAGTTATGCCAGTTCAGGGTTCTGGGGTTTAAAACAGGGAAACAGGATCTCTCTGGGAACTCAGAACAGGCGATACGATACCAGATTTTCCACGATACGATACCTTTGTCTTACACGATACCCCTTCAGACGATACCACCTAGCCGATACGATACCACTAGGATAACTGAAATAGCGATACCAACGTCACGATATGATACCAAGGGTTTGCCACGATACGACACCAAAAATGGTATCGCGATACACTTCTTGGTAAGGAAACAATACGATACCACTAGTCTTGGCCATACGATACTATTTCAAGTGTCGCGATACTACCTTGGGGAGTAGGCGATACGATACTAAAACTTCTACGATACGATACCAGAGGACCAGGGCGATACGACCTCAGAATGGTATCGCGATACCCGTGGGGAAGTGGGCGATACGATACTGCTAGGTAAGGTAAGATCGCGATACCAACTTCAGGACACGATACCAGAATGGTATCGCGTTACCAAAATAAGTACCCGACGATACGATACTAGTTTGCAAGCGATACGATACCACTCAGTCAACGATACGATTTTGAAATTAGAGGCGATACGATACCAAGGATGGCACGATACGATACCAGGTGGACCACGATACGATACCACCGGGGTGACCGCGATCGCGATACCAGCACTTAACGATACGATACCAAAATGGTATCGCAATACCTCAAGTGGGGCATGCACGATACGATACCTCAACAAGTGTCGCGATACACGGGAGTTCTGGTATCGCGATACCACAACTCAACCGGACACGATACTTGGAGATTTTGACACCCAAATTCCAAAATTTTTGCAGATTTGTGTACCTTGTGTCCTCCTTGTCACTTCTATCAGCTTGTAGATGCAAAGTCACTCTCCAAAGTCACGATACAACGCTCGCGATACCAGGCGCTGTTCCTCTCACGTCGCGATACCACCGCTCAGATTCTAGTGTTTTTGAGAGTTTTCCAGTGTTTTTTCTTCTGCGTTTTTGGTTCTCAGCTCCTCCTAAGCTTGTTCCTCATAGCCACGAGTAAAAAACGAGTGAATGTAGTGGCGAAAATGGAAAAAACCAGAGAATACGAAGAGGGAAGAAGATGATGATGAAGATGAAGATGAAGAAGAAGAAAAACTCAGAAACTAAACTGAAAATGGTGATTTTTTACCTTCCAACGTCGCTACTCTACGTCTTACCGTCACACGCTCGTCCTCCAAGCTCTCTCCCCGGCAACGGCGCCAAATTTGGTGTCACTCTAGCACAATGGTGAGTACCAACGTGAGGAGATACACCTCATAAATGTCAATCCGTGGAGACGTGAGGACCGGTATGAAGACCGCGAGCAACTGATGGCACAAGTGCGTGAGTGAAAGCACACAAGCATGCACACACATACACACACACGCGCACAAGGTAAGAGCAAAGAGTGGAACAATGGAAAGCTTCGATTACCAAAAAACTCTCTTACAAAACTGAAATCTACAACAAGCCAACCCCAAAAATGAGCTCTCTAGCCCTTTTTATAGTTTTGAGTGGTTTTGGCCCTGTCCAGACCTAGTGTCCGGCCTAGTTAAAAATTATGTTCTAGGGCTTATTTGGGGGCTCAAACGGAATCTAAAAATTATGAAAATTGGTAGTATGATACATCTAATACTCCTCAAGCTCAAGGACTCCTTGGCTTGAACAAAATGGAGCTGTAAAAATAGAAAATGGTATTTACAATGATATTTAGTGATAAAAATCACTATTTTTATAGGGATTTCTTCTGAAAATTTGACATGTGAATCTTGGAGCTCCCTACTTGCTCCTTCTTCTCATATGTTCACTTCCTTGATGTGCTTCCATGCTTTGTCCTTGATCTTGAGCTGCAACACCAAGGTATTTTAGCTTCAACCTGGAATAGATGCCCATCAGGAGCATCGTCGGGCACACCAGAGATTGGCTCCTCATTAACAATTCGAGATAAATGGTCAGCCAATATATGTGCTTTGCCTGGTCTGGTTACCACTGTGAACTGAAATTCTTGGAGAAGTAGCATCCACCTCATCAGTCGCCCTGACAATTCTGGTTTATTAATGATATACTTAAGGGCTTCATGATCCACATAAAACATGAAATGCTTCCCCATCAAGTAATGTCGATACTTGTTCACCGCAAAGATCATCGAGAGGCATTCCTTCTCCGTAGTCATGTAGTTCCTCTCAGTGCTATTTAAATTGCGACTTGCATAATAAATCGGGTGGTCCAACTTCTTTACATCGGCTTGACATAGTACTGCTCCAACCGCAGTATGAGAAGCGTCGGTATGTACATGAAATTCCTTCGTCCAGTCAGGTGCTACCAAAATCAGTGCATTTATTAACCTCTCTTTGATCGAGTCGAATGCAACTTGACACTCTCCAGTCCACTCGTAGTGTTGGTCCTTCCTCAAAAGAGTCGTCAGTGGTGCCGCTATAGATGCAAAATTTAATATAAAACGTCGATAGTAATTTGCATGGCCCAAAAATCCTCTGAGTTGTTGCAAGTTTTGTGGAGGTGGAAGTTGTCCAATCTTTTCCACTTTATCCTCGTCAACCGCGATCCCTTTTCCAGAAATAACATGTCCCAAAAGCAATCCTCTTCGTACTCCAAATGTACACTTTTCAGGATTTAATGCGATGCCTTTTTCGATGCTTCTTCTTAAAATTGCTTCGATCCTCTCCATCATGTTTTCATCGTCGCCTCTGATTGCAAAGTCATCGAGAAATATCTCCATCCAATCCTGCAGGTAGTCTTGATATGCAGCTATCATTGCTCTTTGGAATGTGGCCGGTGCATTGCATAATCCAAATGGCATCACACGATATGCATACGTACCCCATTCTGTCGTGAAAGTAGTTTTTGATTGATCCTCTTCATGGATTTGGATCTGGTTGTATCCACTGAAACCATCCAAAAATGAGTACAACTTATGGCCAGCCACTCTGTCCAAGATTTGATCAGTAAAGGGCAAGGGAAAGTGATCCTTCTTCGTGCGCTCGTTCAAATTACGATAATCTATGCAAACACGGATTTTTTTATTTTTCTTCAGAACAACTACAATTGGTGATACCCATTCGCTGGATGCGATGGGATATATGAATCCTGCCTCCAATAATTTGGTCAATTCCAGCTTGATCAATTCCGAGTAGACTAGATTCGTTCGCCTGAGTCGTTGGCATATTGGTCGTGTGCCTTCTTCCAAGTCTATATAATGTTGGCAGATTCGGGGATCAATTCCTCTCAGATCACTGTATGACCATGCAAAGGCCTCGCTAAAATTTTTGAGTGTCATTTTAATGCAGTCTCGTACTCCATTTGGTAGCTCTGACCCTACACTCAAGAACTTTTCTGGAAAAACTTCCCACTTTTCCAACTGAGCTTCTCGCGAATAGTCCTTATTCCTCGATGACACTATGATTGGAATGTGCTCTCCGATCACGCGTGCATGGTTGGCCAGTAAATCCTTGTCTTGTTCTCTTTTGATTGAACCTAGTTTCTTCAATTCAGCTTTTGCAATGGCTTCCGACACTTTAGTCTTACTCTTCGCTTCCTTTTCCGATTCTCGACTTCTCTTTAGAATCTCTGCTTCTAGCATTCTAACTCTTTCTCTCAACTGTTGTACTTCCATTGTCGGAGCTAGCTCTAGTTTCAACTCTTCTCTTGAAGTTCCCTTCTCTAGGGATTGAGTAGCTTTGTTTTTACTTGAGTCTATACTCAACATGTAACAATCAAATTCACTTGTATGCGTCAACCATCCTAGCAACTCCTGGTCGGAATCGTCGTTATAGAGCAATGGATTTTTATACTCTCCCATCTTCGTGTCTTGATTCTTAAAGAGCTGCAAGTTGAACCCGTCTTGAAGCAGATTCTTGTAGTTGTCTGAGTTCAAGGAAAACCTAGCTCGTGCACTCTCGTGCCTTGCTTTCTCCTTTTCTTTCTTTTCCATCTCATCGACTATTATTGTCTTCTTCTTGTTGCTCGAGGGTGGGGATACTTGTATTTGAATCCGATCAGACTTTGGCCCTATTGAAATAAAACCTGTGCGCCAGTCATGCACACATTCGGCTTGCACCAGCCATGGCCGTCCAAGTAGGATCGAGAAGGTAGCCTCTGAGGTCCTTGGTCTTACTATCAGATAATCAACCTTAAACTCTAGACCGCCCACAACTGTGTTTACATTCTTCAAAAGACCCGCAGGCTTCACTTGTGTTTGATCTGCCATTCTCAAAGACATCGGCGTCTCTTCCATGTGGTTGAGGCCCAAAGCTTTCATCATGAACTCAGTCATCAGGTTGACTGCGGCTCCACTATCTAACTGAGCACCAGGGACTGCATATCCCTTAATTTCGACCGTCACAGCTGGAGCATTCGAATCAATTTGCGTCGTAATACTTTGAATGATTCCTTGGACATCCTTATCTTTTCTATTTTTATCTCGAGCTTTTCTCGGCTTCTTAATATATTCGTTGTAGAATTGTTTCCTATAAACAGGTGAACATTTTAGCAATGTGCCAATGTCCAGCGTGACTTCCGTGTCAGCGAGCAACTTTACAATATCCACTTCTTCCAAACTTTGTCTTTCCTTTCTAATTTTAGGAGCTTTCAATCTTTCAGGAAATGGTGCTATGCCCGGCACAAACTCCTTGGTCACTGGTGGGAGAATCTCAACCTCTTCCCCATCCTCAAGCTCTTGCTGCTCAACAAATCCTCTAACTTGGTTTTCTACCTCTTCACGTTCAGCTATCCTCTCTTGACTCCCTTCTTCACCTTCGCCTCCTGGATTCTTCTTCGAGTACTCTTGAGTCCTTGTGACTACTGCCACAGTTGGATCTTTGTGTGGTTTCTTGGCCTCGTAAGCATCCACAAAGTGCATCGACGAGCTAGAGCCTTCTTGAGGGTTCGGTGTCTTGAACACTACTCCGATCGTAGGAACGTGCTCTTGAGCTCTCGATGTGGGATGCATCTGAGTATCAACATAGTTCAAGGACCCTACTGGTCCTTTTTCCTTGCCGGCGGCAGCTCTTCGTTTTGGACAATCCTCATCAAAGTGGCCCTCCCCACTACAATATCTACATAATGGAGTATAATCGATTGGCTTCTTTTCGTTTGGACATCTTGATTGAGTATGGCCAAAGCCATGACATCTCCAGCACTGGATTGGACCATCTCTTCTTTGATCACGCGCGGCTCCTCTTGGATAGTCTCCTCCTTGACCCTGAGCACCATATCCATAAGTTGGTCTGTTTTCCCAACGAGATGTAGGAGGGACACTTTGAGCGGGCAATCCCATGTAAGGTCTTTCTCTTGTATCTCCTGATTTCATGGTCCTTTCTTCATAGGCTCTCTTGTTGTAACATCGGTCCTCTGTGTGATTTGTCCTTCCACAAAAAGTACAACGCATCCTAGGTGGCGATCTATCTGTGAATACTCTCGAGACTGTAGGGCATTCTGAAGCCAAATGTCCGTAACCATGGCACTTTCCACACCATGTATTTGATCGAAACACTTGATTCGGGTTTGTTGTGACCTCTGGTTTTACTGTGTATGTCTCTTGAGTTATTGTGGCAGCTTTTATAGCTTGTGTGACCAACTCTAATATTCGTTCTTCGGTTAGCGCAGGCTTTACCTCGCCTGGCGTGCTAGTGGCAGCTACAAAAGCTAGGGTCGTCAATGCGGGACTTCCTTGACCCGGATCTTTCATCGGTATATTTCCTGGGCCTCCCATAGGCTCGTATAAGAGCTCCATCTTCCTTTGTTGGCATAATTGTACTTCCTCCCAAAGCCTCGCTTTCTCTTTAGCATCCATTAAGGTCGCAGGTCTTGTCAGGCTGATATGTTGCTGTGCCGTAGGATCTCACAATCCCGAAATGAATCTTCGTTTCAATGTCTCATCGTTCGGGGCATTCGCGCCCATCTTTCTCACTAAAGTTTCCATTCTCTGAATGTAGTTATCGATGCTCTCATTGACTCCCTGTCGTAAATAATCCATTTGTTGGGCCAATCTATCTTGGAAGCCTTGTCGTCGAAACTTTGCCAAGAAGGCTTCCTTGAGCATCTGATAAGTTCCACGCTCTTGCGGTGTCAGATTCCCATACCAATTGGCTGCCTCATCATGGAGAATAGCCAGAAAAATTCTCAACCTTTGATCCTGGTCAACTACGTCATTGGCCTCACAAGTAACCTCAAACAACTGGATAAAACTATCCGGATCTTCATCCCAAGTACCTGAAAACTTGGTGAAGTCCCCCAAGTGAACCGAAATCCGCTGAGCCATTTCGAACAGAGGTGTGATGTCGATATCACTTCGATCCCAGAAATTTAATGCACGTGGCCTCAGGATCCCTCCTTCCAACTTCCGTACTTGACTCGCGACTCTCCTACGGGAGTACACGTTTTTGACTGATTTCTTCGAACCAGTCGAGGTCCACTCACCTGGCGGTTCCCACCTTCTCCTTTCTCTTTCAAGGGCTCTTCTCTGAGCGCGTTCCTCTCTTTGAGTTTGTGTTGCTCCTGACGATGAGCTCCCCTCGTTCATGTACTAGATCGTGGGGTTCGCAAGCTCGGCCAACCTGTGGCGCTAGGCGAACCTATGGCACTCTCTTATAGAGATGTACCAAGCTAAAATCCCGGCAAACGCACCAAATGAATAGCTCCGATGTACAAGGAAAAAGATGATTATATGAGCCTTTATTTTGTTCAAATCCCTCGGAATCGGTCCAATTGGATTACTTAGAGCCCACAATTATCTCGCAATGGATTCTTCCTGTGCCTATGCACTAGCTCATATACTTCCCGGCAAATGCACCAAAATGTTTGCCCTCTTAGTCCAAGGGAAAGTGCCTCCAAAAGGGTAATTTGCCCAAACTTTCTGGTGTTAGAGAAGATTTGATCGCCCTAAGTCTGCAATTTAGTTCCAATGTATCGGTGGAGTAGATGGAGAGCACATGTACAAATGGACATCCAACTCTAGTGTTTACCTCTCGTGACCTCCCTCTCTCCTTACACCTTCCAAATCCACTTAGTTCCTCACTCTCTCTTTCTGTCTCGCATACACACCCCTACCTTCTCACTTGCTTTTGCTCACACATACACCCGTACACTCATCTATGCATTCACACATGCATTTTCACACATACTTGGATACCTCTATCTGTGCCCACACACTCACTTCCTCTCGCTTCCTCCTTCTCACTTTCTCTCTGTCACCCTTTTGCACACTTACTCCCAAACATTGCACATGCACACACACACATTCACTTATAGATACTCACACACATACCCTAAAACATGCACTCCCAAGCCCTGTCAACCATTTGCTCTCTCCACTCCTCACATGCATACATCCGATCACACCTATCTTCTCTCTCTCTCTCTCTAAATAACTCTTGTAACCTTACGAAATCCCTCAATTTTATGGAGAACCATGAGACTTAGGTCTTGAAAGTGTTTGTCACAAGAGATGCAAGAGAAGATGAAGTGCCGATCAATTGATCTACAACTTCAAGCATTTATACAAATCACCTACTGCTCTCGACATCTCCATCAAATCAACTCTCAAGATGCAACTGAATGCACGCTCTCTTAATGCACACTAATCGGTGACCTCACAAGCTTCATGGAGGATTCAAGGTTTCATCCCGCTAGGACAAAACGCATGTCTTTCAGACACACCTGCTAACTTGATTATCTACACTCAACCGTCACAAGAAAAAGCCCAATATGCCTTAATCCTTTCTTACACCTCTTATATAAGCAATATGCAAATAAACATGCGTTTTGTGCTCACCAGATCATAAAAGCTCAAAAATACTTTTCACAATGTGCCTGTAAGAGATACACCCATGAACTTGTGTATACAAAAATCCACCCTAATGTATGAAGGAAGCATCTATTACTTCAAAACAGATAACCGGGTTGCAAATCAATGAGCTTTATCTTCGTGCACACAAGTAGTCTATCAAGTCACAAGGTTCATGGAGGATTCAAGGTTTAATACCACTAGGATTAACTACTAGCATGTCTTTAGCAATCATCCCTTGCGCAGCTGCTAACTTGATTAACTATGATCAACCATTAAGAGAAAAAGCCCAATATGATGTAATCCTTTCGTATGCCTCCCTTATAAGCAATATGGACATAAGCATGCATTTTGTGCTCCCCAGATCATTAAGGCTCAGAAATAGTTTCATAATGGCAATGCATGATGAACTTATGAATCCACCATCATGTTTGATGCAATCATCTATTACTCCAAAGCAAAAGATTGAATTGAGCGTCAGCATCATGACAATATATCTGAATGAAAGATTGCAATGGCTGCAAAACTAAGTGAAGTCCACAAGGCCTAATGCATGTCCATAAATCCATTGTCTGAAATCTACTTTGGTCAAAGGGGGCATCACGTCACCAGCATTCCAGATATAATTTTTCAAAGAATAATTTTTTGCTTAAATAGTGATAGAACATAGACGCAACTTCAGAGTTACCGGTTAAGAGTGACATGTGAAAGAACTATGCTGATCTCGTAAGCCAGAATCCATCTTGACCAGAACAATATCTTCAGTGCATGTTCATACTTTTTCTTGCATTACTGTCGATTGCCATAACAGATCTCATCCATCAAATAATATATCACCCATGCCTCCAGCGTTTTCTCATGAACTATTCCCACATGATGGATCTCGAGGAAGCAACAGCAGCAGATATTGATGAAATTTTGCATGACAGATGAAGCGAGCTTATGTGGACATGTGAGCTTCTTCCTTCTTCTTCTTCCTTTGCCTAACACGGAAGTATCCCCTTCTGCAGACGGAACCCCCAACACGAATCGGCAGCCGTTGCTTCCAAAGGTCCTTGCTGAATCACGAGCGCTTCCCACCCCTCCTAGTCTGCTCTCCCCCTACTAGAGGTCGACTCCCCTAGGGATTAGTGTCCTTTCCAAGCCTACCTTCTTCACAGGTGCTGCTATTCAAAAGAGAAACTGTGTGATATCGCCTGGAGAATGCGGATGGGCAGCCACCAGAAGTCCAGGCAGAGAAGTGTGATATCGCTTGAGGAGAGCCCCCAAAAAAAAAGAATGAGCCACCATGTTATTGTGAAAAGTGAGTCTCTTTGGAACCGACAGACAGTCAAGAGACGTGAACCCCCCGGAAAGTGTAAAAATAAAAAAAAACCTCTTGTAAACGAATGGGCCTCTGTGTATATGCTCTAATTGCATAGCAGTACATGCCACGCATATCTGACAATGGTAGGGACTGTCCCAGCCATCTATTAGCATCAGTCAGGATGTCCACTGAGGCGCACAAGCCTGAAAGTCCGCTGCAGATGAGAAGAGGCGATGAAGACTGGAGAAGGAGAGGTTCTTCTGACAAAAAAACTTCCTCCCCTTTTCTGTTTCTCTTGTCAGAGGAAAAAACGGGTTTGCCCTCCACCTCAATAAATGGGAAAATGGCAAAAAAACCACCTTTTTCTTTTCCTTTGTTGCTGTTATCCGTGATCAACCCCCAATCCGCCTCCGAATCTGCCTGTCTACCTGCATATCCACGCAGAATACCCCCCACAAAATTGAAGACGTTCTGTGGGCCAAAGTGAAGAAGGAACCCTCTACTAGCAGAACCCGCTTCCTCCTTTTTGATGGAGACCTCCCACACCTATATCTCACGAAACCCCCCATTGGTGTCCTGCTCCTCGAAAAAGATCCCCACAAAAATTGAGAGAATATCTCCTTTGATATTATGGAGTGCAAAGTCTATGTGGTGCATGGTCCACATCATGCTCATTTTGAGGCCATCACGAATCAGAGAAGTCCAATCTTTGCATTCCATCAGCTTTGACCAATCATTATCCATTACAAAATTCCAATCAGCTTCTTGGCTATGCTATTTTGAGATTCCAGCAATGCAACATAGAATGTAGGGGCACCATTGCGCATCCTTCTCTATGTGGCAATTTTGCTTATTCACAGGGTGCCAGTTCTACTTGTCGTGCCTTCCATAAATGGCCATATTTCATCAATGGTCAAGTAATGAACATTCCAAATGCAGATGTTGGATGGGGCGTCCATCTTCTATTGCTCTCTCTTCATCAAAGACACTTTGCTTCCTTCGACAACTCTCTCGGCAGAAAGATATCCAACCATAGTTTTGTAGTGGGATACACACTCTCTTTCTCTCATGCAATGGTAGTAAGCGCCTTTTTGTACCTGCCCCACAAGACATATCTTTGTACTATATATTCATAGTACTAAACCATGCAATGTCTGATAGCTTATCAACTCCGGTGGCAAACCTTTTTTTTGTGTGGTAGAGGGAAAAAACTTCATTGTACTGCTCATCAGTAGAGACGCTCTGTTACAACACCCGTCCTCTAACTTTGATGTACATGGCTTAGCTGTCTGAATTCTTTCATGCTCGAAGATGTCATTGGTAGAAGCGCTCAAAGGTGTATATAAAATCTAACTCTATTTTATGATCTCCTCGGCTACCATAAGCAGTGCTCCTTTTCAAATTGTTTAGCATTTATCTCATCTATCAGAATAAGTCATGGGTGCAGTTGAAACTCATGGGTCTTCGACTCATGGTCCCACCTGCTCTCTAGACTCACCCTCGTTTATGTTCCATGTTACATTGTGAGTGGTCCCCTTCATATTCTCAAAGGCTTGGAGCCCATGAGTGTATGAAATATATACAAATTGTTGTGCGAACACGAAACGATAGTGTCGGATGGCCATCGCCTCAGGCCTGCCTCCATTGTGAGCTTACGGAACCTCCCTCACTCCTTGTTTTGGCTTTGTTGCACATACCCTGCAATCAATATCTCCACATGTTGCTCATCAATTATCAAACTCATGCCTCAAGTACCTGAAATCAAGCGTATTTTCCTGCCAAATAGAACCACATTAGTGCATTAAAACCAACCATTTTCTGAGCTAACAAGGACCAATAAGCAGCATGTCATGAACATACACAACAATGATCAGAAGTACATCATCTGCATGCTTAACATATAAGGTGATCTCAATTGGATTGTTCTCAAAACTATGTGCAATCAAGTAGGCATGTGACTTTTCATACCAAGCAAACATGGTTCTTGCTTCAAACCATATAATGCATTTTTCAACCCGCACACTTTTTTTCATGCACTTTTGCACAAAACCACGAGTCTGAAAGACATACACTTCTTCCTATAAGTCACCATTTAGAAATGTAGTTTTAATGTCTAATTGATGTACATTCAAAACCATGATGAGCTACAAATGCACATATTCTATGAACAGTGGTCATACGGCAAGTGGGTGCAAAGGTATCATCAAAATCAATGCCTCTAACCTTTTGCAACAAGCCTAACCTTATACTTGTCAATTATTCCATCAAACTTATGTTTCATCTTGTATACACATTTAATGCCAATGGAATTTTTACCTAGAGGCAAGTCACATAAAGACTAGGTACCATTCTTCATAAAAGCATCATATTTTGACTCCATAGTAACCATCCAATTTTTTGAATTTTGTGTTTCATAAAAAAAACATGCACATTATCATAAAAAAGAATAGAGGCAGCCATTGCATAGCAATATGATGCAAAAGAAGCACGATGAGAGCCTGAATAACTGTGATATGATAGCAATGCATCTAATTTGCTATCTCTGAAAGTTTGCATCAAACATTTTGGCATTTTTTTGCCTCCTCTATATCAACTCTCTCATCAACAAGTGCATCATGTAAATTTTCATTAGGAATGTTATGATATGCATCATCATGTGAAACTTGTAAAGGCTAAGAAATTACCTCATTTAGACTAGCACTTGATTGTCCACCTATAAACTTTGCATTCATAACCTTACCCAACAAAAATACATTTCACTACTTTACCATCCAATTTTTTGTGTTGTTTTTTAGGCATGCATAAGACAACCAAAGACATGAAGATGAGCAAAAAATGGCTTGCAACCATGCCAAGACTCATATGGAGTGATAGATTGCAGTGCTTTGGTGGGACACATGTTAAGTACATATGTTGTTCTTTCCTTCAGCAAATCCATTATGTTGAGGTGTATACAACAGCGTATGCTCATGTTTTATACCACGTTCAGCTAGAAATGCATTAAAATTAGAAGACATGTATTCCTCTCCTTGATCCAAATGGATGATGCCCAATTTATATGCTGATGGATTTTCAACCATAAAAAAGAAACTATTTGAAGCACATAAATACTTAGGAATTTTCTTTCGATGGATACACCCATCCATGTCTCTCCATTGGTACTCTGCCTGGCAATGATGCCAAATTTGGTGTCACTCTAGTACAATGGAGAGTACCATCGTGAGGAGCTCCACCTCTTAATTATCAATCCATGGAGAGGTTAGGCCGATGTGAAGATCAAGAGCAAGTGAAGTGCATGAAGGTGATGGTTAGAAATGTGATTACATACTCACACATGCACACACACACAAGGAAAGTGGCGATGGAGATCAATGGATGGCGAGAAAAGAACTCATACTCATATTCATCATCAACTAATGACAATAGCTCTTCTAGTTACTAACTCATAAGTTCAACAACAACCCTCAAAATGAGCTCTCTAGCTCTATTTATAGTTTTTTCCTAGTTTTGATCGGTTTCAAATCTAATGACCGGCATAGTTAAAAAAATAGGTTCTACATCTAATTTGAGATACCTAATAGCTCCAAAAATTACAAAAATTTGTATGAGCTTTCTACCTAGACTCCTCAAGCTTGAGGACTCCTCGGCTTGCACAAAATGGAGTCGCACATGCGGTTATCAGATGTATGTACATATATTACATTGTTTTAGTGATGAAAATCACTGTTGAGATTATGAAGTAATCTATGAATAATTTATGTGCTCCCTCTACGCCTATGACAAGATCCTGTGCTCGATCCTTTACCATGAACACTCCCCTCCTCCTCATTTCTGTCATCCCTGCCAAAACATGATTGTACGTGAGTAATATAATTATTGAGAAGGTCTGTCACTAGGGTATGTTCTGTGATGCGAATGCCCCTGATAAGGTCGCATTCTAGCTTCTCCCAATCGATTGGCTAGGGTTCATCTGGAGGTGGTTGGAGATAATGCTAAGAATACATTACATGTTCGTAGGCAGACAAATGAAGCAAATGAGTGGGATGACTGATGAATACTTCTGAGTGGTATTCCCAAAAGCCAGTAGTGAACATGTCTTCAAATGTCTACTTGTAGCACGTGGGTATATATTTCAGTCTGTAGTGCCACGCATAGCATACTTTGAGTGAAGATGTCGGGCTCATGTCATATACTAAGTCCAAATCGCCATGTCCAAATCCTGGTGTGCTCACAATTGGAGCCTTGACACGTCGAAAAGTCTTGAAGACCATCTACATCATATAAAAATTTTTCTCGGTGTGACAACATCAGCCATCTGATGCAGACGGGGTAACCAATGATGAATAGTGGCCATCATATAGCCAACAATGGGAGTTTTATTCTTGGGAGGTGCAAGATAGGGGTAGTTGAGTCAGTCTCTACATAGGCGATTATTCTGAACTTTGATAGTGAAGGCCTTCCATGTGCATCTTTGAGGAACTGGTCCATAGCACGGGTTGTACTTCAAGTGGGTAGGCACATGCATCCACATGTTCATCATCTCTGGGTATTGTTGTAATAATTCCATTCTCCAGGTTGGTTGATATATATGACCCTTTGCAGCTTGCGAGGGAACATCATCTGGCTTGAACTGCGTGGGGTGCTTCTTAGTGATGCTTTCAATTTGGAAATTGTATTCCTCGATCAAGAGGAAGTAAGGTTTATATTGTAGCTCGCTCGACATAATGTATTGTCGAGGTGCTATAGCAGCAAAGTAAGGAGACTTCAAAATAACCTCTTCGATGTTGTCCATTGCATGTAATTGCGTGTCAACTCATGCCGAACGGGTTTTGAGAAGTTGTTCAACCATTTTTAACCATGCCAAAGGAGGTAATTTGTATGTATCATGTCCTTCTGGTGATGAGCATCCTCCAACCATGGGTAATGGTACATATTCTTCTTCTAAGGTGTCATCAATTGGGATAGGTAGGGTCTCGTCAAGTTCTAGCAAGTCGGGTGGAGATTCTGATCGAGGGGGTTCTATCATGTTGGATACTTGGGTCTGTAATTCCTGTACTTTCATGCGCAACACATTCAGATCATCTAGGAGGGCTAGTGGGGTGACTTCATGCGCAATGGTAGGCCCTAATGAATCTTGAGCAACAATTTCTTATTTGTCTCCTTGAGTGTTTGGCATTCTTCTTGTAGTCAGTCATAATCCTCTAGCACCCGTGCATGGTCTTCCAAGAGAATCTTCATTGACTTCAGAGGAACAACTTGAAAACACGAGGGGATGATGGGCATCTCCAAATTATCCAAGGTGGCCTCAAAGTTCTCGCGGGTTTGTTGTTGGAGACATTGATTTTCTTCCTTGTCTGCATTGAGATGCCCTCGAAGGAGCACCATATCATGTGATAATTGAGCATTGCGCTTTAAATAGACATCTATATGTGACTCCACTTCTTTGACGCATCCCTGTATTTGTGCCTCGAGAGTCTGTTGTTTCTGCTGATGGTCTGCTTCCAAGTTTTGGTACTTCACATTGAGTTCCTAGTCCACATCACTTCGCTTCATTGCTTCTGGGATAAGGTGCTCTTTCTCCATGGGCATCTGATTACCATGAAGCTTAAGAGTGTTCCTCATTAAGTTGAAAGACAAGGTGAACTTCTTGAAGGGGGGTCATTGAACAAGGTAGTACGAAGACAACTCCTTGCGCTCTTGTTCTTTAATAGAAGCCACTAGATAATAACATCGACAAAAGTCGAGTTTAGGGAGTGGTGCACTGAAGTAGTTGGCAAATCCCGCTCTCTACCAAATGGGTTTGAGTTCTTCACTATTATGAAGTTTTTCAAATTCTTGTGAGAAGAATTGATATCGCCTCCACACATTTGCACCGTAAGTCAAGTTTGCTTCATAGATGAACTTTGCTTCGCCCAGTGGTCCGACGAGCCCTTGGAACCAATGCGCCTTGCTGCTTATCTTTTTCGACTTTCGCCATGGAGGGTCTTCAATGGGCATGGGTCCTGTGAAACCTTGGAACTCGGGTGGTATCTCTGTTAATAGGCTCTTGAATGGAATAGCTGAGAAGTCGACTACCAGTCATTCGAGCGATGTGCTAGTGGAACTTTTCGCTTGCATGATGAAAGATTGTGAATAAACCTAAGTTGGAGTGAAGAGGAAAACACATTAGTCATGGAAAATAATTAAGATCCCAAGAAGATGAGACCTGCATTCCTTTCCACCACCAACATGCTTCCCCTGCAGTGTGCGTGGTTTTAATGATGTGTGAGGTGAATGTGAGAAGTGTGTGAGTTGATTGTGAGTGGTAGTGTGTGAGGTGCATGGCTTTACAATTGAAAACTAATGAGCACTGCCTACAAAGCTAGTGTAGGTTACAAGGATGGTGGTGATATGAGTTTGTCGAGCTGGATATGGGTGGGGTGGTCAATAAGTGTTTAGCTTCACTAAGTTGGCAGTTGGGATGGGACTAGTTGAGAGCTATCATGATTAGTGAGGTCTTGGGAATCCATTTCTATACAACAGGGGGGGTAGAAGAGATGAAGTGGAATCTACAAAAGAGGGTGTGTAGGATGTCCTATTACTTGTAGAAAAGATTTTCGTCAAGCTCACTAAAGTTGAAGCATAAACTACACATTTCTTGGGTATCCAAAGCTGGCGAGACTTGGACTGAGCTATCACCAAAGTCTTGGGCACTCAAATCTATCGAATACATTACCACAGTTGAAGTTGAGAGGGATGCCGAAGATCTAGAGTGTTTTACTCACTGGATACTATAGATTTGCATATCCACCTGGGTTGTGAGAATGTCTTAGTAGAAGGTCTAAAAGGGCCACTCTGATGTGCTGCTCCTATGAGTACATGGGTGATGTGGCTGTGCTACACGTCGAGGGTGAGATATTGTATCCACACTTTGTTTTGGAAAAGAAGGGAGATCCATTGCTAATGTATCCAACCCATTAGGGAATGAGGCATTATGTACCACAGATCTAGGTGACCACCATGTTAGCGAGGGTGATCTGATGAAGGTTCTTGAATCCTCCCATGTGTAGTTGAAGAGCACTGCTAGTTGATATGCTATTGATGATCATGGGTCCATATCCTTGTTTCTCTAACTTGCAGGCATGTTGTTTTAAGGTGTAAACTAGCACCAAATCTCCTACTCGTAACCCTTTATCTTTGATATAAGCATCAAAATAGGCTTTCTGTCTCTTCTTAGCGGCATGAATTCATGCTGCTACATGCAGTCGTGTCTCTCCTAATCGTTCTAACTCAAGTATTTTTGAGGAAAGTTCATGGCCCATCCACTCATGCTCCTAGCGATTTTGAGTGTGGGTATCAAAAAGTCTAACGGCAACATGGCATTCTGGCCAAATACCATCTGGAATGGTGTGGCATTGAGCACTATTTTATAGGCTACACGATAAGCTCATAAGGCATGGTGTAATTGCTAATCCGAACATTTATTGTTCACAATCTTCATTAGGATGTTGCACAAAATCTTATTAGTACTCCCAGCCTATCTATTAGCTTGCGGATGATACAGTGCCGATTTCTTGTGTATTACCATAAAGTCTTGTAATAGATATTCAATGACCTTATTTAGGAAATGAGTACCCTATCACTTACAAGCTCGATAGGAATTACATATCTTGTGAAGACAGTCTCGAACAAGAATTTCGTGTGGTGTGTGCATCATTTTTCCTTGTGGCCTTGGCTTCTACCCATTTAGTGAGATATTCAGTGGCAACGATGATATACACAGCATGGGAGTTCTTTGTAGGGGGGGTAATAAATCCAAAAAAATATATTCCCCACTTTGAGAATGTGCACCCTCCCATCAAGGGTCGTAGGGGCATCTCATCCTTGTGTATGGGATATTGAGTTCTTTGACATACATCACATCATTTTATGTAGGTGTGGGCATCCATATGTAGAGTGGGCCACCATAATCCTGAAAATAGTATGGCCTTAATAACGCGGTCAGTTCTAAAATGGCCTCCTACTACACCCTGATGTGCAGCTTCCAAAAGGTTGAGATATTCACTCTCGTACATGCATATCCTTAGATAACCATCTCTTCATCGCTTACACAGATTATCACCAATGAGCTTGTAGTCTAGAGCCTCTTGCTCTAGGCTTCGCTGATGTGCCAAAGTCATGTCCTCTGGAAAAGTCTCTATCCTCGGATACATGACTAAAGGTTCACTCCAGTCTAGCATTAGGGTCACGTGGTATAGAGTGTCGTGTTTTATCGGTGGTTTATTACAAAGCTTTGGGCATTCATCACAAAGTTGTCGGACATCTTTTTCCATTGACGGCCAATACACACCTAGTCTTTTCAAATTCAATAACGTCGCTTGTCTCGAATGATGTTGCTCTATTGCACCTACATGTGCTAGTTGCAATCAATTGTTATATTCTTGTTATTCTACATAGCAAGCAAGGATATTCTGGTGGTCTTGCCTATAGATACTACCGGCAAGGATTTGATATCGTTGTGCTCTCACTACCTCTTTTTCGTGGGTTTGCACTAGAGGATTCTTGGGTCCATATGTCAATATTGGGACTAACGTTGGGCCCATTCGGGAACAATCTCAACATTGAAGAGGTAATCATCTGGTAGCTCATCTGCTACCCCAGTAACGGCTTCTCTGGAAGTTATCCTCGAGAGGTGGTCTACTCTCAAGTGTGTCTTACCCTTCTTGACTACGACCTCAAAGCCATATTCCATCAGTAATAGAAACCAACGTATTAACCTACTTGTGTTGCAGGGTTTGTTTACTAAATACAAGAGAGCCTAATGGTCTGTAAAAAACTTAAACTTATTTTCCAGTCGATAGTGGTGAAATTTCTTAACCGCATAGACTATTCCTAGCCCCTCTCTCTTGCTAGTGGTGTAATTCATCTCTACGGCATTCAACTGACTATTGGCGTATGCAATCGGTAAATCTATATTTCCACCTGTGGTCCTTCTTGTATTTTCGCTTGATAAGATTTGAGCATCATGTCAAGGTTTTCTGGGTGGGGTCTGCTAATACTGATCCTGGTTTCGAGGTCACCACCCATGGTTCAATTTCCTCTGATGCCATTTCTAAGATTTTAGCTCTAGTTTCTCTTAGGCTTTCCTCTAATGCATTGATCTTTTTGCTCCATTTTCTATTGTGTTGCTCTCGTGACTCTTTCCATGTTCTCGTTTTCTTTCCTGCTGCCATTCTCCTACTCCGTTGGCATCAGCTATTCTTCTCGGGGTTTTTGGTTGCATTTGCTTTTGTGCTTGGGCTCTAATTACTGCCCGAATGGGTATATACTGGGACATGGAACCCTCGGTGTGTTGCACAATTCTTACACATTGATGGGGGTCACTTTTGTGGAGGTATTAGCACGGTTCTTAGGGCAATCCCTTATAAAGTGATCCTTCCCACATTTTGGACAAAAGCCTTGAATATTGAAATATTGTGACTGCACTGCAGTTGCAATGTGTGGAGAATCATGTATGAAGTGGTCTCCTTGGCATTTAAAACATGTTCCTTTGGGTCCATGAGGCCTTAGTTATCGAGCCTGTGGTCTCGGGTTTGGGTTTGTATACATGACTTGAGTTTAATCTGGTTCCCAATTTCGCTCATACACAGGATTCTCATAGTAAGGGTCTAAGTTTTTCGGTGATTACGTGTAGTAGGCTAGTGGGCTATCTACATGGGTGGAGTCAAAACTGTTTGCATTAGGGTGAGTGTCTATGATCAAAGGGGTTGCGGGTACTAATGCCATGTTTGAATTCTCCTCTGATGTGGCAGGTTGTGCTTGATAAGGAATTTGATATTGAGGGGGGGGCACGGTAGTATTGTTGTGGCTGGTACTACCCTTTGTATCTACCTGGCTGATATTGCTAAGGGTAACCCTACCTAACCACCTGTTTATTATATGGGAAATCTTGAGCCGTGTGGTTAGTGTATCTGTGCTCTATGGTGCAATACACTCCGTTGGAGTTTCATATGGGTTGCATTGTGTGTGGGCACATGTTTGCCATATGGTCACCTCCACAAGTGTAACACCTTCAAAGGGGGGCTAATTTGATGCTAGGTTTGCTAGAGACTCTCAATCGTTTGGCCACTTGCTTGGCTAGGTCCTCTATTGAATTTGAATGTCTGGATGAGATCTTTGTAATACTATCTGAATCTTTGTGAAGCTTGGGAAGTTCTAGCTCTTCTCCTAAGCTATCTTCTATTTCTAGAAAAATACGTAAACATTGATTCAAGGTTCTTGGTTCCTTCAAGAATACGTATGACCTCAGCTTAGCACTCAATAGGCTGTCTATGAACAAGGCTATCAATTTGGCTTGAGTGGGTACTTCCAATGGGGGGCATCTCTCTATGTAACGTTTGAATCTTCAATCGACCATCCTCACTCTCTCTTGAGGGGTTTGTTTGAATGTGTGTATTAATGAAGACATGTGTCTGATTCCACTCTTAAAAAAGTCCATAATGAAGGACTCCATCATGTGGTGGATGTCTCTAAATTGGTGCTAGTGCAGTGGTGGAAAGCAATCCAACACGTCACCCTTTAGAGTGACTCCAAAGGCATTAAATTGTGTGAACATGTCTTTGACTTGTTCAGCTTGTAACACCTATTTGAATTCTGCTACATGCTCATAGGGATCTCCAGATCCATCAAAGAAATTCTTCATAGCCTTCACTAATTGAGTAGGCCTCAAAGTTATAGGGTGGTCTCTAGGTCTAGATAGGGGAAAAACATCCCCACCCCTGTGAGCTCTATCATCCCTAAATTTCTCTTTCAGCCCTCCCACCTTCGATAGGGGCCCTTTCCCTTCCTGCATGATGGATGTAACTACTATCCGGTCCTTTCGTGTTCTTCTCTCTATGTCCTTGAGATGTGCCGATACCCAAACTCTCCTTAGATACCTATGATCTTATTAGTGGAAAAACTAATTCTCCTCCCCACGTATACGTGTAACAACCATGTTCTGTGACCTTATATTGATATATTTAGGTAGTGATGTGTGTGAACACTCTAGGACCGTCGGGGCACTTTTTTCCCTCTTTAGGAGGTTTTTTCCCCTAGCTTGTATATACACCTATTGCCCTAACAAGCTAATTATCTTTGTACATTCTGGTGGTTATACATTCAATCTTGTGTGTTGTGCTCCAAGCTTCTTCTTCTTCCTTGTGTTGTTCGTGTGCTTTCGCATACTTTTCACTCTTGCTAACTTTTGGTCTAGGGCACTTCTCCTCATGTTTACATGTTTCTTGTCTTACGTTCTAGCCTCTACCAAATATAGATATTTTTATTCTGAAGTGTAAAATGTTTCCATGTTGATGGATTCATCATCCTCCTCACTAACTTTCGTTAGTACAATAGCACTACGCTCACATTGTTTGATGATGTTGATATATTTAGGTGGTGATGTGTGTGAACACACTAGGACCGTTGGGGCACCTTTTTCCCTCTTTAGGAGGTTTTTTTCCCCCAACTTGTATATATGCCTATTTCCCCAACGGGTTACTTATCTTTGTACATTCTAGTTGTAATAAATTCAATGTTGTGTGTTGTGCTCTAGGCTTATTCTTCTTCCTTGTGCTGTTCGTGTGCTTCCACAGATGTCTAACTCCAACAATTGGTATCAAAGCAGGTCTCCGCTTCATCGAGGGCATCGTCAACACCTCTCGGTCACATTCTTAGAATCACATGAAATTTGGTGAACATACTCAGGGTGATAAGGAGATCAAAACATCTCCGCTCTCTGGTTTTGAAATCGTGATCTAAGCTTGATTTGGCCTCCGAATGCACTATCATAGCGCTTGTACAGGCTATTTCATCTTTTTGTGCCAAAGATATATACAGGTTTTGGTTTGCTAGTATAAACATCTCAAAGTCTACCATAGGTTTAATATAACTCATTAGCATAGTTCTATTCAACTTTTTCAGATACAATCATTTTTCAGCATCAGGGTATTTTAGTCAGTGGCCATGGCTGAAAGCATTGATGTGTTTTGTATGTTGTCTGTTGAGGATAAGTTGGATGGTACTAATTACCCATTGTGGGCTTATATGATGCATCATGTATTGGTCACAAAAGGACTGTGGAATATTGTGCAAGGTGTTGAAAAACATCCTATTACACCTGCAAATACAGGTATTGAAGATGATGTCGATGGCATCGAAAATGATGATATTCTGCAAATTCTTATTCATGTTGCAGTTCCTACTCCACCTACTACACAAAAATTTTTTTGGGATGGTAGAGATGCTTAGACACATGCATTGATAGCCTTGTGTGTCAAACATGCCATTATTTCTCACATTTGCTCTTGTAGAACAACTAAGGATGCTTGGGATACACTTACCACATTGTACCAAGCTAGGAATGAGGCTCGTGTTGCTTACCTTTCGAAAACAATTAGAGAGTGAGCATATGAATGGAGGTGATTGATAATTTTCTAACAAAGATCAATGATTTGGAGGAATACTTAATTTCTACTGATGAAGTCTTGCCTGATAGTTCACTTGTGCCAACTATTCTTTATTCCTGATTCATACTAGAGTTTTGCTTCTATTCTTCATTTGATGATGAAAGGCAATCCAAGTGTCTTAACATTTGAGGAGTTAGTCTCTGTTCTATTGCAAAAAGATTTGTCTAGGCAGAACATGTCCTTTATGTGTGTTCAGATCAAGCTTTCCTGGATAGTTAGAAGGGCAAAGGTAAATGGAGGTCTTCTATTAGTAAGCAAAAATCTGCTACTTCTGCACAATCAAAGAAGGATGACAGAGGCGAGAAGAGAACAGAAAAGAAGAAATTGTTTTGCAAGCACTGTTGGTGCAAATGTAAAGCCTACACATTTGGCTAAGAATTTATGTACAAAATGAAGCTCCATGGGAACCATTGCTAAGAAGCCTTTTATCTTTACCATTTGTAAAAGTCATTTTTGACTTGGACCAATATTTGTAATCTCAACTAAACTCGTGGAGTTTGTTAGCTAGAAAAGTCATGGCTCTATTTGATGGAATATCTCCTAGATTGGAGGACTACTTTTTAGTGAGAGCCAATGAAGAATTCAAATTCAAATTTCAAATGCAACATCTATAAAGGATGTCAAAAAACTCGTTGGTTAGAGTGGCTCCATATCCGAGCTCTCCTTGACCACATTGTAAGAGAGTAAGGCATACATCATAGCCTATACTAATCACAATAATTAGGCATTGTTTATCATGCTAATGATCTTGTACAACATTGTGTTCTAATACAATATATCAATACTTCTCATCTATGGTCTCTCCATCATTGTCACTCATAATAGTCAACTTGTACTGCTCATATCTCAGTCATTCCTTCACCATTTTTGATGTTCTATAGCTTGTTGGAATCAGCTCCAAGTTATCTACAAGCTCACAAATTTTGAAGACAATATATTCAGAAAATTTGGAGAAAATTGCATCGAAGCACTCACTGGTCAAACTCTCCAGAGGTCCTAAAAAATCGGGGGTAATGATTCAATTGCTAAATTGATTGCTCTGTGTATAGTGTATCATTTTAAGTGATTCAACTTGGAATCATTAGATCATTAAGATAATTTGATACCTCTAAGAGGAAGTTTTCTTCTTCCTACTGTATCGGAAGCACTGAGCATAACAAGCAGTAGGTGTATGAACAAAAATAGAAGGTTTTCATTAATCCTTCAACTTGGAAGTAGTCTGTTTTGGTTCAATAATTTTCACATCATTTCCAAAGTACATAGGCACTTATTTAGTGTCATTGGAAAGCTAAGAAGGCCGGCAACTCAACTCTGAAGCATCAAGGGGCTGGTACAAAGCAGGATTTGGCAGTACCTACTCATTTCTTGGAGTGTCCATCCATCCAGCAAATTATCATGTCATAAAGAATTGCCCAATCTCACTGCAAAAGTTGCAAAGAAAAAAGGAAATGGAATGGTTGTTGCAGAGGCCTCTACACCGAAAACAAAGTCTCCTAATCTAGTGCATAATGAAGAATGGGATTTTACTATTCTTTGCAGTTTTGACCCATTTTCTCCTAAATAGTGTATGTCTACAGTAGACTCAGATGTTTGGTACTTTGATAGTGGGGCGACCAAACATATTACTCGCAACACAGTTTCTTCATTCCATTTGATCCTGTCCCTACAGGAAATACTATCACATGCACCAATAACTCCTCTTATCCTATCATGGGAGTTGGTAAGATCATTCTAACTACTGATGATGGTAGTTCTTTTACATTGTTGGATTGCATTATTTGTGCCATGGATCAAGAAGAATATATTATCAGTTTTATCTTTAGCCAAGATTGGCTTGTTTGTGAAATTTGTTAATGACAGATGTACAGTTCATGATCTCTCAAATGGCAACATGATTATTGCTTCTGGCATTTTATGTCATGGGTTGTATAAGCTCATAGACTACAAAAAAACTATGAATGATTCAACATGTGCAGTACATGATTCTCAGGCTATGTCAGATGCAAAGATTTGGCATGCACGCTTTGGTCATCCGAATTTTGTTAGTTTGCTATGCCTACAAAAATTTGATATGGTTCAGTAAACATGTTTGTGAAGTCTCTATTTTGGGAAAAATGTAGCGTTCCTTCTTTCCAGAATATGGTTCAGTTCAAGCTACTCAGAAGTTGTAGCTTGTTCATAGTGATGTCTATGGTTCTATGCAGACATCCTCTTTTGGAAACTATGTTTACTTCATGCCTTCCATTGATGATTTTTCCAAGCATGCATGGGTATATCCACTTAAAGAAAAGTCCGAAGTGTTTATGTGATTCAAACAATATTTGGTTTTTGTTGAAAATCTATGAGTATGTAGAATGGGCACCCCCTCTGTTCTGATCAGAGGGGAAAAGCAACATGTTTCCATAACTCATGTTTAATCTTAAGTAGCTCCTCTAAAGTGAGATGGCACTACACTTTAGTGTTCTTTACTACATCCGTGTTCCTTGATAAAACTTGTTTATCATTTCTTACGATGAGCATGGGGGCTCTCATTTGAATAGAATTAGATTCCCATGGGCCTATAAAGTGAGAAAAGTCTTGTAAGGAGTTGGATTCAAAGTCTAATTGTTAGCTTGATTGCACTTCATCTTGCTCCTCATCCATAGAGGGAATAGCTTGAGGAAGTTGATCATGAAGATCATCCATTTCTTGAATTGGAGGAGGATTTTTGGTCTCCTTGTCCCATTTCTCCTCTTGGATCTCTCTCAAGAACTCTTATGAGAAATGATCTATTGAGGAAGAAATTTCATCATCCCTAGATTTAGAAACATAAGCTTTCAGTGGGGGAAGCTTATCCTTTCACCTCCACTACTTCAAGCCTCAAGTGTAGCCAAAGTCTTAGGTTTAGCTACCAACCATTCTTAGCTCTCCAAAAGTCCTTTGAAATGTAGTTGTGTCTTTACTAAAATTGTCTTATTGAAAAGATAGCTTGCATCAAACATAGCCTAATCTAGTTCTACCATTTTTGCACAAAGCTTGGTCGTCTCAATCTCTAGATCCGCTTAGGGATATCAATTTTCTAACTTAGCCACATTTGGCCTTTCCTGGATTGGAGCTTGATAAGCCTTGAACATCATGTTCGAGTCTTTGGGAGTAGGATCAACTAAAACTAATCCTAGTCTAGGTGGTGGTGGGATGGATGGTGAGATTCGATGAGATTGTTGGGATGGTGATGGTATTTGAGAGTGCATTTGAGATGTCATTTCAATTAATTTTGTTTCTATTTCGTTTAGGCTCTCTTCTAGCTCGTTCATTTTCTCAGCAATTGTCTCTTCATCCTTTCTCAACTATCTTTCCAAGATCTAGTTCTTTTTCTAACTACACTTTTTGATCCACTAGCCTGTGATTTCTTATCTTGTTCTACATGTAGAGTCTTTTGTAGAACCTCTGCCCTAGTGACTACCAAGCTAATAACATTGATGGGTGTGATCTCTTGAGCACTAGTTGGGTTCATATGACAATCTATGAGAACATGTTCCTTTCCACAATCAGGACAAAAGCCTTGAATTACTATGGTTTGAGGTTGCCCTGGTGGGTGAAGTGGATAATCACGTATAAAATGATCTCCCTGACATCTCTAACATGGTCGGCTAGGTGATTGTGGTCTCATTTATCTTAATTGGGACCAAGAGTTTGGATATGTATACATCACATTCGAGTATTCAGGCTCTTGATTAAGTTCTAAGGGTGGAGCTTCATAATAATAGATCTCATTGAGCTCTAGTGACTCCTTATAGTAAGCTAGTGGGCTATCCACATGGATCAAGTCAAAACTATTGATATATTTAGGTAGTGATATGTGTGAACACACTAGGACCATCACGGCACTTTTTTCCCTCTGTAGGAGGTTTCTTTTCCTCGGCTTGTATATACACCTATAGCCATAATGGGTTACTTATCTTTTGTACATTCTTGTGGTAATACTTTCAATATTGTGTGTTGTGCTCTAAGCTTCTTCTTCTTCCTTTTGTTGTTTGTGTGCTTCCACAGACATCTAACTCCAACAATTGGTATCAGAGCAGGTTGCTGCTTCATCTAGGGCATCATCAACACCCCTCGTATCACACTCTTAGAATCACACAAAATTTGGTGAGCATACTCAGGGTGATTAGGAGATCAAAACATCTTCACTTTGTGGTGCCAAAATCATGATCTGAGCTTGTTTCAGCCTCCAAACGCATTATCGCAATGCTTATGTAGGTTATTTCATGTTTTTGTGCCAAAGATAGATAGAGGTTTCGATTTTCCAGTGTAAGCATCTCAAAGTCTGCTAGAGGTTTCGTAGAACTCATGAGGGTAGTTTTGTTCAATTTTTTTAGATACATTCATTTTTCTACATCAGGGTATTTTACTCAGTGGCCATGACTGAAAGTAGTGATGTATTCCATATGTTGATTGTTGAGGATAAGTTGGATGGTACCAATTACCCATTGTGGGCTTATATGATGTGACATGTATTGGTTGCAAAAGGACTGTGGAACATTGTGTAGGGTGTTGAAAAACGTCCTATTACACTTGCAAATACAGGTATTGAAGCTCATGTAGATGGCATTGAAGATGTTGATATTCTTCAGATTCCTGTTCATGCTACGATTTTTGTTGCACCTACTATAGAGCAAATTCATTGGGATGGCAGAGATGCTCAAGCACATGCATTGATAGCCTTGTATGTCAAATGTGCCATTATTCCTCACATTTTTCAATTGCAAAGTAGCTAAGGATGCTTGGGATATCCACATTGTACTAGGCTAGGAATGAGGCTTGTCTTTCTTAACTCCGAAAACAGTTGGAGAGTGAGCATATGAATGAAGGTGATTCAATGGACAATTTTTTGAAAAAGATCAATGACTTGATGGAACAATTGATTTCTACTGATGAAGTTATACCAGATAGCTCACTTGTGTAGACCATTCTAAATGGTCTTCCTGATTCATATCAGAGTTTTGCTTCTACTCTTCGTTTGATGATGAATTGCAATCCAAATGCCTTGTCATTTGAGGAGTTAGTCTCTCTTCTGTTGCAAGAAGATCAATCTAGAAAGAACAGGTCCATTATGCATGTTGTAGATCAAGCTGTCCTGGCTAGTCAGAAGGGCAAAGGTAAATGGAGCTCATCTACTAGTGAGTAGAAATCTGCAAATGCGGCATATTCAAAGAAAGAAGACAAAGATGAGAAGTGATGGTAGTTCTTTCACTTTGTCAGATGCTTTATTTGTGCCAAGGATCAAGAAAAATCTATTATCACTTTTTGCATTAGCCAAGATTGGCTTGGTTGTGAAATTTGTTGATGACAGAGTTATAGTTCATGATCTGTCAAATGGAGACAAGATTATTGCTTCAGACATTTTATGTCATGGGTTGTATAAGCTCGTAGACTATGAAAAATCTATGAATGATTCAGCATGTGTAGTACATGATTCTCAAGCTATGTCAGATGCAAAGCTTTGGCACGCATGCTTTGGTCATCTAAATTTTTCTTGTTTGCTACACTTGCAAAAATCTGAAATGTCCTCTTTGCCCAAACTTGAGGCACCCGGAAAACATGTTTGTGAAGGCTGTATTTTGGGCAAAATGCAGTGTTCCTCCTTTCCAAAAGATGGTTCAGTTCGAGCTACTAAAAAATTGTAGCTTGTTCACAGTAATGCCTGTGGTCCTATGCAAACATCCTCTTTTGGAAACTATCTTTACTTTGTGACTTTCATTGATGATTTTTCCAGGAATGCATGGGTATATCCATTGTAAGCAAAGTTTGAAGATTTCATGTGCTTCAAACAATTTTTGGTTTTGGTTGAAAATCCATCAACATGTAAAATGGGCACCCTCCATTTTGATCAAGGGGGGGAATATATGTCTTGTGACTTTAATGCATTTCTGGCTGAATGTGGGATAAAACATCAGTGTATAGTGTCATATACACCTCAACATAATGGATTTGTTGAATGGAAGAATATGTCACTCATGGAGATGGCGAGGTGTATGGTCAAGAGTCAAGCTTTACCACATAGTTTCTAGCTTGAGGTTGTCATGTGTGCAACATATGTACTTAACATGTGTCCCACTAAATTACTGTAGTATATCACTCCATATGAGTCTTCACATGGTCGCAAGCCATCTGTTGCTCATCTGCGTGTTTTTTATTGTCTGGCATATGCATTAGTGCTTGAACAACATCGCAAGAAATTGGATGATAAAGGAGTAAAATGTATTTTTGTTGGGTACAATTTTGAAAGAAAAGGCTATCATTTGTATCATCCACAGACAAAATGCATTTTGGTTAGCCATGATGTTGTTTTTGTGGAAGATGTTATTCAACCTTTACTTTCATGTACAAAGGAGACATCTATTAGCTCTAAAGACATGTATGATACTTTGTTGCCTCTTTTTACAGGTGGATAGTCTAACGCTAGTCCTTTTGAGGCAACTTCTCAAACTTTATAGGTTTCATGTGATGATGCAGATCATTCCATTTCTAATGTAGATTTGCATGATGCACTTGTTGATGAGAGAGCTAATATTGAGGAAGCAAAAACTATACCAACATGGCTAGTGCAAACTTATTGTGATAGCAAATTAGATGCACCTCTATCATACCATACTCGTTCCGGCTCTCATAGTGCCTCTTTTGCATCAAATTGCTATGTTGTGGCTACCTCTAGTCTCTATGATGACATTGAGCCTGTTTAGTTTGATGAAGCACAAAATTCTGAACATTGGATGGCTGCAATGCAACTTGAATATGATGCTATCATGAAAAGTGGTACCTGGTCTCTATGTGACTTGCCTCCTAGCAAGATGGCTATTGGCACTAAGTGGGTAAACAAGCTAAAGCATAAACCTAATGGAACAGTTAACAAATATAAGGCTAGGCTTGTTGCAAAGGGTTATGCATAGGAAAGAGGCATTGATTTTGATGAAACCTTTGCACCTACATGCCAAATGACTATTGTTCGTAGCATATGTGCACTTGCAGCTCATCATGGTTGGAATGTACATCAGTTGGACATTAAAACAACATTTCTGAATGGTGACTTGCATGAAGAAGGCTTTGTGTAGAAAGGGCATGAAAACTAGGTGTGTAGGTTAAAGAAGCCATTATATGGTTTAAAGCAAGCATCACGTGCTTGGTATGAAAGGAAACATGCTTCTCTGATTGCACAAGGTTTTGAGAACAATCCAATTGAAAGCATCTTATATGTTAAGTGTGCAAATGATGTGCTTCTAATCATTGTGGTGTATGTTGATGACATGTTGCTCATTGGTCCTCATGAGAAACATTGCTGATTTTAAGGCTGATTTGCATGCCTCATTTGAGATGTCTGATTTGGGGAATTTGCATCATTATTTGTTCATTTAGTTTATGCAAGTTGATGGCATAATAGATTTGTGTCAAATAAAACATATTGACACATTATTATAGCATTTTGACCTTGAAGATTGATGGAGATAGGTTTATGATTGAGTCTTCATGATGCTGGAGATGCATTTGATGTTGTTCTCTATCAGCAGGCTATTGGATGCTTGATTTACTTATGCATTACTCAGCCAGATATTCAGTTTGATGTCTCACAGATGAGCAGGTTCATGCATTTCCTAGGTGTCAAGCATTGGCAGGCAGTTAAGCGCATCTTTTGCTACTTTAGTGGCTCTTGGATACTTGGGTTGTTTTATCCCAAGGGGGGATCACTACTACTAGATTTGCAGGCTTTTTCTAACTCTGACTAGGCTAGTTGCTATGACACTCATGTGTCCACTAGTGTTTTTCGCTTCATACTTGGTAGCTCATGCATATCTTGGTTGAGCAAGAAGCAGCCTATTGTGGCCAGTTCTAGTTGTGAGGCTGAGTATAGGGCAACTTTCATAGCCGTTGTTGAGTGTGTGTGGTTCATATGCCTTATGGATAATTTGGGTGTTGGTTAGTCTTCTGCCACCACCATCTTCACTGATAGTCAAAGTGCATTGATAGTTGTGAGGAACCATGTGTTCGATGCTCGCACTAAGCACATTGAAGTGCATTATCATTATGTCAGGGAGAGGTTCTCTGCTAGAGAGATCAGCTTGGCATATGTGCCCACGTAGGAGAATAGTGCAGACCTTTTCATGAAGGCTCTACCTAAGGAGAAGTTTGAAGCTTTCTGCAAAGCTTTGGGCTTACTTCCTTTTGTGGATTGATTCCACATAGCTTGGCACTTTGTTATACATGAGTGCCAACTCCTTGTTCACCGCATCACTCCCAGGGGGCGTTTGTTGATATATTTAGGTAGTGATGTGTGTGAACACACTAGGACTGTCGGAGCACTTTTTTTCCTCTTTAGGAGGTTCTTCCCCCCCCCCCCCCCCCCCCCCTTGTATATATTCCTATAGCCCTAATGGGTTACTTATCTTTTGTACATTCTAGTGGTAATACATTCAGTATTGTGTGTTGTGCTCTAAGCTTCTTCTTCTTCCTTGTGCTTTTCGTGTGCTTCCGCAGACGTCTAACTCCAACAAAAACTTTGAGCATTTGGGTCTCTTTCTAAGATGATTGGGGAAGTTGGAAATAAGGCTCTATTCAATTTTTCATTTTTTGCCCCGTACTTGAAAGAAATAAGATTGGTAGGGGGTAGTGGTTGTTGACCTCAATCCTATGAGATATGCCTCTATAGGATTGATTTGTAATTGCAGCTCTTGGCAATAAGAAAGTCGAACTGCACTAGTGGCTGCCCCTGAGTCAATCAAAGCTCTCACTGTTCTTACACTCTCTCCTTGTCCTACTTCTAGGGTTACAAAAGGCCGTCGGTCGATTATTCTATGGGAATGTCCACCTGAAGCCTCACACATGGCCATGGGATAGCCTAGAGATTCTTGAGTGTCAGGCATAGGCGGCTCTCTGCCTTGTCTCCTCAATTTCATTCGTCGGATGCGTTCTAAAGCTTCTGCCTATGCTTCTTCTTGAATTCGTTTCTCTTCTTCTTTATGTTTCTTGGCAGTGTTGAGTCGATTTAGCATCTCTTCAGTCAGGGGTTCTTGATATAACTTGACTCTGCATCCACTTATGTAACTTGGTAGAATATCACCCTCTAGAGTGGCTAGTTGAACTGCCCCACTTGTGGAGATCCTATTGATAATCATTGGCCCATAACCTCTCTTCTCTAACTTCCGTGCATGTTGCTTCAAGGTGTAGACTAGGACTAGGTCTCCTGCTTTCAAGCTCTTATCCTTCACGTGTCATCGAAATATGCCTTTTGCCTCTTCTTGGCTGCATAAATTCCTGATGCAGCCCTCAATCGTGTTTCATCTAATCGTTCAAGATCGAAGACTCTAGAGGACAACTCATGGCCTGTCCAGTCATGCTCTTGTGCTACTTTCAACGTAGGTATCAAAAAGTCTAGTGGTAGCAGTGCATTTTGGCCGAACACCATCTGAAAGGGCGTGGCTTGGAGTACCGTTTTATAGGCAACTCTATATGCCCAAACGGCATGGTGTAGCTGTTTGTCCCAATCAGAGCATTTGTTATTCACTAATTTGGTGAGCACATTGCACAGAATCTTATTCGTGCTTTCAGCTTGTCCATTAGCTTGTGGGTGATAGGGGGTAGACTTCTTGTGTATCACCAAGAACTTTTGAAGAAGATTTTCAATGACTTCATTCAAGAAGTGAGTCCCTCTATCACTTATTAGCTCTATGGGTAGCCCGTATCGAGTGAACACATTCTCAAATAAGAATTTAGCGGTTGTTTGGGTATCATTCTTCGATGTGGCTTTCACCTCTACCCACTTGGTTAGATAATCCGTGGCCATAATGATATACTCAGCATGGGGATTAATAGGACCAACAAAGTCTATCCCCCACTTAGAGAATGCACGTCCACCCATCATAGGTTTCAATGGCATCTCATCTTTTCGTATAGGATATTGAGTTCGCTGACAAACATCACACTTGTTCACGTAGGCATGTGCATCCATGTGAAGGTTTGGCCACCAAAGACCTGCAAAAAGCACTGCCTGGATTACTCTATCCGGTCCGAAGTGTCCTCCTGCTACACCTTGGTGAGTAGTTTCCAAGATTTTAAGATATTCGCTCTCATGAACACATATTCTAAGATACCCATCTTTTCCTCGTTTGTATAGATTATCTCCAATGAGAGCATAGTCTATAGCTTCTTGTTCTAGGCTCCTTTGTCTAGCCAATGTCATCTCTTGAGGGAATGTTTTCGTTCTTAGGAATGCTACTAACGGTTCACTCCAATCTGGCACTAAAGACACTCGATAAAGAGTGACATGTTCCACTGGTGGTTTAGTGCGGCAAATTGGGCATTCTTTGCACATCCTATGAACATCAGCTTCCATAGTTGGCCAGTGTATTCCAAGTCTCCTCAACGTCTGTAAGGTTCTTTGCCTCGAGTAGTGTTGCTCTAATGCACCCACATGTGCTAATTGCAACCACTTTGCATACTCATCCTCTTCCACACAACAGGCTAATATCCCTTGATTGGTATGTTTGTACATGCTTCCTGCCATTATATGGTACTTTTGAGCTTTTACTATCTCCCTATCTTGTGTGTTCATTACTGGGTGGTTAGGCCCGTATGTCAATACTGGCACTAACGGCTTAGCCCACTGAGGTATTACTTCCAAATTAAACAAGTAAGCATCAGGAAGATCATCCGATACTCCTTGTGGGGCTTCTCTAGATGTGAGCCTAGAGAGATGATATGCTCTCAAATGAGTCTTGCCTTTTCTCACCACTACCTCAAAGTCATATTCCATTAGTAAGAGGAACCATCTCACCAATCTACCTGTGTTGCATGGCTTGTTCACCAAGTAAAGTAGAGCTTGATGATCAGTAAAAAATTTAAACTTATTTGCAAGCAAATAATGTCTAAACTTTTTAACCGCATACACATGCCCAATCCCTCTCGTTCGGTAGTGGTATAGTTTCGCTCAGTTGCGTTCAACTGTCTACTCGCATAGGCAATTGGAAGATCCATATTACCTTCACCAGTAGGTTGTGCAAGTACACATCCAATAGCATAATTGGATGCATCCACATGAACATGGAAGGGCTTATTCCAATCCGGTGTGGTCAAGATTGGTGCTGAACACAATCTTCTTTTGAGCTCATTGAAGGAGTTTTCACATTCATCAGCCCACTCGAAGTTAGTCAAAAGTCCATACAAAGGCTTTGCTATGATGGCATACATGTGTATAAACCATCGATAATAACCACAATGCCCCATGAAGGCTTGCACTTCCTTAACATTCTTTGGCCTAGGTAACTCGGCTATGGCTCTTACTTTCTCTTCATCGGTGGATATGCCATTCTTTGACACTACGTGTCCTAGAATCTTGCCTTGCCTGACCATGAAAACACACTTTTCTGGGTTCAAGCAGACTTGATACTCTCTACATTTGTCAAAGATCTGCCTGAGTTCTGGTATATGTGTCTGTCTAATGTTGGAATGAGCACAGAGATCATCGACATAGACCTCCAAATTCTTTCTCAGGAACTCTTTAAACACATGGCACATCAATCTCTGGAAGGTTGCGAGAGCATTGGTAAGCCCGAATGGCATTACCCTAAAAGCGAATATGCCCCACTCTGTGGCAAAAGCCGTCTTATGCTGATCCTCTGGAGCAATGGCTACTTGATTGTAGCCCGAAAACCCATCTAGAAAGCTGTACACTTCCTTGCCTGCTACCCTTTCTAATAGATGCTCAGTGATAGGAAGCGGATAACTATCTCTGATAGTGGCTGCGTTAACCTTCTTCAAGTTAATGCATACGCGTAATTTACCATTCTTTTTGGGCACCACTACAATGGGGGACACCCATTCAGTGTGCTCGATTTCATAGATAAATCCAGCTTCAACCAAGCGGTCTATCTCTTCTTTGATCTTGGCAGCATAGTTGTCATTGTATGTGTATGGCTTTTGTTTAGAAGGTCTGGCCTCTGAGGTCATGGGAATCATATGGGCGCATATGTCAGGGTCTACACCTTTCAAATCTTTGTAGCTCCAAGCAAATACATCTCTGTATTCTCTTAGCAAAGCTATCAGCTCATGCTCCTCTTCCTCAGTGAGGTCATGTCCTATGTAAGTGCACCTCTCTTCTCCTTCTTCTATGGCTACCACTACCTTCTTGGTGGTTTCTTTGTTATCATAGGCCTCTCCTGCTTGTGCATCACGTTTTGGCATTCTTACCATGACTCTCCTATCTTCTATTGCATACTTCTTGAAATTTTCAGGGACCTCAAATAGGGATTCTTCCTCCTCTGGTGCGCCCCTCTCTTCTTCCTTTTCTTTCCTTCACTCTTAGTGGTCACTCGTGTGGTTAATCTCACATCATTAGTGAGCTCTTCATGTCTATGAGGGTAAACTTCTACTTCATAGAAATATTCTTCGTCTGATGCAAAGGGTGGGTTCATGATGATTGACTCAAGATCGGAGTCACTTGCATCTTCAAATGCATCAGGGCTAGGTTCGCATTCTTCTAAAACTGCATCTCCCATGATTGGCTCTATGGAGAAGACAGAAATGTCATAGCCCTCCTCATCACAGTGGGGTGTCCATTGCTCTTCATTGATGGCTACATCCATAGTTGCTAGAATTTCTGTCCAGCCGTGAGGTTCAAATTCTTCGTTAGGAAATACTACCGGTGCATAGGCTGGGTCTTGAATCGATCTATAGGTATCTTTTGCACCTACCTCTCTAGCTTTTTCCCTCTTCTCTTCTTCTACTGCCACTTTACACATCCACAAATGAGTGTCTTCATGCATCCATGAGGATCCTGATCCTGTGGAGTGCACGGACTCAGTAACATCTTTAGCTCTATGGACAGGGTTCCATTGAATAGGGGGCACATCTCTATGAGAGAAATCTTTGAGATTCACTTTAGTAGTGACTCCCAAGTGTTGCAAATACAAAGAATTGGTCCCCCAATCTTGTACCACTTGCAACTGCCTCAAGAAGGGTCTTCCCAAAATCATCTCATAGGCTTGATTTTTGCTAAAGTCACAGATAGCAAATGTGTGCTCAAACTCTACACCACAAGTAGTGAGAGTTATCCCCTCTAGTAGTCCTAAAGGTCTTTCTATGTGACCGTCAGCCATCTCCAATTTCATTCTCGTCGGCCTGAGTGCTGGCTTGCCCCAACGTTTCCATAAAGAAGTGGTAGCAATTGCAACACCTGCACCTGAGTCCAAAATGGCCTTGGTTGTGTAGCCCTGATGAGTGATGGGGAGATAGGTGTTTCCTTCTTCTCCCTCGCTCATATCTCCTATCTTGTCCAAAGGTATCTCTGGCACTGTTCTATGGGATCCTACCTGGGAACGCGGTTTTGCTACTTCGGGCACTTGATTGGCTACATGTTTCCACACTTCTGGTCTAACCTTAAGCAGCTCTTCCAAAGTGAGATTGCACTGCACTTTGGTGTTCTTCACTACCTCCGTGTTCCTAGGTATGACTGAATCTTTGTTTCTTACCATGATGGTCAGTGCTCTCATACACGTAGACTTAGCTTCCCATGGACCTGTGAAATGGGGCAGCTCCTGTAAAGAATTAGACTCGAAGTCGAATCTCTCTTGAGATTGGGCACTCTCCTGCTCTCCATAAATGGAGGTAAGGTCTTGTGGGAATTGATCGTGTGTGTCATCCACAAGTTCAATGGGGGGAGGAACTTCACTTTCTTTAGCCCATTTGTCTTCTTGAATCTCCCGTAGGAATTCTGGTGCGAACCTATTTATAGAAGAAGAGGTGTCTGGTTCAGTGGAGCTAGGCACATAAGCTTCCTTGGGAGGAATTCTTATTCTATCACTTGCCTTCTCCTTAGCCTGGGAGTTGGCTCCTTTTCCAGACTTGGCAATTAACATCTCCAATCTGTCTAACAGACCATCAAAATGCAATGGTGTTCTAGTGGGGCTAGAGCAAGTGAAAAGGCGACTAGTCTCAAACATGGCTTGAGCCAATTCCACCATCTTGGCACACAACTTAGTTCGTTCAAGATCTAGGACAGCTCTAGGGTAACATTTTTCATGATCCGTTACATTTGGCCCTTCGTGGATCCTAGCCTGATATGCTTTAAGCATCATGTCTATATCTTCGGGAGTGGGATCTGCTAAGACTGATCCTACCCGGGGTGGTGGTTGGGTTTCATTTGGTGAATTAGAAGGTTGAGGGATGGAAGGTGGTGGGGATGGTACTGGGGGTGATGTGTGAGAGTGCGTTTGAGAGGTGATTTCTATGATGTTGGCTTTGGTCTCTCGTAGACTTTCCTCTAGTTTGCTCATCTTTCTTTCCCATTGCCTCTTCATGCGTTCACGACTATCTCTCCAAGCTCTTGTTCTCTTCTTATTCTGGCTCTCAGTCTCACTAGCCTCCGCATTCTTCTCCTGGCCTAAGTCTTGGTTTTTCTTAAGTGCCTGAGCTCTTGTGATGACTTGTACTAGAGTCGTGGAAGTCACACTTCCCGTGGAGTCCACCACTAGCCCGATGACATTGATAGGAGCAATTTTTGGCATATTGGCAGGATTCTTGGGACACTCTCGTAACAAATGCTCCTTTCCACAATCCGGACAAAAGCCTTGAATTGTCATCGATTGGGTTTGTGTAGGTGCAGGTAGAGGGCAATCACGAATGAGGTGATCTCCTTGACAACGATAGCATGGCCCTCTAGGAAATGGAGGTCTCATCGGCCTAGGTTGGGATCTCGCGTTGGGGTTTGCTGTTAGCTCAATAAATGGGTGGTTTTGGTGCACTAACATGCTTCCATTTTTGGAGAATATTTGTTTGGACATAGGTGTTTTGCAATGAGAATAGGTGGCCGGTGATGATAAGATCTACTCAAATGTGGACACAAGGATCAAGAGCAGTAGGGGTGAAGCTATGCATGGTTTTCAGTGGATGGGGATAGAGAGTCACTGCAGAGAGAGGTGTTTTCAAGCTCGCGGTGCCATGAACTTTAAAAGGCTTTCGCTGACTGATCTGAAAGTGGATATTCCGCGTATGCCCAAGAAGAACCAACTAGTTGCGGCCATCAAATCTGCTGACGTGTACAATAAGTGGGCTAACAGCTCTTGGGGAAGGAAGTTGATTGTTCAAAAGATGCGTGCTTCTCTCAATGACGGGGAGCGCTTTAAAGTTATGGTTGCTCGAGTAAAGAGGGGGGCGCTTGATATGTCAGAATACATGGAACAACATTCAGTGGCAAGATTGATTGGAGCGCCACCAGGCTATGTTGGGCACGAGGAGGGCGGCCAGTTAACTGAGGCTGTCAGGAGGCGGCCCTACAGTGTGGTGCTCTTTGATGAAGTGGAAAAAAGAAAATCCATCAGTTTTTAACAGTTGTTAGATGATGGTCGTCTGACTGATGGTCAGGGGGCACGTGGGCTGTCATTTTTGGGGGGGGTGTTCATTGCTCGGATGATTCTTCAGGAGCCCTGGCCCTTTGTCGTTCTTCGTGGGCTATGTGCAGCCGTGTGCAGAGCTCTGTGGAGAGCATTCGAGGGGGCGTTTTCATTCGGGAGGCTCTTCTCGTGCAGGTCACAGAGCTAGAAGTGGGAACGGAGGTGTCTCTCAGACATCAACAGCAGACCAGCGGGGAATATTTGGGGCTCTCTCTCTCTTGCTGGGAAAGAGTATGTGGGTGTGCAGGCAACAAGGACGGAAGCCATCTATCAAGTTCTGCAGAGAGGGGGGGGGGGGAAACCACAGCTGAATGTCTTCTGGTAGTTATGACAATAGAGGGTGCTAAATGTTAAGAGAGAGAAGTCGCAAGATTCTGATTATGAAGGGCGATGTTCAACTGATCATTGCGCAGGCTTCGGATGGTTGTGGGGTCATATAACATAGCTCCTGTGTACTGAGTTTTTCCCCAGTAGAAAATCGCCCTGCAAGCCAAGGCTTTACAGTTTCCTTCAGCCTTCTGGCGGCATTTGCCATTTCATAGACGTTTCTGCCGATGCTCTCCCAAGTGAAATATGGTAGTTTCCTGTTCTTCATGATGTGGCTGATATTAATGAAACTCTTCATCGTTTTCTTCGTACCAGAGACGAAAAATGTTTCCATTTGAATTGATCTAGAGGTGGTGAGTTCCGAGAGACCTGCTATCATAGGAGTTTTTCGTTATAACTCTTGTTTGTTATCTGTTAAATGGGACAAAGCCATGAGGAAAGAAAGTGCTCTTCTCCGCTGTTGTGATAAAAAACATTGTTTCGCCCACTATGGAGAATGACAGAGAGATTCAATCATTCACGAATCAGATGCCAATATGAATGACAAGCAAAAAAAAAAAAAAAAAAAAAAAGAGAAATTATCTGTGTCATTCAACCTCAGATCTTTACAACGCTTGAACTATTGCGCTAATATAAGTTGCAGATATCAAGTCTATTTCCTATGCCTCAATAAAGGAATGGCCAGCAGGTATGCTCTCCTCACGAAGAGGGTTGATTCAGTGATTTGCTTCATAATTGTTCTTGCGTTTTGTATCTTTTTGTTTATATGAGCTCAACGAAAACTGTTAGCAGGAAAAGTGTGCGTGTGAGAGTAAGCACAAAGTGGAAGAGCATGTGTGTGTAAGTGTAGGTGAAAGTGTGTGTGTGTGAATAGAGGCAAGAATGCATATGTGAATGCATAAGCGAGTGTATGAATCAGCTGGGGCATGTGTGAGAGAGTGCGAAAGAGTGCCTGAGAGAAAGGGTGAAAGCGAGCAAGGTAATGTGGGTATGTTCGATTCTATGTGTGCGAGTATGTGCAAGAATGAGCATATGTGTATGTGTGAGAGAGAGAAAGCAAGTGGAAAAAAAGGGGGATAAAAAGGTGGGAAGGTAAGCGAGTGAGAGTGGAAAAAGTGGATTGTGTGGTCATATGTATGAGAGTGAGTATATGTGTGCATGAGTGTATGTGTGTGAAAAGTGAGAGTGAAAGGGAGAGAAAGTGAGAGTGCGTAAAAAAGGGGAGGAGAGAAAAGAAGAAAGAGGGAAGAAGGGAGTGTGTGTGTGAAAGTGGGCTGGTGGGAAAGTGAGCATGTGCATGGGGGAGAGTGCATGTGTGAGTGTATGAGTGAGTATGTGCGTAAGTGTATGTGCATGTAAGAGAGCGTAAGTGTGTGTGGGACATAGAGAGGAGATGTAAGAGAGAGAGAGAGGGGAAGGAATCAAGGGGTTGTTGTAATTTTTGAGTATTGAGGCTAAATGCATGTAGGTGTGCTCGCGTGTGAGTGGTGTATGTGAATGTGTGAATTGGCTTGCGTGAGTATTTCACTTGTGAAATGTGAGTGGATTAAGTGAGTGAGTGGCAGAAAGAGGGAAATAAAAAGAGGACGAGAGTAAGATTGAAGAGAAGGAGAAGAAAAGGGTGTAACGGTGTGTGTGAGAAGGAGGGGGGTTATATGGAGCAACGATAGGGAAGAAATGTGAGCGAGAGGTGGAAGAAAGATGAGCGAGAGATGTATGAGCTGGTGTACGAGCAAGAGTAAGAGGAAGGAGAGGAACCAAGAAATAAGTGGAACTAAGAGAGCAAGAGGAAAGGGGGAGTGCAATCACGATAATCAATCAGTATAGTTGGTACTTATTTGCATCCAGGTAATCCAATTGGACCGATTCCGAGGGATTTGAACAAAATAAAGCCTCGTATAATCACTTTTTCCTTGGGCTTAGGAGCCAAACATTTGCGTACATGACATTTGCGTATTCTGGCTCCCAACTAGATTCACTCGGTTCTTCATAATAATATGACTCACTATGCTCCGGTGATTGCATGTAGTAGGTCTGGGGGCTCTCAACATGGGTGGAGTCAAAACTATGATCACTTGGATCACTTTTTGAAATCGAGGATGTCACTGGCACTAAAGCTCTATTTAGATTTTCTTCTGCCGCTGCATACTTCATTGGAATCACGTTGGTTGGGGCAGGGGGTTGCTGTGCTAGGACTGGTTGCGGTCTTTGTTGCCCTTGGTAGGGTGGTTGATACGTTTGCTGAGATCTAGCATACTGTTGTTGTGGGTACTGATTAGAGTACTTTCTTGGTTGTGGATATGGCTGAGGATAATTTTGTCTAACAGCTTGTTTGTTGTATGGGCAGTCTTGTGTAGTGTGATTGGTGTATCACCTTTCTATGGTGCAGTATTGGCTATTAGGGTTCACCTGGGGTTGGGCCATGATAGGGCACACATTAGCCATATGGTCTCCTCCACAGGTATATCATCGTTTTCCGGGGGCAAATCTAGGAATCTGCTTGCTAGAGACACCTAATTTCAGAGCTACCTTTTCTGCTAGATCCTCAATTGATGTGGATTGTGAGGAAATGAGGCTACTAGAACTATCTGAATCTTTATAGATTTTTGAGAGCTCTAATTCCTCCCCTAGATTATCCTCAATGTCTATGCACATGCGTACACATTCTTCTATGGATCTAGGGTCCTTCAAGTACACATATGATCTCAGTTTGGTGCTTAACAATCCATCTAAAAATAAGGCCACTTGCTTGGCTGGAGTAGGTAACTCTGGGGCCGGGCATCTCTCTAGATATTGCCTAAATCTTCTGCCTGCGAGCCTCATTGTCTCTTGAGATGTTTGTTTGAAGCTGTATATCAGGGAGGATGTGTTATGTCTTATGCCACTTTTAGAGAATTTGATAATGAATGCCTCTAGAAGTTGATCTATGCTCCTAAACTGCCTCTCGTTTAGTGGCTGAAACCATGTCAGGGTGGTGTTCCTAAGGGTTAGACCAAAGGCATTGTACTGCGTGAACAGATCCTCAACTTGTTCAGCTCTCAAGACTTGCCTAAACTCAGCTACATGATCGTAGGGGTCTCCAGTGCCATCAAAGTAGTTTTTCATGGACTTAACTAGCTGGGTCGATCTCAAGGTCCTCGTGTGCTCTCTCGGTCTTGGCAAAGGGAAATCATCGGCATTTCTTCGGTTCCCTGGGGCTCTATGTCTCTCAGGTTCCACTCTATTTGTTTCCGTTCTCGTTCTTTCTCTTCCCCAAGAGTTGGCAAAGCTTACCTCAGGTCTCTCTCTACTCCTTTCTCTTTGAGTCCCATGAGCTTGAGATGTTCCAGCTCCTTGGTGACCATAAGACACAGTGGATCGAGGTTGGGGAAAAACAATTTCTCCCTTCCAAGTGTATGCGTGTCTTCCATGCTCAGAGACCACAAAGATTCTCTCAGAAGCATCATCTAAGTAGGTCACCTTGCCTGGGCTATCAGGATCTTTGAATTCATAGATGGCAAGAGCTCCCGCTTCATTAGGCATTTCAAGCTTGTACCTCCAAAAAGCCTCATCCGTCTCTTGGTTCCAAAGCAATTCTATGCTCCTATTATCCTGGGGAACTAACTCTGGAGTGATTATTCTTGTTAGGACCGATTTGCCTCGAGGGGTTTTCGGCTCCTTTCCTAACTTCCCTGGCTCTATGTCACCTAATTCAGGTTCAGAGATTATGTTGCCAAACTCATCTGTCCTCTCACGTTGGCTGGTGACCACATACATTGTTCCTTCTTTATCTATGTATGAACCATTTTCAAACTTGACTACAGGGTGTTCTAGTCCAATGGGCTGATTCAGATTTTTAATTAGGACAAAAGATCTTCGCAGACCATCCTCATAGATGTGTGCACCTAGGCGGTTGGTCTGGATGTATTCCAATTGAGTCTTGTAGGGACCTTCAGGTCTTTCTAGGTATGCCATTCCTGAGCTACCTACAGGTCTTTCCATGCTATATGACATGTCAGAGTCACTAGTTTCTGAGTCTAGAGCATAAGGGTAATCACTCAATTGTTGGGCCCAAGATCTGGCTGTATGGTTGACGCTAGCCTCGGATGATCTAACACTTTGACGGTCTCTCCCTAGGTGTCTTTGGTGTACCTACCCCTCAGTGTGTCAACTTCAAAATATCATATCTGAAAATCAACGCATTATTCTTTAGTTGAGGGCATGTAGTATATACCACGAGCTTTTCGACAAGCCCTAGAGCTCAAAAATGGATTTCGTATGAAAAAGTTATGACCGTTCAGGGTTTAGGGGGTTAAACAGACAAACAGAACCTTTCAGGAGTTTTAATGCATTTTTCTAAGGCCTTTGTAAGAGTATGAGTATTTGAGTATGCAAATATGCCCAAAATTTAGCCTAAATTTCCAAAAAATTACCCCTTAATTTTTTGCTGAAAATGTCTGTCTATTGCGATAGACGGTGTCTGTCGCGATAGACTGGTCTGTCACGATAGATGGTGTCTGTCGCGATAGACGGTGTCTGTCACGATAGAGTGGTCTGTCGCGATAGAGTGGTCTGTCACGATAGAGTGGTCTGTCACGATAGAGTGGTCTGTCGCGATAGAGTGGTCTGTCGCGATAGACGGTGTCTGTCGCGATAGATGGGTCTGTCGCCATAGACGGTGTCTGTCGCGATAGACGGTGTCTGTCACGATAGATGGGTCTGTCGCAATAGCCGGTGTCTATCGTCTGTCGTGGTTTTGGTCTGTCGAGATAGACGGTGTCTGTCGCGATAGACTGAGTCTGTCGTGGAGTTTGGTCTGTCGCGATAGACGGGTGTCTGTCGCGATAGACGGGGTCTATCGTCTGTCGTGGAATTTGGTCTGTCGCGATAGACGGTCTCTATCGTGGGCTGCGGTCTGTCGCGATGGACGGTGTCTATCGCGATAGACCGTGTCTATCGCGATAGACTGAAAAAATGCAAATTTTTGAGAAACTTCTAGTGATTTGGAGTGCTCTAATGGTGTAGGTTACCGTGCCAAACACGCATTCACAAAATATCAAGTTTTTCTGTCTGTCACGATAGACAAAGGTCGTCGTCCCGGGACCTGTGCAATCTGTCGTACCTGCGCAAGCGACTGGAGATGGTGGTACAGCTAGTTCCTTCAACAAAAGCTCAAAAAACACACAAAAACAGATCGCATGCAAGCTCTCTCTCGCTCTCTCTCACAATGAAATGAGGGAAATGAGGTGGGGAGTGGAATATGACCGAAAAACTGAAATTTTTGTGGAGATGGAGATGGAGGTGAGAGATGGTGGGGATGATGATGGTGATGCAAAAATAAGAAAAAATGAAGAAAAATAAGGAAAAGAAAGGATATTACCTATAACTCCAATGTCTCAACTCGACATCTTACCATCACACGCTCGTCCTCGAAGCTCTCTCCCCGGCAACGGCGCCAAATTTGGTGTCACTCTAGCACAATGGTGAGTACCAACGTGAGAAGATTCACCTCATAATTGTCAATCCGTGGAGATGTGAGGACTAGTATGAAGACTATGAGCAAGTGAAGGCACAAGTGTGTGAGTGAGAAGCACACAAGCATGCACACACATACACACACACGTGCACACAAGGCAAGAACAAGGAGAGGAACAATGGAGTTCTTTGCATTAGTCAAAAAGTCTCTTACATAAGCTCAATTCACAAACAATCTACCCCAAAAATGAGCTCTCTAGCTCTTTTTATAGTTTTCTCACTAGCTTTGGCCTTGTCCAGACCTAGTGTCCGGCCTAGTTAAAAATTAGGTTCTAGAGCCTATTTGAGGGCTCAAACGAAGTCTAAAAATTATGAAAATTGGTATGTAGCTAATTCTAATACTCCTCAAGCTTGAGGACTCCTCGGCTTGAACAAAATGGAGTCTATTCTACCAAAAACAGAATTTACAATGTTTGTGTAGTGATTAAAATCACTTGAGTTGTGAATGGTCCATGGAAAAAATGATTAGGCCTTGTTGCCGTATTGTGCATGACTGCTCTATTGTACCTGTATGCTCTTCATATGACCTGTATGCCAACACTTACTTATGAGTAAGGACTTAATGATGTATGTGATCGGAGAAGAAAAGAAGCTGACCTTCGAAGATGATAGCCAACCGGAAAAAGAAGAGTTAGAAGCTTTGAAGTTGTGGCAAAAGAAAGACGCAACGGCAAGAGCCTACATCTACAACACTGTTTCAGATCATCTACTACCGCACATCAGAGGTCTGGAGAAAGCGGAGGACATATGGAGCGCATTGGAAGACCACTTCCAAAATACTACGAAAGCTAGAAAGGCTAGCTTATGGTCCGAGTTCACAACGTTCAAAAAGAAGCCGAGTCAAAGCATTAGTGACTACATCACTAAAATGAAGGATCTAGCAGATAGTCTTGGATCCATAAAAGAAGATGTCGAAAATCAGAGATTGATAGCGCAACTGCTCACAGGTTTTAGAGGAGATGAAAGGTGGAAACCTTTCGTACTCTCAACTGAACTTTCTTTAAATCACTTTGTACCAGATTTAAATCAGTTGCTTGGTTTGATGCTCACATATGAGCAAGATCTGAAAGGAGATGGAGATAAAGGACAAAGCTCTGCAATGTACATGAAGAACAAGAAGAAAGACAAAGGTAAGTCAAAAGATGAAGAAGAGTCGAGCGCTCAGGCTTATTATGCTAGAGGTAAAAGCACTGGCAGAGGAAGAGCAAGAGGTTCTGGAAGAGGAAGAAGTAGTCAGAATACCAACAAGAAATCTTGCTGGATTTGTGGACTAAGTAATCATCTGGCGCATGACTGTTGGCACAACCAACAGGGATCAAATCAAAATCAGAACAGTAATAGCAGAGGCAGAAGCGGAAGATATCAAGGTAACTTCCAAAAGGGTAGATAGAATCAAAGAGGAGGTTACGGTAGAGGTGGAACAAGAAGTTGGGGATAGGGCCAATCCTACAACACCACCTATAACAACTACGCAAATGACACATAGAATGAAAATCATACATCATTGATGATGAATTCAATCAGCACATCTGATAACGAAGGTCTAAAGGTATTTTACATTGACTCTGGATGTTCTAATTACTTGTCAGGAAACATAGAACTGATGTCAGAACTGGGAAAAGGAAGTTCGAGTCATACTGTTCAAACAGGTGACAATACAAGACATAGCGTACATTCAATTGGAAAAGTGAAGTGTAAGAGTGGAGTAGATTTGCTAACCACTGTTTTGTATGTTCCGACAATACCAAAAAATCTGATTAGTGTGGGACAGATAGTTGAGAAAGGATTTCAGGTCAGATTTACAAACAAAGGAGTATTTGTAGAAGATCCCGAGAACGGATATAATCAGATCGTCTCTGGTAAGAAAGAAGGTAGACTCTTTACTTTAAGAGTACAAGCGAACATTGGCCAAGCGTTGCTCACACATGATGAAAAGGTGATTACAGAACTTGATCTCTGGCACAAGAGATTAGGTCATTTCAATGAAAAAGGAATCAAAGCTATGATAGCGAATCAGTCTGTACTGGGATTACCGAACGTACAGAACCAACATATGATTCACAAATGCGAAGCTTGTCAGATGGGAAAAGCCCACAGGTTACCTTTCTAGAAGAAAGGATTCAAACATGATGGTGTGCTAGAACTCATACATACAGATGTATGGGGACCAACAAAAGAAGGATCAATCAGCGGATCAAGGTATTATGTCCTTTTCATTGATGATGCAACAAGATGGATAAATCTTTATGTTTTGAAAGAGAAATCAGAAGTGTTTGGAACTTTTAGACATTTACATGCATATGCTGAAAGAATCACAGGTCGAAAGCTTAAAAGACTGAGGTATGATGGAGATGGAGAATACTTCTCCCGAGAGTTCAATGATTATCTTTGGAATGCATGTATCAAGAGAGAAATAACCTGCAGGTATACACCACAACAAAACGGTGTAGCAGAAAGAAGGAACCGAACTCTAATCGAGTTTGCACGAGCTATGCTGAAAGAAAATAATTGTCCAGATTATCTTTGGGCTGAAGCCGTAAACACAGCTACATACTTGGTAAACAGATTACCATGTACAGCATTAGAAGGAATGACCCCTTATGAAGCCTGGTGGGGAAAGAAGCCAACACTTGATCATTGTAAAGTGTTTGGATCAGTCGCTTATGCTTATATACCGTCTCAACTGAGACATAAGCTTGAACCGAAAGCAGAGAAATATGTGTTCATCGGATATGATGAAAAGCACATGGGTTACAGGTTATGGAATCCTCTAACCAAACAATTTATTGTTTCCAGAGATGTAACATTTGATGAACAGAAAAGCTGGTATGCAGATTAGAGTCATACAGCTGAAGAATTTGAAGAAGAGATAAAAAGAAAAGAGAAAGGTAAATCAATCGTGCAGGTGAATAAAGATGAAGATTATACGCAGGCAAGTACGTCCAGGACCGGATCAGGTATGAGAAACGAAGATGAAGACGTGTATTCAGATACACACGAAGAATACGAGCTAAGGAGGTCAAACAGAGTAAGAAGACAACCGGACAGGTACTCATATGATACATCTTATATAACTCAGAAAGATTATGCATACATGGTAAAAGATGATGATGAACCTCAGAGCTATGATGAAGCTAAAGGCAAGAAGCAATGGGAAGAAGCAATGGAAGAAGAATTCAGCGCACTGGAAGAGAACAAGACATGGGAGCTTGTTCCTGAACCAAATGGTAAGAAAGTGATCGGAAATAAATGGGTTTTCAAAGTTAAGAAACTTGCAGATGGAAGGATAGCCAGACATAAAGCGAGACTGGTTATCAAGGGCTATGCTCAGACGCATGGCATAGACTATGACAAGACGTTTAGTCCGGTGGCAAGATAGCAGCATCAAAAGGATGGAAGCTAAGTCAGCTAGATATAAAGAATGCATTCCTGAATGGATATATATCAGACGAAGTCTACATGGAACAACCAGAAGGTTTCGTAAATTCCAGATACCCAGAACATGTGTGCAGACTAAGAAAAGCACTTTATGGACTGAAGCAAGCTCCAAGAGCTTGGAACTACAGACTTGTGAAGTATCTCAATGAACTTGGATACCAAAGTTCGAAGGCAAATGCAAGTCTACTCATCAAAAGAACAGAAGAAGGAATGATGTACATTTGCATTTATGTAGACGACATAGTAATTACAGGTACCTCAGATACAGGAATCACAGAGGTGAAGAAACTGCTCGAAAAGGAATTCAAAATCAGTGACCTGGGAAAGTTATCATACTTTCTAAGTATGGAAATCACATATACAGATCATGGTGTATATGTTACGCAAAAAGGGTATCTCTTAAACTTACTAAAGAAGTTTAATATGGAGAATTGCACAGAAGCTTCAACACCGCTTGAAGTAAATCATAAACTCAGTAAATATGATGGTACAGAGTTCAAAGATATGAAGAAGTATCAGTCGTTAGTAGGAAGCTTAATTTACGCTACGCTAACAAGACTGGATCTCAACTATCCGGTGGGAGTTCTTTCACAGTTTATGCATTGTCCGACAGATCAACATTGGGTTGCAGGACAAAGAGTTCTTAGATATATCAAAAGAACTATAAAGGAAGGATTATATTATCCTTTTACATCAGATATAAAGCTGAGAGCATTCAGTGACTCAGATTGGGCAGGAAGTCAAGATGACAGAAGATCAACACATGGGTATATGATATACCTAGGAGATAAGCTAGTAAGCTGGTGCTCAAAGAAACAGCATACAGTAGCTTTATCGTCAACGGAAGCTGAGTACAAAGGACTGGTAGAAGCAGCAACAGAAGTAATATGGATGAAGACCTTGCTCAAAAGCATGGGTATTGATCAAGGTACACCAATTATACATGGAGACAATATGAGCTCTCTATATCTTGCAGCGAATCCGGTGTTTCACGCAAGAACAAAGCACATAGAAATTCAGTATCATTTCTTGAGGGAAAAGGTAATAGAGAAGGAGATAGAAATAGTCTACACTCCTACGAAAGATCAGATAGCAGATATCTTGACAAAAAGCTTGGATGGAACAAAGACAAGCAGATTCAAAGAAATGGTAGGAATAAAAGAAAGAAAGATATATGAAAGACCGGAAGAGGTCAAATTAGTGATTGAGGGGGAGCTGTTGAGGAAGCACTCACGAATTTGACATACAGATAGGCGTAAAAGAAAAAGAAAAAGAAGCGGAATCTTCAGAAAATCAAAAGCCTCAGTATTGTACAACGTGTGGAGTCAGTCCGTTAATCAGTGCACAATAAACAGCGGTGTGCGCATAATGTGCGCATAACGTGAATTAAAGAATGAGAGCACGGAAGAGCGCAGAAGAAAAGTGTATATATACACCAAGGATTGAAGACTCGAAAAGAAGGAGAGATGACGATGATGAGACAGAGAGAATATGAGGAAGTGAGAAGACGCCAGAGATCGCGTATGTATGACTGAAGAGAGAGTGAGTGAGAAGTTCTCAGAAGACGCCATAGATCGCGTATGTACAGATGAATAACAGAAACCTAGAATGTCAGGTATTCATCTAAGAGGGATGGTAATAAGAAACTACTCAGTATAGGAGAGTTTCTATAGCTTGAGCAAGAAGAGGCCAAGCTAATTTGTACACATCTTCTCTAATAGAAAACACATGTTTATGTGGAAGTTTGCACGCACTGTTCGTATGTGAAGAATCTGAGTTTTTTTGTGTTACAGTAGAACGTTCGTTAACCATTAACAGTTATAGTTCGTTACTAAATGTGTCCCTCGGTACTCTCTCAGTAAACGAATGTCTCGGTCAAAGATATCTCAGTAAACGCATTTTCAGTCAGTTATTGTTTTCTCAGAAAGCGAGTTTTTTCGGTAGAACAACGAAGTATATCTCGTAGTAGAATTCGAAGCTTTGTATGAGAGATAGCTCATCTTGTAGCTAGACGTCTCTATTTTAAGCTGATCACAGTTTTCGGTGGAATGGATATGTACACACAGTACAAAGTCTAATCGGAAGGTGGCACTTCAGAACTGTGAAGTTTTTCTTTAAACTTCAAGAAGAAGTTCATTCGGTGAAGGAAGCTCACGTATCACTTCCTTACTTCACATAAATTCATTTGAAGTAATCACGAGCAGAATCAAAGTTCATTCCGGTGATATTCTGGTAAAAGTTCGGTGACGTCTCAGTAACAGTCCGGTGAAGTTCCGGTGGAATTCAAGTCGCAGTTTAACACAGTTCAGCGACAGTAATCCTGCTAAGCTACTGTTGATTACAGAGGTGTTCTATATCACTCTAGCTTAGCTCTCTATTCGGCGGCATGGCAATTTCCACAGGCCTGACAAGGTTCAAGCCTTTGCCGTGACGACCATCATCAGCGGTATTAGAGCGAAAGTTAATCACCCACAAAGGAAGCACTATGAGATCCCTAACAGGTACAATATGACAAAGGTGCATCTAATTTACTATATCTCAAAGTCCACATCAGCCATTTAGGCATAATTTTAGCCTCTTTCATGTTAAGCCTCTCATCAACAAGTGCGTAATGTAAATCTGCATAAAATTTGCACGATCATGTGGAACCTATAGAGGTTGAGAAATTTATTCATTTGCTCCATAACTTGATTCTTCACCTATAAAAAGAGGAAGCAAAGTGTCATAAACATCCTTTGTGCTAAGTGATGTCTCCCTAGCACATGAAAGTAATAGTGGAATTGCATCTTCCACAAAAGCAGCATCATGGTAACCAATGTCGTTAGTATGTGGATGATATAGTTGATAACCTTTGCTTTTAGAGCTATAGCAAACAAAAATACATTTCACTACTTTATCATCCAATTTCCAACATTGTTCTCCAGGCATTAATGCATATGCTACACAACCAAAGACACACAAATGAGCAACAGATGGCTTATGAACATGCCATGCCTCATATGGAGTGATCAATTGTAGTGCTTTGGTGGGACACCTATGAAGTACATATGCTCCACACATAACAACCTTAAGCTAGAAGCTATGTCATAAAGCCTTACTTTTGACCATACACCTCCCCATTTCCATGAGAGAAATGTTATTTCTTTCAACAACTCCATTTTTTGAGGTGTATATGACACTGTACACTAATGTTTTATCCCATGCTCAGCCAGAAATGAATTAAAATCAGAAGACATGTATTCCCCCCTTGATCAGGATGGAGGGTGCCCGATTTATATGTTGAAAAATTTTCAATTATAGCAAAGAATTGTTTGAAGCATATACACACTTCGGACATTTCTTTCAATGGATACACCCATGCATGCCTGTAAAAATCATCAATAAGTCACAAAATGAAGGTAGTTCCCAAGTGAAGGTGTCTACATAGGACCACATACATTAGTGTGATCAAGCTACAATTTATGAGGAGCTCGAACTAAACCATCTTTTGGGAAGTTAGAATGCTACATTTTTTCCAAAATATAGCCTTCACAAACATGTTTACAAGGTGCCTCAAGTTTGGTTAGAGAGATGAGCATTTCAGATTTTTGCAAACAAAGCAAACTAGCAAAATTTAGATGATGAAAGTGTGCATGCCAAAGCTTTGCATTTGACATAGTGTGAGAATCTTGAACTGCACATGCTAAATCATTCTAGATTTGACATAGCCTATTATTTTATGCAATCCACAACATAAAATGCCATAAGTAATAATAAAATCATATTTTGAAAGATCAAGAACTATATATCTGACATCAACAAATTTTACAACCAAGAAAATCTTGGCTAATGTTGAATTGACAATAGATTTTTCTGTTGGAGTTTGAGGTATGCGGAAGCATGCAAACAACACAAGGAAGAAGAAGAAGCTTGAAGCACAACACACAATATTGAATACATTACCACTAGAATGTAAAAAGATAAGTAGCCCATTAGGATAATAGGCGTATATACAAGCCGGGGGGGAAAACCTCCTAAAGAGGGAAAAAAGTTCCCTGACAGTCCTAGAGTGTTCACACACATCACTACCTAAATATATTGGAAAATCCCCCTTGGGAGTGATGTGGTGAACCAGGAGTTGGCACTCATGTATAAGGAAGTGCCATGCTACGTGGAATCAATCCACAAAAGGAAGTAAGCCCAAAGCTTTGGAGGAAGCTTCAAACTTCTCCCTAGGCAGAGCCTTTGTGAAAAGGTCTGCAATGTTCTCCTATGTGGGCACATATGCCAAACTGATATGTCCAACAGAGAACCTCCCACTCACATAATGATAGTGCACCTCAATGTGCTTAATACAAGCATGGAACATAGGGTTGTAAGAAAATAACAGCACAACGGAATAGACATGTAGACAGAGTTGAGAGAAAAACGCAGACAAAGATAGACGAAGACTGAGAGATAGAGAACTCAAATTCTCATATTGCCGAGCATAATGCAATTACAATGATGTTGCCCACCCGTGCACTCCCAATGTGGAGCTTAGATGGTGATCTAGAGAAACTCTGGATGAAGGGCTTACTAGTGCGCAATACTATGTAAAGCTCAACCTGGCCGTGCTTATATAGCTTTTACAAGGCGGTTCGGTATAGATAAATCTAGTCGAGAGATACAAAATAGTCGGTAAAATATATGATCCAACAATATCTCCACAACCAAAAGTCCTACCGTCTTGGCCCTATGGGCTGGGGGATAGGCCCCCCGAACCCTCCCAAAAGGGGGCAAGCCCCCCTTTGCACTCCCCCCATTAAGGGTCTATGGGGAAACCGTGCGATGCCACAAGGCCTTTATTTTCACCTTAGATGGCAACCCAATGGCTTGGAAGTTTATGCTCTACCTAACCTAATGGCTAGGCTCACAAAGATCATCTACAACCATCAATGGTCACAGATAGACCTCATCTAACTTGGAAGTTAGGGTTCCACAAATGTTCGGGCTCTCATAATGAGGGCCTTACAACTTAGAGCACCATGGATCACTTATGATCACATGAGGGTGGAGTATTGAACATATCTAACAAGGGTTCCTCGCAACTTCCAATGCGCTATGATTGTAAGTGAAGATGGTGGTGGCGGAAGAATGAACAACACCCAAATCAACCATAAGGTGTGTGAGCCACACACACTCAATAGTCATTGTGAAAGCTACCCTATACTCAACCTCACAACTAGAAGTGGCCATAGTAGGCTCCTTCTTTCTCAACCAAGATATGCATGAGCTACAAAGCATGAAGCAAAAACCACTAGTGGACACATGAGTGTCATAGCAATGAGACCAGTTCGAGTCAGAAAAAGCATGTAAATCAGGTGGTAGTGATCCCCCCTTGGGATAAAACAATCCAACTAGATGGGTACTACTCAAGTAGCGAAAGATGAGCTTAATTGCCTACCAATGCTTGACATCTGGACAATGCATAAACATGCTCATCTATGAGACAACAAACTCAATATCTGGCAGAGTAATGCATAAGTAAATCAAGCATCCAACAACTTGCTGATAGAGAACAAAATCAAATGCATCTCCAGCATCATGAAGACTCAATTGTAAACTTGTCTCCATAGGAGTGGCAATAGGTTTGCAGTCTTCAAGGCCAAAATGCTGCAATAATGTGTCAATATATTTTGTTTGACACAAATCTATTCTGCCATCAACTTGCATAAACTAAATGCCCAAATAATGATGCAAATGCCCCAAATCTGACATCTCAAATGAGGCATGCAAGTCAGCCTTAAAATCAGCAATATGATTGTCACGAGGATCAGTGAGCAACATGTCATCAACGTACACAAATATTATTAGAAGCACATGATTTGCACGCTTAATGTATAAGGTGCTCTTAGTTGGACTATTCTCAAATGTGTGTGCAATTAGGTAGGCATGTATCTTTCCATAGCAAGCATGTGGTGCTTGCTTCAAACCATATAATGCCTTTTTCAACATGCACACTTGGTTTTCATGCCCATTTTGCACAAAGCCATGGGGCTGAAAAACATACACTTGTTCATGCAACTCACCATTCAAAAATGTAGTTTTAATGTCCAACTAATGTACATTCCAACCACGATGAGCTGCAAGTGTAGAGATTCTACGAATGGTAGTCATTCGGCAAGTAGGAGCAAAGGTCTCATCAAAATCAATGCCTCTTTCTTGAGCATAACCCTTTGCAACAAGCCTAGTCTTATACCTGTCAATTGTTCCATCAAGCTTACACTTCAGCTTGTATACCCACTTAGTGCGAATGGGCTTCTTGCCAAGAGGAAAATCAAATAAGGACCAAGTACCATTCTTCATTATAGCACCATATTCAGATTGCATAGCAGCCATCCAATTTTTAAAATTTTGTGCTTCATCAAACAAAATAGGCTCATTCTCATCACAAAGACTAGAGGAAGCCATACCATAGCAATATGATGCAAAACAAGCACTATGAGAGCCATAATGAGTACGATATGACAAAGGTGCATCTAATTTGTTGTCAAACAAAGTATACACTAGCCATTTTGGCAAAGTATTTGCTTCTTCAATATTAGTTCTCTCATCAACAAGTGCATCATGTAAATCTGCAACAGAAATGGAATGATTTGCATCATCACATGAAACCTATAAAGGTTGAGAACTTGCCTCATTAGGACCAGGACTGGATTATCCACCTATAAAAAGAGGAAGCGAAGTGTCATACATGTCTTTGGAGCTAACTGATGTCTCCTTAGTACATGAAAGTAATGGCTGAATAACATCATCCACAAAAACAACATCACGGCTAACCGAAATGCATTTAGTTTGTGGACGATACAGATGATAGTGTTTGCTTTCAAAAGTGTACCCAACAAAAATACATTTAAATGCTTTATCATCCAATTTCCTACATTGTTGTTTAGGCACTAATGCATATGCCAGACAACCAAAAACATGCACATGAGCGATAGATGGATTATGCCCGTGCTAAGCCTCATATGGAGTGATAGAGTGCAATGCTTTAGTGGAATGCCTGTTAAGTACATATGTTGCACACATAACAACCTGAGGCCAAAAATTATGTGGTAAAGCCTGACTCTTAACCATACACCTCACCATCTCCATGAGTGGCTTGTTCTTTTGTTCACCAACTCCATTCTATTGAGGTGTATATGGCACTATACATTGATGTTTTATCCCATGTTCAACAAGAAATGCATTAAAATCAGAAGATATATATCCCCCACCGTCAATCAAAATGAAGGGTGCCCATTTTACATGATGACAGATTTTCAGCCAAAACTAGAAATTGTTTAAAGCACATAAACACTTCAGACTTTGCTTTCAATGGATATATCCATGCATGCCTAGAAAAATTATCAATGAAAGTCACGAAATAAAGATAGTTTCCAAAAGAGGGTGTCTTCATAGGACCACAGACATCACTTTTAACAAGCTGAATTTTTTGAGTAGCTCCAACTAAACCATCTTTTGGGAATGATGAATGCTGCATTTTGCCCAAAATATAGCCTTCATAGACATGTTTACCAAGTGCCTCAAGTTTGGGTAGAGAGGACACCGTTTCATATTTTTGCAGGCATAGCAAACTAGCAAAAGTCAGATGACCAAAGCATGCATGCCAAAGCTTTGCATCTGACAAAGCCTAAGAATCATGTAATGCACATGCTCAATCATTCACAGATTTTTCATAGTCTATGATCTTATAAAGCCCACGATGTAAAACTCCAGAAGCAATAATGACTTTTCCATTTGACATATCATGAACTGTATGTGTCATTAACAAATTTCACAACCCAGCCAATCTTGGCTAAAGCTGAAAATGATAACAAATTCTTCTTGATCCCGGGCACAAATAAAGCATCCGATAATGTAAAAGAACTGCCATTTACATAGTCAAAATGATCTTACTGACTCCCTTGACACGATAAGAGGAGTTGTTGGCACATGTGATAGTATTCCCTATAGGGGAAGGCTCAATTGAAGTGAAGAAACTATGTTGCGAGGTGATATGTTTGGTTTCCCCACTATCAAAGTACTAAACATCTGAGTCTACTACAGACATACACTACTCATGAGAGATGGGTCAAAACTGGAAACAATAGTAAACACCCATTCTTCATTCCACACAAGATTAGCAGACTCTATTGTCGATGTAGAGGCCGCTGCAAAAACCATTACATCTTCTTTTGCAGCAAGTTTTGGACAACTCTTTATGGCATGATCATTTGCTTTACGATATTTGCTAAACAATTTCTTCTTTTCTGTTATCTTCTCGTCTCTGTCATACTTCTTTGATTGTGTAGAATTAGCAAAATTCTGATTACTAGTAGAAGAGCTTCATTTACCTTTGCCCTTCTGCCTAGCCAGGAAAGCTTGATCTGCAACACACATAATGGACCTGTTCTGCCTAGATTGATCTTCCTGCAACAGAACAGAGACTAACTCCTCAAATGTCAAGGCATTTGTATTGACTTTCATCATCAAACAAAGAGTAGAAGCAAAACTCTGATATGAATTAGGCATTCAGAATAGTCTGCACAAGTGAACTGTCAGGCAAGACTTCATCAACATAAAAAATCAATTGTTCCTTCAAATCTTTGATCTTTGTCAAAAAACTATCCATGGAATCTCCTTCATTCATGTGCTCACTCTCCAACTATTTTCAGAGGTAAGCAACACGAGCCTCATCCCTTGCCTGGTATAAAGTGGTAAGTGTATCCCAAGCATCATTCGTTGTTCTACAAGAGCGAATGTGAGGAATAATGAAACATTTGATAGACAAGGCTATCAATGCATATGACTGAGCATCTCGACCATCCCAATGAATTTGTTATGTAGTAGGTGGAGCAGGAACCGCAGTAGAAACAGGAACATGAAGAATGTCATTATCTTCAACGCCGTCTTCATCACCTTCAACAACTCTGCTTGCAGATATAATAGGATGTTTTTCAACACCCTGGACAATATTCCACAGTCCTTTTGTAGCCAATACATGATACATCATATAAGCCCATAATGTGTAATTGGTACCATCCAACTTATCCTCAATAGCCAACATACGGAATACATCACTACTTTCAACCATGGCCACTGACTAAAATACCCTGATGTAGAAAAATGACTATATCTAAAAAAGTTGAACAGAATTACCCTATTGAGTTTCGCTAAACTTGTAGTAGACTTTGAGATGCTTATACTGGCGAACCAAAACCTGTATATATCTTTGGCAAAAAAGACAAAATTGTATGCAAAAGCACTATGATAGTGCGTTCGGAGACCAAAACAAGCTCAGATCGTGATTTTGGCATCATAAAGTGAAGCCATTTTAAACTCCTAATCACCTTGATTATGCTCACCAATTTTCACGCAATTGCTGTGACAAGAGGGGTGTCAAGGATGCCCTAGATGAAGTGGCGACATACTCTGATACTAATTGTTAGATTTTGAGGTTTGCGAAAGCATGCGAACAACACAAGGAAGAAGAAGAAGCTTGAAGCACAACACACAATATTGAATGTATTACCACTAGAATGTACAAAGATAAGTATCCCATTAAAGTAATAGGCATATATACAATCCATGGGGAAAAAACCTCTTAAAGAGGAAAAAAAGTGCCCCGGTGGTCCTAGAGTGTTCACACACATCACTACCTAAATATATCAACATCTTTTTGATCCCTGGTACATATAAAGCATCTAAAAATGTGAAAAAGCTACCAGCAGAACTAGTTAGAATGATCTTACCAACTTCGATGATAGGATAAGATGAGTTTTTAGCACATGTGATAGTATTCCCTATGGGGATAGACTCAAGTGAACTGAAGAAACTGCACTACTAGCTAATATGTTTGGCTACCCCACTATCAAAGTACCAAACATCAGAATCTACTATAGACATACACTACTCATGAGAAGATAGCTCATAGTTGTAAACAATAGTAAATGACCATTCTTCATTCTGAACAAGGTTAGCATAATCTGTTTTAGGTGTAGAGGCCTTTGCAACAACCATTCCAACCTCTTTTTTCTTTGCCTCTTTTACAACCAATTTAGGACAAATCTTTCTGACATGATCATTTGCCTTACAATATTTTCGGAATTGTTTCTACTTTTCTACTTTCAACATTTTTGTCTTGCTTCTTTGACTTTGCAACATTATCAAATTTTTACTTAGTAGTAGATGAGCTCCATTTGCCTTTGCGTGTTTGACTAACTAAGAAAACTTGATCTACAACATGCATAATTGACTTGTTCTCCCTAGATTGATCTTCTTGCAACAAAACATAGAATAACTCCTCAAACGTTAAGGCATTTGGATTGCCTTTCATCATCAATTGAAGAGTAAAAGGGGAACTCTGATATGAATATCGAAGACTGTTAAGAACAATTCACACAACTAAACTCTCTCACAAGATTTCATTAGCAAAAATCAATTGCTCCTTCAAATATTTTTTCTTGGTTAAAAAATTTTCCATAAAATCTCCTTCTTTCATATGCTCACTCTCCAACTATTTTCAGAGGTAAGCAACGCGATCCTCGTTTCTTGCTAGGTACAATGTTGTAAAAGTATCCCAATAATCTTTCATTTCTCTTGAAGGAGTTAATATGAGGGATAATGGCACATTTGATAGACAAGGTTATCGATGCATGTGCTTGTGCATCTCTGCCATCCCATTGAAGTTTCTCTATAGCAGGTGCAACAAGAGCAGCAGCATGACCAGGAAATTGAAGATCATCATCTTCAAATCCATATGCATCACCATCAATAATTGTATTTGCAAGTGTAGTAGGACATTTTTCAATACCCTACACAATATTCCACATCCATGTTGCTCTCAATACATGAGGCATCATATATGCCCACAATGGGTAATTAGTACTATCCAACTTATCCTCAACAATCAAAATACAAAATACATCATTGGTTTCAGCAATGGCTAGTGACTAAATACCTTGATGCAAAAGAATGGCTATATCTGAAAAAGTTGAATATAAACAACTTATTAAGCTCTACTAAACCTGTTGCTGACTTCGAAACCTTGGACTAGCGAACCAAAACTTGTTTACATATCTGGCACAAAGGATAAAATTTCTTGCACAGTCTCTATGATAGTACATTTGAAGACCAAAACGAGCTCAAATCAAACTTTTGGTGCCACATAGCGAATTTGTTTTAAGCTCCTATCACCTCGAGTATGCTCATCAAATTTTGTGTGATTCTGATATTATAATTGGAGGGGTGTTGATGACACCCTAAATGAAGTTGCGATCTCTCTGATACCAATTGTTTGAGTTCAAGGTCTATGAAAGCGCACAAATAACACAAGGAAGAAGAACCTTAGAGCACAACACAATAAAAAAAGTATTTCCAAGTGAATGTACAAAGATAAGTGACATGTTAGGGTTATATCCATATGTAAAAGCCAGAGAAAAAAACCTCATAAAGAGGGGAAAAAGTGACTTGGTGGTCCTAGATGTGTTCACACACATCAATACCAAAATATATCAACAAATCCAAGAAAATTGGATGAGTATGGAAATGAAGTCCCAAATTAATTGGACTCAATGGATTCATAGGTATCCATCCAGATAACATTGGGACAAAACATCAAGAGTAAATATATATGGCAGGTGTTGAGTAGGTCAAAGTGATGACTTTGCAAGTGATGCACAGGCGGTGCACAAGTGCAAAATGGTGCACAGGTGGTGTACATGGCCAAGAACATGGATGCACAAGTAGTGCAAAAATAGTTTGTTCACAATGGTTTTGCAGAAAAAGCTGAATGTAGGTTAAAAAATGGTCTTTTTGAAGGATTTTCAAGGCGTTTAAACTATTATGAAAGGTCCAGGTAAACCCTCCCTTATGCACACATTTTGGAGAAATAAACGTCAAAAAAGGAAAAGATAAGAAGTGGAGACTGTATGTAAGAATATATATGTGGACCCCATTTAAAGTTTTGTTTTTCATAAAGTCACTACATGACAAAATAGACATTTTTTGGTCTGTTACATGAAGAAGTTCTTGGGACATCAAAGTGAGCACCAAGATAGACAAGTAGTTGAAGTGACATACTAACAACAATCAACAGACAACAAAGGATTATCATTGTTGGACTAAGGAGATAGAATAAGGAGCAAGAGGATAGTCTACAAAGGGAGCAAGAGAGAGTAGGACATAGTAGAATAGTGTGTGTGTGTGTGTGCGTAGAGAAGCAAAGTGTGCAAAGAGAGAGACAAATGTGCAAAGAAGGTGATAAGGTATGTAGAGAGAGTGCACAGAGATCAACCAAGAGAGCAAGTAGGGTGTGACAAGGTAGCATCAAGGAGGTGCTACACGTTGATGGAGAAGTGATGCATCCTTCAACCTTATTGTGCTTGGGTGCAAGGAGTGCACAAGGGCAAGCTACTAGACAAGGTGGAGGACCGACATAGAGGAGGTTGACTATGTAGGTAAGTGCGATATTTTGTATACTTATGTGTCTGATTGTTTGCATTAATTGCTATTCACAGAGAACACTTTTGTCTCATCCTAGGCAAAACTATTGTATTCTTTATTGTTAATCAAGACACAGAGGCTTTCAATGCAATTGTCTTTCTTCTTCTTCTCCATTCTTCTCCTACAAACACTCAAGCACCTTTCAGCTAAAGAATCCCCCAACAAAATTTAGCACGCCCGATGGGACAAGGCTACTTGAGCATAGCAGAACCAATATTACAAAGTGAAGAAGAAGTGCAAAGGTGTCAACATCGATGCAAAATTCAGACCATAAGTTTTGTAGATTATTGATGAAAACTCCACTTCCACTCTATTGCAAAATCTATTACCATGAATGGGAGTAAAGCTATTGATGAAGCCCCCCTTACAAATTATAAGACTTTTTGACTCATAGTAACTATTAAAGGGCATCATTTGCTAGGAGTAATAGTAACTTGATGCCTAAACATACTATGGAAAAGCTTGGACTCCAACCATCAAGACTAGCCAACTTCATTATAACATTGCCCATCAAAGCAAAGTAAGACTAATGGGAATGTTTCGATGAGTCCTATTGAGGTACAAGGTACCCTCTTTACTTTGGACTTTTTTGTCTTAAGATGGAGGCTTTCCTATGTTGATTGGGAGACCTTGGCTAAGGCATGCAAGTGTTGTACATGATTGTGGAAAGGATTCTATGTGAGTACAACATGAACAGAAGGATCTTAAATAGATATACTTGTTGTACATTCTGGCCTGGCTTCAAGTGGGAAACTCATTCTCTTGTTATGGATTTTTTCCAAATGACTTGAGTACAAAAGGAGTTTATGAAGACCAAGAGGAGATCCTAGAGGTTGTTGGATTGGGTGAACTAGTGACATGCCATAGAAGAGGGAAGAAAACTCCTCTTAAGTGCAAAATAGATGAAGCTGATCTAAATATGAAAAAGGAATCTACCTGCAAGGTAAAACAATTTGTTGAAGATATTTCTTTTTCCCATTCATGAAATCCCTATAGGGTGGATGCAAGAAAAGGAGGAGCTAATTGATATCCAAAGTACTCCTGCATATGAGACCCACTCTATGTGGGATAAAGCATTGATGGATAGGAACCCTATCAAAGAAATTCAAATAGGAACCAAGGAAAATGCTTATCCTACATTAGTGGCTACCTGGTTGTGGAGTTATCCATAGATGCTTTCAAAGGTAACATTTTTTATGAAGACTTATATTTGCATGGCATTTAAAAGATTTAGGAGTACTGACAAGTTTTGGGGAACACAAGATCCCATTGATTGAAGGAGCCAAACTAGTAAGGGGGAAAAACTATATATTAAATCCAAAGTATGCTAAGGTTCTACCTAGAAATCCAAAAAATGAAGGATATCAGAATTATCATTCTAGTGGAGCATTCATAGTGGATATCTCCCATGGTTATAGTACCCAATAAGCATACAAACAAAATCCGAATATGTGTGGATTTTAGATCACTGAACAAGATAACAATTCCGGATGGGTTCCCTATGCCTTTTGCAAAACATGAAGAAGTGGTTGGACATACACTATACAACTTCATGGATGGATTTAGTGGGTACAACCAAATATCCATCCACCCTAAGGATAGGGAAAAGACAACCTTCATTAATCCTTGGGGCACATATGTTTATGTCAAGATGGCTTTTGGGCTCAAAAATGACCTAGCCACTTTCAATAGAATAGTGAACCTTTTTTTGGACCTTTGCTTTTGGAGGCTCTATGAATTTTTATGGATGATTTTTCATCCTTCTCAAGTATTTGCACCAATACTCCTATAGAATTCTTAAATGATAATTTGGTCTAATTATAATAGGTTTTTAATCAAGTTTGAGAGACAAAATTGAAGTTGAACCCTAATAATTATCACTTTCTTGTGACAGAAGGCACTCTCCTGGGACATGTGGTATCTTTTGCAAAAGGTATGGCCCCTGACCCAGATGAAATCATAGCCATATTAAGGTTACCAAGCCTAAATCACCAAAATAACTTCAAAGCTTTTTGGGCCATATTGATTACCACAGAAGAGTCATTAAAAATCTATGTAGATATATCTAGACCATTGGCTAAGCTTACACGAAAAGAAGTCCCATTCAAGTGCGATAATGAAGAGGAAGTAGCTTATCAAACATTGAGATCCAAGCTCGTGGTTGCACCAATTCTTGTTACATGTGATTGGTCAAAGTTTCATGTAGATGCAAGTTCCTATGCAATGGGAGTAGTCTTGACACAACATAGTGAAGATTATAAGCTGGATAGGCCGATTTAGTATGCAAGTGAGATTTTGACTAAAGCAGAGAAAAATAGTCCCAGAGAGAGGGATGCCTTAGTAATGGTATTTGTTGTCCAGACAACCACTACTTGCTAGGGGTAAAATTCATCATAATTATTGATCATCAACCACTCATGTATCTATTAAACAAGCCAGTACCAACAAGTAGAGTATGTAGGTGGCTTCGTTTATTTCAAGAATTTGATCTGACTATAGTACATAGACCAAGCAAGGAAAATTTCATGGCTAATCATCTATCTAGGATTAGCCTAAAGGAGCAAGAAATTGGAGTGGAAGATGAATTTCCAAATGCTGAGTTATTCTTTGTTAAGGTGCAAGGATTGTATGGTGATATCAAAGGTTTTCTCACGAATGGTAAGTATCAAGATAAAGCCAATTATGTGCAAAGAAAGAGGCTGCTAATCAAGAGGAGGCTTTTTATGTTTATGGAAGGAAAACTATAGAAATATGGTAAGGATAATCCTCTTAGGAGGTGCATGGAAGAAGAGGTGGCAAGGCACATCCTTGAAACTGCACAGGAAGGACCAAGTGGTGGGCACCTCCCCATCCATATTATGAGTCATAGAATTCTTGATGCTTGCTTATGGTGGCTTACATTATTCAGAGATGTAGATGAAAGGGCTCAAGCATGTGATGTTTGTCAAAGGTGTGGTCCAAAACCCACAAAACAGAGACACAATCCATTAGTTGTCTCCACATCATGGTAACCATTTGAGAAACGGGGGCTAGATTTTATAGGGTCCATCTATTTCACATCCTTTCCAAGAAAGGAGAAGTATTTGTTGGTTGCCATTGACTATGCAACTAAGTGGGCCGAGGCTATTGCTTCTCATGATTGCACAACCCAAACAATTGCTAATTTCTTGTACATCAACATCTTTTGTATATTTGGTTGTCCACTTGAAATCTGCATGGATCAAGGGACACACTTTGTTAACAAAGTTTTGTATGAAGATTTTAACAATACAAGATTCTACATCATACTTCCTGTGAATATTATCCAAGGGCAAATGGAGAAGAAGAATCCATGAATAAAGTATCGATTGCTATGCTCATAAAGGAATGTATGTTACAACCCACTTCTTGAAAATAAAGGACCTTCGGTCTTCTAAGACTCCATGGCAATATACAAGGATCGTATAAAAATAGAATTTTGATTTTATTTCAAGATATCCAAGATAAATACCTGTATCAAGGCAGACTTGTATTCGTGAGTGGTTTTCCTAGGCCAAAATTAGTCACTCCTAGGTTCATTAATCATCAATAAAAAACTCCTCAAGACTCATATTCTTTGAAACCAACGCATGAAACTTTCAATATATAGTGGATGAGATTTCATTGGAGAGTTTTCCAAACAAGGAACTAAGCATGATTTGACTTCTTTAATCTGTAGCTTCAAGCAATCAAGTCACGAATCTATGCAAGCAGTAGAAAGACGTTTATATGTAGATAGATTTCAATCTAAAGAAATTCCACTAGAGAGTAAGTTGATCTCTCTATTCTTAGAGGGGTTGACTAATGGATATTTATGCTTGTTAGTGTACATTCAAAGGCTCAATGTCTTAAATGAATGTATTAAAGAATGGATGGTCTTAGAGGATCATTTAGCTAGAGAATCGAAAATTTCACCATCAGATACAAAGAGTGAAGCTTCTGCTTCTTTGAGTTCAATGAAATCTTCATTGGAAGATCTTGTGGATATGATAATGAAAAAACTTCAAATAGATTAGGAAAAAGAGCAACATAAAATGCCATAAGACTAGAAACCACAATCTCTTAGGACATTGAAGCACAAGAATGGGGATCATCCTACTTACATGTGCAATAAGGTGGAAAGGTACACATCACTAGATTATAACATACCACCTCAACATCAGTACTAGCAAGAAAAGTACAAAGAGACATCACATTACCAACCTAGGCATATGTTGATATATTTTGGTATTGATGTGTGTGAACATACTAGGATTGTTCGGGCACTTTTTTCCCTCTTTAGGAGGTTCCCCCGACTCATCACTTATCTTTTGTACATTCACTTGGTAATACATTCAATATTGTGTGTTGTGCTCTACACTTCTTCTTCTTCTTTGTGTTGTTCACATGCTTCCATAGACCTCAAACTCCAACAATTGGTATCCGAGAAGGTCCCCACTTCATCTAGGGCATCATCGACACCCCGCTAGTCATAGTCTCAGAATTGCATGAAAATTGGTGAGCATAATCAAGGCAATTAGGAGTTCAAAATAGCTTCTCTATGTGGTGTCGAAATTTGGATCTGAGCTGGTTTCCGCCTCCAAATGCACTATCATAGTGCCTCTGTAGGCAATTTCATCCTTTTGTGCAAAACATATATATAGGTTTTGGTTCATTAGTACAAACACCTCAAAGTCTACTACAAGTTTAGCAGAGCTCGACAAGGTAGTTTTGTTCAACTTTTTGAGATACAATCATTTTTTTTTGCATCAAGGTATTTTAGTTAGTGGCCATGATTGAAAACAATGATGTATTCCGTATGTTGGTTGTTGAGGACAAGTTGGATGGTACCAATTACACATTGTGGGCATATATGATGCATCATGTATTGGTTGTAAAAGGACCGTGGAATATTGTGCAAGGTATTGAAAAATGCCTTGCTACACATCCAAATACAGTTATTGAAGGTGATGTAGATGGTATTGAAGATGATGCCTTCAGGTTCCTGTTTGTGTTGCGGTTCCTACTGCACCTATTGTGGAGCAACTTCGTTGGGATGGTAGAGATGTTGAGGCACATGCATTGATAGCTTTGTTTGTCAAACATGCCATTGTCCCTCATATTCGCTCTTTCAAAACAACAAAGGATGCTTGGGATACACTTACCACTTTGTTTTAGGCAAGAAATGAGGCTCCTGTTGCTTACCTTTGAAAACAATTGGAGAGTGAGCATATGAATGAAGGAGACTCTATGGACAATTTTTTGACAAAGATCAAAGATCTAAAGGAATAGTTGATTTCTACATATGAATTCTTACCAGATAGTTCACTTGTGCAGACTGTTCTTAATGCTCTTCTTGATTCATATAAGAGTTTTGCTTCTACTCTTTACTTGATGATGAACTGTGTGAATGATGCAGCTCAAAAATTCTCAGGCTATCTCAGATGCAAAACTTTGGCATGCATGCTTTGGTCATCTAAATTTTGCTAGTTTGTTACGACTGCAAAAATCTGAAATGGTGTCCTCTCTACGCAAACTTGAGGCACCTAGTAAACATGTGGTTGAGTATTCTAGGAAACATTCAGTGCTGCTCCTTCCCAAAAGATGTTTCAATACAAGCTATTTAGAAATTGTAGCTTATTCATAGTGATGTCTATGGTCCTATACAGACCTACCTTTACTTTGTGACCATTATTGATGATTTTTCCATGCATGCATGGGTGTATCCATTGAAAGAAAAGTTTGAAGTGCTTATATGCTTCAAAAAAATTCTATTTTTGGTTGAAAATATGCTAGCATGTAAAATGGGAACCCTCCATTCTGATCGAGGGGGGGAATACATGTCTTTTGATTTTAATGCATTTCTAGCTGAATGTGGGATAAAACATCAGTGTACAATGCTATATACACCTCAACAAAATGGAGTTGTTGAAAGAAAGAATAGGTTTCTCATGGAGATGGCGAGGTATATGGTCAAAAGTCAAGCTTTACCACATAGCTTCTGGCTTGAGGGTTTTATGTGTGTAGCCTATGTACTTAATAGGTGTCCCATCAAAGCATTGCAATCTATCACTCCATATGAGGCTCGACATGGTTCTAAGCCATCTATTGCTCATCTGCATGTCTTTGGATTTTCTAGAACAACAATGCAAAAAATTGGATGATAAAGTAGTAAGATGTATTTTTGTTGGGTACAATTCTAAAAGCAAAGGCTATCATCTATATCATCCACAAACTGAATGCATTTTGTCTAGTCATGATGTTGTTTTTGTGGAAGATGCAATTTAGCCATTATTTTCAGTACTAAGGAGACATCAATTAGCTCCAAAGATGTGTATGACACTTTGCTTCTTCTTTTTATAGGTGGACAGTTGTGTTGGTCCAAATGAGGAAATTTCTTAGTCTTTACAGGTTCCATATGATGATGTAGATCATTCCATTTCTAATGCAAATTTACACGATGCACTTATTGATGAGAGGATTGATATAGAGGAGGGAAAAAATATGCCTAAATGATTGGCGCATACTTTGCGAGATAGAAAATTAGATGCATCTCTATCATATTGTACTCATTCAAACTCTCATAGTGCTTTTTTGCATCAGATTGCTATGCTATGACTGCCTCTAGTCTTTGTGATGAAAATGAGTCTGTTTCTTTTGATGAAGCACAAAACTCGCAAAATTGGATGGTTTTTATGCAATCAGAATATGATGCAATTATGAAGAATGGTACATCGTTTATATGTGATTTTCCTCTTATAAAAAAGGCCATTGGTAATAAATGGTTATACAAGCTAAAACATAAGCCTAATGGAACAATTGATAGGTATAAGGCTATGCTTGTTGCAAAAGGTTATGCTCAAGAGAGAGGCATTGATTTTGATGAGACCATTGCACCCACTTGTCGAATGACCACCCTTTGTAGCGTTTGTGCACTTGTAGCTCATCATGGTTGGAATGTACATCAGTTGGACATTAAAACAACATTTTTGAATGGTGTCTTAATGAAGAAGTGTACATTTTTCAACCCCATGGTTTTGTGCAAAAGGGCAAGAAAACAAAGTGTGTAGGTTGAAAAAGACATTATATGGTTTGAAGCAACCACCACATGCTTGGTATGAATAGATACATGCCTACTTGATTGCACATGGTTTTGAGAATAGTCCAACTAAGAGCACCTTCTATGTTAAGCATGCAAATGATGTGCTTCTGATCATTGTTGTCTAGGTTGATATCATGCTACTCATTGGTCCTAATAAGAAGCATATTGCTGATTTTAAGGCTGATTTGCATGCCTCATTTGAGATGTCAAGTTTGGGGCATTTGCATAATTATTTGGGCATTCAATTTATGCAAGTTGATGGTGGAATAGCTCTATGTCAAACAAAATATATTGACACACTATTGCAACGTTTTGGCCTTGAAGACTGCAAACCTATTGCCACTCTTATGGAAATAGGTTTATGGTTGAGTCTTCATGATGCTAGAGATGCATTTGATGTTGTTCTATATTAGAAGGATGTTGGATGCTTGATTTACTTATGCATAACTTGGCCTAATATTTAGTTTTGTGTCTCTTAGATGAGTAGGTTTATGCATTGCCCAAGTGTCAAACATTGGTAAGTAGTAAAGCCCATCTATTGCTACTTGAGTGGTGCTCGACTACTTGGATTGTTTTATCCAAAGGGGGGATCACTACTCTGAGATTTACATGCTTTTTCTAACTTTGACGGGGCAGGTTGCTATGACACTCATTTGTCCACTAGTGGTTTTTGCTTCAAGCTTGGTAGTTCATGCATATTTTGTCTGAGCAAGAAGTAGCCTATTGTGGCCACTTATAGTTGTGAGGCTGAGTATAGGTTAGCTTTCACAATGATTGTTGAGTGTGTGTAGCTCAAACACCTTTTGGCTAATTTGGGTGTTGTTAAGTCTCCTTCCACCACCATCTTCACTGATAGTCAGAGCACATTGGCAATTGCGAGAAATCCTGTGTTCCATGCTCACACAAAGCACATTGAGGTGCACTATCATTATGTCAGGGAGAGGTTCTCTATTGGAGATATCAATTTGGCATATGTGCCCACACAAGATAACATTGTAGACCTTTCACAAAGGCTTTGCATTGGGAGAAGTTTGAAGCTTTCCGCAAAGCTTTGGGCCTACTTAATTTTGTGGATTGATATCTTTCCACATAGCTTGGCACTTCCTTGTACATGAGTGCCAGCTCCTTGTTCACCGCATCACTCCCGGGGGGGATTTGTTGATATATTTTGGTAGTGATGTGCGTGAACACTGCTGACTTGGAAATTGTCTGATCTCATTTGGATTTATGCATGACATAACCTTGGTGGGGATTTGTTTTTTCAAAGAAAAAATATGTGTTTCACCAAATATTCTTGGGGATTTTGTTTTTATGAATGTGCAGAAGACTTCAAGGACATGGCAGTGGAGTAAAAGGGGATTAATTCCTCTTGGCAGAGGGGATATGTCCCATGAAAGTTCACATTTGTGGTTTTTCTACATGAATTTTTTGGGAAAAAGGAAAATACATGTTTTTTGGGAGGGGAGCTCTCTTGCTTCCAAAAGACAACGGGAAGGGATTTGAGTTTTTGTGCTCATAGAAAAAAAGGGGGAGGGAGACTAGAGTAGAGGACGGCCACCAACAGGGCAATAGTCGACTGATTCTCTCTCTCTCTCTCTCTCTCTCTCTCTCTCTCTCTCTCTCTCTCTCTCTCTCTCTCTCTCTCTCTCTCTTTGTCTCTTTTGTTTTTGGGGGTTTTCTTCTTCGTGTGCTACTAGAAATAGAATCAGAAGGGGGGGGAGAGCAGAGAGGAGCATCCGAGGGAACTGAAGGATCTTCGAGGGGCATGTGGGTGTGTGACAGAGAATAGGAGGGCATCTTGATCGGGGGCATTCAAAGAACACGAGGAGAGAAGGAGTCGAAACAAAAGGGAATCTCTCAAGCTGTTGATTTGTAAGGGAAAAGAATGAGGAAACGAAGTGCAATCGGAAATTGAGGGCAGGGGATTTCGAGGGCTCTCGGCGGGTACCCGACAAGGGAAGAAGGAAGGAGCTTGAGAAGAAAAAAGGAATTTTTTTGGTCAAGTGGGAAGCTCAAAGTCATATAGAGAGTAAGTGAGCATCATCAGTTGTACTGTTTCAAGGATACCACACGTTTGCAGAGGCATATATGAGGAGAATAAACAATCAAAAGTCATCATCATGGAGCTCATTAGGGGAAAAAATGAACCCTGCATGGGCCTTTAGCATTTCATGGCTGTTGTTGAGGATTCAAGGCACCTGTTAGATGACACAGTGCCCTTAATTAAACAATTAAATAAGAAAAGGAAAATGGGAAGAAAATATCTTTCCTATGTTGCAACAACCATCTTTTTTGTCAATGAGGAGCCCGAACCTACACCCATGGACCTACCCCATCTTGTTACTGGGGGTTTTGTAGATGACAAGAAGGAACCCTAGACAGAAGCTCTCAACTTATTAGAAGAGAGTCAAAAAATTTCTAGAGAATTTCCACAAGGAGTAGTGGACAAATTAAAGGAAGCAAGTTCACAGAATAAACCACCCTCCAACTTAGAGCCCGTGGAACCCACTTTACTAGAGGTAGAGATGGAAAGTTTTCAGTTGTACTTGTCGACGGAGAGGAATTTTTGTTCTTGCACGATATTGAGAAGGCATTCGGTCTATGCCTCAATGAATGCCTTAGTATTTTCTGCTCAACCTCGGATGTTCCCATGGACAACACTTCTGACATTATTGAAAAGGCAACAATTCCACTTGGTGATTCAGTTGCAGACACCATGGCATTTGTGTGTATTTTGAGCCATGCCAACCAAGATGCAACTGAAGAAGATCTGGCCGTAGCAAGGGAAATAAATTTGGAGAAGAAGATTCCAACATCCCCTGTTGTGGAGCAAAGTGGCATGGCCCACTCATCGATTCCACTAGATGCAATGGGAAGAGGAGAGGATCAAGATAGGCTTCAAGATGTAAGTATCTAATGACATTTATGGTTGTCTCATATTCAAACAAGATGTATCTATTTAATTTTATGATTGTCTATGTGTAGGAAGCGATTGAAGTGGATAAATTTGCAGCAAGGAGTGGTGGTGACCGTGTTGCCCATGGCCATTGCTCTTCCTTGGCACATTACATTGGAAAATTGCCAAAGGAGGATTTTGTCATAATCCACAAGGAGTTTTCCCCTCAAGGACACTTCATGACTTGGTGTCTGAAAGCCTTGAGCAAAGTTTTGTGCCTATCTACAATGATGCAAGGGACCAATTGTATATTTTTGGTTAGGAAGTCCTTTGCCCTTACTACCCCAGGAGTTATATTTAGAGGAAAAATATTAGGTCAAATAGGAATAGCTTTAGGTTTTGGATTGACAGACTCTCAGTTAATATCCCAATCAGTTTTGACTTACCAATTGTCACTGTCTTTTCAGAGAAGAAAGAATGTAGTGGAGAGGCCCAAGGCCAAGAACCAATTGTAAAAACTTTATAATACCAATTATTGTTTTTCAAATTTCCATGTGTATTGTCTTAATGTTTTTGACAATCTCTTAACTTTTGCACACTTTAATCAGTCTTTTTTCAATCATTCTTGTCATTTATGTTGCCCAAAATGCATGGGATGGCCTAGGAATGCAAAAAAAGGCCTGCCATAGAAACACGAGGATGGGCCATACAAAACTTTTGCAGGGCCCATCCCCACGTTTCTATGGCAGGCCTTTTTTTTGCATTCCTAGGCCATCCCATGCACTAGGTTCCCTATATTGGAAGCCTATGTCCCTCAATTACAACCTAGACTTGGGGAATTGTGGAATACTCTTATGTGCAATAATTAGAGAAAATTTAGACTCCTCTAGGTGCATATAAGCATGCAGCAATAAATAAGTACATTTGAATGTTCATCAACATTGTTAAGCTATTGGTCAGAGGGTTAGAATGCAGTGCACCCTATCTAAGGCCAATCATATGCTCCAATGTGCATGGCATGTGGTTTCATGGCTTACAAATGCAAAAAAAAAAAAGACCTGCCTCAGAAACATGGGGATAGGCCCTGCAAAACTTTTGCAGGGCTCATCCCCGCGTTTCTGTGGCAGGCCTTTTTTTTGGCAATATTTCGCCATTGCATGCATTCTATAGCAAGACCACTTACAAGAAGTACAGTAAAAAGAGTGATCAAACTATGCAAAACACTTCAAAGAGGTACTAGAAAAAGACACCTAGATACATAGGACAAATAGACTTCAAAACATGTACACTATGAGATAAAACTTGGGAGAGCAAATATAAGAAGAAAAAGATTATATTCATCATTTGGGATTTACAAAATATTCATCATTTGGGATAAACAAAAATTTCTCCAAACAAGGGAGTACAAATATTTGTTACGGGTTATTCCCTCTAATTCTTCTAGCTAGTTGCAAATCTTTAGGTTGTATTGTCACTCTCTTTGCATGGATGGCACACATGTTAGAGTCCTCCAACATTGAAATAAGATATGCCTCTGCAACTTCTTGGAGGGCTTCAATGGCTATCCCTTGGATACGAAGTCTAGCGCAATAGCATTGGATCTCTTCCTTCACAACTCTTGCAAATGACCTTTGTGGAATAAGAAGCTCCACAGATTTTTGATAGTGTTGAATCTCTGCAAACGCTCTGGTTAGCTTTCTACATCTTTGCGGTGCTCTTGCATTTGAGGGGATGTTGGGTTGTGGTCATTGTGGTCTAAGACGCAGTTGATAGTTCTTCTTTCTTCTTGGAACATGCCTAGATGGTCGTGCCTCATCATTTACTTCCTCTGCCCGACCTTGCTCTCTTTCTTCATCGGTTGGTCTTTGTCCTTGTCCTGCGGGGAGTGTCTTGCTTCCTTGTGTTACTCGATGGTTCACAGGGATATGATCGTTGTTCCATGGTGGCTCGTTTATACTTTCTTCATCCGAGGAACTCTCTAAATTTGATGTTGTCTCCATCACAACTTGCCTCCGTCCTTGTTGTTTGGGCCTTGCCTTGAGTGGTGTCCTCACTGGGAGCTCATCATCAAATGTGGGAGGGGAATAATTTATTTCTTGTGTTACATCTCTCTCTTGTGAAGCTTCATCCCCCCGCGATGGAATGCTACCAGAGTGTGTCTCTGCACTCGAGTTTCGTCTACAAGAGTGGCTTGTGGTTCGACGCTTCTTGTGGGGTGTCATCCATGTTGGGCGTTGAGTACCTTGCACATGGCTAGGGTAGATGACATGATCCTTTCTAGCAGTCTGCTTTGTGCGTGCCATTCTCTTAGGTTGTAAAGTGGTAAAATGAGGAAGGACACCTTTATTTATAGCCTTTCACTTAAGAATTGGCCTGTTCACATTTAAATGGATAAAAATTAGTTTTAAGACATTAAAAGTATATTCACGAAAACATTAAAATTTTATTTGAAGTGAAAGGAGTTATAAAAACCTTGAAAAGAATAATGCATTTTAAGAGTTTGGAAATTATTTCCAAGCAAAACCCTTGCGGACTCTTTGTGCATGCCATTGGGCATGATGTAGCAGTCCTGATGATGACCTCCACTTCTCTCTTGCAATATCATGTTGTAGCTTTCATGTAATCTTTGCTAGTCGTGACTCACATGCTCGTTCCATTAGATATTTTCTAGCGAATGTCGCACGAACAAACCAGTTGAACATTTCTTCTAAATAGTTTGATTGGAGTAGACCACCCCCATGATGAGTGTTTTTAAAGTAAACACCTCTAGCCCTGTAATGTGACTTCTCCATTCCTTGTGTACTAAAAATGTCCAGTAACCCATATCGATTCATAGAATATGTTCCATGTGCAAAAAGAATATCCTATGCTCTGGTCAATAAGATATACACATGGTGTTTGAGATCAAATAAAAAAATGTAAGCAAAACTTACTATGTAATGTGTAATGTTGATGAAAAATGTTGGAAAGGACACCATGAATATGCACCTTGTTGGCACCAAAATTCAAACAAAGAAAAATGGCTTACATAGACTCAAGCATTGCTAAGAGTGTGATATATATGGAATTACCTCGGGCTATGCAAAAAGCAATCTTTCAAACAAATTTAAACATAATCGATGTACAAGTATGAAAAGTAACTTGTCTTGGAGAAACTATGATTTTAATGAAAATTGAAGGATTCGTTCCTTTAGAAGAACAAATCATATTAGGAAAGAATTAAACAAACATTCTATGACTATGAATTACACCTTAGGATGTGTGTTTATTAATAACAGATGTGTGCATGGAAGGTTATCATTTTGTGATCTGGATTGCATTGCACCTAAAAGAGATTCTCTTATTGCATCTTAGGATTTTGATTCCTCTATGAATTCAATGAACACTTTGTGTGAGGATACTTCCATTAATAGCGAATGTGAGGACTAGTCTCAAGAACATAGAGAGCTGAGGATAATAGAAGAGGAAAAGCCTTCAACAAAAGTTTTGAATTCTACATCTAAGGAAGATTAGGAAAAGGCAACCAGTCATCCTTCACCAAGTGAAAAGGAAAAACAATCTATAAGAAAAATTTGATTGCATTATCAACATCCGTCAACAAAGAATCAACAAGTTTACATCCCTAAGGCTCTACTTCATGTTGAAGTTTGAGGCCTATGGAAGCATGCAAACAACACAAGGAAGAAGAAGAAGCTTGGAGCACAAGACACAATACTAAATGTATTACCACTAGAATGTACAAAGATAAATAAACCATTACGGCTATAGGCATATATACAAGCTCGGGGAAAAAAACCTCCTAAAGAGGGAAAAATGTGCCCCAGAGGTCCTAGTGTGTTCACACAGATCACTACCTAAATATATCAACAAATCCTAACTAGGAGTGATGCAGTCAACAAGGAGTTGGCACTCAAGTATAAGGAAGTGGCAAGCTATGTGGAATCAATCCACAAAAGGAAGTAATGTTGATATATTTAAGTAGTGATGTGTGTGAACACTCTAGGATTGCAGGGGCACTTTTTTCCCTCTTTAAGAGGTTTTTTTCCCTTGGCTTGTATATACGGCTATTGCCCTAACAAGCTACTTATCTTTGTACATTCTAGTGGTAATACATTGAGTATTGTGTGTTGTGCTCCAAACTTCTTCTTCTTCCTTGTGTTGTTCACATGCTTCCACAGACATCTAACTCCAACAATTGGTATCAGAGTAGGCCACCGCTTCATCTAGGGCGTCGTCGACACCTCTCCAATTGAAGTCTCAGAATCACATGAATTTTGGTGAGCATACTCAGGCTGTTTCACAGATCAAAATTGCTTCGCTTTTTAGTGCCGAAATTACGATATGAGCTCCTTTCGCTTCCGAACGCACTATCGTAGCGCTTGTGTAGGCTATTTCAACTTTTTGTGCCAAAGGTATATACCAGTTTGGGTTCGCCAGTATAAGCGTCTCAAAGTCTGCTATAACTTCAACAGAATTCATTTGGGTAGTTCTGTTCAACTTTTTGAGATACATTCAATTTTTTGCATCAAGGTATTTTAGTCACTACCCATGGCTAAAAGCAGTGATGTATTCCGTATGTTGGCTATTGAGGATAAGTTGGATGGTACCAACTACCCATTATGGGCTTATATGATGCGACATGTATTGGTCGCCAAGGACTGTGGAACATTGTGCAGGGTGTTGAAAAACGTCCTATCACACCTACAACTATTACAATTGTAGGTACTGAAGCTGATGCAAAAGGTGTCAAAGATTATGATATTCTACAGATTCCTATTCGTAGTGTGGTTTCTGCTGCACCCACTACAGAGCAAATTCATTGGGATGGTAGAGATGGCCATGCACATGCATTGATAGCTTTGTCTATCAAATGTGCCATTATTTCTCACATTCACTCTTGTAGAACAGCTAAGGATGCTTGGGATACACTTACCACATTGTACCACGCTAGAAACGAGGCTCGTGTTGCTTACCTCCAAAAACAATTGGAGAGTGAGCACATGAATGAAGGTGATTCTATGGAATATTTTTTGACAAAGATCAAGGATTTAAAGGACTGAGTCCTTAGTTTGGGCTACTCAGAAATTGTAGCTTGTACATAGTGATGTGTGTGGTCCTATGCAAACACCTTATTTTGGAAACTATCTTTACTTCGTGACTTTCATCGATGATTTCTCTAGGCATGCATGGGTATATCCATTGAAGGCAAAGTCCAAAGTGTTTATGTGCTTCAAACAGTTTCTAGTTTTGGTTGAAAATCTGTCAGCATGTAAAATGGGCACCCTCCATTCTGATCGAGGGGGGGAATATCTGTCTTCTGACTTTAATGCATTTCTAGTTGAATGTGGGATAAAACATTAGTGTACAGTGTTGTATACACCTCGATTATACAAAGTTGCGACAAATGTCTCGTAAGACTTAGGTAACTTGTTGAGAAGCCGAATGGCCATGTGTTCACTAGAGATCTGCCTACCACATAGTGCTAATTTACGCCGGTGATCCTCAAATTGGGCTATGACCTTGGTAATTGTGTCGTGTGGCCTAATGGTTAAATTATGAAACTCAACCTCTAATGCAGATATCTTCGAAGGGGTCTTGTCTTCATACAAAGTGGCTAATGTATCCCATGCATCCTTGGATGTCTTACAGGCAGTAATATGTCCTTTTGTCACTTCGTCGCAGGCAAGTAACAGCTGACCTAAAGCTCTTTTGTCCTTGACATTCCACACATGCCAATTGTCTAAGTTGGTATCCCTATCGGGTTCGGGGTCTGTGCCGTCTACTACCTCATGAAGAAGATTCGTATAGAGATAGGCGCACATGACATCTTTCCATAGATTGTAATTTTGTCCATTGAGGCATTCATCCTTAGGCATAAAAATAGGGGTGAAAGATGGTAAGAAGTTAGCCATAGATCATGATGAGCTACCTTCTCTTTTGGTCATTACAAAGCTTTGAAGATAAAGTGTTTAGAAACACTACCAAAATCTTCGTCAAACGCACAAGCTTTGAAGATAAAGTGTTTAGAAACACTTCCAAAATCTCTTGCCAAAAACGCTGCTTCAAAATAATTGCAAAGCTTGAAATGAACGACACGATACCAAACTGAAAAACTCCTTGGGGGGGGTTAGAGTAGCCCTTCACTTGCACCAAGAATTAGAAGAGACACTTCGGGGGGGCTTAGAATAGCCCTACACTTCTGCAAAGAGAGACACCGTGGAATGGGGAGAGTCGATGCTCAAAGAGAACTTGTGGGTGGGCTTAGACTAGCCTCCAATCCCACTATCATACACACACAATACTTTTTTTTTTTATTTTGAGGTACAAGAGAGGGCACTTAGTGCCTTGAGTGTGCCAAAATAGAGTGATTGTACCCTTGAGGAATACAAGAAAATTACGTTCAATGTGTATAGGGTGGCACAAAACTATAGGTTGAATCCTTGGAAAAAGTACAAAAAAACCTTTGTAAGAATGACAATAAAAGTGTCAAATGAAAATTTGTTAAAACAGTGTCTGATTCGTATATGAATGGTAGGGACCAAACTTGAGGTGATAAAAGAACCCAATTCGATGAGTAGATATTGGCATAAAAATAGGCAATTTATGTGTGTGTGGTCAATAGCTACGAGCCGCCAATGGATGATGATTGATTGATGCAGTTAGTGAGCTCCATAATTAATTCATTGAATTCGAACAATCGATAATTAGATTGACATCATTTATGATGTCGAAATTGAGCAATTGGAAAATGACACCTGGAACAATGAATGTGCATACACGAGCTTAAATGGTAGAAGCATGTTTTATCTTCTATGTTCACTTCCATTTACATACCATGCTTGTTTTGTCTCTTACTATGGCATGGCGGCATTTCGCCAGGTGAGGAAGCTCTCCTTCCCGCTGCTCAGTGGCAGCATTAAGCATTGTGAGAGAGCTTTCTATGTTGCAACAGTGGTGATGCAAGACTTTGAATACTGGGAGCTACCCCTGCCTGTGTTGCAGGATACCCATGGACAAAGTACGGGAGAGGGCCCTCAATGGGTTTTCTTGGGGACTTATGGCATAAAGAAATTCACCTATGCTGGGAGGCTTACGAAGCTTGTGATGTCACCGATAGGCCTGTAGAGACAGGTAGCTTCTTTCTGATGTAGGATATGAGAGGTCTTTTCCTCCTACTATAGAAGCCGAGAGGTCTTGTTCTCTGTTTTCTTTCTCTGTGCAAACCTGCAGACCTGCAACAGACTTAAGCACGATTCTAGAGAGATGGTGTAAGTGAGCAGACCAAGAGGATGTGCTTCTTGTTGTTGCTGTGAGTGAGATGGTACAGGCTAAAAGCGAAAGTTCAGAAGATCTTTGCTTGATAGTTCCTTTCGTTCCATTCTACATGTACTGATTGATTGTGCTTTAAACTATCGAATGGGGTTCATGACGCAACACCAACGGAGATGGGTGCAAGAATTCAGTCAACTATTATGAACACTGTAAAATGACACATAAGAGGTTGCATGCACAAAATTACAACCAAACAGAGTCAAGAGTGTTGCTAAACACTACATGAACTTGAGATTGATTATCAACTCCATAAAATATCATCGAATGAACGTACGTTTACTACAGAGGTATTTGATAATGGAGATATGCCAAAAAGTGAATGATGAAGATGAAGTGTTGTGTTTATAAACACTCCAAAGAAAGAGATTCATAAAGGTCTACATACTTAGATAATAACTATGAACCACTAAATGAGCACAAATCTGTCTCACAAAACAAAGAATGTGTGAGACACAAAATGAGTAGACCATAAAATGGGTAAACTCATGTGGATTAGAAATGAGCTTGCCAAGAGCATGGAGTAGGCTCCTCAAGCTTCTAACCAAGTACAAATGAGGGGAGAGGCCCTCCTTATATAGATTTGGGAGGGGCTCTCAAAAGTACATCATATGTGGGATAAGTCTCTTGAAAGGAGAATGCATACAACTGGTAGAAGCACATGGCAAGGTACCCAAACATAAAGGAAATACAATATAAAATGGAAATAGAGTAGAAATGGAGTGCCTCCTGGATACAAAATGGAGATGCACTCATGCGGATCCAAATGTAGATGAAGTAGGAGCAATCATGTCGTCAACATGATTTGGGGCATTCACATCACTATTTGAGCATTCAATTTATGCAAGTTGATGGTGGAATGGCTTTGTGTTAAACGAAATATATTGACACATTATTGCAGCATTTTGGCCTTGACGACTAAAAGCCTATTGCCACTCCTATGGAGACATGTTTACAATTGAGTCTTCATGATGTTGGAGATGCATTTGATGTTGTTCTCTATCAGCAAGCTGTGGATGCTTAATTTACTTATGCATTAGTCGGCCAAATATTCAGTTTGTGTCTCATAGATGAGCAAGTTTATGCATTGCCCAGGTGTCAAGCATTGGTAGGTGATTAAGCACATCTTTCACTACTTGAGTGGTACCAGAGTACTTGGATTGTTTTATCCCAAGGGCGGATCACTACTACCAGATTTGCATGCTTTTTCTGATAGTGATTGGGTTGGTTGCTATGACACTTATGTGTCCACTAGTGGCTTTTGCTTCATGCTTGGTAGCTCATGGTTATCTTGGTTGATCAAGAAGCAACCTACTATGGCCACTTCCAGTTGTGAGGTTGAGTATAGGGTAGCTTTCACAGTGACTGTTGAGTGTGTGTGGCTCATATGCCTTATGGTTGATTTGGGTGTTGGTCAGTCTTCTGCCACTACCATCTTCACTGATAGCCAGAGCACATTGGTAGTTGCAAGGAACCCTGTGTTCCATGCTCGCACTAAGCATAGTGAGGTGCATTATCATTATGTCAGGGAGAGGTTCTCTGCTGGGGAGATCAACTTGGCATATGTGCCCACATAGGAAAACATTGCATACCTTTTTACGAAGGCTTTGCGTAGGGAGAAGTTTGAATCTTTTCGCAAAGCTTTGGGCTTACTTCCTTTTGTGGATTGATTCCACATAGCTTGACAATTCCTTATACATGAGTGCCAGCTCCTTGTTCACTTCATCACTCCTAGGGGGGATTCATTGATATATTTAGCTAGTGACGTGTGTGAACACCCTAGGACCACCAGGGCATTTTTTTCCCTCTTTAGGAGGTCTTTTACCCCCGGCTTGTATATATGCCTATTGCCCTAACGGGCTACTTACCTTTGTACATTCTAGTGGTAATACATTTAGTATTGTGTGTTGTGCTCTAAGCTTCTTCTTCTTCCTTGTGATGTTTGCATGCTTCTGCAGACATCTAGCTCCAACAAGTAAGCCCAAAGCTTTGCGAAAATCTTCAAACTTATCCCTATGTAGAGCCTTTGTGAAAAGGTTTGCAATGTTCTCCGGTGTGGGCATATATGCCAAACTGATCTCTTTAGCAGAGAACCTCTCCCTGACATAATGATAGTGCACCTCAATGAGCTTAGTGCGAGCATGGAACATAGGGTTTCCTTGCAATTGCCAATGCGATATGACCATCAGTGAAGATGGTGGTGGAAGAAGACTGACCAACACCCAAATTAACCATAAGGTGTTTGAGCCACACACACTCAATGGTCGCTCTGAAAGCTACCCTATACTCAGCCTCATAATTAGAAGTGGCCATAGTAGGTTGCTTCTTGCTCAACCAAGATATGCATGAGCTACCAAGCTTGAAGTGAAAGCCACTGGTGGACACATGAGTGTCATAGCAAGCAACCTAGTCAGAGTCAGAAAAATCATGTAAAGATGGTGGTAATGATCTTCCCTTGAGATAAAACAATACAAGTAGCCGAGTACCATTCAAGTAGCAAAAGATGCACTTAACCGCCTACCAATGCTTGACACATGGGCAAAGCATAAACCTACTCATATGTGAGATGGGAAATTGAATATCTGGTCGAGTAATGCATAAGTAGATAAAGCATCCAACAATGTGTTGATAGAGAACAACATCAAATGCATCTCCAGCATCATGAAGACTCAATGGTAAATGTGTCTCCATTGGAGTGGCAATAGGTTTGCAATCTTCAAGGCCAAAAAGCTTCAATAATGTGTAAATATATTTTGTTTGACACAAAGATATTCCACCATCAAATTTCATAAATTGAATGACCAAATAATGATGCAAATGCCCCAAATCTGACATCTCAAATGAGGCATGTAGCTCATCCTTAAAATCAGCAATATGCTTCTCATGAGGACTAGTGAGTAGCATGTCATCACGATACACAACAATGAGCAGAAACACATCATTTTCATGCTTAACATATAAGGTGCTCTCAATTGGACTATTCTCAAAACCATGTGCAATTAGATAGGCATATATTTTTTCATAGCAAGCATGTGGTGCTTGCTTCAAGCCATGTAATGCCTTTTTCAACCTGCACACTTGGTTTTCATGCCCTTTTTGCACAAAGGCACGGGGCTAAAGAACATGCACTTCATCATGCAAGTCACCATTCAGAAATACATTTCTAATGTCCAACTGATGTACATTCCAACCAGGATAAGCTGCAAGTGCACAGATGCTATGAACAGTAGTCATTCAGCATGTAGGAGCAAAGGTGTCATCAAAATCAATGCCTCTTTCCTAAGCATAACCCTTTGCAAAAAGCCTAGCCTTATACCTGACAACTGTTCCATGAGGCTTATGCTTCATCTTGTATACCCACTTAGTGCCAATGGCCTTCTTGCCAGGAGGCAAGTCACATAAAGGCCAAGTACCATTTTTCATAATAGCATCATATTTAGATTGCATAGCAGCATCCAATTTTCAAAATTTTGTGCTTCATCAAACAAAACAGGCTCATTCTCATCACAAAGACTAGATGCAACCATAGCATAGCAATGTGGTGCAAAAGAAGCACTATGAGAGCATGAACGAGTACGATATGAAAGAGATGCATCTAATTTGCTATGTCGCAAAGTTTGCACTAGCCATTTAGACATAGTTTCTACCTCCTCTATATCAGCTCTCTCATCAACAAGTGCATCATGAAAATCTTCATTACAAATGGAGTGATCTTCATCATCACATGAAACCTGTAAAGGCTCAGAAGTTGGATCATTAGGACCAGCACTAGATTTTCCACCTATAAAAAGAGGCATCTATGTGTCATACATATCTTTTGAGCTAACTGATGTCTCCTTAGTGCATGAAAGTAATGGTTGAATAGCATCTTCCACAAAAACAACATCACGACTAACCAAAATGTGTTTAATCTATGGATGATACAAACATTAGCCTTTTCTCTCATAACTGTACCCAACAAAAATACATTTCACTGCTTTATCTTCCCATTTCCTACGTTGTTGTTCAGACACTAATGCATATGCCAGACAACCAAAAACACACAGGTGAGCAACAAATGGCTTGCAACCATGCCAAGCTTCATATTGAGTGATAGACTGCAATGCTTTAGTGGGACACCTGATAAGTACATATGCTACACACATAAGAGCCTCAAGCCAGAAACTATATGGTAAACCCTAACTCTTAACCATACACCTCGTCATCTCCATGAGTTACTTGTTCTTCCATTTTACATGCTGACAGATTTTCAACCAAAACCAAAAACTGTTTGAAGCACATAAACACTTCAGAATTTGATTTCAATGGATATACCCATGCATGCATGGAACAATCATCAATGAAAGTCACGAGGTAAAGATATTTTCCAAAAGAGGGTGTCTGCATAGAACCACAAACATCATTGTGAACAAGCTGCAATTTTTTAGTAGCTCAAACTCAACCATCTTCTGGAAATGAGGAATGCTAAATTTTGCCCAACATACAACCTTCACACACATGTTTACCAGGTGCCTCAAGTTTGGGCAGAGAGGACACCATTTCGAATTTCTGCAGGCATAGAAAACTAGCAAAATTCAAATGACCAAAGCATGCATGCGAGAGCTTTGCATCTAACATATCTTAAGAATCATGTACTACAGATGCTGAATCATTCATAGATTTTTCATAGTCTATGAGCTTATAGAACCCATGACATAAAATGCGAGAAGCAATAATGACATTGCCATTTGATAGATCATGAACTATACATCTATCATCAACGAATTTCACAACCACCCCAATCTTGGCTAAAGATGAAACTGATAATAGATTCTTTTTTATCCTTGGTACAAATAAAGCATCTGACAATGTAAAAGAACTACCATCAACAGTAGTTAGAATGATCTTACCAACTCCCATGATAGGATAAGAGGAGTTATTGGTGCATGTGATAGTATTCCTTGTAGGGGCAAGCTCGAGTGAAGTGAAGAAACTACACTACAAGGTTATATGTTTGGTTGCCCCACTATCAAAGTACCAAACATCTGAGTCTACTACAGACATACACTGTTCATGAGAAGATGGTTCATAACTACAAATAGTGGTGCATGCCCATTCTTCATTTTGCACAAGATTAGTAGATTCTGTTTTGGGTGTAAAAACCTCTACAACAACCATTCCAACCTCTTTCTTCCTTGCCTCTTTGGCAACCAGTTTTGGACAAATCTTTATGAAATGATAATTTCCTTTACAGTATTTGCAAAACAATTTTTGCTTTTCTGTTTTCTTATCGTCTCTATCATCCTTCTTTGATTGTGCAAAATTAGCAGATTTCTACTTACTACTAGAAGAGCTCCATTTACCTTTGCCCTTTTGACTAGCCAAGAATGCTTGATTTGCAACAAACATAATGGACCTGTTCTGCCTAGACTGATCTTCTTGCAACAAAACAGAGACTAAATCTTCAAATCTTAAGGAATTTGGATTGTCTTTCATCATCAAATGAAGAGTAGAAGCAAAACTATTATATGAATTGGGAAGATCATTCACAATAGTCTGCACAAGTGAATTGTCAGTCAAGAATTCATTAGCAGAAATCAATTGTTTCTTCAAATCTTTGATCTTTGTCAAAAAAATATCCATGGAATCTCCTTCAATCATGTGCTCACTCTCCAACTGTTTTTGGAGGTAAGCAACATGAGCCTCATTCCTTGCCCAATATAAAGTTTTAAGTGTATCCCAAGCATCCTTAGCAATTTTGCAAGAGTGAATGTGAGGAAGAATGGCATGTTTGACAAATAAGGCTAACAATGCATGTGCCTGAGCATCTCTGCCATCCGAATGAATTTGCTATGTAGTAGGTCTAGCCAAAACTGCAGCACGAACATGAATATGAAGAATATCATCATCTTCAATGCCATCTGCATCACCTTTAGCAATTGTGTTTGTAGGTGTAATATGAGATTTTTCAATACCCTACACAATATTCCAGAATCCTTTCACAATCAATACATGATGCATCATATAAAACCATAATGGGTAATTGGTATCTTCCAACTTATCCTCGACAGCCAACATACGGAATACATGAATGCTTTCAGCCATGGCCACTGACTAGAATACCATGATGTAGAAAAATGATTGTATCTCAAAAAGTTGTACAAAATTACCCTCTAAAGTTTTGTTGAACCTATAGTAGACTTTCAGATGCTTATACTAGCGAACCAAAACTTGTTTATATATTTGGCACAAAAAGATGAAAATGCCTACAAAAGCACTGCATAGTGCATTTCAGAGGTTGAAACGAGTTGTTTTGAGCTCCTAATCACCCTGAATATGCACAATGAATTTTGTGTGATTTTGAGACTTTGACTAGAGAGGTGTCGACGACCCTTAGATGAAGTGGTGACTTGCTCTGATACCAGTTCTTGGAGTTTGAGGTCTATGGAAGTATGCAAACAACACAAGGAAGAAGAAGAAGCTCAGAGCACAACACACAATACTGAATGTATTACCACTAGAATGTCCAAAAATAAGTAACCCATTAGAGCTATAGGCATATATACAAATCCGGGGGAAAGAAACCTCCTGCAAGAAAACTACAATTATGACCACCATGTGCTAGAGAGATGACTCTCGTCCCAACCTTATGACTGTATATATAGTTGCTCGAATCAACAAGGACCACAAATGTAACTAGAGTCCACAAGTGCATGTGCAATCTTCTCCACTCCTTACATATCTTCCACTAGAGTCTACTAGTGGTTGGAGTGATCTTGACCATTGCTTTAGGACCTTCCACTAAAGTCCACTAGTGGTTGGTGTACTCGCCACTCGAGTTAAGTCTCACTAGACTCAAGTTAACTCATGTTAACTTAAGTTAGAAGGCTCTAGAGCTCTTTGGGCAAAACACTCTCCCCATGCTCCCCATGGGGGGTTGAACCCAAGACCTCCTCCTTCATAACCTTGAGACTTAACCACTAGGCTAAGTGGATCACTTGTTTAAGAGAGTACATGGACTTATGCTTAAGTCTAGTCTCGAGATCTTTGACCATACACATGAGTCACCAAACGATGTCCGATTTCAGATCTATGTGAATCGGTCGGACCCTTAGATCATAGACTTACTTTATTACATTCTTCCCCCCTTGGGAAAGATTTTCATCCTCGAAAATAAAGCTATATATAATAACCATAGGCAACCCCCAAGCCTCATGTTCTTAAACTAGAAGAACATGGTCATGTTCTAAAACTAGAAGAGCATGCCTCATCTCTGTGGTGGGATCCCTACCCAAATGATTCAAAACATTGTCTGGCTTTGCAGTTTGATAAACTAGTCAAAGTACAAAGTAGTGAATGAATTATAAGGGTGGATCTAAAAATATGCACAGTCACTTCATTGTTTCTCGAAGTGCAATCTATGCACAAACATAAGAAATGGATGGATTCCAATTACTAGTCCATTTCTGGGCATAACTGGTGCATGGACTTAGTAACTAAGGTGGGATTTTTATCCTAATCAAGACTTTGAGAACTCTTGATTCACTTGAATTTGATTTGGAAAACTTGAAATTTGATTGATCCAAACATCTAACTTGGATGTTTGTATAATGATTTACTCCCATCCAATAGTTACTTGATTTTTTCACCTGACTAGAGGACTACTTAATCCTAATAGGCTTGAAAATCCAGTGTAAAATGTAGGACAAAGTTTTCCATTTACTTTGGATCAAACTTACTCCATCTTGACCAAGTCAAATTCAAAATGAAAATCTATCCAACTTAGGATACTTTTCTCAAAGACTTTAGTTCAAAGTTCTTGGGAATTGTCAATCTTATGAGCAATTTGGAACTTCACTATTCTATAGTGTATTGAACTCTAGAAAGTCATGAGAGTTATAACTAGAAGCAAACCCAAATGAATAAGTCAATCTTGGACTTGACATCTTTTGAAGATTGAATAAGTTCTTATACAAAACATCTATCTAGGATGTTTAATTTAGTTATCTAGTTCCAATCGGCTAACCCTCGACTTTTGCAAAAGGAATCAGATACCAAATCTGAGTCAATTCCAAAAGATTTGGAAAGGAGAAGGAAATTACTAAAACTCTATATAACTAGTTCGAAATTCTAAGATATAACTTGCTATGAGTCAAATACTTAATGACCCAAGACTTTAACTACTTAACAATCGGTTTCAAGTCCAGGAGAGTAGGCTAATGCCGAACTTCCTTTATATTAAAAAAAAAAACAATCGGTTTCAACAAGGTATTGAAGCATTTTTACTATCTTTAAGAGAAATAAACTTGATTCTCAAAAAGATTCATAGAGTAAATCTAGACATCATCCAACCACAAGATACTAGTGTGGTATCCAACATCAGTGTGTCGATCCACTGAGGTTCTATTGATGCATTTTCACTCAAATTATACTTCACTTGAGACTAAGTTCATGCCTATATTCAATCATTATGGCTGTTTACTAGGAGTGCAATTCTTGAGCATTGCTTTGAGTGAAAGGATTGAATCTACCGAGTTACACTATGAACTTGGTGCTTGACTTAGTCACTTAATTCCTTAGTTGAAAAATCATTCCAAAGTCAAAGTCTGACTTCTTCACAAATTTAGTAAATATTTCTGAATCAACAACACTTTATCTTGAATAGTTATAGGAAGATCTTGGAAGTTACTTTCTTCATATTTTCTTACAAACTTGATCTTGAAGTATCTTGAGATCATACCTTTATCCTCCTTGAATTCAAACTTCTCATTTGAAGTTTCAATTGACTTAAGGATTAGATCTAACTTCAAGATTTATTCTAAGACTAAAAGATAATTATGATCCCACGGCCCGATGTCCCATACCATCTTTCCTACATCAATCTGAGTATAAAATCTAGTTTCTCATACCACCCTATTTTATATTCACATTGATGTGTGAGTGATACTTATCCTAAATATCTCTTGATAAAGTTCCTTCTTACTTTAGTTCTTTACAAGAATTTTGAAGTTTTTAGGCATTACCTCTAACTAGAGTTTCTAGGTTTTGATCCCTTCACATGATTTTGATGAAATATCCATCCTTCTAGGGTTTTCAAATGAAAACCAATTAGAATTCCAAGTACTTGAATTTTCACAATTTCATGTTTGATTGGTTATACTGGACCAATTTGTAGCGACAAATGTGGTTTACTACTTGTCTTTAGATTTCTTTCTAACAAAGGCTTTAAGTAGCTACCTCGAGGATTTTTTAGGATTCTCTCTACTGCTTAAGTCTAAGCATCCACTCATGCTTTTGGTTTCACCTTTAAGAAATCCCTTTAAGGATAGGTAAAATTTTATGTTGTAACTTCCACATACTTAATTACCTTTGACACGGTTGCAGACTACATACTTGGAATTTTTACTCTGTTCAAACTTGGAACAACTTACTTATTTTACACTTTCCATTGGACAAATGGAACTTGAGTGCAAATTTCCCAAAAGGGATTTGATTGCTAATACTTGGATAAAACTTCATAGTAGTTCCAATCACAATTGTCTTGGACAAACCTTGCCAAGCTTGATCAAGTCTTGTTGATCTTGTGATAAAAATAAAGACAGTCTTTAGCTTTAAGATCTCTTGAACTATCTAAAGCTTCATTGCTTGCCCATGGGATTTTAGAGATCTTTCCCCTACTCAAGTCCAAGCATGTACTAATGCCTTTGAGATTCTAAAGCTAAGATCTTTGATACACTTCTAGGTGATATCAACCATTGGACTTTAAGTACCAATCTGGTGGTTTGAGACTTTTAGGGAAATACTTTTTTTTCTAATGAGTTTGAAGAATTTCATTCTCACTACTTGGGAGAATGTTATTCCTTAAGGACTTGAGATTCACTCTATGGAATCAATTAACTTGAGCAAATGATCCATCTTGGAATCTTTTACAATGCTGGAAATATATCTGAAAGGAATGCTTAAACTTTCATAAATATTCAGAAGCTTTATTGTGTTCAATTCCTAAGTCTCAAACTAGAGGATGAATATCACCTTTAGGATATGGTTTCTTATTCCACTATGAAAGTTTGACTTGAACTTTCATTTATGTGATATTGATTCTTGTCTTTGAGTTTGATACAAGATTTTTTTATTATTGGTCAATCTTTAGATGTTACTACAGTACTTTAAACATACTTTTGGCAAACATGCTTATAACCATCTGGTCAATGGTTCGAATCTTGATGATGGCAGTCATCTATGTTTATAAGGAATAGACTTACTTTTGCTCCTCTAAGCATAGCTCTAGCTCCGATGAGAAGGCATTCATGTGGACAGAAAACTAGTGCAAAGGACTAATTTCAGAGAACAAAAGCATAATATGAATGCTCAAGGAAGATGATGAGAGCAAGCTCTCCATGAAAACTTAACCATGCTCTGATACCAATGCAAGAGAACTACAATTACAACCACCACGTGCTAGAGAGATGACTCGCCTCCCAATCTTATGCCTATATATATAGCTACTGGAATCAACGAGGACCACAAATGTAACTAGAGTCCACAAGTGCATGTGCAAACTTCTCCGCCCCTTTCATATCTTCCACTAGAGTCTACTAGTGGTTGGAGTGATCTCGAACATTGCTTTGTGTACTTTCCACTCGAGTTAAGTCTCACTGGACTCAAGTTAACTCATGTTAACTTGAGTTAGAAGGCTCTAGAGCTCTTTAGGCAAAACACTCTCCCCATGCTCCATGGGGGGTTGAACCCAAGATCTCCTCCTTCATAACCTTGATACTTCACCACTAGGCTAAGTGGGTCACTTGTTTAAGAGAGCACATGGATTTATGCTTAAGTCTATTTTCGAGATCTTTGGCCATACACATGAGTGACCAAACGGTGTCTGATTTCAGATAGACTTACTTTATTACAACATCTAAGATGGAAACATTGAAGACGTTTTGTAGCAGATGAAGACCACAACACAACATCTATTTGGTAGTAGATTCCACATGGTTCTAGATGTTCCAGACACCAAAGATGATTGCTAGCCCATGGACTACTCGACTTGATAGGAGCACTCACCCCAGACTCAACAACATTCTTGTCAAGGACGACAAAACAGTTATGGAGATATCCAAAAATTCTTCAAAAATAATTTCCAATTTACCCACACTTTAGATAGAAAACATTTTATTTTTATCTGTCTTTTTAAAAATCCCTTTATTTTTCATAGTAGGAAGAGTTATATATATTCAAGGCTTTGTTAACATTTCTTTGTAATTGTAGGGAAGAGTCTTCCCTTAGAAATCCTCCAAGGAAAAAGAGACTTAGAATTTTTCCTTGTATCTTTTAGGACCTTTTTCAAATAAAAAAGGAAAGGGTCTTGGGAGAAGCCTATATAAAGGAAAAGAACTCACTTGCACATAAAATCTTGGTGGAATGTGTTGACAACATGATTGCTCCTACGCCATCTACATTTTTATCCACATAAGCATGCATCTCCATTTTGTATCTAGGAGGTACTCCATTTCTATCTTATTTCCATTTTATATTGTACTTCCTTTGTATTTGGGTACCTTGCTATTTGCTTCTACCATTGTATTCATTCTCCTTTCAGGGGAATTATCCCACATGAGATGTACTTTGGAGATCCCCTCCCAAATCTATATAAGGAGGGCCTCTCCCCCCATTTGTACTTAGTTAGAAGCTGGAGGAGCCTACTCCATGCTCTTGGAAAGCTCATTTCTAATCCACATGAGTTTACCCATTTCATGTTCTACTCATTTTGAGTCTCACACACTCTTTTTTTGGTGAGTACACTCTTCTTTTCATTTTGCTTCCGTGTGTGTACTCTCTACATGGTATCAGACCACTAGTGAGCACTAGGTGGAGGTCTTGATGGTGCATTTGGTGGTGATTTTGGTGATGGTGGTGCTTGAGTGGTGATGGTTTTGCTTTCTCCTCATTGAGAGAACCTTTTGCCATCATTTTAATCTTTAGGCTTCATTTTGCCCATTTGCCCACCCTCCCACCCTTTTCCTTCATCATTTTCCCACATTTTACCCCCATTTTCCCCTCTCACCCACCCTCTTTTGTGTCACATGTTGCTGGTCGATTTCATTTTTGTGATTGTTCTTATGAAGTTGATGGCACATCTGAAGTTTATGGAGTGATTATAAACAGTATTGGGATCATTAACAGTTTGTCATCCTCATTCATTTTGTTTGGTGCATGTTTGTGGAAACTCATCTCGTTTGATCTCCATGTTGGTCTTATATCATGGGAGGTTCATTACTAGCACTTTGAATATTCATTTAACCCATCATTTGATGTAATTGCATATCTCCTTATCCATAGAGGAAGGACAATGTGAGCTATCTCAAAGATGGGTCATACTCTACAACACCGTCATTGTTTCTAGTCAGAACACCAACATCACACCCTCTTTGTTTCTAGTTGGAACACCATCTTTGCAAGTGCATGATTCCTTGAAATAAAGGGGACTCTTAGAGGTTGTGCTCGTAACGACAACACCAACATCACCTGTGCATCTAAGACTTGCAGATAGCGGTTGGAAAGTGCGTTCTCCATCTAGAAGTTTCTCCTATATATCGATATTGAGTGATTCTTGATCGACTAAGACCACATCTGCAGACAAAAATGTGACATTCCCATAAAAATCCTCATTTTGAAGCTCTATAATGCTCTTGGCCGTTCACCGAGTGCATTGTGGAGCTGATTTTGTTGAATGAACTCCTTGTTGTTGCTTGATGTCTTTTTGTGTCATGTTGACTCTCTGTACCAGAACAACAACTAAAGCAATCCATCATTTGTAGGCAACGCTAGGTTCAGCAGCCAGAAAATTTGTACACCATCATTCTGCGTACATCCGTCTACAATAGTTCTTTGCCTGCGTCTAGCATAGAGAGAGGTAGAGCAGGATCTGCCTCAGTCCAACCTGTTGCGCACACTTCACTCCATGTGAGATAGAGAGAAACTCAGAGATAGGGAGAATACCATATGTAATAGTTGTTTTCCTTCACAAAGTGACACGCCCTCACTGCCATAGAGAGAGAGAGAGAGAGAGCATCCACACAGTGGTAGCTCTGGAAGTGCTCTAGATCACAGAGAAAGACAACTCAGCTATTGCTTCAACTTTGGGATGATTCGATTTGCGATATCCTTGCATCCAATCATAGAGAACGTGACATAGAGAGATGGAGGGGTGAGAGCATTGTTTTGCTGTAGTCATCGCCTGACGCTCACTTGAGCAAGGAATAATATCTCTCACTGGTCATGATCTTAGCATTCAATGCACCATAAAAACCTGACTTACCATATTTGGTATCATAGAGCCAATGCGCCCCTAATTGACTAATAGAGAAGCATGCTCTATGCAGCTATCTTTGGCAAGTTGGCAAAAGAGTGCGCCATTTCCTCTCAGTAAAGCTTGTCAAAGTCTGACACTCAAGTCCAACTCTTGATTTTAATACATTGCACACCAGTTTTGTCTCCGGTCAATGTTGCCATAAAGGATGACCTCCGAATGAATGCCTTTCTTAAATCGCATTTTGTTTTTTTTTTTTTTTGAGAGAACAGAGCGCAAGGCTATTAACCTTTTTTTTTTTTTTTTTAATAAAGGAAGTTCGGCCTTAGCCTACTCTCCCGGACTTTAATTATATTAAAGAGAAAAAGTTACAAGTGAACGGGACTAGTGCCCATGGGACCCCCCGAATCCCACAACGCAGGGGAGGAGTCTAGCAAGCTACAAGGCATTACAAATGAGGTGGATAACATTACCATCGCCCTCATGTGGGACCCATTTGGGTTTCAACTTGTTGTTTTCCAGGAGATAAATACAGTGATGTCTAAACGGTGGTGAACTCTTGACTCGGGAGATTCTTTTACCAAGGAGAAACAAGGATTTCTCGATCGACCATTCCTTAGGAGTTTGGTCGAAGTTGACGGCACAGCGCTCTCTCCAGATCTTCCAGAGAGCCTCGCCTCTGATGGCATTCCATAGCCTCGAAGAGCATCCAATCGCCTCACCCAACATCACTTGTTGCCAGTTGATTTGACTCGTTATTCTCAAAATTCGGGACACGTGAAGCCAGACAACACGGGACTTGGGGCAGTCAAAGAACAGGTGGGCTAAATCTTCGATGCACCGATGACAACGCTTGCACCATGGCGGCACACCACAGATTTTGTTAGCCCTTGCATTGGTCCAGATACCTTTATGCAAGACCTGCCACATGAGAACGGACTTTTTGACCTCAATTAGGGGGTGCCAAAGAGACATGAATTTTAGCTCCCACCGAAGTTTGGTCCAAGCAAGGCGGCGTCATCAAGTTAATCCACAAACGGGGAGATAAGAACAAAATTGAAAACTGGCGTCCGATTACCATGCTCCAAACTGGATACAAGATAATTGCAAAAGTTATCGCCAACAGAATCTCCTGTCATTTAAAGTCATGGCTGTGCGAGGACCAGAAAGGTTTTATCAAAGGTAGATCTATACTTGAAGCAATTATTGATATTTGGGAAGGCCTTGCTTTTGCTGAGGAGTCTGCTCAAGATCTAGTTTTCATTAAGATCGACTTCGACAAAGCGTATGACAGATTGGAATGGGACTTCATTCTTCAATCATTGAAAGACCTTGGATGCAGCCAAAAGTTTACGAAGATGGTTTCCACGCTTCTTGGAAATGCTTCAACCAGAATAAACATCAACGGTAAGCTCTCTGAGCCCATTCGTTTAAAAAGATCAATTAGGCAAGGCTGCCCTCTGGCTCCTTTACTATTCGCTATCGCCTCAAATGGACTCAGCTGCCTATTAAAGCATCACATGGAAGCCGGCAATCTCAAGGGTCTCTCCTTACCTCGAAATCACGGCCAAATGGTTGTGAGACTTTTTGCTGATGACATGAATGCCTTTGTGCATAACGATATAAATAGCATTGAGATGTTTTGGTGGTGCCTCCACACCTTTTGTATGGCATCAGGCTCAAAAATCAACCATGCTAAAACTGCTTTTAGAGCGATTAGCGGGCCTACTCCTCAATTGTTGGTTGATCGGGGGTGTCAAGTTATCCCTAGCGGTCAAGTCTTCCGTCTCCTCGGCATTCCGATGGGTTTCGATATCTCAATGGAACAACGATGGAACTGGGTGCTATCCAAGTTGGATGGCAAGCTGAATCAATGGAAAGGTATGCAAGTCAACCTGGCAGGACGTGCTATGGTTATTAACACCTTTATGTTATCTACAATTATTTACTTTATCTCGTGTTGGAGACCTAAGGAGAAAGACTTGGCCAAAGTAGAAAGAATCTGCACGAACTTCCTTTGGACTGGGGACCCTAACAGAAGGGGGGTTCCCAAAATCAAATGGGAAACTTGCATTAGCCCTAAAGACTCAGGGGGCTTGGGTATTTTGGATATTGCTGGTTTAGCTGACAAACTGGCGGCTAAATGGCTTATCAAGGCGTGGAGCAATAGGGAGTCCTCTTGGGCTAAATTGATCTTCAGAAACACGGAAGACTTTACCTTTGTCGGCCTCCCTGGTTGGAAGGACATAGGGATTCTCACTCTTTTGTTCTCCCCCCACCCAGTCTGCCCTAAAGGCTCTAGCCTCGTGTGTTCCTTATGGAAGAATTGGAACAAGGCCAAACAGTTCATCAGAATCAGCGATGATTGGAAGTGGGCAGCTGGCATAAGACAAAATGACTCTATCTGGTTCCCGATCAGTGGCATTCGGGGAGTGGATTCTTGGAACCTCCAAACTGCAAGGCGGTTATGGAACAAGGGGTTCAAACAGTGGAAACAGCTCTGGAAACAAGAGACCCGCCAGTGGATTAGGTTCGAAGATTTGGATCCGAGACTTAGCATTACCTTTGAGGAATGGACTCTTCTTCAAAGCAGGTGTTTAGCCTGGGACCACTCTACTACCCGCCTTCTCTGCGGTCAGGATCCTCCTTGCTCGGAGGGCCTCAAATGGAGCAATGGTAAGAATCTGTCCAGAATCCCGAACTTCAAGGCTATTAACCTTGTGGTCGGCGTGATTATATGTCTTAAATCGCATTTTGGTTGGGTTATATGTACTACTATATGGCCATCATCCATTCGGTGTAACTCTTCAAAGCCACTCATCGGCGAAACTCTCTACAAGTTGGCTAGCAAAAGCACAGAGGAACAATTATGTTTGCTGATAGTTTCTGAGAACATTCAAGTGGCATTACACTTCACTAGCCTCACTCCACTTTTGTTGCATGCACATATTTTATTACAAGTTCAAATTAAGTTCTTTCTCAAGCTGTCAACAAGTTAATTCTTTGGTGAATTCTTATCAATCACGCTCATCTACTCTATTTTGATCATAAGGATGACTCATTTAGAGTAACACCCAAGTATCCGCACCACAAAGAGACACTTCTCTCTTTTCTCAGGGCATTACCCCTTCATATTTTGTAAATAAACACACTCTTGAGTACTCACTTTTGTAACTTTCTTATGGATCCTCTTGTATTCTCCCAAGGATTTTTGGCCCTCTCATTGTGAATCATTTGGCATTTTACGTACTCAAGTACCCTATTTGCAAGATAATTTTTATCCAACTCTCACCATTTCGCACTAAAGTGCCCCTCCTTTGTAACTCAAGCATATAAAAAGAAGAAGATAGTATGTATGTATGTGCATTTGTGCGTTGGAGGCTTATCTAAGCCCACCCACAAGCTCTCTAAAAGTTTTCAAGCCTACTCTAAGGCTCAATTGGTGTGCAATAGGCTAATCTAAACCCTCTCATCTCATGTCGACTTGTCACATTCTCCAAAGTGTCCAACCTATAAGGCTATTCCAAGCCCCCCCCTCCCAAGGATTTCTAGTGTGGTTCCAAGCCTTTCAATTTCTTTCCAAGTTTGCAATTATGTTCAAGTAATTTCTTAGCACACAATTGTCTTTGAAAGTGTTTTTAAACACTTGACACTTACTCTTGCAAAGCACAAACTCACTTCTTTATAAGTTCAAGTTCACTCAAACTTTGTAATGTCAAAGAGGGAAGCTAGCATCTCATCTATGGCAAATTTTTTACTGTCCTTCACACCCATATTCATGCTTAAGGATGAAAGATTAAATGGGCAAAACTATAATCTTTGGAAAGATGTAATGAGACCATATCTATACACCAATCTCCTTCATGATGTAGTAGACAGGTCTGAACTTGAACCCGATAAGTCCAAAAACCTAGAATCTTGGCATATATGCATGAGCTTGAACCCAATAAGTCCAACAACCTAGAACACCTATTTGTTCCCAATTTATGCATGAGCTTGCTGTCACTAAAAGCAATTACCGATCATAACAAATAGGTGTTGTTTGATCACACCTCTGTCAAAGTCATTGATCCTCATACAAGAGACATAATTGCCCAAGGCGTTGAAGAGAAGGGCTTATATAAATTATCTTGTTTTCTATCCAGGGAATCACTACCTAGTTTGTGGCACTAAAGATATGGCCACACCTCCTATTTACCAAGAATTTGTTCATCACAGATAGTGAAAGGATTGCCCAAGCTTGGGCAACTCAATGATGTCTGCCAGGCTTGCACTCAAGGCAAGTAACATAGGGCTCCCGTTCCAAAGGAAGCATCGACAAGAGCTAGGAACCCTTTAGCCCTTATCCACATAGACCTTTGTGAACCCATGAACACCCCATCTCTTAGTGGATCACTCTACTTATTTCTTTTAGTAGATGACCACTCCTGCTACATTTTGGTGTATTTCTTGAAATCAAAGGTAGACACTTTTACTAAGTTTCGTGAATGGATCATCCAAGTGGAGAATAAAGCTTCCAAGTCTGTTAAGATCATCCAATCTGATGCAGGTGATGAATTTATTAATCATAATTTTGATAAGTTCTTAAAACAAAAGGGGATCAAACGACAAGTTACTCAATCGCACTCTCCATCCCAAAATGGAGTAGCTAAGAGGAAGATCTGAAGTATGATGAAAATGGTGAGAAGTATTCTTCATAACAAAGACTTACCCTACAAGTTTTGGGTAGAAGCAATGCATACTGCTGTTCACATACTTAATCGAGGCTTCACTAGTGCATTGTACAATAAGACACCATTTGAAGCATACTATGGAAGAAAGCATAATGTACATTACTTTTAAGTATTTGTTAGTGAAGCATTTGTCCATGTGCCAAAAGAAGATCACAACAAGTTGCAATCGAAGTCTAAGAAGCACATCTTCATAGGGTATAGTGATCAATCAAAAGCGTCTCGCTTATATGATCGTGAAAACCACTCCATCACAATATCTAAGGATGTAATATTCAATGAAGCTTCCACATACTCCAACAAGGATCCAACAACAAGTCTTAGTCCACCCATCCACACTATTGAGGGGGACTTAGTATTTTCCAAAACCAACTCAGAAGCAACTACTTCAAGTCAACTGAGAAGATCTCAAAGACTTATTGACAAGAGACAGTGAGAACAAATTCATTATGCCAATTATGCCTTAATGCATCAAACTCAAGATATTCTAGAACCTTCTAACTACAAAGAAGCTCAAAGACAACCTGAGTGGGAAGAAGCTATGCAAGTGGAAATGGATACAATAGAGAAGAACATGACTTGGATGTGAAGAGAGATGGTGGATGCAATCCAAAGATGAGTAGATGCCGCTACAACCAGCTTCACACCAGCCAACTGAGACTTCAGAGTTGATTAGTAGACCCTTTGAGCTTCCTAAATCCACCAAAATATCAGCCAAGTACTTTGGAACATGTATCCCAAAAGTTTAAGTCAAGACCGACAAGTTGCGAAATGACTAGCTCCCAAAACTTGCTATTTTTGGACATACACCTGCTGGAAAAAATGAACAGTGCTCTCAACCTGGAAGGAATTAGAAAAATTCCTTTTGGGCATAGCAAATAGACTTAGCAAGCTTCCTATTCCAAGTTAAAACACTTCAAATGATGGACTGAGCACTGAGAACAAGTTTCATCAAGTTCTGGAACATTCCCACAATTCTCGGGGCTCTGCAGAGATAGACCAGTAAGCAGTAAAATGCAGATATCTCCAAAAGTATAAATCCAATGACCTTGAAAATTTATAGGTAGAAACTAGACAGTGAGAGCTATCCAACGCACTTTAAAACACTGAAAAACGTTCAGTAAAACTCGAGATATGACCTTCTGAAGTTACTGCTCTGAGTGAGTATAGCAGAGAACAAAACAGAGAGGTAGATGATAATAAATGTATAGATTCACATATGATTACAACCACATTGGCAATGAATCTTTGCACAATGGGAGTAGAATGATAGAGCTATGGAGTAAGCTCTTCAATCTCTACAAAATGACATGAAGTGGTCACGTACAAGGCTTGCTAATCGCCTCTTCCTTCTTGCTCCTTTTATAGCTATTCTTGGAGGGAGTTTTGAATTCGAATTCGAATGGCTCCACCTAAAAGTGATCCCCAAAGTTAGGAGAGATTCCCTCAGCTCAAAAATTCGTGATTTTGGTAGTTGGAGCCACGAATTTGCTTTTACATCATGGATGAGGTAAGCCATCCTTTTCCTTTTTTTCTTTTTCCATTTACAAGAGATAAAATGTACTCTTTTACAAGAGGTGTTCACATGACTACTCATGTGACTTACAAATGAGGATAATATCAAGCATATCAAGCATGTAGGCTTGGGCAAAATGCACCAACAGCTCCCCCTCAAGCCCAACATGCTTGGCCTCCAAATAAGTCTTCAATTGTCCTTGATTTCCTGCAAACCAATCATCAACTTGAATCTACTTAATTTCGTACCATCAAGAGCTTTCGTCAACATGTCTGCACATTGCATATCTGTAGAGACGTAGGATAGTTGAATATCCTTGCTCATTAGCTTCTCCCTTACATAATGGTAGTGGACTTCAATATGCTTGGTTCTAGCATGGTATACCGGATTAGCTGCTAGATGTAGTGAGCTTGTGTTGTCACCAAAAATGTGAGGTGTTGAAGAATGAAGTCCAAGATCTGTGTACAAAGATTTTAACCACATGATTTCTTGAGTTGCATTAGCCAAACCTCTATATTCAGCTTCAGTAGAAGATAATGCCACGGTTGGTTGCTTCTTCGATGACCAAGAAATGATTTTTGAACCTGCAAATGATATATACCCTGATGTGCTTCTTCTATCATCTTTAGATCCGACCCAATCTGCATCTGAGTAGACCTTTAGCTCAATATCTGAAGTAAATGAATAAAACAAACCTTCATTCATGGTCCCCTTTAGGTACTTGAGGACTCGCTTGGCCGCTTCCATATGTGGTCTTCTCGGCTTATGCATAAACTGACTCAATATGCTAACACTATAGCATATATCCACCCTTGTGAGTGTTGCATAGTTCAAACTTCCAACCAAGCTTTGATAGCTTGTGATGTCTTCAATTGGCTCTCCTTCATAAGCACTAAGCTTATGATTTTGCTCCATAGGTGTACCTGCACACTTTGTATTTTCCATCTTGAACTTGACGAGCATGTCATGGACATACTTCCTTTGTGTGATGTATATACCTGAATCTGTGTAGATCAACTCCAATCCAAGAAAATAAGTGAGTGGTCCGAGGTCACTTATTTTGAACTCCTCCTTCATTTGACTCTTTACATGTTTGATTCCTTCAAGATCATTGCCTGTGATAATAATATCATCAACATACACACATAAATAGATCACTTCAGATCCATTCCTCTTTATGAACAAAGAGGTATCCGCCTTGCTAGCTTTGAATCCTTGGTCCTGCAAATAAGTAACCAATCTGAAATTCCAAGCTCTTGGAGCTTGCTTCAATCCATACAAAGCTTTCTTTAGTTTGCATACATAGTTAGGATGATGTGCATCCTCATATCCAGGAGGTTGTGCCATATACACTTCCTCAGAAATCCATCCATTCAAGAAAGCATTCTTTACATCAAGTTGATAAAGATTCCAATTTCTAGATGCAGCAAGACTTATGAGAACCCTAATTGTAGGCATTTTTGCAACAGGAGAGAAAGTCTCCTCATAATCAATACCATGGGTTTGAGCAAACCCTTTAGCAACTAACCTTGCTTTGTGTCTATTTATACTTCCATCTGGATTCCTCTTGATTTTGTATATCCATCGAGATCCGATTATCTTCATAGATGGCTTGTTAGGTACAAGCTCCCAAGTGTCATTCTCCTTCAAGGCTTCCATTTCTTCATCCATTGCATCTCTCCAAGCTTTCTTGCTTTGTGCTTCTTCGAATGTGGTAGGTTCTTCATTGGTTGAATCCTTTGCAATGTAGATTGAGTGCTTGGTGACCAAAGAAGTATCATAACCAAACCTCTCTGGTTTCTTCTTCTCCCTCGAAGACCTTCTAAGTGGTTGATGTGAGCTCTCGGGTCCATATGTAGCATCCTGCATCTTTGCTTTACCTTTGTTCTTCCATAGCTTTAGTCTTTCCAAGTCTTCTAGGTCAATCTCCGAATCACTTTCTTCAATCTGCTTTGGCTCCTTTGGTTGAAGTGATGGAAAATCTTCATCCAAGTCATATGGCAGCTTCACTTTCCTGTCATCATCAAACCATGATTTGTTTTCATCAAAAATTACATCTCTACTCACAGAAAATCCTTTATTGGTTGGATTGTACAATCTATATCCTTTTTGGTTTTGATCATAACCAATGAATACACACTTCTCTGCCTTGGGATCCAATTTCCCTCTTACTTGAGAAGGAATGTGAGCATAGGCTAAGCATCCAAAGATTTTACAATGCTCTAGACTAGGTCTTCTTCCATTCCACACTTCATATGGAGTGGTTCCATCTAGTGACTTAGATGGAAGTCTATTTATGAGATATGTGGCTGTCGACACAGCCTCTGCCCATAGGTAGTTCGGCAATCCCTTTTCGTTGAGCATGGACCTTGCAGCTTCGACGATAGCTCTATTCCTCCTCTCTGCTACACCATTGAGTTCAGGTGTATACCTTGTAGTGACTTCCCTTTTAATGCCTCTTTCATGCAAGAAGGCATCAAATTCAGAAGAGAAGTATTCTCCTCCACCATCTGATCTGAGTCTTTTCAAAGTCCTACCTGTTTGATTTTCAACAAGAGCAATATACTTCTTAAAGCAATTAAACACTTCATCCTTGTGCTTCATGAAAAACAGAATGGTCCACCTGCTACAATCATCTATGAAAGACACATAATATCTTGAGCCTGATATAGATGGCTCCTTACTTGGACCCCACACATCCGTGTGCACTAGATCCAAAGAATTTTGATACATATATCCTTTCTTATTGAAAGGTTGTCTATGAGCCTTGCCGAGTTGACAAGCTTCACACTTATAAATCATGTGTTGCCTTGTGATATTAGGCAAACCAAGTACACTTTGGTCCCTGCAAATCTGTTTGAGTGTCCTCTCACCAATGTGAGCAAGCCTTTTGTGCTATATCTCCAACTCTGTTAGAGTTTGACATCCATAGCTAAACAAAGCTATGTTCTTTGTATCTTCCACTTCAAAAGTGAAAAGCCTTCCTGTCTTTTCTCCTTTGGCAATCCTTCGAAAGCCTTGCCTTGGGTCTTCAACATATGCTCCAAATCGATTGAATCTAACCTGCAATCCTTTTTCAACAATCTGTCCAACACTTATTAAATTTTTGGTAATTGTAGGGACATACAAGACTTTGCTTAAGAGGTTCATATTCCCATCTGATGTCTTCACATTACCTATCTTCTCCACTGAGTGCTTTGTGTCATCTCCTGTCTGCACTTCATGCTTGTTATGAGGATCTTCCAAATCAGAAAGTAAAGCCACATTTCCTGCTACATGGTTCGAGCATCCCGAATCAATGTAAAATATGTGATCATCATCCTTACCCTTCTTTGTTGATAGATTCATAATCAATAATGAATCTTCTTGACTTTGGTCCTCTGCACAGTTATTGTAATCTCTTCTTCCTCTATGGCCACTTTGATAGTTGTTGTTGTTGTTGTAATTGTTGTTGTAGTAGTTGTTGTTGTTGTAGCCTCCATTGTACCTACCTCTATTTGATCCATAGCCACCTCTATTGAATCCTCTTCCTCTTGAGTTCCTTGGATTCCTGAAACATTCTTCAGTAGTATGGTTAGATAAGCCACATATGTTGCAAGGTTGAGATGATTGGAATCTCCCCCTGCCTTGCTTTCCACCTCTGCCTCTTCCTCTAGCTCTTCCTCTACCTGCAAAGTTTGCTTGGAAAGAGATTCCTTCATCTTCATTCTTCCTATTCTTTGACTTGTCCTTGACCTTAGCTTTATCAGAATATAAGGCAGAAGTTTGATTACCTCTTGAGGACTCACCACCTTTGCTAATCTTTGCTTCATGAGTGAAGAGTTGGCCCATGAGTGTGTTGAGGTCGGGTACATGCATATCCATGTATAAATCCATGGCTGTTGTGAATGACTCCCACTTGTCGTCTGCTTTGATTCCATTCATGATTTGTCTTATGATTTGCTCCTCTTCAATTACCTCTCCAATGCTTCCAAGTTGGTCGGAAATCTCCTTCATCTTTGTGACATAATCAGTCACATTTTGCTTCGGGCTTTTCTTCATTGTTGTGAACTCCATCCACAATTGGTTCTTCCTTGCTCGAGTGTTGGAAGAGAAGAAAGAAGCAAGTGCATTCCAGGTTTCTCTTGATGTCTTGCATCCCTTGACATGAGGTAAAAGAAAATCAGAGATTGAGTTTAGAATATAGGACCTTGCAAGTGCATCCTTCGAACACCAATTCGAAAGTCCTTCCACTTCTTCATGTGATGGTTGCCCTTTGTTCCTCATGGTTGGCATTGCTTCATCTCCGGATATGAATCCATATAGATTCCTTCCTTGAAGGTAAGCCTCCATCCTTAGAGACCATGCCGGGTAGTTGTTTCGATCCAATTTGTCAATTGTTGATGGAAATCCATCTCCCATGTTGCTTGACTATGCTCTGATACCACTGTGAAGAGAGATGGTGGATGCAATCCAAAGATGAGTAGATGCCGCTACAACCAGCTTCACACCAGCCAACTGAGACTTCAGAGTTGATTAGTAGACCCTTTGAGCTTCCTAAATCCACCAAAATATCAGCCAAGTACTTTGGAACATGTATCCCAAAAGTTTAAGTCAAGACCGACAAGTTGCGAAATGACTAGCTCCCAAAACTTGCTATTTTTGGACATACACCTGCTGGAAAAAATGAACAGTGCTCTCAACCTGGAAGGAATTAGAAAAATTCCTTTTGGGCATAGCAAATAGACTTAGCAAGCTTCCTATTCCAAGTTAAAACACTTCAAATGATGGACTGAGCACTGAGAACAAGTTTCATCAAGTTCTGGAACATTCCCACAATTCTCGGGGCTCTGCAGAGATAGACCAGTAAGCAGTAAAATGCAGATATCTCCAAAAGTATAAATCCAATGACCTTGAAAATTTATAGGTAGAAACTAGACAGTGAGAGCTATCCAACGCACTTTAAAACACTGAAAAACGTTCAGTAAAACTCGAGATATGACCTTCTGAAGTTACTGCTCTGAGTGAGTATAGCAGAGAACAAAACAGAGAGGTAGATGATAATAAATGTATAGATTCACATATGATTACAACCACATTGGCAATGAATCTTTGCACAATGGGAGTAGAATGATAGAGCTATGGAGTAAGCTCTTCAATCTCTACAAAATGACATGAAGTGGTCACGTACAAGGCTTGCTAATCGCCTCTTCCTTCTTGCTCCTTTTATAGCTATTCTTGGAGGGAGTTTTGAATTCGAATTCGAATGGCTCCACCTAAAAGTGATCCCCAAAGTTAGGAGAGATTCCCTCAGCTCAAAAATTCGTGATTTTGGTAGTTGGAGCCACGAATTTGCTTTTACATCATGGATGAGGTAAGCCATCCTTTTCCTTTTTTTCTTTTTCCATTTACAAGAGATAAAATGTACTCTTTTACAAGAGGTGTTCACATGACTACTCATGTGACTTACAAATGAGGATAATATCAAGCATATCAAGCATGTAGGCTTGGGCAAAATGCACCAACATTGGACTCTTGTTCCTAATCCCACAAATCATCAAGTTATAGGAGTTAAGTGGCTTGACAAGGTCAAATACATGGTCAATTGAGAAATCGTTGTTCCTCCTTGGCAAAAGGATCGTCAACTGTAAAAAATCCCCCCCCTTTAGGCATCATCAAGTACTCCTTTTGATCGATAACAAGCTTAAACCCAAGTGGGCCCCACATGAGGGTGATGAGAGGGTAATTAACCTTCTTTGTAATGTCATCTAAGCTCTGTAAAAGCTTCCCCTGCTTTGTGGGATTTGGGGGGTCCCGTGGGCACTAGTCCCCTTCTCTTGTACTTTTCTTTATTTAATTCAAGTCCAGGAGAGTAGGCTATTGCCGAACTTCCTTTATATTAAAAAAAAAAAATCAGATGGAACATTAGATAAGCACAAAGTAAGGTTGGTAGCTAAGGGATACAAGCAACGACATGGCATTGACTATGAAGAAACCTTTGCTCCTACTACAAGATTCAGAACCATAATAATCATCTCAGTACTAAGTGATCACTTTAAGTGGCCTATTTACGAGCTAGATCTCAAAAGTGCATTGCTCAATGGAGACTTCAAGAAGAAGTATATGTTGAACAACCTAAAGGATTCAAGATCCAAGGAAAGGATGGCCAAGTATGCAAACTTCACAAAGCACTTTATAGACTCAAGCAAGCTCCCAGGGCCTCGTATGAAAAGATTCACAAGTTCTTTGAAGCTAAAGGATTTCACAGAAGAAATGCTGATGCTAACCTCTACATCTATCAAAAGGAGTCCTTAGTTGCCATTATCATCCTCTATGTAGATGAATTGATATTGACAGGTTTAGATGAAGAACGCATCCAATTCATCATCACAAAACTTCACCTTGAGTATTCTATGATAGATCTTGGCCTACTTCACTACTTCTTAGGTATGGAAGTTTGGCAAACCAAAGAAGGCGTATTCCTATCACAAAAGAAGTACTACTCTGATCTTCTTTCCAGATATAACATGGACCAGTGTGACTGAGTTTCAACACCACTTGATCCCAGCATCAAGCTAACACTGGAGGATACATCATCACTTGTAGATGTGCATACCTATAGACATCTTGTTGGCTCTCTACTTTACCTAGCCAACACTAGACCAGATATTTCATATGTAGTTGGTATACTCAGTCAGTTTGCACATGAGTCTCGTCAGACCCATTGGAAGGCTGTTCAAAGACTACTTCGCTACCTTGCCCTCACCCAACATCATGGTCTTTTGTACAGAGGGGTGTTGCTCTAGCACAATGGTGAGAACCACGTTAAGAAGCTTCACCTCCTTAATGTCAATCCGTGGGAGAGGTAGGAGTGATATGAAGATCGTGAACGTGAGATGATGTGAGAGTGAAGGTGAGAAGCACAAAGATGCACACACGCATACACACACACAATGAAGAGACAAGCAAGACACAATGGAAGGTGGGAATTTATCTCTATTACTCAAGAATACTCTTACAAGCTCAAAAGAACTCTAATCTCAAACAAGCTAACCAAAATGAACCAACCTCCAAAATGAGCTCTCTAGCTCTTTTTATAGTTTCTAGACTAGTTTTGACCGGTTTCACATCTAGTGACCGGCCTAGTTAAAAAATAGATCCTAGAGGCTATTTGGAAGGGTAAACGATATCTAAAAATAACGAAAATTGGTACGTGCATTCTACCTAAGCTCCTCAAGCTCGAGGACTCCTCGGCTTGCACAAAATGGAGCTATGGATTACAAAATGGGGTTTTCTATGATACATATGTTACAATTAGTGATAACAATCACTGTTGAATGTTTGAAGAAATAATAAGAAACATATTTGTTTGGAAAATTGATCCGACTGGCTCCCTGCGCCGTCTTTACATACTTCCGCGTCGTCTGTGCCTCTGACTGCTTCCAACACCCCCCTCCCTCTCGCTTCTGTCGTCCCTGACAGAACCTTGTTGTGAGGTCTGCCGGATATAGTTCTGTAGGAGGTCTTGAGCGAGGGTGTGCTCTGAGATACGAATGCCTCGGGCCAGATCAGCCTCGAGTTTCTCCCAGTCAATAGGTTGCGGCTCGTCTGGTGGTGGGAGCTGATAATGTGTGGAGTACACCATTCGTTCACAGGCGAATAATTGCAATAAATGTGTGGGCCTGCTTATAAATACCTCTGAATGGTACTCCCAAAAGCCGGTGGTGAACATTTCTTCGAATGTCTGCTTGTAGCATGCCGGCAGGTATTTGATTCTGCAGTGCCAGGCATAACACACCCGTAGCGATGGCGTTGTGCTCATATCATAGACTAAATCAAAGTTGCCATGCTCAAAGCCCGGGGTGTTTACATGGGGGGCCTTGACGCATCGGAAGACTTTAAAGATCATTTGCATCATGTCAAAGATTTTGACAGTCATGTGCGCGGCAATATCATCCATATGCTTTAACCTAGGGAGCCAGTGGCGGATTGTCGCCATCATGTAGCCTACTGTGGGTAACTCGATTGGTGGCTTGAAATAGGGATAGTTCAACCAGTCTTGGCACTGCTTATTGTTTTGTACTTTAATAGCAAATGCAGTCCAAGAGCGGCGTCTTGGTACTGGTCCCCAGCACGGGTTAAATTTTAAGTGCAGCGGCGCTTTCACCCATGTGCTCATCATCTCTGGATAGTTTTGCAATAAATCTTTGCGCCAGTCTGGTTGATGGATTTCACCTCTCTGCGCACTTGGTGGCAAGTCCTCCGGCTCGAATTGAGTGGCATGTGTTGGTTTCATACCTGTTTCTTTCTCTATGGCTAACTGGTATTCGGCCATTAACATGAAGTACGGTTTATATTGGAGCTCATGCCCAGATATGTATCGTCGCGGGGCCAAATGAGCAAAGAATGGTGACTGTAAAATTCTCTCTTCAATCATGGCCATGGCATGTAGTTGTGCCTCTACTCTGGCCGAATGTGTCGTTCCGAGTTCTTCAACTGTCTTCATCCACGCGGGGGTAGGTAATTCATAGGTCATCTGGCCTTCGGCCGTGACACATCTGCCTGGGATGGGTATCGGCTCGTATGCCTCTTCAAATGTCTCCTCCACCGGGATAGTGACGGTTTCTTCCTCAGCTGGTAGCTCAGGTGGGGAGTCTGGCCTTGGTGGTGCTTCATAGACTGCAATTCTAGATTCAAGATTTGTTACCTGGGCCCGTAGTGCGTTGAGTTCCTCTAAAATTTCAGGGGCAGGGTCCACAGGTGCTGGTAATTCTGCTGCTACTTGTACTTGTTGTGTTGCAGGTTCTCTGAGCTGTAGTAGCTTGTGATCTTCCTTTAACTTTTGATGCTCTTCGTTCATACGATCATAGTCCTCGAGCAATCGAACATGGTCATCTAGCAACATCCTCATCGATTCGGATGGGATTGCCTTGAATCTGCTCGGACTTAGTGGTTGTTCTGGATGATCCAATGCCGCTTCCAAGTTTTCTCTATTCTGAGCTTGGAGTCTCACGTTCTCCTCCTGGGTTGCAGCTAGGTGTCTTCTTAGTAAGCCCATATTTCTAGTGAGCGTTGCATTTCTAATCGTTTGGGCTCGAAGTAGGTTGTCCAAATCCGCTGTGGCTTCTTTTGTTTTCTCCTCACTTTCTAGTTCTAATTTGTGATAGGCCTCTCGTAAATCTTGGTATCGGCTGTTCAATGAGGCATTCTCAATTGATAATGAATTAAGCTGCGTTTGTAGTTCATTCGTCGTTCTCTGCAGCTGTTGATAGTTGGTGCCAAGTGATGCAAACTCATCGCGGACTTGTGTCATGCACGTGAACATTTGTTGAAATGCGGTGTCTATGGTGGGCGATAGTAGTAATGAAGTGCTAAATGAGGATGCAGTGGAAGTAGATGCAGCGGGAATGGGAAATGGGGTTGGGAAGGTGGATGCAGTGGTGATCGTGGAAAATTGTGATGTGTCTAAAAATGTTTGTGCCGGGAGTGAAGTGAGTGGTGGTGCCGTGGGTGGTGAGATGTCCATGTCACTGGACGTGTTTAGTGTTGTGACTGTGAAAAGTGGTGTGATTGTGGGTGGTTGTGTAGGTGTGAATACGGGATTTACAAATGTAGAGTAATTTACAGGGGGGATGACTGGAGCAGCTTGGTGAAAAGGGGTTATAGGGGTTATGGTGGGTTGGGGAGGTGAAACTGGTGAGAAGGTTAATGGGGTTAGAAAAGTGAAAGGGGGTCTTAAAGGTGGGAGAAACGCTGGGAAGGATGAAGGGGTGAAGGGGTTAACATGTAGATGCGGAGGGTTGGGTGTGGGCATGGTGGTATGAATGGGCAGGGCAAAGGGTGTGGCTATGTTGCCTTGTACTGGTGTGGATGTGGGGGAAGTAGGTGGGTGTGCGGGGGATACAGGATGGGTTGGAGAAAGATGAGGTGAGAGAGGGGTAGAAGGTGTGGATGTTATTTCGAGGATAGTGGTGGTATGTACAACGGTAGTACGTGGTGGGGAATCTACAAGGATGGGTTCTGCGGTCGATGAACTTTCGGAGACAAGGCGTGCCTCCCTGGCTTGTGCTGAAGACAGAGCTCCTGTTGGTACACGAATATACTCTCCGGGCTTTGAAAGTAGTCGCACTCGGCGGGGATCAAACTGTGGTAGTTGCTTTCTTTGTAAGTACCTGAGTGCTTCATTGGAGCCTACTGATTTGACTAACTCTCTGAACCCTTTGATGTATGCATCTTCGAATCCTCCGGAGATGAGTTCCTGTTCAATTAATGCCTGGCTCTCCTCTTCAGTTAACTTCTTCCGGGCCCAGACTTTCTCCATCGTACGATATAATTTCTTTATGGCCAGCGTGTACGCTGCGGCTTCGAAAGTCTCATCTTCATATGTGTTGGTGTCGCCGTGTGCGTCGGTTTGTTGGCCTTGGCCATCTGTCTGTCCGTCATGTGAGCCCTGGCTGGCTTCATCGTCGTCCATTTCGGTTCTTTCTTCTTCAGAGCTCGACACAGCTTGTCCCTGTGGCAGATCTCGCGGTGTGGTAGGGTAGCTGGGGCGTTCATATTCCTGGGAGAACATCTGTGCTTCTAAAAACTGGAATTCGTTTGAGAATGCATCAGGCATCTCAAAATCAAATGTTGTGTTTATTGGGTCTGCCTCCATATGTGGTATTGGGAAAGAAAAGGCTTCCGCACCAATAGTGGTGGGAGCTTCTGCTGTTGTGGCGGTGGGTTCTGTGGTGGCAGCTGCCTGAGGTGCGGCGGTACTAGTGGTGCCCTCCGTAACCACTGGTCTGGACAACCTTATGCGAATAGGTTGTACTGTGGGAGCGGCTTCTGTCGGTGATCGCTCTGGAGAAGGTTGTGGTGATGGGGACTCTGGCACTTGAAGGCAAGGAATGGTGCCTCTCATGCGCTTACCTGCCCGTGTTCTACTGGGCTTTCTGGCTTTCTTCGTCGTTCCTTTGAATGCCTTCAACTCTTCTCCGGTTAATGCACGTTCAATGGGCAAGTCATAAGCTAAGCACATATAAACAATTCTGGTCAGCGCACAACATCCATTAAGCACTTTCTTGCGCTCCCATCTGTGCTGTGCCAAATACATTTGATCTATGATCCAGCTCGCCAGATCAACAGTTTGAGGTCCGGTACATGCCAAATACAATCCAAACCATATTCTTTTGTGTGGCATGGTAAATCTGTCCTGAGCGGGGAATGCGAAATGTTGCATGCATATCCTTAGTGGCTTTGACAGCTCAGGTGTTATTGCTGAGATCTCCTCCCACTTAGTGACATCCCCACGTTTCATAGGATCTGGAATTAATCTCTCTCGATCTGTGGGTGTGTGGGTGCCATGAATTTTGATGGCCGCTCTGATTAAATCCTTTGAGAGGTAAAATCTTTTGTAAGGTGGATCATCCACTAAAGAAGGCAAAATGAAGGTTCGGGGGATATCCTTATTCTCGGAGGCCAGCAAAGTAGTGATTAAGTAATAGCACCTGTAAAAGTCCGGTTTGGGCAGAGGATCACTGAAATACTCTGTGAAGCCTGCTCTGGCCCAAACGTGAGTTAAATCCTGGGTGCTCTGTAGGGCTTCGAACTCTCTGGAGAAGAACTGGTATTTTCCCCACGTGCGGTCATCAAATGTCAAAGAGGATTCAAATATAAAGTCCGCGTCCGCAAGGGGTCCTGCAAGTCCCTGAAACCAATGAGAGTTCCGGTGTATCTTCTCTGTGTAGCCCATAGGTGGATTGTCGATAGGCATGGGCCCTGGAAATCCTTGGAATTCCGGCGGTGGAGCAGTCGGGTGGGATTCTGCTCGTAGCACGTTGAGGGGCACTGCCGCTACACTGGGGCCTGCTCCTGATGTTCCTTCGTCGGTTTGCATGGTGACTGATGCGCTAATAGGAAAGATCTGCTACAAAAGATTAACACATTAGCATGGAAATTAATTATGATCCCATTAAAGTGAGACCGCAATCCCTTTCCATAACTGATGCGTAACCCGTGTAGCCAAGTGCTGTGATGTGATGGATGCAATGTTTCTTGCAGCACTAGTGCAGGTCTCTAGACACCTACACTTTTCAGATTATGCATACAATTCTTGGTGAGATGAGATTATGAGTGATTGTGTGATGATGGTGGGTGAATTTATACAAGGTTTAAAGGTTAGTGATTTAGTACAAGGTTGTATGTTAGTCGGGGGGGTAGTTTTGTCAGACATGGGGTTAGGGGGAGACGGTTGGACACGCTTCGGTATCCATTTCGAGTGGGTGGTGGGTTTCTGCTGAGGGGCAAAGGGTGGTGTCGGGTGATGAAACGAGTTGTGAGGGTTATATATTACATGGCTTATGGGTTGAGCTATGATACATGGTTTGGGTACCCAAATCTGCGTGGGCGTGGGTCTATGGGTAAGGTACTTCTTGGCGATCCACATTTGTCGAATGCTCGGACCTGTAAGAGAAGGTCGAGGGGATGGTGGATACTGATTCTATTTCTGCCTTGCCTTTTTCTTGTCGATCTCTGCCTGGTTGGAGTTCTTCGGTGCTTTTTGTCCTTTTGGCACCCATATTTGTCTGGTGCCGCTTCCTTTGGGTGGCCTAAACTGCTTTCCTTGTTGTTTCCTCTGATACTGCAGTCGGTCTGGGTTCCTTCGTCGTGGTTGACTCTGTTGTTGTTGAGGTTGAGAGGTCGGATGGACACTCTGCTTTGGAAAAGAAGGGAGATCCAACACTTGCGTGACCTGCCCATTAGGAAGTGGTGCGTTCTTTAACTTTAATCTAGGCCAGTCCGCAACAAGTTTGGAATGATGAGCACCGCAGGGTGTCGTGCTCATTTGTCCGCTGATGCAACCCACCTGACCTCTGATTGTGTCCATCTGCCCTTGCAGTTGGGTAACTGTCTCTTCTAGTTTGCAGGAAGTCCCAAGGAAGATCTCCTGTCGTCCTTGTGATTGACAACTGTCTGTAGCCCATCCCGAGTGGGTTGGTGTAGACGTAGCGTGATTGATCTGATCAGAGATCTTCCTGTCTTCCGTCGCATGCGTTTCATAGGGTCTAGGGCCACAACCGTCAAGCGGAATGCCGTTAGGGAAGTCAAGCGGTATCACTCGCTTCTGCTCTAAGGTTCCAATCTGTAAGGAGCCTTGTCTAAGATTTAGGTCCACTGAGTGATCGTATAGCCAATCTTGGCCAAGGATTAGGGGTTCTATCAGGTCGTCATCATGGCACACTAGTAGCTTTGCTGTCATGGTCAAATCCTTAATGAGGATAGGAAGGTCCACCTCACCCATGCAAGGGGTTTCCATGCCTCCTAGGCCTATGAGGTATGCCTCAAGTGGCCGCATTTCTATTCCTGAATCCTTATAGTGGGACCATCTAATCGCACTAGTCGCAGCACCTGAGTCAATTAAAGCCCTGAGTTCTTGGCAAGGGTTGCCGTGCTCTAGCCTAACTGTAATGAATGGTCTCCTGTCCACTATGCTAGGATGAGTGGTTGACTTTACTTGACACATGGCCATGGGATATCTGGGTGATGTTTCCAGATGGTTATAATGTTCTCTCCCTAGTCCTTGTCTTCTTAGCTTCATGCGCTTAATGCGTTCTATGGCTTCTGCCTGAGCTTCCGCTCGTATTCTATTTTCTTCCTCCTTACGCTTCTTTGCCAACGTGAGTCGTCTAAGCATATCCTCAATAAGAGGTTCTTGATAGAGCTTGACTCTACAGCCACTAATGTAATTAGGCATTATATCTCCTTCCAAGGTGGCTAACTGTACTGCTCCACTAGTCGAGAGTCTGTTAATGATCATAGGTCCATGACCTCGCTTTTCTAACTTCCGAGCGTGCTGTTTTAGCGTATATACTAGAACTAAATCTCCTTCTTTTAGGCCTTTATCTTTCACATGTGCATCAAAATATGCTTTCTGTCGCTTCTTCGCTGCGTATATTCCTGCTGCTGCTTTCAGCCTGGTTTCTCCTAATCGTTCCAAGTCCATTATTCTTGCTGATAATTCATGGCCGGTCCATTGATGTTCTTGTGCAACCTTAAGGGTCGGTATCAAGAAGTCCAACGGAAGCACTGCATTCTGACCAAAAACCATCTGAAAGGGAGTTGCATTGAGTACGGTCTTGTAGGCCACTCTATATGCCCAAACAGCGTGGTGTAACTGTTTGTCCCAATCTGAACGTTTGTTGTTCACGAGTTTCGTCAGTACGTTACAAAGTATTTTGTTAGTGCTTTCAGCCTGACCATTGGCCTGAGGATGATATGGTGCAGATTTCTTGTGAATCACCATAAAATCCTGTAACAAATATTCAATAACTTGGTTTAGAAAGTGAGTGCCTCGATCGCTCACTAACTCTATAGGCAATCCATATCTTGTAAAGACATTTTCAAATAAGAATTTTGCAGTCGTATGAGCATCATTCTTTTTTGTGGCTTTTGCCTCTACCCATTTCGTAAGATAATCTGTGGCAACAATAATGTATTCAGCATGTGTACCTTTTGCAGGGGGGTTAATGGGTCCTATAAAGTCTATACCCCACTTAGAAAATGCACGTCCGCCCATCATGGGTTTCAATGGCATTTCATCTCTGCGAGTAGGAAACTGAGTTCTTTGGCACACATCACATCTCTTTACATAGGTATGAGCATCCATGTGAAGAGTGGGCCACCATAATCCTGCAAAGAGAATGGCTTTGATTATCCTATCTGGTCCAAAATGACCTCCTGCAACACCTTGGTGTGCAGTCTCTAGTATGCTCAGATAATCGCTCTCATGAACACATGGTCTTAAATATCCATCTCGTCCTCTTTTGTATAGATTATCGCCAATAAGTGAATAGTCTTGAGCTTCCTGCTCTAGACTGCGTTGTCGAGCTAAGGTCATGCCTTGAGGGAATGTGTTCGTCCTCAAGTATGTCACTAAAGGTTCACTCCAGTCTGGTGTGAGAGACACGTGATATAGTGTCGCATGCTCTACTGGTGGTCTTTCACAACAAACATGGCATTCCTTACACAACTTGAGCTTCCTGCTCTAGACTGCGTTGTCGAGCTAAGGTCATGCCTTGAGGGAATGTGTTCGTCCTCAAGTATGTCACTAAAGGTTCACTCCAGTCTGGTGTGAGAGACACGTGATATAGTGTCGCATGCTCTACTGGTGGTCTTTCACAACAAACATGGCATTCCTTACACAACTTGTAGACATCTGCTTCCATCGAAGGCCAATATACTCCTAATCTCTGCAGAGTCTGTAATGTTCGATGTTTTGAATGATGTTGCTTTAGTGCACCTATGTGTGCTAATTGCAACCAATTCGCATGTTCCGATTCATCTATGCAACAAGCAAGAATCTTTTGATTAGCCTGTTTATATATGCTTCCTGCCATTATTTAGTATCTCTGAGACTTGGTAATCTCTCCTTCTTTGATCTCTATCCTAGGATTCTTGGGTCCGTACGTCAGAATAGGGACTATCGGCTTAGCCCATTCTGGTGCTATCTCAAGGTTAAACAAGTATGCATCTGGTAATTCATCGGCTATTCCTTGAGGAGCTTCTCCTGAGGTTAATCTTGAAAGGTGGTCGGCTCTAAGATGTGTCTTTCCTTTCCTAACTACCACTTCAAAATCGTACTCCATGAGTAATAGAAACCAACGTATCAATCGTCCTGTGTTACATGGTTTGTTGACTAAATATAATAGGGCTTGATGATCTGTAAAGAACTTGAATTTGTTGGCCAACAAGTAGTGCCTAAACTTCTTTACTGCGTAGATCATCCCTAGTCCTTCTCGTTCCGTCGTGGTGTAATTTCTTTCTGCTGCGTTCAATTGTCTGCTAGCGTAGGCTATGGGGAGATCTATGCTACCTTCATTCGTGGGTTGTGCTAACACACATCCTATGGCGTAATTGGATGCATCCACATGTACATGAAATGGCTTACTCCAATCTGGGGTAGTCAATATAGGTGCTGAGCACAAACGTCGTTTAAGTTCATTGAATGAATTTTCACATTCATCTGTCCACTCAAAATTGGTTAAAAGAGAGTACAAAGGCTTGGCTATGATTGCATACATGTGTATGAATCTCCTATAATAACCGCAATGGCCCATAAATGCCTGTACCTCTTTCACATTAGTTGGTCTAGGTAATTCTGCAATTACCTTCACCTTTTCCTCGTCCGTAGAGATTCCATTTTTTGACACAATGTGTCCTAGAATTTTGCCTTGTCTGACCATGAAAACGCATTTTTCTGGGTTCAAACAAACCTGATATTCTCGACATTTGTCAAATATTTGTCGTAACTCTGGGATATGTGTCTGCCTTACATTTGAATGAGCACATAAGTCATCGACATAAACTTCCAAGCTTTTGCGTAAGAATTCCTTAAAAACATGACACATGAGTCACTGGAAAGTAGCGGGTGCATTTGTTAAGCCAAATGGCATCACACGAAATGCAAATATGCCCCATTCTGTGGCAAAAGCCCTCTTGTGTTGGTCTTCTGGAGCAATGGCTACTTGATTATAGCCTGAGAATCCATCAAGAAAGCTGTAAACTTCCTTGCCCGCAACTCTTTCCAATAAGTGTTCCGTGATAGGAAGAGGATAACTGTCCCTAATCGTGGCGGCATTAACTTTTTTAAGGTTAATACACACACGCAATTTTCCATTCTTCTTGGGCACAACCACAATGGGGGATACCCATTCGGTATGCTCAATTTCGTAAATGAATCCTGCTTCTATCAAGCGATCTATCTCCTCTTTAATCTTCGCAGCGTAATTATCATTGTACGTGTAAGGTTTTCGTTTTGTCGGTTTTGCATCTGGAGTCATAGGGATTCTATGAGAACATATATCTGTATCTACTCCCTTCAAATCTTTGTAACTCCAAGCAAAAACATCTCTATATTCGCGCAATAGGGCAACTAACTCTTCTTCTTCTTCAGTCGTCAAATCATGCCCTATGTATGTGCATTTTTCTTCTTCTCCTTCTATGGCAACTATTACTTTCTTGGTTTTCTCTCGGTTATCATATACTTGTCCATCATTCGCTTTTCTATTAGGCATTCGTACCATGATTCTTCTATCTTCAATTTCATATTTCTTGAAATTCTCGGGTACTTCAAACAAAGATTCTTCTTTTTCTGACATGGTTTCTTTCTTCTTTCTTTTCTTGCCTTCACTCTTGGTAGTCACTTCAGTGGCTAACCTCACCTCATTTGTTATTTCCTCGTGTCTTTGAGTGTGAGTCTCTACTTCGTAGAAATATTCTTCGTCTGATGCAAAGGGCGGGTCCATGATAATTGATTCTAAATCGAAATTGCTTGCATCCTCGAATGCATCAGTGTTCGGTTCACACTCTTCTAAGATTGCATCGCCCATGATTGGCTCTATCTTGAAAACTGAAATGTCATAGCCATCCTCGTCACAGTGGGGTGTCCATTGTTCTTCATTGATGGCTACATCCATGGTTGCTAGTATTTCTGCCCAACCATGGGGTTCAAACTCTTCGTCTGGGAATACTACAGGTGCATATGCTGGATCTTGAAGGGTTCGTGGATGTTGTTCCGCACCTAAGGTCCTGGCTTCTAATCGTTCTTCCTCTTGTTTAGCTACTTTACACATCCATAAATGAGTATCCTCATGCAACCAAGAAGGATCTGATTCTAATGAGTGCACGGATTCGGTCTCTGCTGGTGTCTTATGGATGGTATTCCATTGTATTGGGGGTACATCTCTATGTGAATAGTCTTTAAGATTGACTTTGGTAGTCACTCCTAAGTGTTGCAAGTACAAAGAATTAGTTCCCCAATCTTGTACAATTTGCAACTGACGCATGAATGGTCGTCCCAATATCATTTCATAAGCACGATTTTTCGCAAAGTCACAAATGGCGAAAGTATGCTCAAATTCTACACCACAAGTGGTGAGAGATATGCCTTCTAGTAAGCCTAATGGTTTTTCTATGTGTCCATCAGCCATTTGTAGCTTCATCCTGGTGGGTCTGAGGGTTGGCTTACCCCAACGTTTCCATAAAGCGGTGGTAGCGATGGCTACTCCGGCTCCTGAGTCTAAGATGGCTTTCGTGGTGTAGCCCTGATGGGTTATTGGAAGATATGTGTTACCTTCCTCTCCTTCGCTTACGTCTCCAATCTTTTCCACGGGGATCTCTGGTACCTTCTCATGTGATCCTATCTGAGAGGGTGTGGTAGCTAGCTCAGGGAATTGATTTGCTACATGCTTCCACAATTCTGGTTTTACCTTTAACAATTCCTCTAGAGTGAGATTACACTGTACTTTCGTATTCTTGATCACTTCCGTGTTCATAGGGATCACTGATTCTTCATTCCTCACTATTATCGTGGGTGCTCTCATACTAATAGACTTTGCTTCCCAAGGTCCTGTGAACTGAGGTAATTCTTGTAAAGAATTAGATTCAAATCCTGTGGGTTCACTCAGTTGCTCCACCTCTACATCATCATATATAGAGGGGATATCTTGGGGAAATTGTTCCTGCAAGTCATCTATTTCTTGAATAGGAGGATAGGTTCCTTGTTCTTTTCTCCATTTCTCTTCTTGTATTTCTCTCAAAAATTCATGTGAGTACCTATGTAGGGAAGGTAGGTTATCTTGACTTTCTGTATTGGGTACTTGAGACAGGGATGGTGCAATCCTTTCCTGTGTCTCTGGGACAATAGGGTTCCTACGCTGATCCTTTTTCTCTTTGCTTTCTATCAAGTGTTCTAGCCTCTCCATTAGTCCTTGAAAGTGTAATTCAGGTTTTGCCATGTTATTCCAATTAAGATATCTAGAGGCTTCAAACAAAGCTTGTGCTAACTCTACCATCTTCATGCACAGTTTAGTTCTCTCAATTTCTAGATCAGCTTGAGGGTAGTTTTTACTCATTTCCGTTACTTGAGGTCCCTCTTTTATTCTAGCCTGATATGCACGAAACATCATGTCTAGATCTTCGGGTATGGGTTCCGCTAAAACTGATCCTGATTTTAGAGCAGGGTCTTCTTGATTTAATTCTCGTGAAGCCAATTCTTGTATTTTGGCTCTGGATTCCCTTAAACTTCCTTCCAACTCACTTATCTTTTTACTCCACTTTCTCTTTATTCTTTCTCTAGAATCTTTCCAAGATTTCGTTTTTTTACTACTCGATTCTGCAACTTCACTAGTTCCGGCTACTTTCTCTTGATTAAGCTGTTGGTTTTCTAAGAGCGCCTGGGCTCTGGTTATAGCTTGGATAGGCACGTATGTAGGGTTGGATCCATCTGCGTTGTTTACAATACCTATCACATTGATCGGTGTCACATTCGAAGCGTTAACTGGGTTCTTAGGACAATCTTTGATTATGTGCTCTTTGCCACAATCGGCACAAAAGCCTTGAATGCTATAGTACTGGGATTGCCTTGCTATTGGGGGATGTGGACAATCCTTTATGAAGTGATCTCCTTGGCACCTAAAGCATGGTCCTCTAGGGCCCTGTGGTCTCTGTTGTCTCAATTGGGGCCGTGGGTTTGGGTTTGCGTACATCACATTAGTATAGTCTGGCTCCCAACTAGGTTCCATTGGTGGACTATCATAATGATATGTCTCCACATGTTCTGGTGACTCCGTGTAATAAGCGGGTGGGCTAGTTACATGAGTAGAGTCAAAACTGTTTGAGTTCGGGTCACTTTCTGTGATCAAAGGTGAAGAAGGCACTAAGGCCCTACTTAGGTTCTCTTCTGCAGCAGCGTATTTGACTGAGATGACATTCGCTGGTGGGGGTGGCTGCTGAGCTAAGACGGGTTGAGGTCTCTGTTGAGCCTGGTATGGGTAGTTCTGAGGAGGCCTATAGTAATAAGGTTGAGCATTGTATTGGCCTTGATACCTACCTGGCTGCTGGTATGTTTGCGGGTAGTTCTGTCTCACGGTTTGTTTGTTGTATGGGCAGTCCTGAGCCGTATGATTCGTGTATCTTCTCTCAATTGTGCAATATTGGCCACTAGGGTTGGCTTGAGGTTGAGGTGCATTGGGGCACACATTTGCCAAATGATTTCCACCACAAGTGTAACAACGTACATTCGTTGGTAGCTTGGGCACCTGTTTACTAGAAACCCCTAGTTTTTGGGCCACTTTTTCTGCTAGGTCCTCTATCGAATTAGACAATTTTGTGGATGCTAGAGAAGAACAATCTGAGTCTTTATAGACCTTTGAGAGTTCTAATTCCTCTCCTAGGTTGTCCTCGATGTCTATACATATTCTTACACACTCCTCTAGCGTTCTGGGTTCTTTTAGGTACACATAGGAGCGTAGTTTAGCGCTCAACAAGCCATCTAGGAACAGTGATACCTGTTTGACTTGTGAGGGTAGCTCTTGCATTGGGCATCGTTCGACATATTGTCTGAACCTACGTCCTGCCAGTCTAACTGTTTCCTGAGGGGTTTGTTTAAAGCTATGAATCAACGAAGACGTGTCGTGTCTAATCCCACTTTTAGAGAATTCAGTGATGAATGACTCTAAAAAGTGATGGATGTCTCTAAATTGCCTTTGTTGCAGTGGTTGGAACCAAGTTAAAGCGGTATTCTTTAACGTTAGTCCAAATGCATTGTATTGCGTGAACATATCCTCGACTTGTTCTGCTCTTAGTACTTGCTTGAATTCTGCGACATGGTCATAGGGATCTCCTGTCCCATCAAAGTAATTCTTCATTGATTTTACTAATTGAGTGGGTCTCAATACTCTTGCGTGTTCACGTGGTCTAGGTAGAGGAAAATCATCTCTACCACCTGGTATTCCATGATCTCTTTGTCTATCCATTCTATTAGTGTTCGTGGTTGTTCTATCTCTCCCTATGGGGTGATTGAAGCTTACTTCCGGTCTCTCGTTATTTCCTTCTCTTTGATGTCCATGGGCTGAGGATGTTCCTGCCCCTTGTTGACTTGTATTTATGTTCGTTCTAGGTGGAGGGAATACCAATTCACCTCTCCATGTGTACGTGTTTTTAGCGCGCTCAGGCACCACAAAGACTCTTTCTGAAGTCTCATCCAGGTATACAACCTTTCCAGGTGTATCTGGGTCCTTGAATTCATAGATTGTAATGATGCCTATCTCACCAGGGTGTTCCTTTCTGTACCTCCAAAAGGCTTCATCTGTCTCTTTATTTACATACAACTCGGTGCTCCTGTTATCTTGAGGGATCCATTCTGGGATGAGTACTCTTGTTAATACGGATTTCCCTCTCGGTGTTCTAGGTTCTTCTAACGGTTCTTTCCCTTGAAATTTCGCTTCCGTCCCTAATTGAATTGTGCCAAACTCATTAGTATCGTTTGGTTGCGTACTTAGAACGTACATGGTTCCTTCTTTGTCTATGTAAGCATCTCTCCCAAATTTCACCACTGGTCTTTCCAATCCAATGGGCTGATCAGGGTTGTGCAGTTGCACCACTTTCCTTTGCAAACCATCCTCATAGATGCGAGCACCTAATCGGTTGGTTCGGAGAAACTCTAGTTGCGTTCTATAGGGTCCTTCGGGTTTTTCTAGGTATGCTACATGGGACCCTCCTTCTGGTCTGTCTGTGCTAAATGCCATTTCTGATTCACTTGATTCTGAGCTCAACTCGTAGGGATAACTACTATTCAATTGCTGAGCCCAAGATCGAGCGGTAGTTCTCACACTAGCCTCTGATGATCTAAGGCTTCTTCTGTCCGACTTACCTATATGTTTGCCCGATCTAAGGTTCATTAATTTTCTTCCTCGCTCACTCAATTACACACTTAGATCGTCAATGGTTCTTTGTGATTACTTTCTTGATTCTTTTTAATTTTCTCTGGATTCTTGTCTTAATTTATGCGTCAGGAATTCGACTTTCGTTATGATTTTGAGTTCTCGTTCCGTCATACTTAAGTTCTTTTCTTTAGGTTTTCGTCACACACACCTTTACTTCAAGTCTTAAACTTGATAGAATCAGGTATCTTGGACTTGAGGCGTTCCTATCGTCGTTAATCCACAACTACCGTTTAGCCTAAGCTAAGAATTGACTGAGGGGGTTGAGTAATCTTCCAACCTCGAGTCGGCTTTTCTGGTTGCTCTGATGCCCTGTTGCCCAAGAAGCCGTGCTTCCCAAGCTTTGCTGCCTTCACTGCCTTGCTTGCTTGCCTTTGATTGCCCTTGCTGGACCTGGAAAATTCCAATATTAGACCAATTCACAATTGGATGATCAATCACTTGAGTAAATATACCTTTTAAGTCCCTTCTCGTTTGCCCAAATTTTCAATGTGTGCCCCCTGGCTTCCTAGTCCCAAACTAGGTGAGCCTCAAAATAGCTTATCTAAAAATAGATGTATCCTTTATAAAAAAAACAGTTGAGGTCACGTAGTACTCGTCACAAGCTTTCTAACGAGCTATTAAGCTCAAAAAACGGACTTCGGATGAAAAAGTTATGAGCGTTCAGGCCCTGGGGGGTAAAAACTGACAATCAAGTTTTCCTTCAAGTATGAGCTAAGGGGTCTCCTATGAGTCTAATGGTCCAAAAATTTCTCAAAAATACCCTCAAAATTGGTCAAAAAATTGGAGCCCAAAATTTGCGATGGGGGTGGACAATCGCGATGGTCTGGGACCGTCGCGATGGTCCAAGCGAACCGTCGCGATGGCGTGGGATTTGGACAATCGCGATGGCCCGAAAAAGTGAACCGTCGCGATGGCCCGAAGTGAACGATCGCGATGGCGTGAGGTCGAACCGTCGCGATGGCCCAAAATGAACCGTCGCGATGGCGTGGAAATGGACCGTCGCGATGGTCCGAAAAATGAACCATCGCGATGGCGTGATCAGGCGGACAATCGCGATGGCGCGGTCAACGGTCAACGGTCGAACCGTCGCGATGGTCCGAAGTGAACCGTCGCGATGGTCACAAGTGCGATGGCGTGAGCCAATCGCGATGGTCCGATTTTGGGCTGTCGCGATGGTCCAAAAATTGAACCGTCGCGATGGTCTATCGTGACACGTGGCACTGTCGTGGCGATGGCCTAAGCCAATCGTGATGGTCCGGGGTCAGCTGAACAATCGCGATGGTCCAAGTGGACCGTCGCGATGGCTCAAGTGAACCGTCGCGATGGTCCGAAAAAGCGAACCGTCGCGATGGTCCGGCCAAGCCGTCGCGATGGCGTGAGCCTATCGCGATGGTGCGACACAATCGCGATGGTCTGAGCCAATCGCGATGGTCCACCAAACAACGAATTTTTGAAATGCAACTGTGGTTCCGTGTATGCGCAGGGATCGCCTACCTCGTGGTGTGGTCGCCTACCTCAAAATCCGAAAGTTGCAGACCATCGCGATGGTCCGCCACACTCGGAAATTTCTGACAGAAAGTACATGTTTTACCTTTTGGAAACTTTCCTGATGCTCTGAAGCTCTGTGCCTGCAAGAAAACTCAAGAAAACACAAGCGCACACAAGCACAAAAATTCTCTCTCGCTCTCTCGCATGCACAAATGAGGGGAAATGAGGTGAATGGGTGGATATGGTGAATTTTCTGATTTTTTTGGAAATGGAGATGATGATGCGATGATGAAGATGGAGTATGGGGAAGGTGAAAAACACTAAAAACTAAGTAAAAACAACAACAAAAACTGAAATTTTTACCTTCCAACGCCACTTCTTGCTATACTCTTACCATCACACATTCGTCCTAGACTCGATCCCCGGCAACGGCGCCAAATTTGGTGTTGCTCTAGCACAATGGTGAGAACCACGTTAAGAAGCTTCACCTCCTTAATGTCAATCCGTGGGAGAGGTAGGAGTGATATGAAGATCGTGAATGTGAGATGATGTGAGAGTGAAGGTGAGAAGCACAAAGATGCACACACGCATACACACACACAATGAAGAGACAAGCAAGACACAATGGAAGGTGGGAATTTATCTCTATTACTCAAGAATACTCTTACAAGCTCAAAAGAACTCTAATCTCAAACAAGCTAACCAAAATGAACCAACCTCCAAAATGAGCTCTCTAGCTCTTTTTATAGTTTCTAGACTAGTTTTGACCGGTTTCACATCTAGTGACCGGCCTAGTTAAAAAATAGGTCCTAGAGGCTATTTGGAAGGGTAAACGATATCTAAAAATAACGAAAATTGGTACGCGCATTCTACCTAAGCTCCTCAAGCTCGAGGACTCCTCGGCTTGCACAAAATGGAGCTATGGATTACAAAATGGGGTTTTCTATGATACATATGTTACAATTAGTGATAACAATCACTGTTGAATGTTTGAAGAAATAATAAGAAACATATTTGTTTGGAAAATTGATCCGACTGGCTCCCTGCGCCGTCTTTACATACTTCCGCGTCGTCTGTGCCTCTGACTGCTTCCAACAAGGGGGCATCGAACTCATCAAATATTCAGATTTAGATTGGGTTGGTGATCCAAATTCTTGACAGTCTACTTCCAGGTACATGTTCTTGCTTGGATCATGACCTATCTCTTGGGCAAGTAAGAAGCATCCTATAGTTGCTCTATCATCCACTGAGGCTGAGTACCAAGCATCCAGCTTTGTAGCATGTGAGGCCATTTGGCTTCGTTGTTTATTATCTAAAATTGGTGTTTTGCAAGTTACGCATCTTCACAAACAACTAGTCAACCTTGGCCATCGCCAAGGATCCAATGTTCCATGCTCAGATGAAGCACATTGAGATCCAGTACCACTTCATCCATGAGAAGATCATCTCTAAGGAGATTACTCTGAAGTAGTGTACCTCTCAGGAGAACCTGGCGGACATGTTCACAAAGGCCCTACCTCTAGTTCCACTCCAATGCTTGGTGGACCTCTACAGCATTCAACCGCTCTAAAATGGAGTTGTAGATGGGGTGTTGATGACATGATTGCTCCTACATCATCCACATTTGTATCCGAATGAGTGCATCTCCATTTTGTATCTAGAAGGCACTCCATTTCTAGCTTATTTCCATTTTATATTGTACTTCCTTTGTATTTGGGTAACTTGCCATTTGCTTCTACCATTGTATTCATTCTCCTTTTCAGGGGAATTATCCCACATGAGATGTACTTTGGAGAGCCCCTCACAAATCTATATAGGGAGGGCCTCTCCCCCAATTTTTACTTGGTTAGAAGCTTGAGGAGCCTACTCCATGCTCTTGGTAAGCTCATTTCTCATCCACATGAGTTTACTCATTTCATGGTCTACTCATTTTGAGTCTCACACACTCTTTCTTCGATGAGTACACTCTTCTTTTCATTTTGCTTATGTGCATGTAATCTCTACAGAATGAAGTTGTGAGCTCTCTTCTTGCAAAGTCATATTTATGCATCTCTATGCATTTTGAGCACGAGTGATTGTAGATGTGTAACACTTCTTTGTAAAATATGAAAATATCATTTATCATGTTTGCATCATTTTTTAAAGTGATTAAACATGACTAACTTCTTGTTTTAGGCAATTTAAATTCTATAGGTTTGTGAGCTCTATATAGACCTTTAAACCTCTTCCTTTTATAGTGCATGTTTGTTGATATGTTTAGGTAGTTATGTGTGTGAACACTCTAGGACCATCGGGGCACTTTTTTCCCTCTTTAGGAGCTTTTTCCCTCGACTTGTATATATGCCTATTGCCCTAACGAGCTACTTATCTTTGTACATTCTAGTGGTAATACATTCAGTATTGTGTATTCTGCTTCAAGCTTCTTCTTCTTCTTCTTCCTTATGTTGTTCGTGTGCTTCTACAGATTTCTAACTCCAACAATTGGTATCAGAGTAGGTCGTCGCTTCATCTAGGGCGTCTTCGACACCCCTCCGGTCACAGTCTCAGAATTGCATGAAATTTGTTACATATACTCAAGGTGTTTTGGAGATCAAAATGGCTTCACTTTGTGGTGCCGAAATCGCGATCTCAGCTCGTTTCGGTCTCTGAATGCACTATCACAATGCTTATGTAGGCTATTTTGTCTTTTTGTGCCAAAGGTATATACCAATTTTGTTCGTCAATATAAGCGTCTTGAAGTCTGCTACAAGTCTGGTAGAATTCGTCTTGGAAGTTATTTTCAACTTTTTGAGATACAGTCAATGTTTTGCATCAAGGTATTTTACTCACGGGCCATGGTTGAAAGCAGTGATGTATTCTGTATGTTGGTGTTGGAAGCAGTCAGAGGCACAGTCAGAGGCACAGACGACGTGGAAGCATGTAAAGACGGAGCAGGGATCCAGTCGGATCATTTTTTCAAACAACTATGTTTTTATTACCTCTTCAAACATCCAACAGTGATTTTCATCACTCTTGTAACATATGTAATATAGACAAAATCCCATTTCCTAATTCATAGCTCCATTTTGTGCAAGCCGAGGAGTCCTCGAGCTTGAGGAGCTTAGGTAGAATGCACGTACCAATTTTCGTTATTTTTAGATACCGTTTACCCTTCCAAATAGCATCTAGGACCTATTTTTTAACTATGCCGGTCACTAGATGTGAAACCGGTCAAAACTAGTCTAGAAACTATAAAAAGAGCTAGAGAGCTCATTTTTGAGGTTGGTTCATGTTAGCTAGTGTGAGCTTAGAGCTATTTTGAGCTTGTAATAGTGTTCTTGGATAATAGAGCTAATTTCCCACCTTCCATTGTGTCTTGCTTGTCTCTTCATTGTGTGTGTGTATGTGTGTGTGCATTTTGGTGCTTCTCACCTTCACTCTCACATCATCTCACGTTCACGATCTTCATATCACTCCTACCTCTTCCGCGGATTGACATTAAGGAGGTGAAGCTTCTTAACGTGGTACTTACCATTGTGCTAGAGCAACACCAAATTTGGCGCCGTTGCCGGGGATCGAGTCTAGGACGAATGTGTGATGGTAAGAGTATAGCAAGAAGTGGCGTTGGAAGGTAAAAATTTCAGTTTTTGTTGTTGTTTTTACTTAGTTTTTAGTGTTTTTCACCTCCCCCACACTCCACCTTCATCGTCGCATCATCATCTTCATCTCCAAAAAAATCAAAAAATTCACCATATCCACCCATTCACCTCATTTCCCCTCATTTGTGCATGCGAGAGAGCGAGAGAGAACTTTTGTGCTTGCGTGTGCTTGTGTTTTCTTGAGTTTTCTTGCAGGTACAGAGCTCCAGTGCATCAGGAAAGCTTGGAAAAGGTAAAATTTTACTCTCTGTCAAAGATCTGCCAAGTGTGGCGGACCATCGCGATGGTCTGCAACTTTCGGAATTCTGGGTAGGCGACCACACCACGAGGTAGGCGACCCTTGCGCATCTACGAATCCACAGGCGCATCTCAAAAATTCATATTTTGGTGGACCATCGCGATTGGCTCGGACCATCGCGATTGTGTCGCACCATCGCGATAGGCTCACGCCATCGCGACGGTCCACTTGGACCATCGCGATTGTTCAGCTGACCCCGGACCATCGCGATTGGCCCATGCCATCGCCACGACAGTGCCATGTGTCACGATAGACCATCGCGACGGTTCATTTTTCGGACCATCGCGACAGCCCAAAATCGGACCATCGCGATTGGCTCACGCCATCGCACTTGTGACCATCGCGACGGTTCACTTCGGACCATCGCGACGGTTCACCTTTGACCGTTGACCCGCGCCATCACGATTGTCCGCCTGATCACGCCATCGCGATTGTTCACTTCGAGCCATCGCGACAGTTCGACCTCACGCCATCGCGATCGTTCACTTCGGGCCATCGTGACGGTTCACCTTTTCGCGCCATCGCGATTGTCCAAAATCCACGCCATCGCGACGGTTCGCTTGGACCATCGCGACGGTCCCAGACCATCGCGATTGTGCACCCCCATCACAAATTTAGGGTTCCATTTTTTGACCAATTTTGGGGGTATTTTTGAGAAATTTTTGGACCATTAGACTCATAGGAGACCCCTTAGCTCATATTTGAAGGAAAAAACTGATTGTCAGTTTTTACCCCCCCAGGGCCTGAACGCTCATAACTTTTTCATCCGAAGCCCGTTTTTTGAGCTTAATAGCTCGTTAGAAAGCTCGTGACGAGTACTACGTGACCTCAACTGTTTTTTTCATAAAGAATACATCTATTTTTGGATAAGCTATTTTGAGGTTCACCTAGTTTGGAACTAGGAAGCCAGGGGGCAAGTATTGAAATTTTGGGCAAAAGAGAAGGGACTTAAAAGGTGTATATACTCAAGTGCTTGATCATCCAATTGTGAATTGGTCTAATATTGGATTTTTCCAGGTCTAGCAAGGGCAATCAAAGGCAAGCAAGCAAGGCAGTGAAGGGCATAAAGCTTGGGAAGCGCAGCTTCTTGGGCATCAGAGCAACCAGAAAAGCTGACTCGAGGTTGGAAGATTACTCAACCCCCTCAGTCAATTCTTAGCTTAGGCTAAACGTGAGCATTGTGGATTTAAGTCAATAGGAACGCCTCAAGTTCAAGATATTTAATTCTTTCAAGTCCAAGACTAAAGTAAAGGTGTGACGCGAAAACCTAAAGGAAAGAACCTAAGTCTGACGGAACGAGAACTCAAAATTATAACGGAAAGTCGAATTCCTAACGCATACATTAAGATAAGAATCTAAAGAAATATAAGAAGAATCAGGACACTAATAACAAAGAACCATTGACGATCTAAGTGTGTAATTGAGTGTGGAAGGAAGAAAATTAATGAACCTTAGATCAGGGAGACACATAGGTAAGTCGGGCCGACGAAGCCTTAGATCTTCGGAAGCAAGTGTAAGAACTACTGCACGATCTTGGGCTCAGCAATTGAATAGTAGTTATCCCTACGAGTTGAGCTCAGAATCAAGTGATTCAGAAAAGGCATTTAGCACAGACAGACCAGAAGGAGGGTCTAATGTAGCATACTTAGAAAAACCTGAAGGACCCTATAGAACGCAGTTAGAGTTTCTTCGAACCAACCGATTAGGTGCTCGCATCTATGAGGATCGTTTGCGAAGGCAAGTGGTGCAAGTGCACAACCCCGATCAACCCATTGGATTGGAAAGACCAGTGGTGAAATTTGAGAGAGACGCATACATAGACAAAGAAGGAACCATGTACGTCCTAAGTACACAGCCAAACGATACTAATGAGTTTGGCACAATTCAACCAGAGACGGAAGCAAAATTTCAAGGAAAAGAACCATTAGAAGAACCTAGAACACCTAGAGGGAAATCCGTGTTAACAAGAGTACTCATCCCAGAGTGGATCCGGAGCACCGAGTTGTTTGTAAATAAAGAGACAGATGAAGCCTTTTGGAGGTACAGAAAGGAACACCCTGGTGAGATAGGCATCATTACAATTTACGAGTTCAAGGACCCGGATACACCTGGAAAGGTTGTATACCTAGATGAGACTTCAGAAACAGTCTTTGTGGTACCTGACCGCGCTAAAAACACATACACATGGAGAGGTGAATTGGTATTCCCTCCATCTAGAACAAACATGAATACAAGTCAACAAGGGGCAGGAACATCCTCAGCCCATGGACATCAAAGAGAAGGAAATAAAGAGGGACCGGAAGTAAGCTTTAATCATCCCATAGGGAGAGATAGAACAACCACGAACACTAATAGAGCGGATAGACAAAGAGATCATGGAATACCAGGCGGTAGAGATGATTTTCCTCTACCTAGGCCGCGTGAACACGCAAGAGTATTGAGACCCACTCAATTAGTGAAATCCATGAAGAACTATTTTGATGGGACAGGAGATCCCTATGACCATGTCGCAGAATTCAAGCAAGTGCTAAGAGCAGAACAAGTTAAAGACATGTTCACGCAATATAATGCATTTGGACTAACGCTAAAGAATACCGCTTTAACTTGGTTCCAACCTCTGCAACAAAGGCAATTCAGAGACATCCATCACTTTTTAGAGTCATTCATCACTGAATTCTCTAAAAGTGGGATTAGACATGACACGTCTTCGTTGATTCATAGCTTTAAACAAACCCCTCAGGAAACAGTTAGACTGGCAGGACGTAGATTCAGACAATATGTCGAACGATGTCCAATGCAAGAGCTACCCTCACAAGCCAAACAAGTATCACTGTTCCTAGATGGCTTGTTGAGCGCTAAACTACGCTCCTATGTGTACCTAAAGGAACCCAGAACGCTAGAGGAGTGTGTAAGAATATGTATAGACATCGAGGACAACCTAGGAGATGAATTAGAACTCTCAAAGGTCTATAAGGACTCAGATTGTTCTTCTCTAGCATCCACAAAATTGTCTAATTCGATAGAGGACCTAGCAGAAAAAGTGGCCCAAAAACTAGGAGTTTCTAGTAAACAGGTGCCCAAGCTACCAACTAATGTACGTTGCTACACTTGTGGTGGAAATCATTTGGCAAACGTGTGTCCCAATGCACCACAACCTCAAGCCAACCCTAGCGGCCAATATTGTACAATTGAGAGAAGATACACGAATCATACGGCTCAGGACTGCCCATACAACAAACAAACCGTGAGACAGAACTACCCGCAAACATACCAGCAGCCAGGTAGGTATCAAGGCCAATACAATGCTCAGCCTTATTACTATAGGCCTCCTCAGAACTACCCATACCAGGCTCAACAGAGACCTCAACCCGTCTTAGCTCAGCAGCCACCCCCACCAGTGGATGTCATCTCAGTCAAATACGTTGCTGCAGAAGAGAACTGAAGTAGGGCTTTAGTGCCTTCTTCACCCTTGATCACAGAAAGTGACCCGAACTCAAACAATTTTGACTCTACTCATGTAACTAGTCCACCCGCTTATTACACGGAGTCACCAGAACATGTGGAGACGTATCATTATGATAGTCCACCAATGGAACCTAGTTGGGAGCCAGACTATGCTAATGTGATGTACACAAACCCAAACCCACGGCCCCAATTGAGACAACAAAGACCACAGGGCCCTAGAGGACCATGCTTTAGGTGCCAAGGAGATCACTTCATAAAGGATTGTCCACATCCCCCAATAGCAAGGCAATCACAGTACTATAACATACAAGGCTTTTGTGCCGATTGTGGCAAAGAGCACATAATCAAAGATTGCCCTAAGAACCCAGTTAACACTTCGAATGTGACACCGATCAACGTGATAGGTATTGTAAACAACGCAGATGGATCCAACCCTACATACGTGCCTATCCAAGCTATAACCAGAGCCGAGGCGCTCTTACAGAACCAACAGCTTAATCAGGAGAAAGTAGCAGGAAGTAGTGAAGTTGCAGAATCTAGCAGTAAAAAGACAAAATCTTGGAATGATTGTAGAGAAAGAATAAAGAGAAACTGGAGTAAAAAGATAACTGAGTTGGAAGGAAGTCTAAAAGAGTCGAGAGCCAAAATACAAGAATTGACTTCACAAGAACTAAACCAAAAAAACCCAGATAAAAAATCAGGATCAGTTTTGGCGGAACCCATACCAGAAGATCATGATGTTTCGTGCATATCAGGCTAGATTAAAAGAGGGACCTCAAGTAACGGAAATGAGTAAAAACTACCCTCGAGCTGATATAGAAATTGAGAGAACTAAACTTTGCATGAAAATGGTAGAATTAGCGCAAGCTTTGTTTGAAGCCTCTAAATATCTTAATTGGAATAACATGACAAAACCGGAACTACACTTTCAAGGACTAATGGAGAGGCTAGAACACCTGATAGAAAGCAAAGAGAAAAAGGATCAGCATAGGAACCCTATTGTCACAGAGACACAGGAAAGGAATGCACCATCCCTGTCTCAAGTACCTAATACAGAAAGTCAAGATAACCTATCTTCCATACATAGGTACTCACATGAATTTTTGAGAGAAATACAAGAAGAGAAGTGGAGAAAGGAACAAGGAACCCATCCTCCTATTCAAGAAATAGACGATTTGCAGGAACAATTTCCCCAAGACATCCCCTCTATTTACGATGATGTAGAGGTGGAACAACTGAGTGAACCCACAGGATTTGAATCTAATTCTTTACAAGAATTACCTCAGTTCACAGGACCTTGGGAGGCAAAGTCTATTAGTATGAGAGCACCCACGATAATAGTGAGGAATGAAGAATCAGTGATCCCTAGGAACACGGAAGTGATCAAGAACACTAAAGTACAGTGTAATCTCACTCTGGAGGAATTGTTAAAGGCAAAACCAGAATTGTGGAAGCACGTAGCAAATCAATTCCCCGAGCTTGCTACCACACCCTCTCAGATAGGATCACAAAATAAGGTACCAGAAATACCCGTAGAAAAGATTGGAGACGTAAGTGAAGGAGAGGAAGGTAACACTTATCTTCCAATAACCCACCAGGGCTACACCACGAAAGCCATCCTAGATTCAGGAGCCGGCGTAGCCATAGCTACCACTGCTTTGTGGAAACGTTGGGGTAAGCCAGCATTGAGACCCACTAGGATGAAGCTACAAATGGCTGATGGACACATAGAAAAACCATTAGGCTTACTAGAAGGCATATCTCTCACCACTTGTGGTGTAGAATTTGAGCATACTTTCACCATTTGTGACTTTGCGAAAAATCGTGCTTATGAGATGATATTGGGACGACCATTCATGCGTCAGTTGCAAATTGTACAAGATTGGGGAACTAATTCTTTGTACTTGCAACATTTAGGAGTGACTACCAAAGTCAATCTTAAAGACTATTCACATCGAGATGTACCCCCAATACAATGGAACACCATCCATAAGACACCAGTAGAGACGGAATCCGTGCACTCATTAGAATCAGATCCTTCTTGGTTGCATGAGGATACCCATTTATGGATGTGTAAAGTAGCTAAACAAGAGGAAGAGCGGTTAGAAGCCAGGACCTTAGGTGCAGAACAAAATCCACGAACCCTTCAAGATCCAGCCTATGCACCTGTAGTATTCCCTGACGAAGAGTTTGAACCCCATGGTTGGGCGGAAATCCTAGCAACCATGGATGTAGCCATCAATGAAGAACAATGGACACCCCACTGTGACGAGGATGGCTATGACCTTTCAGTTTTCACGATAGAGCCAATCATGTGCGATGCAATTTTAGAAGAGTGTGAACCTAACACTGATGCATTTGAGGATGCAAGCGATTTTGATTTAGAATCAATTATCATGGACCGACCCTTTGCATCAGAGGAAGAATATTTTTTCGAAGTAGAGACTCACACTCAGAGACACGAGGAAATTACGAATGAGGTAAGGTTAGCCACTCAAGTGACTAACAAGAGTGAAGGCAAGAAAAGAAAGAAGAAAGACACCATGTCAGAAAAAGAAGAATTTTTGTTTGAAGTACCCGAGAATTTCAAGAAATATGAAATCGAAGATAGAAGAATCTTGGTACGAATGCCCAATAGAAAGGCAAATGACGGACAAGTATATGATAACCGAGAAAAAACCAAGAAAGTAATAGTTGCCATAGAAGGAGAAGAAGAAAAATGCACATACATAGGGCATGATTTGACGAAAGAAGAAGAAGAAGGATTAGTTGACCTATTGCGTGAATATAGAGATGTTTTTGCGTGGAGTTACAAAGATTTGAAAGGAGTAGATCCAGATATATGTTCTCATAGAATCCCTATGACTCCAGATGCAAAACCAACGAAACAGAAACCGTACACGTATAATGATAACTACGCTGCGAAGATTAAAGAGGAGATAGATCGATTGATAGAAGCAGGATTCATTTACGAAATTGAGCATACCGAATGGGTATCCCCCATTGTGGTTGTGCCCAAGAAGAATGGAAAATTGCGTGTGTGTATTAACCTTAAAAAAGTTAATGCTGCCACGATTAGAGACAGTTATCCTCTTCCTATCACGGAACACGTATTGGAAAGAGTTGCGGGCAAGGAAGTTTACAGCTTTCTTGATGGATTCTCAGGCTATAATCAAGTAGCCATTGCTCCAGAGGACCAACACAAGACGGCATTTGCCACTGAATGGGGCATATTTGCATTTCGTCTGATGCCATTTGGCTTAACAAATGCACCCGCCACTTTCCAGCGACTCATGTGTCATGTTTTCAAGGAATTCTTACGCAAGAGCTTGGAAGTTTATGTCGATGACTTATGTGCTCATTCAAATGTAAGACAGACACATATCCCAGAGTTAAGGCAAATATTTGACAAATGTCGAGAATATTAGGTTTGTTTGAACCTAGAAAAGTGCGTTTTCATGGTCAGACAAGGCAAAATTCTAGGACACATTGTGTCAAAGAATGGAATCTCTACGGATGAGGAAAAAGTGAAGGTAATTGCGGATCTACCTAGGCCGACGAACATCAAAGAGGTACAAGCATTTATGGGCCATTGCGGTTATTATAGGAGATTCATACACATGTATGCAATCATAGCCAAGCCTTTGTACTCTCTTTTAACCAATTTCGAATGGACAGATGAATGTGAAAATTCGTTCAATGAACTCAAACGACGCTTGTGCTAAGCACCTATATTGACAACCCCAGATTGGAGTAAGCCATTCCATGTACATGTGGATGCATCCAATTACGCCATAGGATGTGTGTTAGCACAACCCACGAATGAAGGTAACATAGATCTCCCCATAGCTTACGCGAGCAGACAGTTGAACGCAGCAGAAAGAAATTACACCACTACGGAACGAGAAGGATTAGGGATGATCTACGCGGTAAAGAAGTTTAGGCACTACTTGTTGGCCAACAAATTCAAGTTCTTTACGGATCATCAAGCCCTATTGTACTTAGTCAACAAACCATGTAACACAGGACGACTGATACGTTGGTTTCTATTACTCATGGAGTATGATTTTGAAGTGGTAGTCAGGAAAGGAAAGACGCATCTTAGAGCTGATCACCTTTCAAGATTAACCTCAGGAGAAGCTCCTCAAGGAGTAGCGGATGAATTACCAGATGCATACTTGTTTAACCTGGAGATAGCACCAGAATGGGCTAAGCCTATAGTCCCTATTCTGACATACGGACCCAAGAATCCTAGGATAAAGATCAAAGAAGGAGAGATTACCAAGTATCAGAGATACCAAATAATGGCAGGAAGCATATATAAACAGGATAATCAAAAGATTCTTGCTTGTTGTGTAGATGAATCAGAACATGCGAATTGGTTGCAATTAGACGTAGGTGCACTAAAGCAACATCATTCAAAACATCAAACACTACAGACTCTGCAAAGACTAGGAGTATATTGGCCTACGATGGAAGCAGATGTCTACAAGTTGTGTAAGGAATGCAGTGCTTGTTGTGAAAGACCACCAGTAGAGCATGCTACATTATATCACGTGTCTCTCACACCAGACTGGAGTGAACCTTTAGTGACATACTTGAGGACGAACACATTCCCTCAAGGAATGACTTTAGCACGACAACGCAGTCTAGAGCAGGAAGCTCAAGATTATTCACTTATTGGCGATAACCTATACAAAAGAGGATGAGATGGATATCTAAGACAATGTGTTCATGAGAGCGATTATCTGAGCATACTAGAGACTGCACACCAAGGTGTTGCAGGAGGTCATTTTGGACCCGATAGGATAATCAAAGCCATTCTCTTTGCAGGATTATGGTGGCCCACTCTTCACATGGATGCACATACCTATGTAAAGAGATGTGATGTGTGCCAAAGAACTCAGTTTCCTACTCGCAGAGATGAAATGCCATTGAAACCCATGATGGGCGGACGTGCATTTTCTAAGTGGGGTATAGACTTTGTAGGACCCATTAACCCCCCTGCAAAAGGTACACATGCTGAATACATTATTGTTGCCACAGATTATCTTACAAAATGGGTAGAGGCAAAAGCCACAAAAAAGAATGATGCTCACACGACTGCAAAATTCTTATTCGAAAATGTCTTTACGAGATATGGATTGCCTATAGAGTTAGTGAGCGATCGAGGCACTCACTTTCTAAACCAAGTCATTGAATATTTGTTACAGGATTTTATGGTGATTCACAAGAAACCTGCACCATATCATCCTCAGGCCAATGGTCAGGCTGAAAGCACTAACAAGATACTTTGTACTGTACTGACGAAACTCGTGAACAACAAACGTTCAGATTGGGACAAACAGTTACACCACGCTGTTTGGGCATATCGAGTGGCCTACAAGACCGTACTCAATGCAACTCCCTTTCAGATGGTTTTTGGTCAGAATGCAGTGCTTCCTTTGGACTTCTTGATACCGACCCTTAAGGTTGCACAAGAACATCAGTGGACCGGCCATGAATTATCAGCAAGAATAATGGACTTGGAACGATTAGGAGAAACCAGGCTGAAAGCAGCAGCAGGAATATACGCAGCGAAGAAGCAACAGAAAGCATATTTTGATGCACATGTGAAAGATAAAGGGTTAAAAGAAGGAGATTTAGTTCTAGTGTATACGCTGAAACAGCATGCACGGAAGTTAGAAAAGCGAGGTTATGGACCTATGATCATTAACAGGCTTTCGACAAGTGGAGCAATACAGTTAGCCACCTTAGAAGGAGATATAATGCCTAATTACATTAGTGGCTGTAGAGTCAGGTTATATCAAGAACCTCTTACTGAGGATATGCTTAGATGACTCACGTTGGCAAAGAAGCGTAAGGAGGAAGAAAACAGAATACGAGCTGAAGCTCAGGCAGAAGCCATAGAACGCATTAAGCGCATGAAGCTAAGAAGACAAGGACTAGGGAGAGAACATTATAACCATCTGGAAACTACACCCAGATATCCCATGGCCATGTGTCAAGTAAAGTCAACCACTCATCCTAGTATAGTGGACAGGAGACCATTCATTACAGTTAGGCTAGAGCACGGCAACCCTTGCCAAGAACTCAGGGCTTTAATTGACTCAGGTGCTGCGACTAGTGCTATTAGATGGTCCCACTATATGGATTCAGGAATAGAAATGCGGCCAATTGAGGCATACCTCATAGGCCTAGGAGGCATGGAAACCCCTTGCATGGGTGAGGTGGACCTTCCTATCCTCATTAAGGATATGACCATGACAGCGAAGCTACTAGTGTGCCATGATGACGACCTAATAGAACCCCTAATCCTTGGCCAAGATTGGCTATACGATCACTCAGTGGACCTAAATCTTAGACAAGGCTCCTTACAGATTGGAACCTTAGAACAGAAGCGAGTGATACCGCTTGACTTCCCTAACGGCATCCAGCCTGACGGCTGTAACCCTAGACCCTATGAAATACATGCGACGGAAGACCGGAAGATCTTGGATCAGCTCAGTCACGTTACGTCTACACCAACCCACTCGGGCTTGGCTACGGACAGTGGTCAATCAGAAGGACGACAGGAGATCTTCCCTGGGACTTCCTGCAAACTAGAAGGGGCAGCTACCCATCCGCTAGGGCAGATGGACACAATCAGCCGTCAGGTGGGTTGCATCAACGACCAAATGAGCACAACACCCTGCGGTGCTCATCCTTCCAAACTTGTTGCGGACTGGCCTATATTAAAGTTAAAGAACGAATCACTTCCTAATGGGCAGGTCACGCAAGTGTTGGATCTCCCTTCTTTTCCAAAGCAGAGCGTCCATCCGACCTCTCAACCTCAACCACAACAAAGTCAACCACGACGAAGGAACCCAGACCGACGGCAGTATCAGAAGACACAACAAGGAAAGCAGTCTAGGCCACCCAAAGGAAGTAGCACCAGACAAATATGGGTGCCAAAAGGACAAAAAGCACCGAAGAACTCCAACAAAGCAGAGATCGACAAGCAAAAGGCAGGGCAGAAACAGAATCAGTATCCACCATTCCCTCGACCTTCTTCTACAGGTCCGAGCATTCGACAAATTTGGATCACCAAGAAATACCTTACCCATAGACCCACACCCACGCAGATTTGGGTACCCAAACCATGTATCATAGCTCAACCCTTAAACCATGTAATATATACCCCTCACAAATCTTTCCATCCCTCAATACCACCACACCCGATACTACCTTTTGCCCCTCAACCGAAACCCACCACCCACTCAAAGACTCTTAGGAAATGGATACCGAAGCGTGTCCAACCGTCTTCCCCTAACCCATTGTCTAACAAAACTACCCCCCGACTAACATACAACCTTGTAATAAATCACTAACCTTTAAACCTTGTATAAATTCACCCACCATCATCACACATCACTCATAATCTCATCTCATCAAGAAATGTATGCATAATCTGAAACGTGTAGGTGTCTAGAGACCTGCACTAGTGCTGCAAGAAGCATTGCATCCATCACATCACAGCACTTGGCTACACGGGTTACGCATCAGTTATGGAAAAGGATTGCGGTCTCACTTTAATGGGATCATAATTAATTTCCAAGCTAATGTGTTAATCTTTTGTAGCAGATCTTTCTCATTAGCACACCAATCATCATGCAAACCGACGAAGGACCATCAGGAGCAGGCCCCAGTGTAGCTGCAGCGCCCCTCAATGTTTTACGAGCAGAATCCCACCCGACTGCTCCACCGCCAGAATTCCAAGGATTTCCAGGGCCCATGCCGATCGATAACCCACCTATGGGCTACACAGAAAAGATACACCGTAACTCTCCCTGGTTTCAGGGACTTGCAGGACCCTTAGCGGATGCGGATTTTATATTTGAATCTAATTTGACGTTTGATGACCGCACTTGGGGAAAATACCAATTCTTCTCCAGAGAGTTCGAAGGCCTACAGAACACCCAGGACTTAACTCATGTTTGGGCCAGAGCCGGCTTCACGGAGTATTTCAGTGATCCTCTGCCCAAACCTGACTTTTATAGGTGTTATTATTTAATCACTACTTTGCTGGCCTCAGAGAATAAGGACATCCTAGGAACTTTTATTTTGCCTTCTCTAGTGGATGATCCACCTTACAAAAGATTTTATCTTTCGAAGGATTTAATCAGAGCTGCCATCAAGATTCATGGAACCCACACACCCACTGATCGAGAAAGATTAGTTCCAGACCCTATGAAACGTGGGGATGTCACTAAGTGGGAGGAGATCTCAGCAATTACACCGGAGCTGTCAAAGCCGCTAAGGATATGCATGCAACATTTTGCATTCCCCGCTCAAGACAGATTCACCATGCCACATAAAAGAATATGGTTTGGATTGTACTTAGCATGTACGGGGCCTCAGACTGTTGATCTGGCGAGCTGGATCATTGATCAAATGTATTTGGCACAACACAGATGGGAACGAAAGAAAGTGCTTAATGGATGTTGTGCGCTGACAAGAATTGTTTATATGTGCTTGGCTTATGACTTGCCAATTGAACGTGCATTAACAGGAGAAGAGCTGAAGGCATTCAAAGGAACGACGAAGAAAGCGAGGAAGCCCAGCAGAGCACGGGCAGGTAAGCGCATGAGAGGCACTATTCCTTGCCTTCAAGTGCCAGAGTCACCATCACCACAACCCTCTCCAATGCAATCCCCGACAGAAGCCGCTCCCACAGTACAACCTATTCGCATAAGGTTATCTAGACCAGTGGTCACGGAGGGCACTACTAGTACCGTTGCACCTCAAGCAGCTACAACCACAGAACCCACCACCACGACAGCAGAAGCTCCCACCACTATTGGTGCGGAAGCCTTTTCTTTCCCACTACCACACATGGAGGCAGAACCAATAAACACAACATTCGATTTTGAAATGCCTGATGCATTCTCCAATGAGTTCCAATTTTCAGAGGCACAGATGTTCTCTCAAGAATATGAACGCCCCAGCTACCCTACCACACCGCGGGATCAGCCACAGGGACAAGTTGTGTCGAGCTCTGATGATGAAAGAACAGCCACCGATGATGATGAAGGTGACGATGAAGCCAGCCAGGGCACTCACGAGTCCCAAGAACAGGAACAGACAGATGGCCAAGGCCAACAAACCGATGCACACGGTGACACCAGCACGCATGAAGAGGAAACTTTCGAAGCAGCAGCTTACACGCTGGCAATCAAGAAATTATATCGAACGATGGAGAAAGTCTGGGCACGGAAGAAATTGACTGAAGAAGAGAGCCAGACCCTAATCGAACAAGAACTCGTCTCCGGAGGATTTGAAGAAGTCTACATCAGAGGGTTTAGAGAACTGGTCAAATCCATCGGCCCGGTCGAGGCATTGAGATATTTACAAAGGAAGCCACTTCCCCAATATGACCCTCGCAGAGTTCGCCTATTATCAAAGCCCGGTGAATATATTCGAGTTCCGGTAGGTGCTCAATCATCCCACCAGGCGCAAGATGCACGCCTACGTCCGGAAAGATCCTTCACCGAAGAAGCTATCCTAGTCGACTCCCCACCACGTACTACCGTTGTACATACTACCACTATCCTTGAAATAACATCCACACCTTCTACTCCTCTCTCGCCTCATGTTTCACCAACCCATCCTGTATCCCCCGCACACCCACCTGCTCCTCCCACATCCACACCAGTCCACGACAATAGCCACAGCCTTTGCCCTGCCCATTCATGCCACCATGCCCGCACCCACCCCACCTCGCCTACATGTTAACCCCTTCATCCCTTCATCCTTCCCTTCCTTTCCCCCACCTTTAAGACACCCTTTCACCTTTCTAACCCCACTAACCTTCTCACCAGTTTCACCTCCCCAACCCACTATAACCCCTATTTCCCCTTTTCACCAAGCTGCTCCAGCCATCCCCCCTGTAAATTACTCTACATTTGTAAATCCCGTCTTCACACCTACACAACCACCCACATACACACCACTTTTCACAGTCACCGCACTTGACACGTCCAATGACATGGACATCTCACCACCCACCACACCAGCACCCACTCCACTCACAGCACCATCATATTTAGGTACGTCACAATTTTCCACGATCACCACTGCATCCACCTTCCCAACCCCATTCCCCATTCCCGCTGCATCTACTTCCACCGCATCCTCACTTAGCACTACATTACTATTATCGCCAACCATAGACACTGCACTTCAACAAATGTTCACATGCATGTCACAAGTACGAGATGAGTTTGCATCTCTTGGTAACAATTATCAACAGCTGCAGAGGACGACCAATGAATTACAGTCGCAGCTTAATTCATTATCAATCGAGAATGCCTCTTTAAATACGCGATACCAAGAACTAAGAGAGGCATATCATAAGCTAGAGCTAGAAAGTGAAGAGAAAACAAAAGAAGCCACTGCTGATCTGGACAACCTGCTTCGAGCCCAAACAATTAGGAACGCGACGCTGACCAGGAATATGGGCTTACTCAGGAGACACCTAGCCGTAGCAAAAGAGGAGAACCAGAGACTCCAAGAGCAGAATAGAGAGAATTTGGAAGCGGCATTGGACCATCCAGAACAACCCTTAAGTCCTAGCAGATTCAAGGCAATCCCATCCGAATCGATGCGGATGTTGCTAGAGGATCACGTGAGATTGCTAGAGGACTATGATCGGATGAACGAAGAGCATCAGAAGTTAAAGGAAGATCACAAGTTACTACAGCTCAGAGAACCGGCACCACAACAAGTACAAGTAGCAGCAGCATTACCAGAACCTGTGGACCCCTCTCCTGACCTCATAGAGGAACTCAACGCATTACGGGCCCAGGTAACCACTCTCCAATCACGCATAGATGTATACGAAGCACCACCACGGCCAGACTCCCCACCGGAGATCCCAGCTGACGACGAGAACATAACCATTCCGGTGGAGGAAACGTTTGAAGAAGCATACGAGCCAATACCCATCCCAGGCGGACAAGTCACGGCCGAAGGCCAGATGACCTATGAACTTCCTACCCCCGCGTGGATGAAAACGATTGAGGAACTTGGAACGACACATTCAGCTCGAGTAGAGGCACAGTTACATGCAATGGCCATGATTGAAGAGAGAATCTTACAATCCCCCTTCTTTGCTCATTTAGCCCCCCGACGCTATATATCTGGGCATGAGCTGCAGTATAAACCGTACTTCATGTTAATGGCTGAATATCAGCTAGCTATAGAGAAAGAAACCGGCATGAAACCTATGCATGCTACACAATTCGAGCCGGCAGACTTGCCACCAAATGCGCAAAGAGGAGAGATCCATCAACCTGATTGGCGCAAAGATCTACTCCAGCAGTACCCAGAAATGATGAGCACATGGGTGAAAGCGCCTTTACATTTAAAGTATAATCCTTGCTGGGGACCAGTACCACGACGCCGCTCCTGGACTGCATTCGCTATCAAAGTACAAAACAATAGGCAGTGTCAGGATTGGCTGAATTACCCCTACTTCAAGCCACCCACCGAGTTGCCCACTGTTGGCTATATGATGGCTACAATCCGTCATTGGCTCCCTCGCCTGAAGCATATGGATGATATCGCAGCGCATATGACTGTCAAAATTTTTGACATGATGCAAATGATATTTAAAGTCTTTCGACGCGTCAAGGCACCTGTTGCAGAGCTAAAGAGCGCACAAAGCAGAGAAAAAGACGGGCCCCAAAATTTTTCCGATTTGGACATCCTATTTTTGTATCATAATCATTCTTGTAATATATTTTCCGTTGTAAAGGCACTAGAGGAGTCCTCTAGATGCACCCCCACAGAAGACTAGAAGCTTACCCATGTAAAATAGTAGAAATTTAGTCTTTTAGTGAATAAAGTGCCGGTCTCTTGTGTGAAAGGACCATTTTTAGGGCACTAGTATATAAGTCAAATGTGACTCTTTGTAAAGAACTTTTTGCCATTGTGAGAATAGAGAGCACAGAAATTCGAATTTGTGTCTTCTTCCCTCCTTATCTTCTTCTTCTTGAGCTTGTATGCAGGTGTATTGTTTGGAAAGAGTGCTTGTGAGTGTTGTCTATCCTTGAGAGTGTTTCTTTGCTGTAGGAAAGGTGTGTGCGAAGTGTAGGAAGTGCTGAAGTGTAGGAAAGTATTCCCGTGACTCAGTATTTTGCTCATAACTTGAAGTAGGAGCGTCGGAATTGAGTGAAACCACTGCCATTGGATACGTCTTCTCGAGAGCTTCGAAACACATATGCTATTCGCTATGTTTGGAGTTCGGAGCTGGGAGAAAAGTCCAAAATACTGACGGCTGTTGCACCAAGTATCGTTTCGCCTTGACCAACAGTTGGAGCTTGTTTGGATAAGTCTTTGCCTCATTTTCATTCTTTGAGTAGTTCATTTGCATTGACCATCACATGATTGCATGTCTTCATACACTCAGCTAGGTTTGTATACTCTTTGGATTGATATTTAAAAGCGTGTATCCCCACTATATGCACTTGTGAGGGGATTGAGGTATAGTCTCTTTCTCCGCAAGTCCCTAAGTTGATACTTAGGCCAACACACTTTTTGGCGCCGTTGCCGGGGAGCGACGAATCAAACCGAGGCATTCGTGTGATGGTAAGTAGCTTTTTGCATTGAAGTAAGTGGAGGAGCGGAAATCTTCTCTTCTTTGGTAAGTCATTTTCAGCCGCACTTGCTACTTCTCATTCTTGGAGTGTGTGTAGTGAGTTGTTAGTTTAGGGAAGTGAGTGGTAAGAGGAGAGTAGGAAGAGTAAGGGAGTAGATTAGAGTAGCTTTCACTTCTTGTCTTTTTGTTTCATTTTCAGTAGGTAGGAAAAGCCAAGTATAAAAACCAAAAATTTTCCAATTGCAAATCACTTGTTTTTTCTGAGCAAGTATCGTGGTGAGTGAGTGTCAAGTATCGTTTGTGAGCACGAGGCAAGATGGAGCTTTACAAAGCAAGGGGAAGTGAGAAAGGAGTTGAAAGTGCATCAGAGGTGAGCCTATCAAGTGCTAATCCTTTTACATCATTCAAAAAATCAATTTCAGTCTGAAACGACCTGCGTCAGAGATCGTTTGGGTTTTACTGAGGTGAAAAGTTGAGTTTTGAGTGATCCAGAGAGTGGAGAAGGGGGAGGAGAGTGCATAAAACAATTGCATTGAATCAAACCTTAAAAAATTTTTGTCGAAAATTGTCTAAGGGTCAAGTATCGTTTTGCTCCCGCAGTCGAGTATCGTTTTGCTCCTGCGGTTGAGTATCGCGATATTTCCCAACGGTCGTCGATCGTTTCGTGAGAGATCGTAGATCGTTTCAGATAGAGATCGGTATCGTTTCGTTAGAGATCGTTTTGATCAAAGGTCGTCGATCGTGTATCGCTTGCCAAGTATCGTTATCTAGAGATCGCGATATTTGTCAAAGATCGCGTATCGTTTTGTCACAAGTATCATCGATCGTTTCACTGCAAAGATCGTTTCGCAGAGATCGCGATACTTGTTACAGATCGGTATCGTTTCTGTTAGATATCGCCGATCGGTTCTCGTGAAGATCGTCGATCGTTTCATTTCGAGTATCGTGTATCGTTTAGTGAGAGATCGCGTATCGTTTCGGGTTAAGTATCGCCGATCGTTTCTATCAGATATCGTTGGTCGTGTATCGTTTTCATCCAAAGATTGCTTTGCGAGAGATCGTTTTACCTAAAGATCGTTTGGTCAGAGATCGTCTCATTCAAGTATCGTTTTATCCGAGCATCGTTGGTCAAAGATTGTTTTGCTAGCGATCGTTTTGATCAAGTATCGTTTGGACCCAAGTATCGCTTGCCAGCGATCGTTTTGGTCAAAGGTCGTAGATCGTTTCACTGAGAGGTCGTGTATCGTTCCAAGCCAGAGATCGTTTAGGCAGAGATCGTTTTCCAGCGATCGTTTTGTCCAGGTATCGTGTCAGTCAGCGATCGTTTGGACAGAGGTCGTGTATCGTGGATTTTAGGAGTCAAGTATCGTGACTTGAAATTTTCCTTCAGTCATTTTCTAGCCTAAATTCCTTAGAATTCTAAGCTGTTGTTGGGAGTTCAAGAGACCAGAGGTTAGCAAGGACTGACCAGAGTTGTGAGGTGGATGAACCTGAGATCCGGAAGAACCCTAGGAAGCCGAAGAAGTGTAATTTCTTCCGTAGGGAGTGTAGCCGAACCAAGTAGCCGTTCACACTATTCTGAGACCTCCAGTGAGTCAGAAGGAGAAATTCCCATGGCTTCAGAGGATATGCACAACACTGTCCCCATGATTGGCCAGATGTCCATCATTGAGGGAGAATACAGAACTTCCTTAGAGTATGTGAACACCAACCACAATGAGATCCCTATCTATTTGGATGGTCTAAACAGATCAGTGGCCAGACTGAGGAAGGCTTCAGAGGCCTACATAGTGCCTAGGCCAGCAGTTAAGTACATAGGAGGACTGTACATGGACAAACAAGACATTCAATACGTGGTCACAGAACACCCGGAAATCATTAATGAGCGTGGTGAGGAAAATAATGCTTCGAGCTTAAATGGAGGTGGAAACGAAGAGCAAGTAACTACACCTAGAGGGAGGTCTACGATTACAAAAATTTGGAGAGGAGACCTAATTCCCCAGGATGACACTCTAATAGATGTATATTTGATCAACGGGATGGAGCACCTGCTCAGAGCCCATTCCTCTATATGGGAAGCTTCTCCTAATCCAGTTACCATCTATGAGTTGCAAGACCCTGAGTTTCCCACCATCATCACATATTTGGACAAAAATCACAGAAGATATTGGCCAATAACAGAATTAGAGAGAGCTGAGTTGAAATATCAGAACATCCCAGTGTTCCCCCCTAGAGACCAAGCAACTACTTCAAGAAATCCACTTGGAACATCGTCGAATGATTCATATCAACAGTCGGGACAAACACAGCAAACACAACAAACCCAGATCCCTGTCAGACCACATGTGCAATTTGCAATGCCTACCACTAATCCTAACTACCGACCACAACCAGCTATAGACCCAAGACATGGAGTTCATGCTCCAGTCAGACCACAGGTAGTGAGAGGACCAGGCATACCAATAGGAAGACCAAATTACCCTGTAATGCCTAGACAACCTGAAGCAGGAAGGAGACTAAGGCCGATCCAAGTTGCCAAATGCATGAGAAATCACTATGATGGCTCTAGTGAACCCTATAATCACATAGCAAAATTTAAACAAGTAGTTAGAGCCGAGCAGGTAGATGACTTCATGATTCAGTATGAGTCTTTTGGCCTTACCTTGTCAGACACAGCTTTGGCCTGGTTTCAGCCATTGGACCCGAATACCTTTCAGAACATGGAGCAGGTATATCAAGAAATGATTGAAGAATTCACCAAATCGGGAATTAAAAACAATTCTTTGTCATTAATCCACAGCTTCAAACAAGTCCCTACCGAGTCAGTAAGACTGGCAGCAAGGAGATTCAAGCAGTATGTGGATAGATGCCCTGTAGAAGAGAGACCAACGCAAAACAAAATGGTATCATTGTTCTTAGAAGGATTGTTGAACGGAACCTTGAGGTCATTAGTGTACGTAAAGAGAGTTCAAACCCTGCAAGAGTGTATGAAGGAATGTATAGACCTAGAAGATAACCTTGCAGAAGACTTGAAAATACCTCCAGGTAGTTTGAAAAGCGAAGAGTCAACTAGTAGCACATCAAACCCCAAAAACAACGTAGAGGAAATTGCCGACTTGTTAGCAAAAAAACTGAATATTCAAGGACAGAGGAATTATCCCACCAATCCTATGAGAATGCCTATGCTTAGAAGATGTATGCAGTGCGGAGGAGATCATCCTTCCCACTTGTGTACAAGGGGAGTAGTCCCACCACCTGCCTATGCTCCTTATAGACCCTCTGTCCCCGGACCGCTACAATATTACAGTATAGAGCAGAGATACACAAACCATAGCACCGAGAACTGCCCTTACAATAGGCAAACCAGACCCACCCAGCCTTATGTGAGACCATATGGATACCCGCAGAACCAGCAGGGAGGAGAAGCCTTTAGATATCCCTCATATCAGCCGCAGGCACCAATATCACGGCCATACGCATATCAGGGATATACGCAACCAGTGCTAGGACAACAACCGCCCCACCCTCAGAACGTTGTTCCAGTTAAGATAGCGCAACCAGAGGAAAACCTAGAAAGAGCAATAGTACCAGCCACTCCTTTGACTAGTAGTGACCCTTATGACTCATTTTACGAACCTAGTCAAGGAACATACCCTGGTTATGAAAGCGCGGCAACAGAATATGGGCAACAGTATGACCCATATGCTTATGGCATGGAAATACCGGACAGTTCATACGAACACGAGCAGGATTTTGTGCCCTTAATGTACACAGCTCCTAGAGCGACCATGCCACCTCGACCTATGAATAGACAGCCAGTACCCAGAGGACCATGCTACAGATGTGGAGGTGACCACTATATTAGAGAATGCACATTACCAAACCCACCACCACCACAACGAATTTGGGAAGGCTACTGTAGCGATTGTGGTAAGGAACATCTCTTCAGAGATTGTCCTAAGAACCCCAACAAAGTCACATCTAACGTGCAGATTAATGTGATAGAAGTGATTGAATCATCAGGGAGCGACAAAGAGTACACCGTACCTTTAAAAGCTATAACAAGAGCAAAGGCTAGAGAGAACCCTGATAAAACAGACGGAAGTAATCAAAGTGATAAAGAGGGAAATACACCCATCCCTCACAGAGTAGAAGACTCCGAAGAACCAGAGAAAAGTATTGCCAGTAAAAGATCACAAAGATGGAAGAACCGGAGAGACAGGATAAAAGAAAAAAAGTTATTACAAAGGAAGGAAAATGAAAAGAGTAAACAGAAATCAACAAAAGAACCGCAAGTGGAAGAAGAAAATAAAAATGAGAATCAAAGTGAGGAGGTAGGATCAGTACTAGCAGACCCAATGCCTGAAGAATTAGCCATGTGGATTCAGGCATATAAGGCACGAATAAAAGCAGGACCTACCATAGAGCAACATGAGAGAGAGTATCCGAGAGGCGACTTAGAAAAAGAAAGATTAGAAATATGCAAGAAATTGATAGAAGTTGCCCAACGAACCTTAGAAAAACCCGCATCACCTTTACCAACCAACCGAATTTCCGAAGAAAAATTCCAAGAGTGCCTAAACACTCAGGAAAAGCCTGAAGTGAATAGACCTCTGAATGACGAAATTAGTATTGAGAGAAAGGAAGGATCCATAGTCCCTGAAATAGAAGGAGACTGGACTAAGGATCTATGGGCACGAGTTCAAGAGGACAAATGGAAAAAGGTAGAAGGAATGGAACCGCCCTTTGAAGAATTAGAAGCAGAAAACGAAATAGAGGGTTCAATAGCTGAACTCAATTCAGAAGAAATTTTTCCGATGGATGCAAGTGACAAAGAAGAGGAAGAAGTAAAGGAACTACCCAACTACACCGGGGAGTACGAGCACAACTCAGAGCTGTATCGCATTCCATCAATAACGAGACGAGAAATGAATCCATCAGTTCAAACATCGGAGATCATTCAACGCCTTAGAGAGGTGAAAATCCCATGTACCTTAACGTTTGAAGAACTGTTAAAGGTAAAACCACACTTAAAAGAGAAATTGATCAATCAATGGGAAGTCAAGGAGGAAAAGAAAGAGATAGCTGACGAAGTAAAAACGGTGAGAATCCCAGTGGATAAAGTAGGAGACTTTAGCGAAGGAGATGAAGGAAATACATGTCTTCCAATCACCTATAGGGGTTACACTACCAAAGCCATACTAGATTCAGGAGCTGGTGTCGGCATTGCTACCAAAGAAATTTGGGAGAAATGGGGACAACCAACATTAAGACCAACACGCATGAAAATACAAATGGCAGATGGACATACGGAGAGACCCTTAGGATTGTTGGAACGAGTAGTCTTCACCACGTGTGGAGTAGAATTCGAACATACTTTAGCAATTTGTCACTTCGAAAGGCCAAGCAATTATGAAATGATCTTAGGAAGGCCTTTCATGAGACAGCTAAAGGTTGTACAAGATTGGGGAAAAGATGCAGTGTACCTACAACATGCAGGAACCACCACTAGGATAAACCTACATACGTACACATATCAAGATGTGCCACCTCTACAATGGAATCAAATCCATAAAGAGGAAGATGATCAATCGGTTCATAGTGCAGGTTCTAGTGATCAATCCTGGATGAACGAGGACACTCATCTATGGATATGCCAAGCTGCAAAGAAGGAAGAAGAGAGAAGAAAGGGATGGCAGCAAAAACAAGGAATAGTGAGATCTGTACAAGATCCAGCCTATATGCCACAAGTATTTCCGGATGAAGAATTCGAACCTCACGGTTGGATGGAAATCTTAGCCACCCTCGATGTCTGTGTAAACGAAGAAGTAGTGACCATGAACGAATGTATCGATGAGGAAGGTTATGATGTTAGTTTGTATATGGTAGTCCTTCAGGAGGCGGAAGAAGGAGAAGTGATCGAGAAAGACTGGAAGGAGGACTACGAGAGCATCGAAATGGAACCAGAACCCATGGATCTAGGGATTAGTACCACCAACATAGATATCATTGCCAATGAAAAACATAAGGAACTCACACAAAAAGAGGAATTAGAAGTTGAAAGGGAATTAGAAGATGAAGAAAACAGACCACAAGACCAATTTGAGGTACCAGCTCATTTTAAAAAATACGAAGTAGAAGAGAGGAAAATTGCTATTCAAATGCCTAAAACAGAAGCACAACCTGGAATAGCATATGATAATAAGGAACAAACCAAGAAAATAGTTGTAACTATGGAAGGAGGAGAGGAACGATGTACCTTCATAGGACAGGATGTCTCAGCGGAAGAAGAACAAGAGTTAATTCGACTCATAAGAGAATACCGAGATGTCTTTGCTTGGACTTATAAGGACTTAAAAGGAGTAGATCCATCTATATGTGCGCATAGAATCCCCATGACATCCGAGGCCAAACCTTCGAAACAGAGACCATATACTTATAATGATGTGTATTCAGCCAAGATAAAAGAAGAAATAGATAAGTTATTAGATGCTGGATTCATCTACGAAATTGAGCACACTGAATGGGTGTCACCCTTGGTGGTTGTACCAAAGAAGAATGGAAAGTTAAGAGTGTGCATCAATTTGAAGAAAGTGAACGCCGCAACCATAAGGGATAGCTATCCCTTACCCATCACTGATCATCTCTTGGAAAGGGTAGCAGGGAAGGAAGTTTATAGTTTTCTGGATGGCTTTTCAGGGTATAATCAGGTAGCCATTGCTCCTGAGGACCAACATAAGACTGCATTTGCAACTGAATGGGGAGTATACGCCTTTAGAGTCATGCCTTTTGGTTTAACGAATGCCCCAGCTACATTCCAAAGATTGATGTGTCATGTGTTCAAAGAATTTCTGAGAAAAAGCATGGAGGTATACGTGGATGATCTGTGTACATATTCAGCTATACGATCAGAGCACATCCCTGAACTTGAAAAGATTTTTGCTAAATGTCGACAATATCGAGTATGCCTCAATCCTGAAAAATGTGTCTTCATGGTGCGACAAGGGAAAATCTTAGGACATATTGTTTCTAAGAATGGAATTTCCACAGATGAAGACAAAATTAAAGTCATTTTGGAATTACCAAGACCTAAAACTGCTAAAGAAGTTCAAGCATTTATGGGACATTGTGGTTACTATCGAAGATTCATCCATATGTACGCCATAATTGCTAGACCTCTTTATGCATTATTAACTCTATTCAATTGGACCGAAGAATGTGAAAAAGCCTTTAATGAGTTAAAGAATCGATTGAGTTCAACACCCATTCTTCGAGTCCCCAACTGGAATAAACCGTTTCATATTCATGTTGATGCTTCCAAGTTTGCCATTGGTTGCATCTTAGCACAACCAGCTGACACAGGGAAATTAGACCACCCGATAGGCTATGCCAGTAGACAGTTAAATCAAGCGGAACGCAATTATACTACTACGGAGAGAGAAGGCCTAGGGATGGTATACGCAGTCAAGAAATTTAGACATTACTTACTGGCAAACAAGTTCAAATTCTTCATTGATCATCAAGCCCTATTGTACTTAGTCAACAAGCCTTGCAATACAGGACGACTAGTACGATGGTTTCTATTGCTAATGGAATTTGATTTTGAGGTAATAGTCAAGAAAGGAAACACCCACATAAGGGCAGACCACTTATCTCGCATGACCCATGGAGAACCACCCATAGGAGTTCCTGATGATCTGCCAGATACTTATCTTTTTAACCTGGAAGTATGTCCTCAATGGGCCGAAAAATTGATCCCGATACTTACACATGGACCTAAAGATGGGATCACGCCAAACCAAAAGCAAGATCTCTGGAGGACTAAAAACCTTCACATTATTGCTGGAAGTTTGTACCACCAGGATTCAAGCGGACTGCTGATGAGATGCGTGGAAGAAGGGGAACAAGAAATGTGGCTTCAGAAAGCACACATAAACCAATGGAACACTCATTTGAATGCAAATGGAACGTGGCAAACACTCAAGAGATTTGGCATATATTGGCCAACCATGCAACGAGATGCACATAACTATGTGTCAACCTGTCAAACCTGTCAAGAACAAATCCCAGACGAGAACTCTACATTATGCTATTCTACAGTAGCACCAAGGTGGAGCATGCCTCTAGTAAAGTTCTTGAAAACTTGAGAGTACCCTGACGGAGCTACCTTAGCAAGGAAACGGGCTCTAGAAGAACAAAGTAAGGATTATGCCATCATAGGAAAACAACTCTTTAAACGCGGAAAAGATAACCAACTAAGGATGTGCATTCATGAAAACGAATATCTCTCTGTCTTAGAAATGGCACATGCAGGAGCTGCAGGAGGACATTTCTCAGCAGACAAAACGGTCAAGATGATTCTCTTTGCAGGCTTGTGGTGGCCAACTTTACATATGGATGCGGAGACATATGTGAGAAGCTGGGAAACATGCCAGAGAGCGAAATATCCCATTCGAAGAGACGACATGCCTTTAAGACCCATGGTTTGTGCAAGAGCATTTACTAAGTGGGGGATTGACTTCATAGGACCTATCAATCCACCGGCCAAAGGATCACATGCGGAGTACATCATCGTAGCCACCGACTACTTGACTAAGTGGGTAGAAGCAAAAGCCACTAGAAAGAATGATGCTCAAACCACAGCAAAATTTCTCTTTGAGCACATTTTCACACGCTTTGGACTACCGATTGAGATAGTGAGTGATCGAGGAACGCATTTCTTAAACGAGGTCATTGAGTCGCTAATGAATGACTTTCTTGTGATTCATAAAAAATCAGCCCCATACCACCCTCAAGCTAATGGACAAGCTGAAAGTTCCAACAAGGTACTATGTACTGTATTAACCAAGATTGTCAATAATGGAAGGTCAGATTGGGACAAACAATTACATCACGCAATTTGGGCCTTCCGAGTGGCATATAAAACGGCCATTGGAACTACACCTTTCAACCTAGTGTATGGGCAGAATGCAATTTTGCCAATTGACTTCTTAGTCCCTACATTGAAAGTGGCCCAGCAATATGAGTGGGACGGTCATGAATTGTCTCAGCAATTAGATCAAATTGAAAAGCTGCACGAGACTAGATTGCAAGCTGTAGCAGGCATTCATGCCGCTAAACGGAGACAAAAGGCATATTATGATGCACATATAAAAGACAAGGGACTAAAAGAAGGTGACTTAGTCCTAGTATACACCCTCAAACAACATGCAAAGAAGCTACAAAAACGCGGATATGGACCCCTGATTATAAATCGAATCTCTACTAGTGGTGCAGTCAATCTCGCCACACTAGACGGAGACATTTTTCCCAACTACATCAGTGGATGCAGAGTGAAAAGATTCATGGAGCCTTTGACTGATCAAATGCTAGCGCGACTGTTAGGAGCTCAAAGTAGGAAAAAGGAAGAAGAACGAATACGAGAAGAGGCGAGACAAGAAGCCCTAGAACGCATCAAAAAACGGAAAGAGTGGATGAGAGAAAGAGACGAGAGATATCGAGTAGGAGAAGAACTCATCCCAATGGCTAATTTTAGAGCCACTGAGAACTCAGGGCAACAAAGAAGACAACCTTACTTGAATCTGGGAGCAGGACGAAAAGAGTACCACTTAGTGGATGCTCTCATAGACACAGGAGCAGCCATAAGCTGCATCAGATTTTCTTTGTCTCAGAGACTTAAAGAGGAGATACGCCCATCGAAGGCACAGCTAATAGGAATAGGAGGAAAAATTACTCAATGCATAGGTGAGATAACCTTACCTCTACATATGGGGAACAACACTATGGAAAAGAGACTCTTAGTATGTCAGGACCAGGATCTGCTTGAAGATGTTGTGTTAGGTCAAGATTGGATCTATGAATATGAGGTAACCATTCAATTGGCTTTAGGATACATCTCTGCCAGAATAGGACCTCGTGAGGTATTTAGTTTGCTAGACGAACGACCACTCAAAGCCGCTAATATAGAGCCAGAAGTTCATCCCAATGAACAAAGTCATGATTGTATGTTCACTAGCACTATAGAAACCCCATCGTCAAGTACTTCATGTGAGAATATCGTGAGTCCTGTGTGCACTTCACCTTTGAATATAGAGAGTAACAAGAGTGCACAGGAACATGAAATCAAGCCCAGTGAAACACAAGGCACAAGAGAGAATACTCCTCTGCAAGAATTGAAGTCTACACCTATGAAAGTATACCCTATTCCACATTCTACACTAGCTTGGATAAGGAAGGATCAAAAGAAGGCATATCTTCAGCAACAGAAAAGTCTTCGACATCAGCATGTCAAATCGAATAAGAAGACAAAGAATTTTGAGCACCAAGGTCAATCTCGACTCACTAGCATATGGATCCCAAAGAAACTGATAACAGCACAACCGGATCGAACACAAATATGGATCCCAAAGTCATGTACTTCAAGGACGACCAACCAAAACAATGAGCATCCTCAGAAGGGCAATCACCATCAACAGGGCCCACAAACACACAAGCCCAAAAGGAATAGCTATTGGAGAAAGAAGGAGTCTGCAGCTGCAACACAAGGAAGACCGAAAGTCCAAAAGCGGATAGAGCAAACGCACTATAAAGGAAGAATCACATTTATCAAGAAGGTTCCGAAGGAAATACATCCCCACCAAATGAAGCAGATTTGGGTGCCAAAGGATCCCGCAACTTGCATGCATAGAGCTACAAAATCCAATTGCACACATGAGGAGTTGTCGAGATCCAAAGTATGCATGATAGGGCCACATCACAAGGCCAAGCATTCGGCACGTCTTTCTTCTACTTCCGGATAGTCACGCACATTTTCCCTTTGGAAATAGGAGAGCACTTGTACATACATAAAAATATTACTCCAAAAAAATTACTAACCGCTTCGGCTATGGACTAACTTTTATGTTTTCTTGTCAGCAAAAAATATATATATATAAAAATACATGAACAAAAATTCAGATATTACCTTTCTCACACCCACGGGAAAGGGACGGCACCATGCACTCGGAGCAACATCGAATTATTAATCAACATATGGAGGAGGATTTCTGAAAAACATATGGATACTAATTCATACTCTATATTGAGTGCAGATGACATCTACTGACTCAGAAGCTACGCAGCAGGAAGAGGTGCTACTTCTTCCATTGGGGTCAATAACAAAGGTCAGAGGACATTGGTTTCGTGATGACCAACCTATCTCGGAATTTCTCTTCATGGCAACCATCAAAATTATGGACAGGGATCATTATTTCCCTATCATGTCACAAGATTTCAAGACAATAATACAAGGGTTACCACATATCGAGGACGTATGGACTCAAGCTGGAATTGAAGCGTTCTTGAAGATGCCTATATACGTACCAGACTTTCAAAGATGTACGCAGGTAATGAATACTATGCTGCAACGAAGATTTCGGTTCCAGAAGCAAAGGTATTGGATAAGATGGGCACATGGAAGACAATTCAATTCACTCATGAATTGATCAATAAAGCCTTTGGATGGAATCAAGAAGGAATTACTAATGTCAAAGAGGAATGCCATGACCCCAAGAAAAGATCATTCCTGGAGATTAACAGAATAGATATTGAAGATGCTGTACGTTTGGTACATCAACACTTTTGTTTTCCTGGCATGAACAGATACACTGCACCACAAAAGATTGTAGTACAACTCCTATCGCATGCCATGAGACAGATAGGCAACAAAGTGAATCTAACAGGTTATGTACAAGAACGATTATTTGAAGCCCAGAAGAGATGGGGCAGAAGAAGTTCCTGAATGGTAGTTCAGCTTTGACTTTACTGATATATGAAGCTCTAGACATGAAACACTGCTTACGGGAGATGCCGACATCAGAAGGGCTAGCAAAGTATGCAAAATCCGCTACGGTCCCTAAGAAAAAGAAAGCAGTTGTATTGGTTGAACAAGCTGGAACCAGCTCACAAAAACCAATGAGGGGTACAAAACGATTACGGGAGGAGGAAGCCCAAGTTACGCCACAATCAAAGAGAACACATGTGCTACCCACAATCCCCGTAGTACAAATGCCGATTACAAAAAGAGATTTGTCTACTGCCCTGGAGGAGACTCACCAGTATATGCAAGGGCAGGTGAATCTAAATGTCCAAGGACATCATTATAGACAAGCGAGTCAAGTAAAACAAAAACACTGTACAGAAAAGACTCCAAAACAACCTGGAAGATACAAAGAATTGGGCATCGATGATTCTAGTACGAATACGGAATCCAGTCCTGAGAAAGACACTCTAGATACTGATATCAGGACAGAAACTTATGAAGAAGAAGGACCAGAAATCAATCAAGTGGAAGTGACACCGGACAACCAAAAGGAAAAAGAAAAGAAGGTGGATGATGCTAATGAACAGGAGCACGTCATTCAATTGAATGACACTACAAAAATCAGCATCAAGGAAGATACAACCAAAGCGACATACGTCAAACCACCAATCAAAGAGGAAGAACAAACTCCATTGAAGAAGGAAGCAAAGGAGCCACAAAACCAAGAACAAATTGTGATCGAGGTGCCAGATGACACACCTCAAGGGAATCAAGAAAACGTGGTGGCTGAGCCAAGGATCCAGCTTCAGATTAGGCAGCCCCATGACACTACCTTACATGTGGCTCAGGGTAAAGATGTCAATACAGGAGAAGAACCCAGTATACCAAAAACATGGCTCAATGTAGATGTCACGCAGTTAAAACCGGTAGTAAAACAGATGATTCAAACGGCCATGGACACTCAGCAGCAAATGATGGATATAGATGCCGAATATGACCAAGCAAGAAGAGAAAAAAATCAGTTTCAACTCATGAGTGAACAGCTATCGGCACAGCTAATTGCAGCACAAAAAGAATTGGCAAACAAAAATACTGAAGTGCTAGCAATCAAGACACAATATGACGCATCCATCGCCCAAAATCAGAAGCTGCTTACACAACTAGAAGAGTTGCAAAAATTACACAAAGCAAGCGAGGCTGAGAAAGAAAAAATGAAGATGCGAAGCGTGCTATTAGAGCAACAACTCAAGCTATATCTAGAAGAGAACGACAGCCTGCGCGATAGGAATAAAGAATTAATGAAGTCTTTATTATATGATCAACCACTGATACAACAGGGCCCCTCAGACACTAAAGAACAGGAATTAAGAGAACAGATAGCAGAGTATGCCGAGTTGCTGCGACAAGCGAAAGAAGTACAAGAGGAATCAGAACGGCGGCACACTCAGGAAATAGGTGAGCTCCAAAAGCAGCTGAGTACAGCACAGGCAAAACTGGTACAGAGCTACAGTGAAAACATGGATCACGTAGCTGACATAGGTAAGGAGCTCCTAGCAACCAAAGAAAAACTCGGTGAAGCCATACAACAGATAAAGGAAAAAGATGAATGCATCGAAGAACTAAAGAATCAGAAGAAAGACAAAGAACCGATCGGGACACCAGTAGTGCCAGCAAAGGAAACTCCTACTGACGAGATAGAGGTAAGCCCTCTATCTCACCCGATCTATCATTCTCCAATACATGAGCAGATGGCGGATATACATGATGATCATCCGATGCCATACACTGCAGAAATAAGTCAGAAGGAACGGGCACTAGTGGTGTCCCGGTTGACGGAAAATTTCGAAAATGAAGTAATCAAGGTCATGAAGGAAGCAAAGATCAAAGGTAAAGACTTAGAAAAGATCATGAAGCCTTTCAACATTCCATATGGATTGTTGAAAGAGAAAGCAAGGCAATATATAAAGAAGGTTACACAAAAAAGTCCAGATGAGCAGCTCAACTTCAAGAATGACACATTCACATACACTCAAGCAGAGTTTGAAGCTGCACAACCAGGGTGGCGGAGAAAATTTTTGGAGAAACATCCCACACTACGGGTGCATTGGCAAGCCGCACCATATCTATTACAGGTAAACCCTTCATTTTGTCCAATACCACGTAGAAGGGATACCAAGGAATTTTTGGATTTACAATGCAGCGGCACTATTAATAAACAGTGGCTAAATTATCCTATGTTACCTAGCCCGCCACATAACTATTTGCCAACAGAGGATTATATGGTCAAAACCATAGAATTTTGGCTATAAAATTATGCGACAGTACCAGATTTAGCAGTCAAGATGACAAATAAAATACTTAGTATGCTACTTACAGTTTTGAAGGTCTTCAAACATGCGGCATACACATTTCTGAATTTTATCGGAATTAATCAGGGAACTGACATCCTCATTTTTTATCTATCAGTCATGCCTAGCCGACCAACAATAATGGCATACTATTCCAGACTTATGTTTTTGCCAAGTCCGTATATGCAAACATTTGAAGAAGCGTTTTTTACAGGATTTTTTGAAATAGATTCGGAGATTTTTTTGAAGATGTCATCCAATCTGAATGCCAGACTTGTGGCATATGAATTAAGCTTCTTCGCAGATCACAGACAACCGCCAAACGATGGAGTAAAAGCTGAACAATGGAAACAGATCATGATACGTGAAGCCAATCTGCTAAATGATACAGAGCAACAAGTATACAGAACATATGCCCGTCGCTTATCAAAGCCTGTCGGGGACGACAGAGTCCAGGAGGGGGGCAGTGTTGCGGAAGAGACAAGTAAAAGGAAGAAACGAAGAAAACAACGAAAGAAATAGCTTCACTAAAAGGCAAGATTTGAAGATACATCTCTGCAGGAAGCCCCGCAGGGGCGCAACACCCATCTCTGCACAGAGCCCCGCAGGGGCGCACACACCAAGGAAAAGCACGCAGCTGGAAGAAGGAATCAGGGCCAACAAGTGTCACCTATGTGGATGCTTCAACCTCTTGAGTTGTAGAGGTTTCAGATCAAGGCTTACGAGCTACATCCGCATATGTGCACTAATGGCGTGCGTGGCAAACCGAATCAATCGGCTTGGAGTAATGCAACCAGGTCCAATGCGTGCAACCAGGACAAATCAGAGCGCCTCTAAAACGTAATGCAAGATCAAGAATCAGACAATACTGACCACTGGGCGCGTGCGCGAAGCAAAGTCTGTCAAGGGATGACAGAGACGAAGAGGGGGAGAGTGTTGCAGAGCTAAAGAGCGCACAAAGCAGAGAAAAAGACGGGCCCCAAAATTTTTCCGATTTGGACATCCTATTTTTGTATCATAATCATTCTTGTAATATATTTTCCGTTGTAAAGGCACTAGAGGAGTCCTCTAGATGCACCCCCACAGAAGACTAGAAGCTTACCCATGTAAAATAGTAGAAATTTAGTCTTTTAGTGAATAAAGTGCCGGTCTCTTGTGTGAAAGGACCATTTTTAGGGCACTAGTATATAAGTCAAATGTGACTCTTTGTAAAGAACTTTTTGCCATTGTGAAAATAGAGAGCACAGAAATTCGAATTTGTGTCTTCTTCCCTCCTTATCTTCTTCTTCTTGAGCTTGTATGCAGGTGTATTGCTTGGAAAGAGTGCTTGTGAGTGTTGTCTATCCTTGAGAGTGTTTCTTTGCTGTAGGAAAGGTGTGTGCGAAGTGTAGGAAGTGCTGAAGTGTAGGAAAGTATTCCCGCGACTCAGTATTTCGCTCATAACTTGAAGTAGGAGCATCGGAATTGAGTGAAACCACTACCATTGGATGTGCGTCTTCTCGAGAGCTTCGAAACGCATATGCTATTCGCTATGTTTGGAGTTCGGAGCTGGGAGAAAAGTCCAAAATACTGACGGCTGTTGCACCAAGTATCGTTTCGCCTTGACCAACAGTTGGAGCTTGTTTGGATAAGTCTTTGCCTCATTTTCATTCTTTGAGTAGTTCATTTGCATTGACCATCACATGATTGCATGTCTTCATACACTCAGCTAGGTTTGTATACTCTTTGGATTGATATTTAAAAGCGTGTATCCCCACTATATGCACTTGTGAGGGGATTGAGGTATAGTCTCTTTCTCCGCAAGTCCCTAAGTTGATACTTAGGCCAACAGCACCGCATGTAAACACCCCGGGATTTGAGCATGGTAACTTTGATCTAGTATATGACATGAGCACAACGCCATCGCTCCGGGTGTGTTATGTCTAGCACTATAGAATAAAATACCTACCGGCGTGCTACAAGCAAACATTTGAAGAGATGTTCACCACCGGATTTTGGGAATACCATTCCGAGGTATTCATCAGCAGGCCCACACATTTATTGCAACTTTTTGCCTGCGAGCGAATGGTTTATTCCGCGCACTATCAACTCCTGCCACCCGACGAACCGCAACCGATCGACTGGGAGAAACTCGAGGCTGATCTGGCCCGATGCATTCGAGTATCTGAGCACACCCTCGCTCACGACCTCCTACAAAACTACATCCGGCAGACCGCACAACAAGGTTCTGTCGAGGACGACAGAAGCGAGAGGGAGGGGGGTGTTGGAAGCAGTCAGAGGCACAGTCAGAGGCACAGACGACGTGGAAGCATGTAAAGACAGATCAGGGAGCCAGTCGGATCATTTTTTCAAACAACTATGTTTTTATTACCTCTTCAAACATCCAACAGTGATTTTCATCACTCTTGTAACATATGTAATATAGACAAAATCCCATTTCCTAATTCATAGCTCCATTTTGTGCAAGCCGAGGAGTCCTCGAGCTTGAAGAGCTTAGGTAGAATGCACGTACCAATTTTCGTTATTTTTAGATACCGTTTACCCTTCCAAATAGCATCTAGGACCTATTTTTTAACTATGCCGGTCACTAGATGTGAAACCGGTCAAAACTAGTCTAGAAACTATAAAAAGAGCTAGAGAGCTCATTTTTGAGGTTGGTTCATGTTAGCTAGTGTGAGCTTAGAGCTATTTTGAGCTTGTAATAGTGTTCTTGGATAATAGAGCTAATTTCCCACCTTCCATTGTGTCTTGCTTGTCTCTTCATTGTGTGTGTGTATGTGTGTGTGCATTTTGGTGCTTCTCACCTTCACTCTCACATCATCTCACGTTCACGATCTTCATATCACTCCTACCTCTTCCGCGGATTGACATTAAGGAGGTGAAGCTTCTTAACATGGTACTTACCATTGTGCTAGAGCAACAGTTGGCTATTGAGGATAAGTTGGATGGTACCAACTACCCGTTATGGGCTTATATGATGCGACATGTATTGGTTGCGAAAGGATTGTGGAACATTGTGTAGGGTGTTGAAAAACGTCCTATCACACCTACAACTGTTACAACTACAGGTACTGAAGCTGATGCAAAAGGTGTCGAAGATGATGATATTTTGCATATTCCTGTGCTGCGGTTTCTACTGCACCTATGTTGAAGCTGAAGGTCAAGGACAAAGCACATGAGCACATCAAAGAGGTGGACACACAAGAAGAAGGAGCAAGTAGGGAGCTCCAAGAAGTGTATGTCAAATTTTCAGAAGAAATCCCTACAAAAATAGTGATTTTCATCACTAAAAACCATTGTAAACACCATTTTCTATTTTATGACCCCATTTTGTTCAAGCCGAGGAGTCCTCAAGCGTGAGGAGTATTAGAAGTACCATCGTACCAATTTTCATAATTTTTAGACTTCGTTTGAGCCCTCAAATAAGCATTGGAACCTAATTTTTAACTAGGCCGGACACTAGGTCTGGACAGGGCCAAAACTACTCGAAAAACTATAAAAAGAGCTAGAGAGCTCATTTTTGGGGTTAGCTTGTGAGAGAATAGAGCTTTTATAAGAGAACTCTTTTGCAATCAAAGCTTTCCATTGTTCCTCTCTTTGATCTTGCCTTGCGTGCGTGTGTGTGTATGTGTGTGCATGTTGGTGTGCTTTCACTCACACATGTGCCTTCACTTGCTCGTGGTCTTCATACTGGTCCTCACGTCTCCGCAGATTGACAAGTAAAGGAGGTGGTGCTTACGCTTGAGCTACACCAAATTTTGGCGCCGTTGCCAGGGAGAGAGCTTCGAGGACGAGCGTTGTGATGGTAAGATCGTAGATTTGCGATGTTGGAAGGTAAAAAAACTGTCATTTCTGTTATTTTTCTGATTTTTCTTCTCCATCTTCATCATCTCCATCTTCATCCATCTTCTTCTTCATAGAAATTTCTTGTTTTTTTAGTGCATTTTCACCATGTTCATACCATTTTTCATGCATTATTGTGTGAGAAAGAGTTAGGAGGTGCAATGGAGAGCAAGCGCTATGTTTTTTCATGATTTTCTGCACATACGGAGCTCACCATTGCTCGGCGCTCAAAAATTCAAATTTCCCGCCAAAAAACACGATTCTATGATGAAAATCGCGATTCTGTGAGAAATTCAAATTTTTTTGAAAATCACGACTCTCTGTTTCCTGCCTAAAAGCCTTTTGAAAAGAACACGATTCTAAGGTCATTCTCAGAATCGCGATTCTATGGTTGTGCTCAAAATCACGATTCTCTAGAACACGATTCTCTGAGACAAAATCGCGATTTTCAAAAACACGATTCTCTATTGGCAATTGCGATTTTCTAAAACACGATTTTCATCCAAGGTACAAAATCATGATTCTCTAGAACACGATTCTCTAGAACACGATTTTCAAAAACACGATTTTGTGAAAACATGATTCTGTGAAAACACGATTCTGTGAAAACACGATTTTGTGAAAACATGATTTTGTAAAAACACGATTCTCTGCTGACAATCGCGATTCTCAAAAACGTGATTCTCTAATTTCACAGCATCGCGATTCTCTTGAGATTCACAAGATCACGATTCTCTTGAGATTCACAGCATCACGATTCTCTGATTTCATAGCATCGCGATTCTCTTAATTTCATAAGATCGCGATTCTCTTAATTTCATAGGATCGCGATTCTCTTGGTTTCACAGGATCGCGATTCTCCGATTTCACAGCATCACGATTCTCTTAATTTCATAGGATCGCGATTCTCTTGGTTTCACAGGATCGCGATTCTCTTGAGATTCACAGCATCACGATTCTCTTGATTTCACAGGATCGCGATTCTCTGATTTCATAGCATCGTGATTCTCTTGAGATTCATAGCATCGTGATTCTCTTGAAGTTCACAAAATCACGATTCTCTTGAGATTCACAGCATCGCGATTCTCTTGATTTCACAAAATCACGATTTTTTCCAAAAGCTTCTGTTTGCCTGTTTTGACCCCTAGGAGCCTGATTTGACATAACTTTTTCATCCAAAGTCCATTTTTTGAGCTCTATAGCTCATTGGAAAGCTCGTTTCGAATCCTACACGGCCTCAACTGTTTTTTATAAGAATAATGTGTTGATTTTCAGATAGGATAATTTGAAGTTGACCCTCAGGTGGGACTAGGGAACCAAAGGGACTCCAAAGGATTTTGAACCTTACCAAGGGGAAATTTTGGACTCTTAACCCAAGCTTATGGACCTGAGATCTGGTAGACACCTAAGCAAGGATAGACAAAGCATTAGATCTTCTCAGTCTAGTGTCAACCATACAGCTAAGTCTTGGGCACAACAACTAAGTGGTTGTCCTTACGTACTAAACTCGAGCACAAGTGACTCAGAAATGTCTTTTAGCATGGGGAAACTTGCAGGTGGCTCAGGAACTGCCCATCTACAAACACCAGAAGGTCCTTATAAGACACAATTGGAATATATTCGGACCAACCGATTAGGTGCTCGCATCTATGAGGATGGGTTGAGGCGATCAGTGGTCCAACTCAAAAATCCAGATCAACCCTTTGGACTTGAACACCCGGTGGTCAAGTTCGAAGAGGGTTCATACATTGACAAGGAAGGAACCATGTATGTGGTTACCAACCTACCTGATAGGACCGATGATTTTGGAAATGTCATTCATGAGAATGAGATAGGAGACCTAGAACAAGGAAATGTAGGACAAGGACCCCAAACTCCTAGAGGTAAGTCAGTTCTGACCAGAGTGATCACACCAGATTGGATCCCTCAAGACAACAAAAGCATAGAACTATTATTGAATAGAGAAACAGAGGAAGCCTTTTGGAGATTCAAGCCAGATCAACCTAGCCAATTGGGCATAGTCATCATCTATGAATTCAAAGATCCTGAGATACCAGGCAAAGTTGTCTACCTGGATAACACATCAGAGAAGATATTCTTGGTAACAGAACATGATAGACATGCATATACTTGGAAGAGTGAATTGATTTTCCCTTCACCAACATCCAATGTTTCCCATGGCCTCCAAGGAGTAGGATCATCCCAAGCTCATGAAGCCTAGCCTAGAGAGAAAAAACTAGAGAGAGACCTGAGGTAAGTTTTGCACACACTATGGGCAGAAATAGAGCAGGATTTGAAAATGAAAGACCTGAAAGAGAGAGATATCAAGCGCATAGGCAACAAAGAGATGAACATGATTTTTCATTGCCTAGACCCCGAGAGCACACAAGAACCCTTAGACCCACTCAAGTGATCAAGGCAATGAAGAATTATTTTGACGGGTCAAGAGATCCTTATGATCATGTGGCTGAGTTCAAACAAGTGTTAAGAGCTGAACAGGTTGAGGATTTGTTCACCCAGTACGAGGCATTTGGTTTGACTCTTAAGGGCACTGCCTTGGCTTGGTTTCAACCACTGAGTAGTCACAATTATCGCGATATAGGTCAGCTGCTAGATGAATTCATTGTAGAATTTTCCAAGAGTGGTATCAGGCATAACACATCATCTTTGATCCACAGTTTCAAGCAGACACCCCAAGAAACAGTGCGACTAGCAGGTAGAAGGTTCAGACAGTACCTAGAAAGATGCCCTGCTCTAGAGTTACCCACACCAGCCAAACAAGTGGCCTTGTTCTTAGATGGCTTATTAAGCACCAAGTTAAGATCATATGTGTACTTGAAAGAGCCTAGAAGCATAGAAGAGTGTGCGCGGACCTGCATTGACATAGAAGACAACTTGGGTGAGGAGTTAGGACTATCCAAACTCTATAAAGACTCTGATAGTTCTACTAGTCATACTTCAAAAATCTCCACGGAAATAGATGAGATAGTTGAGCAAGTTGCCAAGAAGCTGGGAGTCCAAAATAGACAAACACAAAGAGTCACCTCATTGAACCGTTGTTATACCTACGGAGGGGACCACATGGCTAACGTGTGCCCAATGCAAAACCAAAACATTAGAGAAAGGAATGCTCCATATTGCACTATTTAGAGAAAATACACGAACCACACGGCTCAAGATTGTCCCTACAATAGGCAGGCTATTATACAAACTTATTAGCAACCTTACCAACAAGGTAGGTATCAGAACCAATACCAACAGCCATATTATCGACCACAACAGCAATATCAGGCACAATATAAGCCACAACCAGTCTTGGGAAACCAACCACCAGCTCCTGCCAACGTGATTCCATTCAAGTATTCCGTGGGAGAGGAAAATCCAAATAGAGCATTGGTCCCACTAACCCCATTGATACCAGATAATGACTCTAATGCTCATAGTTCAGACTACTCCCATGAAGGTAGTCCGCATGCTTATTACACTGAGTCGCCTGAGCATAGTGAGATTTACTCGTATCAATATGAGGCACCACCTATGGAGCAAAATTGGGAGCCAGAATACTCCAATGTCATGTACACAAATCCTAACCATGGGCCCCAATTGAGACAAATGAGACCACAAGCCCCTAGAGGATCTTGTTTCAGATGTCAAGGTGACCATTTTATTCGTGATTGTCCCCACCCACCATCTCCGAGTCAAGGTCAGGCTATCACAATACAAGCGTTTTGTCCTGAATGTGGCAAAGACCATCTCCCTAGAGATTGTCCAAGAAACCCCTCCAGTGCACCCAAGATTACACCCATTAATGTGGTAGGCTTAATGGCGGATTCAAGTTCAAGTAGTAGTAATGTGGCTCCTATATCACTAGAGCACAAGCTTTAAAACATGATAAACCAGCAGAACAATCGGAGTCGAGTGAATCATGAGAGCCTAGTAAAAGGAAAACAAGAACATGGAAGGATACTAGAGAGAAGGCCAATCGCAAGTGGAATAAAAAGTTATCGGAACTAGAAGAAAGCTTGAAAGATGCAAAAACAAAAATAGAAGACATTGCATCTCAAAACCCCTCGCATGCCGAAACTCCACCCACTCCACCTCATCCCATCCCACCACCCATTGTAAATAGACCACAACCAGGGTCTGTTCTTGCGGATCCAACCCCAGAAGGCTTGGACATGATGTTCAAGACCTACCAGGCTCGACTTCAAGAAAGGCCTACAGCTGCAAACCTAGACAAGAGTTACCCTAGAGCAGATTTAGAGATTGAACGAATGAAAATGTGCATGAAAATGGTAGAACAAGCTCAAGCTATACTCGAGACTAGTCAAAAGTTTAATCAGAAAAACTCTGTCAAACCGGATTTGCATTTCGAGGGCTTACTAGAAAGATTAGAGCAGTTGGTAAACAAACCACAAGTTTCTTTACCTCCACAGACTCAGCCAGTTATTGAAAGAGGAAGCTCACCACCAATGGGAGCTTATGTTCCTAATTCCACGGATGCTGGAATACCTCCTTCAATTCAACAGTACTCTCAAGAGTTCTTACGGGAAATACAAGAAGAGAAATGGGCCAAGGAGAAGGGTAACTCCCCTCCTATTCCTGAGATTGATGATATTCATGATCAATTTCCCCAAGACATTCCATCCATTTACGAAGATCAAGTGGAGCAACAAGAAGACGAAAAGTTATATTTCGAATCTAATACCTTAGAAGAACTGCCTCAATTTCCAAGCCCATGGGAATCTGAATCTCTTCAGATCAGAGCTCCCACAATACTAGTAAGACATGAAGACTCAGTGGTCCCAAGGAACACTGATGTCGTGAAGAACACTAAGGTTCAATGTCATCTCACAGTAGAAGAGCTGTTGAAAGCAAGACCTGAACTATGGGATCATGTCAAGGATCAAGTTCTAGAACTTGATTCCAAAATGCCAAAAGCAAGCTCTAAGCAAAAAGTACCAGAGATACCTCTAGACAAAATAGGGGACATGTGTGAGGGTGAAGAAGGTAATACTTATCTTCCAGTCACCTACCAAGGTTACACAACCAAAGCAATCATAGATTCGCGTGCTGGTGTTGCTATTGCGACCAGCTCCTTGTGGAAGCAATGGGGCAAACCCACATTAAGACCAACTAGAATGAAGCTTCGAATGGCTGACGGTCATTTTGAAAGACCTCTAGGATTGCTAGAAGGGATAACTCTAATCACTTGTGGTGTAGAGTTTGAGCACACATTTGCTATATGTGACTTTGAGAAAAATAATGTTTATGAGATGATCCTAGGAAGACCCTTCCTACGACAATTGCAGATAGTACAGGATTGGGGAACCAACTCCTTGTACTTACAACACTTAGGGGTCACCACCAAGGTCAATTTGAAGGATTACTCCTTCAGAGATGTACCACCCCTACAATGGAATCCTATCCACAAAGCGAAAGAAGATTCCATCTCTGTGCATTCAGAAAGTCCACCTGATCCATCATGGCTGCATGAAGCTCATTTGTGGATGTGCAAGGTCGCAGAGGAAGAGGAAAAATGTTTAAAGGTGAGAGAAGGAACTTCACCAGGAGATAGACCAGTTAGAGATCCGGCCTACACACCGATGATCTTTCCAGATGAGGAATTTGAGCCTCATGGATGGCCAAAAATTTTAGCCACCATGGACATTGCTATCAATGAAGAATAGTGGACATCTCATTGTGATGAGGAGGGTTATGATATTTCAGTGTTCATGTGTCAGCCCTTGCTAGAAAAATGTGACCCTGGTGAAGTCATAGAAGAGGAAGAGAATGACGATGATCTAGAGCCCATTGTGATGGATAGTTGCTTTAACTCAGAAAACCATTATTTAGAAGATGTAGGAGTGCTTAGAGCATTAAAACGGTAAATTCAAAGGATGGAAGTGAGAGCAGTCAAAAGAAAAAGAAAAGAAAAGCAGTGAAACAAGAAGAGGAGGAATCATTGTTTGAAGTACCAGAAAACTTCAAGAAATATGAAGTTGACGATCGCAAAATTTTGGTACGAATGCCTAAGAGAGAGGCCATCATAGGAGAATCATATGATAATAAAGAAAAGACCAAGAAACTTGTAGTGACCATTGAAGAGAACGAAGAGAGATGCACATATATAGGAGATGACCTAAGTACAAGAGAAGAAATGGAGCTCGTAGCTCTATTAAGGGAATATAGGGATGTGTTTGCGTGGCACTATAGAGACTTGAAATGGGTAGATCCAAGAATCTGCTCTCATACTATCCCCATGATTGCTGATGCCAAGCCCACCAAACAAAAGCCCTACACATATAATGATACATGTGCAGCCAAAATAAAAGAAGAAATTGATAGGCTGATTGAAGTTGGATTCATCTATGAGATTGAGCATACTGAATGGGTGTCCCCCATTGTAGTGGTGCCCAAGAAGAATGGGAAGTTGCGAGTGTGTATTAATCTTAAAAAAGTTAATGCCGCTACAATTAGAGATAGTTATCCGCTTCCAATCACAGAACACCTATTGGAGTGTGTTGCAGGCAAGGAAGTTTATAGCTTTCTTGATGGATTTTCCAGTTACAAGCAAGTAGCCATAGCCCTAGAAGATCAACACAAAACGGCCTTTGCCACAGAGTGGGGAATTTTTGCATTTCGTGTGATGCCATTTGGGCTCACCAATGCACCTGCAACATTCCAAAGGCTCATGTGTCATGTCTTCAAAGAGTTCTTGCGAAAGAGCTTAGAAGTATATGTGGATGATTTATGTGCTCATTCCCAAGAAAGAATATTTCACATCCCTGAGCTCAGACAAATCTTCAACAAGTGTAGAGAATATCGAGTGTGTCTGAACCCAGAAAAGTGTGTGTTCATGGTGCGTCAAGGTAAAATCTTAGGTCATATTGTTTCTAAGAATGGAATCTCAACAGATGAAGATAAGGTACGAGCCATAGCGGAGCTGCCAAGGCCAAGGAATGTTAAAGAGGTACAAGCCTTTATGGGCCATTGTGGATATTACCGTAGGTTTATCCACATGTATGTGATCATAGCTAAACCTCTTTATGGTTTGTTGACAAATTTTGAGTGGAATGATGAATGCGAGAATTCCTTCAATGAGCTAAAAAGACATTTGTGCACAGCACCAATACTGACCACTCCTGATTGGAATAAGCCATTCCATGTCCATGTGTATGCATCCAATCACGCCATAGGATGTGTGCTAGCACAACCCACAGGTGAAGGAAACTTAGATTTGCCCATAGCATATGCTAGTAGATAGCTCACCGCAGCTGAACGAAACTATACCACAACTGAGCGAAAGGGCTTAGGCATGGTATATGCTATGAAGAAGTTTCGACACTATTTATTGGCCAATAAGTTCAAGTTTTTCACTGATCATCAAGCTTTGTTATATTTGGTCAATAAACCTTGCACAACAAGATGTTTAGTAAGATGGTTTCTCTTACTAATGGAATATGACTTTGAAGTTGTTGTTAGAAAAGGTAGAACCCACCTCCGGGCGGATCACCTTTCTCGCATTACTTCAGGAGAGTCACCTCAAGGAGTGTTTGATGACCTACCTGATGCTTATCTGTTCAATTTGGAAGTTGTTCCTAAATGGGCAAATAAGTTGGTGCCAGTCCTAACCTTCGGACCCGCAAATAAGAATGTGAAAACATCACAAGAAGAAATTGTAAAATCACAAAAATATCACATACTGGCAGGAAGCATGTACAAACAAGATACTGAGGGTGTATTAGCTTGTTGTGTCGAGGATGACGAACATACTAGCTGGTTGCAACAAGCCCATGAAGGATTTCTAGGAAATCACTATTCTAAACAATGAACATTGCAGAATCTGAAGCATTTAGGAGTGTATTGGCCTAGCATGGATAAAGAAATACATGAGTGGATCAAGAATTGTCCAATCTGCAAGGAAAAACCCCTAGTGGAGCATGCAACCCTTTATCAAGTGTCATTAATTCCAGATTGGAGTGCTCCATTGGTAGAGTTTAGGAGGTCGGGAAGATTACCCAAAGAGGCTAGTCTAGCAAGAAGACAAAGCATGGAGCAAGAGGCTCACAGCTATGCCTTAGTAGGAGACAACCTATACCGAAGAGGAAAATATGGTTACTTAAGACTGTGCGTTCATGAATCAGACTATTTGAAAGTCTTAGAAACTGCACACAATGGTGTAGCAGGTGGACACTTCGGTCCTAATAGAGTAATCAAGACCATTCTATTCTCAGGACTTTGTTGGACCACTCTTCATATGGATGCTCATACCTATGTGAAGAAATGTGACACATGCCAACATGCACAATATCCAACTAGAAAAGACGAGATGCCTTTGAGGCCAATGATGGGAGGGCGTGCATTTTCAAAGTGGGGCATAGAATTCATAGGTCCTATTAACCCCCCAGCTAGAAACTTCCATGCAGAGTATATTATTGTAGCCACAGGTTACCTTACAAAGTGGGTACAAGTGAAAGCCACAACAAAGAATGATGCTCAGACTACGGCTAAGTTCTTATTCGAGAATGTGTTCACGAGATATGGACTACCAATAGAGTTAGTAAGCAATAGAGCCACACACTTCTTGAATGAGGTCATTGAAAATCTTCTCCAAGAATTCTTGGTGATACATAAGAAGTCCACCCCTTATCACCCACAAGCTAATGAATAAGCCGTTAGCACCAATAAGATCCTCCATAACGTATTGACAAAACTGGTAAATAATAAACGCTCTGATTGGGACAAACAACTTCATCATGCTGTTTGGGCTTATCGAGTTGCCTACAAAACGGTACTCAATGCCACCCCATTTCATATGGTCTTTGGACAGAATGTTGTGCTAAAATTAGATTTCTTAATCCCAGCTTTGAAAGTAGCACAAGAACATGAGTGGAATGGACATGAGTTGTCATCCAGGATCTTTGATTTAGAACGCTTAGGTGAGACAAGGCTACGAGCGACAGCAGGCATCTATGCTGCAAAGAAAAGACAAAAGGCATACTTTGATGCACACATCAAAGATAAAGGTTTGAAAGAGGGAGACCTAGTGCTGGTTTATACGCTAAAGCAACATGCCCGTAAGTTGGAAAAAAGAGGATATGGACCCATGATCATTAATAGAATTTCCACTAGCGGTGCGGTTCAATTGGCTACTTTAGAAGGTGACATCTTGCCAAACTATATCAGTGGTTGTCGAGTCAAGTTATATCAAGAACCTCTTACAGAGGACATGCTAATGAGACTCAACATTGCTAAGAAACGAAAAGAAGAAGAGATGAGAGTCAGAGAAGAAGCACAAGCAGAGGCTAGAGAGCACATAAGGCGAAATAAGTTAAGGCGATTAGGCCTAGATGTCAACTCAAAAGCCCCAAAATATCACATGGATATGTGCCAAAAATGAGGCATAGCGACTTCTCAAGTCATTGACCGACATCCCTTTGTGACCATAGAGATAGGACAAGGAAAGGGTGCAAGGACTGTGAAAGCATTGATTGACTCAGGTGCAGCAAGTAGTGCAGTTCGACTTTCCTACTGCCAAGACTTGCAGTTGAACATCAATCCCATAGAAGCTTATCTCATAGGATTGGGAGGTGTGGAAACCCCTTGTTTGGGTGAGGTGGAACTTCCCATCTACCTTCAAGATGTTCCAATGAAAGTCAAAGCGCTAGTGTGTCAAAATGAGAACCTTACAGAACCACTTGTCTTGGGTCAAGATTGGATCTATGACCACGCTGTTAACTTAAACCTAAGAAGTCAAATCCTTCAAGTTTGGGTACAAGAACAATGCATTACAATAGAATTAGAGAACTGCATGCTCACAAATCCAGATGTCCCACATTCTCTTAGTTCTTCTAAGACTAATCATATGGAAGAAGATGTTGTATATGTCAAAAGCTCTATGATGCAGAAGGAGTCAATCGTGGAAGAACAGGTTCGAAGGCAAGTGGATCTTTCTTCTTCTCCAAAGACTCAGTTGGCCATAGTAGTTCCACCACAAAGACAAACACAACTGTTCATGACAACTGCTAAATCAAATAGAAAGACACCATTCAACAAGAAAGCAGTTTCAGGCATGAAGCAGATCTGGGTACGCAAAGGAGAGCAACCACCAGCGTTGCCCCCACAAATCCCATCCAGGCAAGCCAATCAGGCCAGAAGACGAACGAGGAAGCTTGGGCGAGCTCAACCACAAGGTATCCGACAAGTTTGGGTGCCTAAGAAATCAGCTACAGCTCAACAAGGGTGATTAGAGATGTGGGTACCTAAGAAGCTTTTACATCCACAACAACCTATGTTCTCCCACATGCGAAAGGTCTCAACAAAGAAGCCACAAAGAGAAAAGGGTAAGAACCGCATACAGAGATTGAAAGAAGATCAAATCACCTCTTCAACAATAGTAGGAAGACGTGTAAAAAGGGTATGGGGTTGGAAGCCAAAAGTACAAGTATCCTCCACCAAACCAAAGCACCAACCACACTGGATACCACAGTTCAGAAAGCATCCAAAGAGGAAGACACCTGAAGTGATCTCTACAGTGCCAAATATTGTTCTAAAATGGACCCCAATAAGGAGGATTACATATTTCGAGATCCAATGGATAACTCCACCAAAGCTGGCATCAACATCGACAAGTAACATCGAAAGCCTATGGTCGTGCATAGACACATTTGAGAGTCCCATGCACAAGAGTACATTGACATATGTCAACTATTTTTTCTGATACTAACATCTGTCGTCTTGTTTGGTGACATTGTTCCAAAAAAAAAGAGAGAGAGAAGAAAGAGAGAGAGAGAGAGTTTGTTCCCAGGTTTGGTTCATGGAACGTGAATGAGTCATGCTTAGTTGAAAGTGGAACCATTGATTACTGGGCAGTTATCAGTTTTGATAGAAGTGTGTCTCAGCTAGCAGATGATATAATTGCTGCCTTATCTGGTAGATGTCAAGAACTTGGCATGAACATGGCATCCACAACTATGGTTTCCTCTTACCATGTAGGAGTGAAGAGCTGGAAGGTCTGCAACTTGAGTGATGCTTAACTACTGCATGTACGAGAGCATCCAGGGAGATATCTGCAAGGGGTAGTTATGGTACCCTGCAAATCTTTGTATGTATACTGGATGAGAAGACTCCTGCTTATGACAGGATCAGCCATTCAAAGGATCTCATCAGTGGACCATCAACACGCACATTCATCAACAATGTTCCATCCCAAAGGCCGAATGTACAACACGAAGAGATGAACATCGATCGACCTTCTCCATGGTAAGTATCTTTACTTTGGAAACATTATAACCATGATAGCTTAGGAAACCTCTTCGTCGGCATACCCTTGAGTACTTAGCTCAAGAACCCCAATTTTTGCACCATACTTCTTCCGATGCATTTTCCAAATTAGCATGCATAGGGCTACATTACAAGGTCGTGCACAAGGCACATATTTTCCTCAACCCATGCACGAACACACTTACCCATCATCCATTATGGGTTATGAGTACTTGGCATGACTACTATGAACATCAACTTTGGAAGATCTAGAGGACATCAATGGAGACTCACAACGACACAGTCATGCCGGAATCCAACGAAGAAGTACATACCAAGGCACTACAACTTGCAAGGGCTCGCAGTGACAGATGAAGAACCGGACAACCAACCCTCCCACATCTGGAATCCAGAGGACTTTTGTTCATACAGAAGGGACACTCCCTCTCAAAGCACTACTTGGAACAACCACTACAACAAGGGTCTGTCAAGGATGACAGACTCAAGAGGGGGGGAGTGTTGAAGCTGAAGGTCAAGGACAAAGCACAGGAGCACATCAAAGAGGTGGACACACAAGAAGAAGGAGCAAGTAGGAAGCTCCAAGAAGTGTATGCCAAATTTTCAGAAGAAATCCCTACAAAAATAGTGATTTTCATCACTAAAAACCATTGTAAATACCATTTTCTATTTTTATAACTCCATTTTGTTCAAGCCGAGGAGTCCTCGAGCGTGAGAAGTATTAGAAGTACCATCGAACCAATTTTCATAATTTTTAGACTTCATTTGAGCCCTCAAATAAGCCTTGGAACCTAATTCTTAACTAGGCCAAACACTAGGTCTAGACAGGGCCAAAACTACTCAAAAAACTATAAAAAGAGCTAGAGAGCTCATTTTTGGGGTTAGCTTGTGAGAGAATAGAGCTTTTGTAAGAGAACTCTTTTGCAATCGAAGTTTTCCATTGTTCCTCTCTTTGATCTTGCCTTGCGTGCGTGTGTCTATATGTGTGTGCATGTTGGTGTGCTTTCACTCACACACTTGTGCCTTCACTTGCTCGTGGTCTTCATACTGGTCCTCAAGTCTCCGCGGATTGACAAGTAAAGGAGGTGGTGCTTACGCTTGAGCTACAACCTACTATAGAGCAAATTCATTGGGATGGCAGAGATGCCCAGGCGCATTCATTGATAGCTTTGTCTGTCAAACGTGCCATTATTCCTCACATTCGCTCTTGTAGAACAACTAAGGATGCTTGGGATACACTTACCACATTGTACCATGCTAAGAATGAGGCTGGTGTTGGTTACCTCCGAAAACAGTTGGAGAGTGAGCACATGAATGAAGGTGATTCTATGGATAGTTTTCTAACAAAGATCAAGGGTTTGACAAAACAATTGATCTCTGTTGATGAGGTTATACCAGATAGCTCACTTATGCAGATGCCATTTGAGGAGTTAGTTTTTGTTCTGTTGCAGGAAGATCAGTCTGGGTAGAATAGGTCTATTATGCGTGTTGCAGATCAAGCTTTCCTAGCTAGTCAGAAGGGCAAATGTAAATGGAGCTCATCTACTAGTAAGCAGAAATATGCAAATGTTGCACATTCGAAGAAGGAAGATAAAGATGAGAAGAAATCAAAAAAGCAAAAATTGTTTTGCAAGTATTGTAAAGGAAATGATCATATCATAAAGAACGATCCAAAACTGGCAACAAAAGAGGCAAAGAAAAAGGAGGCTGAATGGTTGTTGCAGAGGCCTCTACACCGAAAACAGAGGCTGCTAATCTTGTGCAGAATGAAGAATGGGCATTTACTACTATTTGTAGTTTTGACCCATCTTCTCATGAGTAGTGTATGTCTGTAGTAGACTCAAATGTTTGGTACTCTGATAGTGGGGCAACCAAACATATTACCTCGCAGTGTAGTTTCTTGACTTCACTTGAGCCTGCCCCTACAAGGAATACTATCACATGCACCAACAACTCGTCTTATCTTGTTATGGGAGGTGGTAAGATCATTTTGACTATTGTTGATGGTAGTGCTTTCACATTGTCAGATGCTTTATTTGTGCTAGGGATCAAGAAAAATCTGTTATTAGTTTCTACATTAGCCAAGATTGGATTGGTTTTGAAATTTTTTGATGACAGATGTACAGTTCATGATCTGTCAAATGACGATGTGATTATTGCTTCTGGCATTTTATCCCGTGGGCTGTATAAGCTCAAAGATTATGAGAAATCTATGAATGATTCAACATGTGTAGTGCATGATTCTTAGGCTATGTCAGCTGCAAAGCTTTGGCATGCACGCTTTGGTCATCTAAAATTTGCTTGTTTGTTACACCTACAAAAATCTGAAATGGTGTCCTCTTTGCCCAAACTTAAGGCATCCGGTAAACATGTATGTGAAGGTTGTATTCTAGGCAAAATGCAGCATTCTTCATTTCCAAAAGATGGTTCAGTTGGGGCTACTCAAAAATTGTAGCTTATACATAGTGATGTCTGTAGTCCTATGCTGACACCTTCTTTTGGAAATTATCTTTACTTCGTGACTTTCATCAATGTTTTTTCCAGGCATGCATGGGTATATCCATTGAAGGCAAAGTCCAAAGTATTCATGTGCTTCCAATAGTTTTTTGTTTCGGCTGAAAATCTGTCAGCATGTAAAATGGGCAACCACCATTCTCATCGAGGGGGGGAATATATGTCTTCTGATTTTAATGCATTTCTGGCTGAATACGGGATAAAACACCAGTGTATAGTGTTGTATACACCTCAACATAATGGAGTTGTTGAATGAAATAATAGGTCACTCATGGAGATGGCGAGGTGTATGGTCAAGAGTCAGTCCTTACCACATAGTTTCTGGCTTGAGGCTGTCATGTGTGCAGCATATGTACTTAACAGGTGTCCCACTAAATCACTACAGTCTATCAATCCATATGAGGCTTGGCATGGTCGCAAGACATTTGTGTTGGAGATAGATGTCTGCGGAAGCACGTGAACAACACAAGGAAGAAGAAGAAGCTTGGAGCACAAACACACAATACTGAATGTATTACTAGAGAATGTACAAAGATAAGTGTCCCATTAGGGCAATAAACATATATACAAGCCGGGGGAAAAAAACCTCCTAAAGAGGGAAAAAAGTGCCCCGGCAGTCCTAGTGTGTTCACACACATCACTACCTAAATATATCAACAAATCCCCCCTGGGAGTGATGCGGTGAACAAGGAGCTGGCACTCATGTATAAGGAAGTGCCAAGCTATGTGGAAATCACTCCACAAAAGGAAGTAAGCCCAAAGCTTTGCGGAAAGCTTCAAACTTCTCCCTAGACAGAGCCTTTGTGAAAAGGTTTGCAATGTTCTCCTGCGTGGGAACATATGCCAAGCTGATCTCCCCAGCAGAGAACCTCTCCCTGACATAGTGATAATGCACCTCAATCTGCTTAGTGCGAGCATGGAACACAGGGTTCCTCGCAACTCCCAATGCGCTCTGACTGTCAGAGAAGATGGTGGTGGCAGAAAATCGGCCAACACCCAAATCAGCCATAAGGCGTCTGAGCCACACACACTCAATAGTTGCTGTGAAAGCTTCCCTATACTCAGCCTCACAACTGGAAGTGGCCACAATAGGCTGCTTCTTGCTCAACCAAGATATACATGAGCTACCAAGCATGAAGCAAAAACCACTGGTGGACACACGAGTGTCATTGCAACCAGCCAAATCTGAGTCAGAAAAAGCATGCAAATCTGGCGGTAGTGATCCCCCCTTGGGATAAAACAACCCAAGTAGCCGAGTACCACTCAAGTAGCGAAAGATGCGCTTAACAGCCTTCCAATGTGTGACTCCTGGGCAATGCATAAACCTGCTCATCTGTGAGACAGCAAACTGAATATCTGGCCGAGTAATGCATAAGTAAATCAAGCATCCAACAGCCTGCTGATAGAGAACAACATCAAATGCATCTCCAGCATCATTAAGACTCAATCGTAAACCTGTCTCCATAGGAGTGGCAATAGGCTTATAGACTTCAAGGCCAAAATGCTGCAATAATTTGTCAATATATTTTGTTTGACACAAAGTCATTCCACCATCAACTTGCATAAACTGAATACCCAAATAGTGATGCAAATGCCCCAAATCAGACATCTCAAATGAGGCATGCAAATCAGCCTTGAAATCAGCAATATGCTTCTCAATAGGACCAGTGAGCAGCATGTCATCAACATAGACAACAATGATCAGAAGCACATCATTAGCACGCTTAACATATAAGGTGCTTTCAGTTGGACTGTTCTCAAAACCATGTGCAACCAGATAGGCATGTATCTTCTAATACAAAGCACGTGGTGCTTGCTTTAAACCATATAATGCCTTCTTTAACCTCCACACCTAGTTTTCATGCCCTTTCTGCACAAAGCCATGGGGCTGAAAAACATACACTTCTTCATGCAAGTCACCATTCAGAAATGTTGTTTTAATGTCCAACTGATGTACATTCCAACCATGATGGGCTCCAAGTGCACAAATGCTCCGAACAGTAGTCATATGGCATGTAGGTGCAAAGGTCTCATCAAAATCAATGCCTCTTTCCTACGCATAACCCTTTGCAACAAGCCTAGCCTTATACCTGTCAACTGTGCCATCAAGTTTACGCTTCAGCTTGTATACCCACATAGTGCCAATGGCCTTCTTGCCAGGAGGCAAGTCACATAAAGACCATGTACCATTCTTCATTATAGCATCATATTCAGATTGCATAGCAGCCATCCAATTTTCTAAATTTTGTGCTTCATCAAAAGAAACAGGCTCATTCTCATCACAGAGACTAGACACAGCCATAGCATAGCAACTTGATGCAAAGGAGGCACTATGAGAGCCTGAACGAGTACGATATGACAAAGGTGCATCTAATTTGCTATCACGCAAAGTTTGCACCAGCCATTTTGGCATAGTTTTTGCCTGCTCAATATCAGCTCTCTCATCAACAAGTGCATCATGTAAATCTGCATCAGAAATGGAATGATCTGCATCATCATATGAAACCTGCAAAGGTTGAGAAGTTACCTCATTAGGACCAGCACTAGACTGTCCACCTGTAAAAAGAGGCATCAAAGTATCATACATGTCTTTGGAGCTAACAGATGTCTCCTTAGTACATGAAAGCAATGGCTGAACAGCATCTTCCACAAAGACAACATCACGGCTAACCAAAATATGTTTAGTCTGTGGATGATGCAGACGATAGCCTTTACTTTCAGAATTGTACCCAACAAAAATACATTTTATTGCCTTATCATCCAATTTTCTACGATGTTGTTCAGGCACTAGTGCATATGCCAAACAACCAAAACCACGCAGATGAGCAACAGATGGCTTGCGATCATGCCAAGCCTCATATGGAGTGATAGACTGCAGCGCTTTAGTGGGACACCTGTTCAGTACATATGCTGCACACATGATAGCCTCAAGCCAGAAACTATGTGGTAAAGCCTGACTCTTGACCATGCACCTCGCCATCTCCATGAGTGACCTATTATTTCGTTTAGCAACTCCATTCTGTTGAGGTGTATACGGCACTATACACTGGTGTTTTATCCCACGTTCAGCCAGAAACGCATTAAAATCAGAAGATATATTTTCTCCCCCTCGATCAGAACGAAGGGTGCCCATTTTACATGCTGATAGATTTTCAGCCAAAACCAAAAACTGTTTAAAGCACAGTTAACTAGAGTTAATTCAATTGGATGCTTCTAGAAGGATCTAGAGCTCTTGGGGCATAACACTCTCATAAGACTTGAACCCAAGACCTCCTATGTCCCACCCATATGACTTAACTACTAGGCCAATCTTCTTGCTTCTCTTATAGAGCACGTGAACTTATGCTTAAGTCCAGTCCTGAGATTTTGGTCATAGATGAGAATGACCAAACGATGTTCGATTTCAGATATGTCTAAACCAGTCAGATGCTCATGTAATATTCTTACTTTATAACACCACCTCTATACAAATATATTAAAATTTATTTTTGTCTATGTGATTCTTACCAATGAATATGCCATTCCTAACAATAGGATTATCTCACCTTACATCCAGTACTATCTCTCAAATCATTGTTGGAATGGGGCTCAAAACTCATAGGGCCTATACCATCGATTACATATAAATCAAAGTATGCGTGTATACCTACTTGCACAAATATGCACCAAAATAGGTAAAAACATGGCCAATAAAAACTGCATATGCCAAATTAGTAGCTTTGTGCCTCATCAATGAAATGATTCCTCAATTCACACTACCCTTGAAGATAGATTTGGATCATGGCATACATCTCTTGAATCGACTAATTAAATTTATAATGAATCATTTCCAAATCAAACACCATAAGATCTCATTGTACTACCCATGAGTGCATGGATTGAATGAGATTGCAAACAGGATAATTCTTAACTCAAAGATAGTCATATTACTATACTCGACCGGCTAGAGTGAGCTCAAAATTGAAACAAGAGATCACATAAAATGCACTTAAATCTTACTTTAAGAAGAGATTGAATGTTATGGTCAAATCCTACTTGTGAATGGAAAAAGAGCTATCAAATTTGTAGTAGTGACTATGCAACAAAGATGGGATTGGGTCATGGATATAACTCTTCAAATGATATTCTATACAACTAACTTTTCCTCAAAAGTTTTGTTCTCAATCACTATAATTTCCTTGGCTTGATCTATTTTTTATCTTTTTAATCGCCAAAAAAAGTCTTAGGTGGAAGCATTTTAGACCATTTGTGTCAATATATGGTGTTCTAGGTATCTCAACATTCACATAATGGCAAACAAGATGGATGAAAAACTGAGATTTAGAAGTATTGAGACAAGAGGTTGCCCAAAATAATTATTTACATATTTTATTTACAATTCTACAAAGTTCAAAAGATTTGAGTCTCCCACACATAATAACATCTAATTATTCAACGAGGTGGAATTTAGCTCATCACAAGACTTTGGAAAGCCTAGTTTGAAATAAAAAAGGCATCAATAATCCATCCAATTTTACAACAGATGATGGATTTTTTTGTAAGCTTCCAATAGGTATGGTTAGACGGCATAGAATTCAAGAAATTCACCTAGAATGAAAGCACATAAATGTTTGAAGGGTACACTTAAATGCTAGGGTTTCTACTATATCAATGGTAATGTCTTGGAAGATAATCAAATTCCTAAAACTTATCATCTGTTTGCTAGCTGTGTTATCAAAGATAATCAAATTCTTGAGACTTATCATCTGCTTGCCAATTGTGTTATTGAAGATGTTGCAAAACAATCTTTATTATTGAAGATGTCTAGAAACTTTTTGAATACATATACAAATATTACCTTTACTCTAATAAACACTCTAAGGGAAGTGGTCTGAAGAGATGATGGATGTAGTTGTAGAAATGAGATTTTCTTGGAAAATCTTGCTCAACACCAGCCTTTAAAGACACTTAGCACAAAAAAACTCCCTAAGCTGCCACAATATGCACTTAAACCAGCTAAGTACTTTGGAGTATCAATCTCAAAATTCTATACCAAAACAGATGAGTTGTGTGTTCAAAATCCCTAAGAACTTTCTATTTTTGGAAGAGAAGCTCTCTAAATTTTGTTTAGTGCACACAACCTGGTAGAAATTGTTCAGAGAGCTTTTGCATACCTTCAACTAAAGTGTTAAGCTAACTAAAGCAAATTATTTCATGAATTCAAAGTTGCCATGCACTGAGAAATGAATATAAGAAGTTTGAGGGGCCACCCCACTTTTTAGGAACTAGGTGATACACATACAAAATCATATACAATCATTCATATCTTGAGTTCTAAGACTCCAATGATGATGAAGAAACTTTGTGTGCATCCTCAAAACAGTCCTAGTTAAGTTATCCAATCAATAAGTTTGGTAATGAGTATCTATACACTAGGAATTGACTCTAAGAAGTTGACAGAGTAGCACAAGGTACTGTAACAGTAAACATAGATAAAAAAATCACTAGAAATGAATCATAATGCATATTGCTAAGGGACCTATGATACAAAGGAGATGTGGAGGTGAGGCAATGAACAAATCTAGTCACTTCTCTATCCTGTGACTCAAATGATGGTGTATATAGACACCTTTTTAATCCTAAAATTGGTTGGAGATTCTACCTAGAAGTAATCCTTATTCTTAGGAGATGATTTTAATTTTAATTAAAATAGATTTGTGGAGTTTGTCTCTCATTAAGGCATGATATTTTCTCTATATCTTACTTTTACCTTTGATTAAGATAAATTCAAGGCTTTAACCTTTGAAGTCTTCAAGTAATATAATGAACTAGATAAATAGCTATGCAAAACAATTGGAGAGAAATCCTATGGGCATTGATCAATCACTTAGGCTTGATCCATGCACCAACAACTCCCCTTCAAGCCTAAGATACTTGATTTTCCACTTCTTCAACACTTCTTGTAATCCAATCATAGATTTGAATCTATTCATCTCAACTCCATGCAATGCCTTCTTCATCATATGTGCACATTGCTGGTGAGAAGATACATATGACAACTCAATCTCCTTACTTGTGATCTTTTCTCTAACATAGTGATAGTGCACTTCTATGTGCTTGGTCCCGACATGATAGATTGGGTAAGCTGCAAGATGAAGTGAGCTAATATTGTCCCCAAAAATGTGAGAAGTAGAAGCACTACAAGGAATACGGGCGTATAGCGACGGTTAAGGTGACAGAATTTCGTCGCTATAAAATTGCAACTTGCGTTGTAATTAGCGTCGGGCGCGGACCGTCGATTAGACGATGCAAAAAACGACGGTATTTGTGACTTGGATTGTGACGCTCCCGTACAACATCGCTATTTAAACGCGTCACTTAAGCGACGCTTTTTTGCATGGCATAAGCGTCGCAGCCCGCGTCGCTTATGCGACGCTAAAAAATGTCGCTTATACGACGACGAATAGCATCGCTTACACGACGATTTGTTGACGGACAAAAATTAAAACGTTGGAGGCTCTGCAATCGGCATTTTCACGCATCCGATCGAAGAGCTCTCCAACGTTCGCAATTGCGCTATGCTTACGAGCTGAAGCAAGTATATGCAGAATTGTTGTTTTGCCTAAGCTCTCTGTTATTGTCTCCCTCTGTCTTTGTTTCTCTCTTTCTACATCTTTCTCTCTTTGAATTCTCTCTCTCTCTCTCTAGATCTCTCTCTCTCTCTCTCTCTCTCTCTTTTCTTTCTCTCTTTATTGCAGGTTATTCAAGAAGCTAACCAAGCAAAAACTATGGCTAACAATTGTAAGTACAATTTCTATTATTTGTAGATCATTTGAATTGTGTTATTTTCATTACATACCATACTCACACTTATTGATATGCACTCATACACTTATACATGATGAAGATGCACACACACATGCATATACCTACATATACACATATACATGCACATACACACACATACACATAGAGTTATACATATACACACACATACACAAGAACATGCACATATTGATACATACATATACACTTATACATGCACATGCATATACATACATATACGCACACATACACATGCACATACATACATATACACACACATACATATACACTTAGGTACATACATGTGAATGAATTATATAATTAAAGTATTAAAACACATATACACATGCACACACACATGCACATACCTACATATACACATATACATGCACATACACACACATACACATAGAGTTATACATATACATGCATATACATATACATGCATATACATATACACACACATACACATGCACATGCACATACTCATACACACATATACACTTATACATGCACATGCACATACATACATATACACACACATACACATGCACATACATACATATACACACACATACATATACACTTAGGTACACACATATGAATGAATTATATAATTAAAGTATTAAAACACATATACACATGCACACACACATGCACATACCTACATATACACATATACATGCACATACACACACATACACATAGAGTTATACATATACATGCATATACATATACACACACATACACATGCACATGCACATACTCATACACACATATACACTTATACATGCACATGCACATACATACATATACACACACATACACATGCACATACATACATATACACACACATACATATACACTTAGGTACACACATATGAATGACTTATATAATTAAAGTATTAAAACACATTCTTAATATAAACAATAATAACAACCAATAGAACAAAACTCTTCATTACTTAATACCATACACACAATTCAAAACATAACTGAAATGAAAAATATAAAGATAAAAAAAAATATATATATATATCAATGTAAATACATATAATCCAACGTCATAATCAACTAAAATCCTAATCATCATCATCATGATCATCATCATCATCAGCAATATCATGATCATCCTGATCTTCCTCATCCTCATCGTCATGATCACCCTGTGACGATCGAGATCGTCCCTCCTGTGTTTGTCTCTCCACCTCATCCATATTTGTCTCCCCATAATACTCTTGTATTACATATAACAAACATAAATCAATAAAATAATTAAAACATTCATAACAACAAAATAATTATATAAAATTTAAAAATACTCACAAAGGCATCAGGATGATCTTGTATATACTCGCCCAAACGCCGATATCCAAAATGTGTAGCATACTCGATCTCGTGTTTCATAGGATATCGGCCATAATCCTTTCGCTGCAATGAAACAAATAAAAAACATTAGTTGCTTGCGTTTTAACTAAAATAAAAAATATACTCGCAATAACACATATACTTACAAACGTAGCTACAAAACCATTATGGCCCATTTGGCCTAAGTGCGATGTGTGGCCCGACTCCACTCTCTTCTTTGCAGCAGCCTGTTTATTCAAGAAAAAACATACATAAATTAAATGTAAAAAATTACTAAAATATATAAAAATTATAAATATAAACTATTAATTTGTGTACCTTTTGCTGAGGAAATGACTCTTGAAGACGTAGCTGTTTACGAAAAAACTGCCACGACTCAGGTGGTATGTTAGCTCGCCTCTTATTTTTTTCGACCATACAATATCTCCTGTTACTTTAATCTCAAACATAAAAAAAAGTCAGAATACATACACATATATACACACACATACACATACACATACACATACCCACATACACATATACATGCAAACATATACGCATGCATATATGTATACATATACACATATACATACATATAACATAAACACACATATACATATCCACATATATACGTACACACACATGCATGCATATACACTCATTCATACAAAATACATGCATTTATCCCACAATAATATGTAGTTGTGTATATGTGAATATGTGTGTATGTGTAAATGTGTATATGTGAATATGTGTGTATGTGTAAATATATATATGTGAATTTTTTATTTATGTAGATAATCAAATTATTAATATCAAATACCATTATTTGTAGATTCTGATCAATCAGATGGAGCTCCACCACCGTGCAACGACTTTATACTGTAAGTATATGAAATATTTAATTTTAACTATATTTGATGGATACATAACTTATATTTTTTTTTATGTTTCTTATGATGTGTAGATTCTGATCAATCAGAGGGTACTCCACCACCTCCTACCCATGCAACGACTTCACATGTGTCCTCCGATAGGAATTATGATGAATTTTACTATCAAGAGCATATTATATGTTGGTGTAACTCTTGTTATGGCACGTATCGAAGACCACGATTGGAATGTATTCAACATGAGGCAGAGTATGGTACTTTTGAGCGTGCACCATCACCTAGTCAACGTGATAATGCTTGGGTATGTATTTTCTATATATATTAATGTCATTATTTTATTTAAAACCCATGTATAAAATCAAATTATTATTGATATACAGGAATACTTGCTCGATGATGATGATGATGATGATTTTTCTCATAATTTTAATATACCTCGTACACGTCATGGACTTGTTGTTCATCAATTACAAGCAGAGGTTTCTAGAAATCCTCTACCTCCTGGTTTAGAGAATGAAACGGCTGGAGATTATCCATTGCCAGCTCGTGATCGTTCTTTAGTACAAACATATGATAGAAGAAGATATGGAGGATGGAATAGAGGACCACTTCCTTTAGATGGAGAGGTTTTCAACTTTTGGGGTAATCGCTATATGATTGCTCCATCCACTATTACTAATGCTGGTCGTGGTCTCTTTATTGTAGAGGATTTGTATGTGCCTCCGAACTCTGAAGTCACTCTTATGTCATTTTGTGGTCTTATATATGGATGGGGAGATTGGCATCAACTTTCACGTTATGTTCAAAGCATGAGTACTTATGGAATATGCTTGAACGCAGCATCCCTTACTAGTAGAAGGATTTTACATGCAGAAAATGAAAGATTATATATTGATGGAAGACCTTACACACATGGAAATATAGCAGGTTTAATAAATAGTAGTCGAGGGTTACATAATAGTTCAAGGACTAATTGCACATTTGAGGAGCGTGAAAATAGTCATGAATCACCATACATGAGTAGAGATGTATCAAGATACATAGTTGTCAATGCTATTACTACATTACATGCTGGTGATGAACTATTAGTGAATTATGGATGGCGTAGACCTCTAAGAGCACCTTTTAGCTAGAGAGAATAAAAATTTTCTATCCATATTTAATAAGTTATATACTTAATTTTATATTTGAAGTTTAATTTTTATTCATTTATGGAATACTAATGAGTTTTATTTATATGTGTAGATTCCAACGTATGATGTTGATGATATTCGTCCACAACATTCACAATTACCAGTAAGACCTCATTTATCAGAAGCTTCCATGAGGAGGCTACGCAAAACTAATCCTGTGCAATATGCAAAGTTGAAAGATCTATATTCAAAAGATGATAAAGTACAAGATTTGTGTGACAATGATGAAGATGATGGCATGGCAGATTTTATTGAGGATTGGTATCAAAATGACAGTGAGAGCATGTATATTTCTAAAAATGAGAAATATCTTCGAGAGGAATGTCTAAAGCATGTATATGAAGGAAGTCGTTTGACACGACTAAATGCGAGCTTACTTATTCTCAACCTTCAAAATCGTTTTGGATGGAGTAATGTATCTATTTCGACACTATTAAGGTATAAGTTTCAATTTTCTATCTATCTATATATATATATATATATATATATGCATAAATAAATAAATAAATATATATATATATATATATATATATATATATATATATATATATATATATATATATATATATATATATATATATATATATATATATATATATACATGCAGGTTTTTATTCTTACTTTAGATAAGGTAAGAACAAGAACTTGAATTGAATGGAAACTTTTTGTCCGCGCATCTTTTAAAACTATTAATGCATCTTTCCAAATATTCGCAATGGTGACCTGGATGAGTCGCATGCACAGAGGTTACTCAAGAGACAGCAATCTGATTATAATGGAGTAGTCCACTTTGTATCCTAAAGTTCAGATGCTCATCATTGACATGCAAGAGGTTTACTGCATACCCGAGAAATCCTGCTCTATCTTGAGTAACCTCTGTGCATGCAATTCATCCAGGTCACCATTATATGAACATATGTGTGAATTGACAGGATACGATTGTTTGGATGGCAGGATACGATTGTTTGGATGGCGGGATACGATTGTTTGTTTTGGAGGATATGAATGATTTGTCGATTCACACATATGTTCAGTTTGAAAGTGTGAATCGACAAATCATTCAATGAAGGTACATACTTTATATCATCCAAAACAAACAATCGTATCCTGCCATCCAAATTTTATGTAAATATTTTGAAAGATGCATTAATAGTTTTAAAAGATGCGCGGACAAAAGTATCTATTCAATTCAAGTTCTTGTTCTTACCTTATCTAAAGTAAGAATAAAAACCTGCATGTATATATGTATATATATTTATTTACCTTTTTTAATATATATTTTTTTTATAAACTTACAGGTTATTATCTGGAAAGCTTTTACCAAGTCAGAATATTCTTCCTACCTCACATGATGAAATGAAGAAGATAATCAACAATCTTGGTATAGATTATCAATGTATACATGCATGTCCTAACGATTGTATTTTATATAGAGGTGAATATGCAGACTCTTTGACATGTCCCAAATGTCAATCTCCTCGATATAAGGGTGAAGAAGGTAAAATCCTGAAAAAGGTATTGAGACATTTTCCATTGGTTCCACGGATTAGACATATGTTTCAAAGCCCCGAATTATCAAAGCTTTTGACTTGGGGACATGATCACAAAAGTACTGATGGAATAATCAGAATTCCTCATGATAGTGTTGCTTTTCAGCATATTGATTCTACATGGCCTGAATTTGCACAAAATCCACTGAATCTAAAGTTAGGAGTTGCATAAGATGGGGTTAATCCATTCTCCATGAAATCCAGTAAATGGTCAACATGGCCAGTGGTAGTCATAAACTACAATCTTCCGCCATATCTTAACATTAAAAAGGAGCATTTAATGCTTTCACTTTTAATCCCAAGCAAAAGACAAGTTAAAGATATGAATGTATATCTTGCTCCTCTCATTGACGATCTTCAAGAGTTATGGAGAGGTATTAATGGCATTGACGTATCGAAAAGCATCAATGAAAGACATATTACGATTCGTGGTATTGTGGCTTGGACTATTCACGATTTTCCTGGATATGGCGCTTGTTCAGGTATTGATGTAATTTTTTTATTCAATATGCATGTAAATAAATATGATTTAATCTAATTATATTTTTATCATTTTCCATGATGCAAGAATATCTACTAAGGGTTATAAAGCTTGTCCATATTGTGGTGATTGGTTGAGATCAATCTATAGTAAGAATCTCAACAAAAATATTTATCTTCGACATCGACGATTCTTGCCTGATGATCATCCATTAAGATCTAAAAGAGAAGCGATACATTTTAATGGAAAGCTTGAAACATGCCAGTATCCAAAACCTATGATGCCTATGGATTGGTATAAAAAATGGACAGATGGACCTCTGATAGATCCAGAAGCAGAAATCTTCAGTGATGATTTAGATAATGAGTATGTGAACAGAGGTACAGAGAAATTGGCACTCGCAGAGAACATATCGATATGGTATTCTTTGGAGTATTGGAAAGAGTTAAAATTATGTCATCTTCTTGATCCTATGCATATATTCAAAAATATTGGTTATTCACTATGGCAGCATCTTCTTGGACTAAAAGATACCACAGCATCAAGGAATGATTTGAAAGATCAAAAATCCAAACCAAAGTTATGGCCAGTTTTTGATAGACATCGACAAGAAACGACTTATGCATCTGCTCCCTGGGTACTTACAACAAAAGAGATACAGACTATCAACAATAGAATTCAATTGATCAAGACTCCTACAGGATATGGAGCATCGTTTCAAAACATGTTTACTATGGATGATAAGAGCTTATCTGGGTTAAAGACCCATGACTGGCATAACTTTTTGAAACATATTTTACCTTTGGTTATCGATGGATGTACAACGAAAGGAGTACGAGATGTGATCTATCATCTTGGATCACTTATAAGGTAATTATGATACTTTTATATTTAATATGTATGAATATTGGATATCTTTTATTTTTTAATTAACTTCTTTACAATTGTTTTTATGATTTGTATAGGTGGATTACATCCAAAGAGATCGATAAAAATTCGATCCCACAAAAAAAACGTGAATGCAAAGAGCTACTATGTTTGATGGAAAAAGAACTTCCTACTTCATTTTTTGATATTCAGGTACTAGTCCATCTTGTAGATGAGATAGAGATTGCTGGTGTTGTCAACACTCGATGGATGTTTTGGGTCGAGCGATTTATGGGAATACTAAAAGGTTACGTGCGACAAAGAGCAAAACCAGAAGGATCCATGGCAAAGGGTTGGATGCTTGAAGAGTGCATGTATTACGTTAGTGAGTACCTTGAAAGAGTTCATGAAGAAGCTCCACGTGCATGGACCAACGAGTCTTCTTCAAAAATAACAGATGAGGTATTATCAGGTAAGGGGGTTCCATTCTTATTTACATTTCAAGAAAAAAATGATGTTTCTACTTTTGTAGCATATAATAGCGAATGCATGCAAGCATTCCTTAGCGAGTACGAGGAACTTCAAAGTCTCTGAAGTAAAAGGCGAAAAAACAAAAGATCTAGACGTAATCTCGATAATAATGAGATTACAGATATACCTTCTTTCACGGATTGGCTATATAGTCGTTTGCAACGCGCCAACGCAAATAATGAAGAAATCTCAGATGAGCAAAGAGAGTTAATGATAGGTTGTGAACAAAAGGTAATTTTATTAAAATATATATTTTATTTTTTTCATATATGTATGTTAGTTTCTATTTACTAATTGAATTTATTTTGCAGGCTCGAATGTTCACTAATATGTGGGCTTTTGGACAGCATATTAGAATCAAAGCCATTGATTCTTTACGTAAAACAGAGGATTCTAGTATTGTTGCTTGTTTCAAGCAACTATCACGTGCTAGCTCAAAAGACACGAACCTTATAGATAGCGAACTTGGTTACGTAGGAACTATTGTTGGTATCTACGAAATTTCATTTCGTACATTCAAACAGGTAGATAAAAGTTTATATATTTTTTTTAGAGTTATTATTTTTTTAAGCACCTAATAATGGGACGTTTTTGTTATATATTTTGATAGGTCATTTTGAAGGTTGACTGGTATCGAGCGGAGTATAAAGGTAGTAATTCTACAATAAGAAAGGAATTATCTAGGTTTTGGGCAATTGATTCTTCCAAGGTAATGCGATCTACTAAAGAACCATATATTCTTCCTAGGCATATTGAACAAGCATTTTTTTATAAAAACCCAGATGTTCATCCTTGGTGGCAAGTCATTCATGTGCAACCTAGAGGTAGGTCATTGTTTGAACAGTTTATTGTTAGAGAGATTGAAGAAAGTCCTCTTGATGATTCAGCATCAGATACTGATACATCAACATCTGGAATAGAAATTAGACTCATTATACGTGATAATGTTACTAATCTTTTTTATGAAGAGGATAATTCTCTACATGCTGATTCTATTGATGAGGAAGAGGAATTACCAGAAATAGATATTAATCCACCAATAGATTATGTGATTCATGAGAACATAGATTTAACAATAGAAGAAATAAATGAAATCAATAAGGATAATGAAGATGAGACTATATTGATGTCTTACCAAAATGATGGAAATAATGAAAACATATGAGCAGATTAGATAGTAACTTGAAGCTTCTGAATGGATATCAGATAATAGGTTTTTTTTATTAACTTGAATAACGATGAATCCTACTAGAGAGATTAAATCATGTTCTTCTAAGTTAGAACATGAAGCTCGGGGGTATGCCTAATTATTTTATATATAGCTTTATCTTCGAGGAGTAAATTTTTATCATGTATGTATGCATATGTGTGTGTATTCATGTGTATTATATGTATACATATGTTAGTATGCATATATATATATGTATTTCATGTATATGTATGTGTTTGCATGTGTGTGATATATGTATACATGTGTTAAATATGCATATGCATTTATGTAAAATATTCATGTATTCATGTACGTAATATATGCAAGTGTTTATAATTGTGTACATGTATATATGTATATGTGTCTATGTGTAAATATGTACATGTAAATATGTATGCATGTATATATATATATGTTTATGTGTGCATGTAGGCATGTACATGTATGTGTAAATATGTACATGTAAATATGTTAGTATGTATATATATATTTATGTGTGCATTTAGGCATGTATGTGTGATGCATAATATATCTACTCCATTTTATATTTATGTATCCTATCTACATGATGTGTATATATCTTTACATATATTATGATCCTCGTTGATTCGAGTAGCTATATATAGAGGCATAAGGTTGGGAGGAGAGACATCTCTCTAGTAGGACGTCGGAGGTGTACATATACTTCAAACATGTGTATGTGTGTGTGTCTATGAGTGTGTATGTGTTTATGTGTATGTATGTATCTATGTGTGTGTATGTGTCTATGTGTGTATGTGTATGCATGTATGTATGCATATATGTGTGTATGCATGTGTATGTGTGTGTATGCATCATTATGTGTGTATGTGTCTATGTGTGTATGTGTGTATGTATATGTGTGTGTTGTCTATGTGTATGTGTGTGTGTATATGAGTGTGTATGTGTTTATGTATATCTATGTATCTATGTGTGTGTATGTGTCTATGTGTGTATGTGTATGCATGTATGTATGCATATGTGTGTGTATGCATATGTATGTGTGTATATGTGTTTGTATGTGTGTATGCATGTGTATGTGTGTGTATGTATCTATGTGTGTGTATGTGTCTATGTGTGTATGTGTATGCATGTATGTATGCATATGTGTGTGTATGCATGTGTATGTGTGTGTATGCATCATTATGTGTGTATGTGTCTATGTGTGTATGTGTGTAGGTATATGTGTGTGTTGTCTATGTGTATGTGTGTGTGTCTATGAGTGTGTATGTGTTTATGTATATGTATGTATCTATGTGTGTGTATGTATCTATGTGTGTATGTGTATGCATGTATGTATGCATATGTGTGTGTATGCATATGTATGTGTGTGTATGCATCATTATGTGTGTCTATGTATGCATGTGTATGTGTGTATGCATCATTACGTGTGCATGTGTCTATGTGTGTATGTGTGTGTATATGTGTGTGTGTCTATGTGTATGTGTGTGTGTTTATGAGTGTGTATGTGTTTATGTGTATGTATGTATCTATGTGTGTGTATGTGTCTATGTGTGTATGTGTATGCATGTATGTATGCATATGTGTGTGTATGCATATGTATGTGTGTGTATGCATCATTATGTGTGTCTATGTATGCATGTGTATGTGTGTATGCATCATTACGTGTGTATGTGTCTATGTGTGTATGTGTGTGTGTCTATGTGTATTTGTGTGTGTCTATGAGTGTGTATGTATTTATGTGTATGTATGTATCTATGTGTGTGTATGTGTATGCATGTATGTATGCATATGTGTGTGTATGCATGTGTATGTGTGTGTATGCATCATTATGTGTGTATGTGTCTATGTGTGTATGTGTGTAGGTATATGTGTGTGTTGTCTATGTGTATGTGTGTGTGTCTATGAGTGTGTATGTGTTTATGTATATGTATGTATCTATGTGTGTGTATGTATCTATGTGTGTATGTGTATGCATGTATGTATGCATATGTGTGTGTATGCATATGTATGTGTGTGTATGCATCATTATGTGTGTCTATGTATGCATGTGTATGTGTGTATGCATCATTACGTGTGCATGTGTCTATGTGTGTATGTGTGTGTATATGTGTGTGTTTCTATGTGTATGTGTGTGTGTTTATGAGTGTGTATGTGTTTATGTGTATGTATGTATCTATGTGTGTGTATGTGTCTATGTGTGTATGTGTATGCATGTATGTATGCATATGTGTGTGTATGCATATGTGTGTGTATGCATATGTATGTGTGTGTATGCATCATTATGTGTGTCTATGTATGCATGTGTATGTGTGTATGCATCATTATGTGTATGTGTCTATGTATGTGTGTGTATGTGTGTGTGTCTATGTGTATGTGTGTGTGTCTATGAGTGTGTATGTATTTATGTGTATGTATGTATCTATGTGTGTGTATGTGTATGCATGTATGTATGCATATGTGTGTGTATGCATATGTATGTGTGTGTATGCATCATTATGTGTGTATGTGTCTATGTGTGTATGTGTGTGTATACATTATGACAGTGTATGTAAGCATGTGCATTATGTATGCATATAAGTATGTATGTATGCATATGCATTATGTATGCATATGCATATGCATTATGTATGCATATGTGTGTGTGTATGCATATGCATGTAAGTATGTATGTATGCATATGTGTGTGTGTATGCATATGCATGTAAGTATGTATGTATGTATGCATATGCATATGCAATATGTATGCATGTATGTGTATGTGTGTGTATGCATATATGTGTGTGAATGTGTGTGTGAATGTGTGTGTGAATGTGTGTGTACATGTGTTTGTATGTGTGTATGCATGTGTATGTGTGTGTATGCATCATTATGTGTGTATGTGTGTGTGTCTATGTGTATGTGTGTGTATCTATGAGTATGTATGTGTTCATGTGTGTGTATGTGTCTATGTGTGTATGTATCTGTGTGTGTGTATGTATCTGTGTGTGTGTATGTATCTATGCATGTGCATTATGTATGCATGTAAGTATGTATGTACATTGTATGCATATGCATTATGTATGCAAATGTATGCATGTATGTGTTTATGTGTGTATGTCTCTCTATGTGTGTGTATGCATATATGTGTGTGTATGCATATATGTGTGTGTATGTGTGTATGTGTGTGTATATGTGTCTGTATGCGTGTATTCATGTGTATGTGTGTGTATGCATGTGTATGTGTGTATGTGTCTATGTGTGCATGTGTGTGTATATACTATATGTGTGTGTGTCTATGTGTATGTGTGTGTACCTATGAGTGTGTATGTGTTTATGTGTGTATGTGTCTATGTGTGTGTATGTGTTTATGTGTGTATGTGTATGCATGTATGTGTATGTGTGTGTATGTCTCTCTATGTGTGTGTGTATGCATATATATATATGTGTGTGTATATGTGTGTCTATGCATGTGTATGTGTGTGGATGCATCATTATGTGTGTATGTGTCTGTGTGTGTATATGTGTGTGTATGTGTGTGCGCGTCTATGTGTGTATGTGTGTGCGCGTCTATGTGTATGTGTGTGTGTCTATGAGTGTGTATGTTTAAATGTGTGCGTGTATGAATGTGTGTCTATGAGTGTGTATGTTTGGATGTGTAAGTGTACATGTGTGTCTATGTGTGTATGCATGTCTATGTGTGTGAATGCATCATTATGTGTGTGTATGTATATGTGTGTGCAAGTGTATGCATTATGTGTGCATGTGTGTATGTGTATGCATTATGCATTGTGTATGTGTGTATATGTGTGTGTATTTGTGTGTATGTGTGTGTGTGTCTATGCATATGTGTGTGTGTCTATGCGTGTATATGTGTGTGTACATATGTATGTGTGTGTAAGTGTGTGTGTGTGCGCATACCTGCCAATGGTCTCGCTCTCTCTCTCCCTCTCGCGCGCGCTCTTTCTCTCTCTCTCTCTCTCTCTCTCTCTCTCTCTCTCGGTCTCTCTGTTCTTGCTCGCGTCCAAGTCCCGGCACAAATGTGCCGGGAGAAATCAAATTTTTTTTTTACATTCCAGAGCGTCGCATATGCGACGCTCTGCAGTTTTCCAACGTTGTTAAATTCGTCGCTAATCAGCGACGGTGATAGCGACGCTTTTTAAGTAGCGTCGCTTATGCGACGCTATCGTCGCTTATGCGACGAGGGTCGGGCAAAAAAAAAAACTGAAATTCCTACCGTCGCTTATGCGACGACTTCGTCGCATAAGCGAATGTTCCCTTTTTTTTCCCGATTCGGGGGCGTCGGTACGCCCCCCTTTTTCTTGTAGTGAAGATTTGGGACTTGGATCAGAATACAAGTTCTTGATCCACATTGCTTCTTGAGTTGCATTGGCTAATCCTCTAAATGAGAGTGCAAATGTAGGTTGCTTCTTTGAAGACCATGAGATAATTTTTGTACCTGCAAAGGTGATTCTCCTATCATTTTTAGAACCTGCCCAATCAGCATCATAGAAGAGTTTGATGTCTATATCAGATGTATATGGGTAATATAGACCTTCATTGATAGTTCCCTTCAAGTATTTGAGTATCCTCTTGATAGTTCATACTAAACTCTAAATAATTAGTTATTTCTTCAATTTGCTCTCCTTCATGAGTGTTTAGCTTCATATTCATCTCCATGGGTGTACCTACAACCTTTATGTTCCCCTTCTTGATATTAACAAGCATAAATTTGATGTATTTCCTTTGAGTGAGATACATACCATTTTTTGTGTATACTACTTCCAACCCTAGGAAGTAAGTAAGTTGCCCTAGATCACTCATCTTGAACTCCTCCTTCATTTGGAGCTTGATCCTTCTTATGCCTTCAACATCATTACCTATGATTATTATATCATCAACATATATAGAAAGGTCTATGACTTCACATTGATTCCTCTTAATGAAGAGTAAAGGATATGAATTGCTAACCATGAATCCTTTGTCCTACAAATAGATGACAAACCTACGATTCCAAGTCCTTGGGGCTTGCATTAGACCATATAGGGCCTTTCTTAACCTCCATTGATGTTTAGGGAATGATGAATATTCAAAACTAGGAGGTTGAGCCATATATACCTCTTTAGATATCCAATCATTTAAAAATGCATTCTTTACATCCATCTGGTAAATCTTCCAATACTTGGAAGCTATAATGCTCATAAGCACTTTGATAGTTGGCATCTTTGCCATAGGTGAAAAATTCTCTTCATAGTCAATCCCTTGTGTTTGTGCATACCCTTTGCCCACAAGTCTTTCTTTGTACCTATTGATGGTTCCATCAGAGTCCTTCTTCACTTTGTATATCCACCTAGATCCAATGATCTTCATGGATGAGGTCTTGGGTGCTAACACCCAAGTATGATTTTCCTTCAATGCTTCAATCTCTTCCTCCATGGCATTCATCCATTCTAGTTTCTTCTTTGCCTAAGATGAAGGATCCTTAGAGCTTGAATCTTGTGATAAATAGATAGAATGTTTAGGGACCAATGATGTATCATAGCCATACCTCTCTATTTTCTTCTTCTCTCTAGTTGAGCTTCTGATGGTTTGTTGAGAGTATTCTGCTACATCCCTCAACTCCTGCACTTTAGCTTTGCCTTTGAAGTACCATGATTTGACTTCTCTGTCTGGATCATTTCTTGCCACATGATTTGAGCATCCAGAGTCTATGTAGAACATATGCTCATCAAACTTACCTTCCTTCATCGTCATGTTCATGAGTATAAGTGAATACTCTTGAGCTTGATCATCTATGTAGTTGTTGAAGCCTCTCCTTCCTTTGCATCCTCCTTGATAGTTGTTGTTGTATCCCTAAGAGTTATTGAATCCACCTCTTGAACTTCCATAGCTTCCTCTGTTATATCCTCTTCCTCTTTGATTCCTTGGGTTCCTAAAACAATTCTTTGCGATGTGATTCTATAAACCACAAATGGCACATGGTGATGAGCTTTGAGCTCTCCCCCTTCCCTATCTACCTTCTCTACCTATCCTTCTTGAACCTCTACCTCTACTTGCAAAATTGACTTGAGAGGTACTTCCATCTCATCATCATATTTCTTACCTTTGCCTTTGTTGTCCTTGCTTTTATTCTTATCTGTATAGAGAGCAGAGGATTGGTTACCTTTCTCATTCTCACCATTCTTCATGAGCTTTGGTTCATGTGTGAAAAGTCACCCCATGAGTGTGTTGAAGTTAGTAACTTGCATATCCATGTAGAGATCCATGGTTGTGGTGACGGCTTCCCATTTGTCATCAGCTTTGATCCCATTGATGAATTGTTTCACAATTTTCTTCTCTTCAATGATCTCTGTAGTGTTGTCAAGTTGATATTCAATGTCCTTCATCTTGGTGACAAAGTCAATCACACTTTGCTTGGGCATCTTTTTGAATGTTGTAAACTCCATCCGTAGTTGATTCTTCCTGGCTTTCATGCTTGAGGAAGAATAATTCCAAAGAATTCCATGTCTCTTGAGAGGTCTTACAATTCTTAATATCAAGGAGGAGAAAACTAGAGATAGAGTTGAGTATGTATGACCTTATCAAAGCATCCATTGAGCACCATGCATTCAACCTTTACCTCTGCTCTTGTGTTGGTTGGCCCTTGCTTCTGAGTATTGGCATTATCTCATCTTTTGAGATCTATCTAGATAAGTTCCTTCCTTGAAGATAAGCCTCCATTCTTAGAGACCATGTTGAGTAGTTACTTTGATCCATCTTTTCAATGGATGGGGGGAATCCATCACCCATAATGCTTAACCTTTAGCTTTGCTCTAATACCACTATGAAGAGGTGATGGATGTAGTTGCAAAAATGAGATTGTGTTGGTAAAATCCTACTCAATGCCAACCTTTGTAATTTTTGAAAAACTTAGTATAGTCCCTAAGCTTCCACAATATGTGCTTAAAACACATAAGTACCTTGAAGTATCATGTTGAGAAATCAAGCTCAACATGTGATGATTGAGGATGACACGTATCACTTTTTCATTTCTTTGACATGTATAGTGGTCACACTGATATATGTCAGGGATACTTTAGTGAGATTTACTAGATTCATCTACCAAGAGTGATGACACACTTGTTTCTTTCCAGATCACTCATTTGCAGACATTGGGTTTTTCCTTATGTACTTTTCTTTAAATATTGCACTAGTTGTATTGTTGTATTAGGTCATTCTTGTATATTCCTTTTCTCTAATAGAAGAAGAAGAAGAAGAAGAAGAAGATCATTCTTCCTTGCCTCAATCTGTGTGTGCTCCTCTTTAAGTGTGCGAGTGAGCTCTCTTCCTTATCTCCTTCCTCATGACATGCTATAAGAGCCAGTGTGGCTATAGAGAGCTTGTGGAGAAGACCAACAGCGAAGAGTATGCCGAGAAGGCATGGAGAAAGCACGATTCACAAATGACCTCAAATTGCTATGAAAATTGGTATGAAGCTAGAAGGCATCAAAATATTTTCATGATCTATCCCTTTAGGTTCACTCATTTTTCTCGTATTTCTGTGTCAAAGCCATCTCGACTTTAGTTTTTAGCTTGCAAGGTGGGGCCCACATAAAAATCAAGTCAGTTTGCAAAATTGTAACTTTCCTTCTATTATTTGGTAACACTCAAATATTCTAGACCAAGAATTTCAAGCGATTCCATGTACTATTGGCACATAAAAATTGTGTTTCTCTAAGATCAAACTGTCACATCACAATATGATAGTATTGAAGCTGAGGTACTACTTCTAGTGTTTTTGTAGTGTTGCAAATTGTTACAAAAATGGCAAGTGCTGATGGAATGAGTCAACTTATGAGAAATAAGCTAGACAAGAATAACTTCCATGCTTGGAGATTCAAAATGACAAATTTCTTGATGGTAAAAGGCTACTCAAAGTACATCGAAGGAGAGAACGAAAATGCTCTACAATTACCAGAGAGGAATCAGGCTTCACACTAGTTAACAACATATGAAGAATGGAATCAAGGAGCATGAAAGGTAATGTATTGGCTATATGTTAGCATATAGGATAGCATGATTGGGCACATACAAGATGTCAAGACTCCAAAAGAGGCTTGGAACATTTTGCTCACATTGTATGAGACCAATACAAAGTCAGGAAATTGCAACTCAAGAATGAGCTGCATACACTGGAGAAAAAGTTCATGTCGATAAGTGACTACACCCTGAAAATCAAAAGCATATGTGAGTCACATGCATCTATTGGTGTGAATGTAGATGGTGATGATAAGGTGGAAGCATGCCTTCATGGTTTAGGAACTGCATATAAGCAGTTCAAAACATCTATTCGGTCCAAGGAAAATATTCCGAATTTTGTTGATATAATATCCATGCTAATAATTGATGGAGGTTTCCAAAGTGGAAGAGGACACAGTAACCAAGATCAAGGTCAACAACAGAATCATGCAGAGGTAGAGGATAGTTTCGAGGCAGGGGAGCCAAAGAGGCCACAGAAATTTCCAAAGAAATGATTCAGATAATGATAGTAAAGGATGCTAGAATTGTGGTAAACCTGGACATTTTGAATGTGATTGAAGGTTGAAAATAATAGAAGGCAACAAAAAAACTATGCATCCACAAGTGAAGATGATTCTGAAAAGTTGTTCATGGTCGAACATCACATGATGAATACAATGTCCGTTGTTGTTTCAAAATCGAATGGCAATGTCTAGTATGTTGACTTAGGTGCTTCAAATCACATGACCAATCATGCAGAATGGTTTAGTAGTTTGCAAAAATTTCCAATTCTTGGATATGTTGAAACAGGCGATGACACATCACATCCTATCGAGCATACAAGAAACATAGCACTCTCTATGGAGGATGGGAAGGTAAAACATCTTATTGATGTGTTACATGTTCCAAATATAACAAAGAATCTGGTTTCCATTGGACAAATGGTTGACCAGGGATTACAAGTCAGGTTCAATGTTGATGGGTTATATGTAGAAGAGTACAAACAGGATGGAAGATTAATCGCCAAAGGAAACAAAGTGGGTAGGATCTTCACCTTAAATGTGAAAATTCTTGAAATGAATGCAACCATGTCTGCAAAAAGTGCAAGAGTTATCGCTGATATAGAGATCTAGCACAAAAAAAATTTACATGCAAATTTAGAGAGGCCAAAATTGATGCAGTTAAAGGAGATTGACAATGGATTACCAAATTTCAAGGTTGCAGGGATGCAAAAGGTATGTGCAACATGTCAATTTGGTAAACAATCAAGAGCATCATTTTTGCATGACAAGCATGTTAGTGAGAATGTACTAGAAATAGTACATATAGATGTTGGGTCCCGCAAAGACCACATCTATGGGTAGCTGCAGGTTTTATATTATTTTCATTGATTACCATACACAGAAAGTATTGGTATATTTCATGAAAGAGAAGAGTGAGGTGTTCATTCACTTCCAAAATTTTAAGGTTATGGTGGAAAAGCAGACATGGAAATATATTCAGACATTAAGATCTGATGGAGGAGGTGAACACATATCAAATGAGTTTATCAACTTTCTAAAAAGTCAGGGAATTCGATGATAGTTTTCATGCAGATAGACACCACAACAGAGTGGCATTGTTGAACACAAAAATAGAAATATTGTAGAAATAGCAAGAGCCTTGATGGGTGAGAACGATATGCCTCATTGTTATTAGGTAGAAGCTATGCACACTATTGTATACATCATGAACAAAACTTTGATTGTTGTTGTATATCAAGTTACACTTGAAAAGAAGTTTACATGTAAAAGGCCAAACTTATCACATATGAAAGTATTTGGTTGTATTGCATATGTACACGTTCCATATGAGTTGAGGATGAAGTTTGATCCAAAAGTAGAAAAATTTATCTTCAATGGGTACTCACTTGAGCAAAATTGATATAAATGTTATAACCCATTCACACAATAGGTGAAGGTAAGTAGAGATATCATGTTTGATGACATGTGAAGATTCTATGTAGATGCCAAAGAAGGACTTAATCTTGACTCAAATGACAAAGGAAATGCTAAAAAGTCAAGTTTAAAATCTCAAGTTTTGAGTGGACCTGATGCATCACCAAGTAATAGTTCCAAATCAAATCCATGGAGTGGAAGATTGTGTGGAAATTTCGGTCCAACAAATTCATCAACTACATCAAAGAAAGGTAAAGAAAATCTTTATGCTAGTAATAGAACATCTATAAGTTTTGAAGATATTAATGGAGATTCAAGCGATTGAAAAAAGAGCCTTGATGAGGAACTTGGATTTCCCTCTATGAAGACTCCAAAAGTAAGAAAGGCACATGCAGATGATACAAGGAGAAGTGACCCATGACCAAGAAGATCTGGGAGGATGCAAAATTCAGTGCAACAATTGACATATGACAATTATATGGCTTGTCATTATGCCTACATGACCAAGGTAATACAAGATGCTTAACATTCTTGTTTTGAAGATGCAATTGGAAATGTAGATTGGGAGAAAGCTATAGATGAGGAGATGGCTACGCTTTATGGAAATGAAGCATGAAAGCTGGTTCCATTTTTGCAAGGAAATAAACCCATAGGCTACAAGTGGGTTTACAAGGTAAAGCCCAATGCTGATGGTAGCATAAGCAAGTATAAAGCATGATTAGTAGCAAAAGGATATGCACATACATATGGCATTGATTATGAGGAGACATTCAACCTTGTAGCTAAAATGTCTACTGTCAGAACACTTCTTGCATTAGCTACAACAAAAGAATGGACTTTGCATCAGATGGATGTGAAGAATGCTTTCTTTTATGGTGATTTATAAGAGAAAGTATACATGGACCAACCACAAGGATATGAAGATTCAAAGCACCCAGAATATGTTTGTAGGTAACTTCAAATGGATTTGTATGGGCTTAAACAAGCCCCTCATGCTTCGCATGCAAGGATTGTTGATTACTTAACCACCCATGGATTTTTTGGGCATTGAGTTTATACATATAGAAACAGGTATATAGATGTCGTAAAGGCAATATGCTTTGAGTATGTTGCAAAAGTATGGTATGGCTGATTGTAAGCCAATCTCTATGCCATTAGATTAGAATTTGAAGTTGGATACTACATCAGTTGAAGCATTGGAAAATGCTACTATGTATAGGAAAATTGTGAGATGTTTGATATATCTCACAATTACAAGGCATGATCTAAGCTACATGCTTGGACTTGAAAGTCAATTTATGCAGGTTCTCAAGAAATTGCATTTAGATGCTCTGAGGTGCACTCTACGTTATGTGATTGTTACTTTGGATTATGCATTGTTTTATGAAGCTGGTGTAAATTTGCAACTTCATGGATACACCAATGCAGATTGGGTTGGTAGTATTTTAGATAGAAGATCTACCAATGGCTTTCTATCCTCACTTGGGAGTGCAGCTATAACATGGAAAAGCAAGAAGCAACCCACTGTTGCTTTGTCAAGTACAGAAGCTGAGTATAGAGGTGCTGCAATGGAAGCATGTGAAGCATCATGGTTAGAGATGATACTTGTAGATTTATGTGTGGAAGTGCAAAAGCCGATCATCATCTATTGTGATAATCTTAACAGCATTTAGTTAGCACGAAATCTTGTTTTTCATGTTAGAACAAATCATATCAAGGTATACTATCACTTCATCAAAGAGAAGGTATTAGCAGGTGATATTGGTAAAGTTTATGTGAGGACAAATGAGCAGGTTGTAAATATTTTCAATAAAGCACTTGGAGTAGAGAAGCTAAAGAAGTTTCAAAAGATGCTTCGATTAGAGGACATGACATTGAGCTTGAGGGGGAGTGTTGAGATATGAAGCTCAACATGTGATGATCGAGGATGGCACATATCACTTTTTCATTTTTGTGACATGTATAGTGGTCACACCGGTATATGTCAAGGATACTTAAGTGAGCTTTACTAGATTCATCTACCGAGAGTGATGGCACACTTGTTTTTTATCAGCTCACTCATTTGTAGAAATTGGGTTTTTCCTTATGTATTGTTCTTTATATATTGCACTAGTTGTATTGTTGTATTAAGTCATTCTTGTATATTCCTTTTATGTAATAGAGGAAGAAGAAGATCATTCTTCCTTGCCTCAATCTATGTGTGTGCTCCTCTTTGAGCATGGGAGTGTGTAGAGTGAGCTCTCTTCATTATTTCTTTCCTTCTGACATATCAATCTCAAACTTCTATATCAAAAGAGATGAGTTGCGAGTTCAAAATCCATGAGAAACTCTCTACTTTTGGAAGATAGGCTCTCAAAAATTTCTTCACTGCTCACAATCTTGTAGCAATTGTCTAGAGAGCTTTTGAAGACCTTTAATTGAAGAGTTAAGGTAACTAAAACAATTTATTTCATGAATTTAAACTCACCGTGCACTGAGAAATGGATCTAAGAAGTTTGGGGTCACTCTGACTTTTCTGGAACTAGGTGATACACATACAGAGTCATATAAAATCATTCATATCTTGAGTTATAAGACTCCAATGATGATAAAACTCCGTGCGCATGCTCACAATAGCCCTACTTAAATTGGGAATGAGTACCTACACATTGAGAATTAACACTGAGAAAGTTGATAGAGTAGCACAAGGTATTTTAATAGTAAACAAAGATTGACAAATCATTAGAAATGAATCATAATGTGTATTGCTAATGGACATATGATACAAAGAAGATTTGGAGGACCCCTCTCACTTCAATGTAGTACTAGCTCACTCAAGATGAGTGCAATGATCAACTCTAATCACTTCTTTATCCCATGACTCAAATGGTGGTGTATATATACACCTTTTTTATCCTCAACTTGGTTGGGGATTCTACTTAAAAGTAATCCTTATTCTTAGGAGATGATTTGAATTTGAATTCAAATAGATTCGTGGAGTTTGGATCTCAATAAGTCAAGAGATTTTCTCTATCTCTTACATTTACCTTTTACTAAGATAAAATCAAGACTTTAACCTTTGAAGTCTTCAAGAAATATAATGATCTAGATATATATTTATGCCAAACAATTATAGAGAAGTCCTATGGACATTGATCAAGCACTTAGGTTTGCTCCATGCACCAACAAGTGGTTGACTACATATAGAAGAATTACGACAAATTCTTTACAGTAATAAGGAGCCAAGGATCAAACTCAATTCTTCACATTACATAAGGAGGAGATGAGCAAACTCAAAAAATTTTGGGAAGTATACTGAAGCAACAAGTAGTGGACATACATGGGTTTATCCTATATGAATAATCATACATCAAGGATTGTTGGCTCTTTAGAGAGCTCAAAAGGAGAATACATGTGATGGAAGTATAATTGGAAAAGTAGATCGAAGACGAAACTTCTCTAAAAAAAAGAAAAAGCAACCTTGTATTATTATGTCCTTGTACTTCCCCACTTGAATGCTTACGATTGTCTTCTATGAGCTTATGATTGGGTGCCTATTCTTAAATGATCTCCATTCTTTAAGGTTTTTTCCCTCTTCGTTATGTTATCAACATATTTTGTCAAACAAGAAGGTATGTTCGTGCATGTTAGGCTATTTGGTTGGGTTCTTTGCTTCCTGAAGCAAGAGTGAGGGTTCAACCCTTCCCTAAGGCAAAACAATTGTAGGCCTTATGCCAATGTATTGCTTTCAAGTAGATTTAAATCAATTGCTTTCGGGCAGTTTTTTCGAAGTGTTGCTTTTGAACAGTCTTGTGGTTCATGGGTTTTTTCAACCAAATTCACTAAGAGAGATTAGGCTTAGGGAGAACTTCCTTTTGAAAACAAAAAACTCTCTCAAAAAAATCAGAAAGTGCACGATCGAAAAGCGTCACAAAAAAATAAAACTTCATGGATATTTCGTAATCATTGAATTTACGACGAATCCGCGCACCTCATCGATTCAAAACTAACACTTTCTCCGTGAGTCCCTGCTGCTCTGCAACCTGCATCATCTATCGTGCTCTTGCTACCTCATTTTTCCCTTATAAATTCTTTTTCTTCTTCTTCTATGCGTTAATTACTGCACAGGAGAGTATAGTCACCATGACGAAGCAGGAACTTTTCCTGAAACATGGGAACACTCGGCCCTTGCCGAAGCCTGTCACGTATAAGTTCGACAGCCCCGTCCCCAAATACATGATCGCAGTAAGACTTCTTCCGCTTTACTCTCCCTATGGTGTGTCTGAGTGCAATAGTTTCTCTCAGAGAGAGAGAGAGAGAGAGAGAGAGAGAGAGAGAGAGAGAGAGAGAGAGAGAGAGAACCGACGTGGACATATCACTTATTTATGTGTGTGCGCGTTCCAGGAAACGGAAACCAAGCGCAAGGTTCAGGGTCCAATGAATGGCGTGAAGGAGGACTCAGACACTGTAGTACTAACCGCCGGCGATGTTCACCGTATTAAGGTATGTTATCTCGTCCTCGAATTCCATTCGCAGTATTGCTTTGATTTCTTGATGGAAAGTGTTTCAGCTTGTCATACTCGCGAGTCCGATTTCATATATTTAAAATAATCCTTCCGTGTTCAATGATACTTTCTGCCTAGAACTCGTCACTCATTCTGACAGCGGAAGACATAGCACGTAGACGTAAGGAGCAATATGATGAGCGAATGCGGAACTCTGCCATTGCCACTCAGAGAAAGGCGATGATGCTGAAGGTCTCAACCAACAGTAAACTCCTTGTTTATGAGTTTTACACCTTTCTATAATATTTTCGTCTGCTTTTGTGTGTGTGTGTGTGTGAGAGAGAGAGAGAGAGAGAGAGAGAGAGAGAGAGAGAGAGAGAGAGAGAGAGAGAATACATATGTATATGCTGAGTATCTGTATGTGAAATGATTTTCACAATTCTACTTCGGGTCGCTTATATTTGGCATGGTTGAGCGGATGTGCCTTGTACTCTTAGGCAGATGGCCAGGGTTCAAGTCCCGCCGGGGGCTGGATGCCTCAAAGTTCCCCAAGATGGTAAGATAGACAGGGTTCAAGTCCCGCTAGGGGCTGAATACCTCAAAGTTCCCCAAGATGGGTGCCTCTATCTTACAGGTCGGGTGTGTGTATCTTTTTATATTCATTGTACTCTAAAATTAAAAAAAAAAAGAAAAAAAAGGGAACTATAATCTATCCAATGGCTCTACTCTGAGCGTTTGTGGAAGATATGCATCTATCATCTTCGTAACTTGAATGCTCTTTATAGCCCGAAGTCGCGTAGTTATATTAAGCTGATCCATCTCTCTCTGATATCTATACGCAAGATCTCCTCTTTGACCAATGTATTTCTCTCGCTATGTGAGAATGGTTGTTGAGATGGATCCTCATCATAGTATCGTTATGGTAGATAGTCAATATTCAATCGTCTGGAGAAAGCCGTGTCCTTGTTGACTTTACCATAAGTTGTGTTCTCTGATCCTGAAAGTATTTTGGATGTGTGAAGTGCTCAACATGAAAAAAATTCACAATTATATTCACGTAGATATTTGTTTTACTATCTTTTTACAAAAAGTATCTGCAAAATATAGAGAGTACCACCATCATAAATTCATGGCACAAAAATGTATATTAATGCATAAAACACCTATCTACTTATCTACTTTTCATGGATCATTGGCTTAGATAGTGTGGGATATCACCCGCTCAATAAAACAAGACTCAATTGTAGGATGAGTTGTAGTTGTGTACATGATTCAATCCTCAATAGATGTCTAAGAAAAGAAAGAAACAAAGGTATATGAACATTAATGAGGTCCAAATCAGCAATCATACATCAAGTGGTGTTTGGTATTTGATATAGCAATCACCTTAATGAGTACACTAGTGCCATAATAGAAGAGTGATTAGCTATATGGTATATGAGAGAAGAAGAAGAGGAAGAGCCAAATTGGCCTATTAGATAATCATTCAAGCAAATGGGCTTGGAAAAGAAAATTGTGTACACCAAAGTTAAGTGCATGCCTACCTACCAACCAACCTACCCACCCACCTACATACCAACCTATCTACCTACCTACATACGTACTTACCTAGCTCCCTACATATCTACCTACATGTTTGTTTAGAAAACATGTGAAACTTAGTGTAGTACACATGGTTGAACCCATCTTGCTCTTGTGCTATGATCTCAGACATCTCTGCTTATCTGTTGGGCTTTTCCATAGCTGTCTACATAACTTGGTGAGTACATGACCTTTCCAGTGTCATGATAGCCTTGTATGTGCTAGGGTACATAGGATCTCCCCCCCTTATGTATAGGGGTAAGAGTATCTGCATTACTACTGTATACATTTTTTCTGGGAAAAACACAAAAACAGAGAAGCATATACTGAATACATATTGTAAAGAAGATATACATATACTGAATACATATGATTACATAATGTGGCATCATTCCATGGACATATTAAATAAGATAGAGCAGGTTTAGGGACATGCATATATATTTTAAAAACCCGTGGGAGGTTAGCAGTTGGCACATTAGAGGGATATTTTGGAGCATTCATTCATTTCTGGCTGATATATTGGTATTGCAAAGACACATAGGGGTTCTATGTCACAGGGCACACTATGGCTGTCGTAAGGGCTACATTTTTTTTTGTTTTTTGTTTTTCCGAATTGCGGTTGTATTTCTATCTTATCAATCCATATAGCAGGCACAATATGTAGTGGGGATACAGATTATTGATTTGTCTGCCTTATGATGTGATTTTGCAAAAGGTATAAACCTTAATTTCAAACGTTAAATGTTTCCTTTAGTTCAGGGGAGGTACATAGGTATGACGTAATTCCAGGTGAGCTATATGATAACCATGTTCTGTTGATCCCACGGACATATCTCTGGGGAGGTCGAATTGCATGTGTACTTCACACAGATCTATAAAATGTGCAGGGAAACTGCATATTTTTTGGCCACCTTGAAATTTTCATGTCTTCAGCTTCCTTCAGCTTTGAGGAGAATTTTTTTTAAAGATTATAAGTTATTTCTTTCCATATTCATATGTAAAACACTATTTGCTGAAGTCAAAGTCCAATGCATTTTGTTGTGAATGAGGGAAAAATTCTAACATAAGTTCGTTCTGGCCAGCTGCATTTATAAAAGAAGATCATTATAGAGCTTAAAGAATCTTATTGAACAAAAAAACACTTTGCAAATAAAAAGTAAAAATAGGCAAATTGAAGTATTTGTTTTGGGCCTTGAAAAATTCATACAGATGGAAGCTGACAGAAAAAAGAAGGTTGGTGCCCTCACAGAGACTGAAAGACTGAGGAAAGAAAAGGATGCTCTGTAAGCAAATGCAAATTGCCCTTTACTGCAAAAAGTACTGAATTCATAAGAAATTTCCTGTTAAAATGTGAATATAGAGCTCATTGAAGTTTGTTACCTGTAAATGATATAAATAACTTTAATCTCAGTTTTGTGCACTTCTAAGAATCTAGATTAAGCTTCAATTGCACTCATGATACAATGCTATCAACAGCCTAACGAAGAGTCTTTTGGACTAGTGTGTATGCTGTCAGTGTTATATACTTACTACATATAAAGCTACAGACATGCATATATTTTATTTATTGTCTATATGCTCTCTCTCTCTCTCTCTCTCTCTCTCTCTCTCTCCCCCACAACCAAATTTCTTTTGGCATTTTTCTCCTAGTGGATATCCACTGGTGGCTTTCCCGTTGTTCTAGCCCACCGCAGGTCTCATTACCTCCTTTGCACTTCCAATTTCACTTGAATAATATCATACTAAAAATTAAAACATCTTTTGTCTTGCCTAGGCATTGTATCAGATCCACCAGAATCTAACTTTCTGGCCTATTAGGTCATATTGGCCATTTTGAAGATGTTAATATGTCATTTATCTGTTAATTTTTCCAGTCATTTCATTTCCCCCTTTTGTCCTTGTCTATGCATGATTGCATAGCTTTATTTCTTATTCTCTCTTCATCCTGCCATTTCTGTAGCTTTATCCTGATCATGATGTATTCCACACATGCCACTTCCGTTTTGTAATTTGCTTGTTATCTCTTTTACTAACCCTGTACCCTTTATGATTGTATGATCTGTCTCATTTGTCTTAAGTTGGCCCCAACAAATGCTAGTATATTTTCATTCTCTCTCTCTCTCTCTCTCTCTCTCTCTCTCTCTCTCCTCCCCCCCCCCCCCCCCCCCCCCCCTACATCTGGATGGGTGCATGTAGTTAAAGTCTCTAGCCAAGTGTGGAGTGTTTGCGTAGTGTGAACTAGGCCACCTCCTTAAATGAGTCTATAAATAGGATCCTTGGCTCCTTTGTTAGGCATTCCTTGTATGAAGTACTTGGACTCCTAGCCCTTTGTGGAGTTTCTAGCACACCCATCTGGTGTGGGTATGGTGGTATGGGAAACCATGCCCTTAGAGGGGATTGCCACCCGCTTGATTGCAGGTTCCCAAGCTCGGGGGAGTGCGCTTGGCTTTATGGTTGGGAGATGAGTCCGATGTCCACTCTTTTTGTTTGGTGATATGGTTTGTGCTTTGTCTTGTTAGCACTGAGGATCTTGGGAGAGTGCCAACGAGGTGCTAGCATTGGTATTAGAGCATCTCCTTGAGCATCTCCTTGCTCTTGGAAAGAGGCAAAACAACATGCAAAAAACCATTAGAACTCATGGAGTTGGGATGGATCAGCTTGACAAGTCCTTTACCATCTTGTTGAGGGTGGCATGGGACACTTCTAGGAGGAGAGGACAGGGGGGGGACACATACAAGCTGGTGGTTGGAGATAAAGGTAAGATTCTCCACCTTTTGCATCTCCACGCCAATAGGAAGCTGAAGGGCTATGGTTCCTCTCTATCATCATGATGGCTGCCATGGAAGAACTTTCTTTCCTAATTGCAAGGGGTGGAAGAGCTTTTCTTGCAATTGTGAAGAGCTTCCTTTCTTTAGGTGGTGGAGACCATCTCAAGGTCATTGTGGGATGGAAAACCACCAAAAATTTCCATATTTGATTGTGTTTCTTGTAGGTACCTCCATCAAGGGGCTGAATTTAGCTGGGATCTTGCTGATCCAGTTCACCCTTGGAGGAAGGTACGGAAGTAATCTTCGAGGAGTTGGAGACCCCCCTAAGGGCAACCCAAGGCATGCTCCTGAGGGAGGGCAACCAAGACATGCTCATGAGGAAGGTATGGAAGTAATCCTTGAGGCGTTGTAGATCCCCCCTAAGGGCAACCCAAGGCATGCTCATGAGGGAGGGCAACCAAGGCATGCTTGTGAGGGAGGGCAACCCAAGGCATGCTCATGAGGGAGGCTGGGGACAGCCTTAGGGTGCCCTTAAGATGTGCACAAAGAGAAGCACAGGGAGGCCTTTTAGGAGTAGATGCCAGCCCCAAGACAGCCCTCCTTGGCCACCCGGGGGTGGCAAAAGGGCTCAGCAGAAGAGGTGGGTCAACCATGGTGAGGAGGTGCAGGTGAAAGAGATCGTGGGGAGTTAATAGTTATGCATTGATGTGGGCACAATGACCAGGGGGGTAGGTTGCTGTGTGAGCAGAGAGAAAGTAAATTGGGAAAGAGCTACAAAAGTTGCGTGAACACAGCTCATAAATATCACTTACTCAGAATGTGAGGTGATCATAGTTCTATTAAAGTGAGTCACTTTGGTCGCTTGGCCAAGTGCGAAACAGGTGTGACCATAAGTCACTTAAAAACATCTAAATGCCTATATTGCCTTAAAAAATGGGCCAAAAAATACAAGATACATATATACGGATAGCTCTTGAAGAGAGCTGTCATCAGGAAGGGTAAAAATGCACATAGGGAGACTTTTTAGTGCCTTTATCCCAACAACCTCCCACTTCAAGGGTGAAGGAGACTCCTTTTACTTGGGTAGGCACTTAGTGAGAGCATCTGAAGTATTGACCTTGATCAAAGTGGTTAGATCATCCTCAAGCACCTCCTTGATGAAGTGGTATCACCCATCAATATGTTTTGTGCGTGCATGGAACATGGCATTCTTTGCTAGACAAATGGCACTTTGGCTGTCACAACCAAGAATGCCCTTGTCTGACAAACCAAGCTCTCTATAACTATCCTCTGAAGTCTAGAGCACCATGAAATGGCACCACCTGCAAGTATATGTGTATAATCACTTGTGGATTTTCCTGTATGCACCTTCAGTTCCAATGGACTCTGCCCATAGCATACACATTTACATTTGGTCCCTTTCAAAGATCTCAAGATGGATTTGACAACATCCCAATGAGCTTTGCCAGGATTACCATAAATTGGCTCAGAACTCCCATTGCAAGCCTCAAGGTCAATATCTGGCTGGTAGCAACCATGATATATATAAATGAATCACAAGTAGAAGCATATGGAACTTTTCTCATATAGCTGGCTGCTTCATTATCTTTATGACTGTCCTTCATTGAAATCTTGACTTGTGGAGAAGCTTTGCATCAGCCATATTAAATTGGTCCAACACTTTTTCAATGTTCTTTTCTTGAGATAAGTACAATGGGTGCTGCTGTCTACATCATTTTATCCTCATTCCAAGGTTATGCTCAGCTTTCCCAAGATCCTTCGGTGAGAATGAATTGTTCAGCTGCTGTTTTACGGCATTTGAGTGCTCTATTTCTATCCCAGCCAGCAGCATATCATCTCCATACAGCAGTAGAATGATTGGGAGTTAGCCTTTATCTCTGCTTGCAATGGCTAACTCCCATTTCTTCTTGTGCTCACATAGCTTTGCCTTGTCATAAGTGAGAGGGTCACCTTATACCATAATGTAATGTGCAGAGGGGTCATATCTGTTTACAAGCCTCTTGGTATGAGTAGATCTCCTAGCTCAATGACTATATTCTCTGGCAATGGATTTACATCAGGAGGTATGACTCCATTATCAATGTTAATGAACTTCTGGACAATTTCGAGCCCTGTTTTCAACATATAATGGTGGCTGCATGCTCCCTATAGGAGCATCATTATTCTGCCCATTCTCATCTAGCTCAAAAATCACCAGCTTATCATCATTCTCAACCATTGATGGAGCTTCGTGAGGGTCAATTTTGGACCTAATGGGTGGCTGTTCATTCTGAAACTTGATCTTTTTATGGTCATCTTTAGAGGCACAATCAGTTTTAAGCAGTCTTACCTCATTAGATACAACATACTGGCTGCTTACAATCTTCCTAAGTTATGGTAGTCATACCCTGTAGCCCATTTCACCTTCATCATCATAACTCATGAAGGTGACTTGAATGGATTTTGTATGTAGCTTACATTTCAACTCAAGTCTTATGTGTACAAAGGCATCACAACCAAAGATGCATAGGTGGTCATATGAAGTAGGTTTGCCAAATCAAACCACTTCAGGGATGCCACCTTTCAAAGATGTGTGAAGGGATTGATTTCAAACATCAAGTGCAATTTTTAAAGCCTCTAAGGAGATTAGCTACGGACAACATGTATCTCACTTTCCTCACACAATGTTCTATTATACCTTTCAATCACACCATTGAAAGAGGAAATTCACAAAACTTGGTAATTTCAACACTTATGAACTCATCTCAATTGTTCTATGTAGACATTTCAACTTTGTACCTATCGGGTGGTTAGAAATGCATGAAACTTTCTAAATGCAGCAAAGATTTCATTTTTAGATTTCAGTAGATATACCCAAAGCTTATAAAAAAGGTCATGAACAAAAGAGACAAAATAGAAAGCACTGCTCATAGAGTTGTGGCCATATGCATAGAAGATAACATGTATAGGCCTCATATGGCTGAGCCTTTTATGCCGCAATTCCATGTGGGAGTTTAAACCATTTCCCAAAAATGGTAAAATGGTTAGAAATGATATTTGAGTTGAGCACATATTCTTAAAGTACTTAATGAGAGCTTTCTAACCATATGTATAACACTGAACTATCTCATCACATATAGGTTCTCATAATTAAAACCCTAATTACTAGCTTTTATGTGCTTTTTACTTATGCCACATGTCATAATCTAATTTAAAGTTGGAAAAAGCAGCTAAATCAAGGGCCAATAATACATGCGTTTAATTTTAGGCAAACACTTGAAAAAAAAAAACCACATGCATGCCCAAGAAGACATATGCACAAAAATAAAGCCAAAAACTTAACTTCTTCATGATTTTTTCGGCGGGCATCTTTTTGTCCATAAAAGGACCTATTGGGGGCTCATATTACACTCTCATTTAAAGACATAGAGTCTGAGCTGTTGCAAGTGCTGGTTCTTACTTATTGCTGTTGTGGTGCTTCTCCTATCTCTCCTATACACACTCCAAGTGTGTTCTATAGTTGGTAAGCTGCTGAATTTTTGTTCCGCACAAATGTTTTGCTATACCAGGTTATTTCTAGCCATCTACATCAAGAAGTGTTTGTAGCTGTCAATGTCTCAGAAGGAAGTCATTACGCCATCCATTGCTGCCAGCCGGTTTTCACACACACAAATACAAAGTGAATATTCCTTGTTCAACCTATTTTCCATCACTTTCCGGCGCACACACACACACACATCTTTTCTATAACTTTAGGCACTCTTCTCTCAAATTTTGTATCAACCATTCAAGTTTAAGGCTATTACATGTATATGTATATACTATATACGATGTACACCCTTTGTAGATATTCATGCTATCAAGTTCTAATTTTTAAGAGTAGAGCTTTCCACTTGTTTCCTATTTCGTCTCTTTCTCTATTGTCCATACTCTTTCATCCACATTCTTTGGTTCATGTAGTGTATGTGAGACAAGGTATTCTAATGTGTGGAAGATCTTGTGGACTTGTGTGGGCCTACATACTTCCAACACTTGTTATCAAAGCTTATTTTACATACACATACTTGTTCCCAATATGGGAGATTATAGAGATAGACTAAAACAAGAGGATAAACTTGATGGAATGTCTAACTATTTTGTGTGGAGATTTATGTTGATGAATTTTTTAGCAGTCAAGGATTTGCAAAATATTATCAATGGAAAGTCTCCAAGACCTAGACAAAGAGAAGATGTTGGTTTTTCTTCCAAAAGTTGTGATGATCCAATTTCTACCTAGCAAATTGAGAAAGAAGAAGTTTTCTCTTTAGCCACGTATAAGGACATGATTGTTGGCCTATTGAGGAGAAGTGAAGAAGGGATTCAAGAGAATGCTCAAACACTCTCTCTTATTGCGATGGTGTGAAGCATCATATTATACCCCAAATGAGGTCATACAGAACATCTCGTCAAGCTTGGTTGGAGTTGGAGAATCTTTATCAAAGTAGAAACCTGCAAGGAAAGCTCATCTTAGGAGGGTTTTAGCCAACACACATATGAAGGTTAATGATTCAGTTGAGACATATTCTTAAGTTAAAAGATATTCGTGATCAACTTCTCAATGTGGGTGTGGAGGAGGACAAAAAGAAGAAGGAAACTCAATGACAAGTAAGAAGAAAGGCAAGTCTTCTACTTATAAACCCACTATCACGTCTTCTTCTACCTCTAGGTCATCTACTTCATCTACATCTAAAGGTCAATCTACTTCTTCTACATCTACCTCTACTACCACAAAGAAGGGAACTTGCCATTACTACAAAAATCCATATTATCACATTGTAGAGTGGACGAAAAGACACACCCTTGAGTTTTGAGGCAATCGACGGGAACAACTCATGAACATCATCAACAACAACATACTTTATCAATAGCTGTGTCGCAGTTCCACAAGAAGTTGGGATAGGTTCACAACTTCTCATGATGGATTCATTAACAGAATTTGCACCATTATCATGAGTCGACTAGTAACGAGTTGAATGGCATCATGATCTTATTGAGGTCAAAGGTGATCTTGTGGCAAAGTCCATGGTGGTCCTAGCTATCAACTGTCAAGCATATGTGGCATTGATATTACTCATGTACGTGCTCAGTTCTTAGCCTCAACTAGCATAGCACTATGTAGATCACATTGGATACCTTCTAATGAAGGTTCCCATATACCAGCCAACCAGAGTCAAACTACAATATAGGGACAACCACCATTTTCAATCAGGGCAACCAGCATTGTGGGTCAAGGGTGACCAACTTCAGCATTATGGGGGGCCACTATTTCAGAGATTTGGGCAACTACAATTCTCATAACACCTAGGATACCTTCTAATGAAGGTTCCCATATACCAGCCAACCAGAGTCAAAGTACAATATAGGGACAACCACCATTTTCAATCAGGGCAACCAGCATTGTGTGTCAAGGGTGACCAACTTCAGCATTATGGGCTGCCATTATTTCAGAGATTTGGGCAACTACAATTCTCATAACACCTAAGATACTTATAGCATGACCGACCTCCATTTCTGCATCCTTAAGCAACCACATATCATATTTTTAGGTGACCAATTCTTCATAAGATAGGGCGACTAGCCATTACCTTGCTAAAACTTGGGTGATCAACCTTGCTAAAACTTGAGCAACCAACCTTGTTAAAACTTGGATGACCCTCGTTTGGATATTGGGTGACCACCTTGTATGCACTACCATCAGCATCCAAGATGACCACCTTTATTCGAGCAGGGAGAATCCATTTCCTTGGTGATTGGGAGATCTCTAATTCCCTGGTCATTGGATAAATATGGGCAACCATATCTTTATAAACCTGGCCGACCACATCTTTAGCATGAATCTCGGACGATTTCACATTTCTAGATATCTTTCATAGAGCATGCCTGCTGTTCCCTGGCTGGAACACTGTGCAGTGCTACCTTCCGTGGTTTTTAGGATGCTTATGTTCATCCTGTTCCTGTGTTCTCTGCATCTGCACTCTCCACTACAGAAGGTTTCCTGTGCTATATTGAGCACTGAAAAAAAAAAGTGAAGCTGTCGTTTCAGATGTCTCTAGAACTACTGTACACATCATCAGGTATATTGTTAGGGTGGCAGGCACATCTTATCTGGTTTGAATTGATGTCTAATGAGAACATAATTTTACTGGGTTATTTTTATTTTAGTTTCAGGTTAGTCTGAGGAAATTCATTCCCATGTTTTGGAGAAACTTATGTTCAATTGTAAAATAAACATCCCTGACTTATTGGATTTGAGAATATAGTTTGTTCGTTTTATGTAGCATTCAGTATCAATTATATCTTAAACCCCTCTAATTACTGGCATTGCAGAATCCTTGAGAATGCTCACAAGAAATGGGAGGATGAGATTGATCAAGTGAAGAAAATGAATTCTATGGTGCTTTATGCAAAGACAGCTACAATCAGAGATGGCCAGAAGCATGAGAAGGTTGGAGATGAGCACATTAGCTGTTTTTTTCATAACAATGTGGTTTTCAAATTTTTCTTTCTAGGGCATTGAAGCAAGATTTGATCAGCATTATATTTTTTTGCTCATGTTTTGTATACATATGAGATATCCAATAATTTGGGGCAATCTTTGGAACATGTTATGATTGAAAAAAACAAGAATCAGTCCTTTGTCCTACCCTCTTTGGACGGGAATTACTGAACGTGAACTTTACATGGTGAACCGGCATAGGTTATACAACGGCTTGCAGTCTCAATGGCCTGAAGGCCCACAGGTTTGCAGCGTATGGGTCCACTGGTTTGATGGACTGTAAGGTCTACAGCATAAAAAATTATACAATATCTCTGCTGAGATGGCACTTAAAACCAATGATCCTCTCAACCAACGGTTCAAGTTGTTTCCCCTGCCCCATACCCAGCCACAAGCTCAGCAGATTATACATAACATTCTTAGCGTATATTAGTAAAGGAACTCTAATCAATATTAAAGGAACACAGTAAAAAGAGTACCAATCTGTTAGTGTGACTGCTACATTCTTGTCCTCCTTTGCACGAAAACTGTACTGTATTGCCCTCTTCATTTCCAATCTAAACGAAATTTGTGCTCTTGGAGTCGCTGCTGGATTGAGGTTTATAAAGTTAAATTGGTTAATCATACACAATTAACCAATGTCAATTGTAAAGATGTGGACTGGCACGGATGATTTGTATCTTCCATGAGGTGGAAACTGATAGAAATGCATGTAGAGGGCAGAAATTGTTCAATAAAGGATCCTGCAAGCCCTTACAGGATAAAATGCCGAAAAAGCTTTCTCGCTTTACTTACCTTATACTCCTTTTTTCTTCATTACGTTTCTGAATACTGGCTCTCTGCTGCTCTGCAACATGACGGATGTCCATGGATTCACTACTGAAGAAACCTTACAGTATCAGTTGGTTAGAAAGAGAAATGGAATACCAATAAAACGAAAAAAATCTTGGATTAGAAGGGGAGAGGGGGATGAGCGGGAGGGACAGAGAAACATATACCTGGCTCTCTTACTTCTGCCTATATAGATGAGTGCAAATAAGAGTCCCTCAAGAGTTGAACCTGAATATTAATGCGCTGAACTTGTAAACTTTATAAATACAATTAGAAATATTTTTTACCTTCTATAATGCACATAACATCAGTGTACATGGTAATCTGCTCCACATGCTTGCTAATATCTGTTGTTAGAGCTGGCATCCCCTACCTCTTCTCTTTCTTCTCAAACAAAGGCTTTGGCTTTATGATATTTTGATGATATCATTCATGTTGTATGGGGTGAAAGTTTAGGGGCCTTCAATTGGTGGCCATGGCAGAGCTGGCCACGAGGATGGATGAAGGGGAATGGAGTCCTTTGGTGTCTGTTGTCTTTCGGACGATTAGAGCCAAGCCCTTAGTACCTCAGGAGATCATTAGGGCAGTACCATCTTCCCATTTGGTGATTGAAGGACTTACTATATCTTCTCTTCCGTACATGGCGTGTGGGACATTTTCAGAGACAGATACATGCTTTTGAGTCCTCTTGACAGTTGGCCTTACAGGGGGACAAAGATTACTGGTATGGACAGATGACATCCTAGTTTCAGAGGCGGGGTTCTAGCATGGACAGATTGTCTCCCTTTTGGGTATCCTTTGGAGGCTCCCTCTCTCATGCTGGCACAGTCAGAGATTACCTGACTTACTGCCAAGACTTGATTCAGTTGGATACCAGGAGAACTTGAATAGAGCCCACTTAGCTTGGCTCGAAGATGGCTTTCTACAGAGAGCATCTTCTCCAGCTCATGGTCGATGGTTTTGCAGTCAGGCCCAGCTATATGGATACACACTTAGCATATGGGTATGATGTGCCATAGTCCATTAGTCAGTTATGTACAGCTTGACATCAGCTTGAGATTGAGAATGGTAGATATAGCAGGGTTCCATTTCAGGACATAATATGTTGGGTATGCCATAGAGAGCTAGAGAGACAGTTGCACTACATATGCCATTGCCCAGCATACTATGAGATAAAGGGCGTTGGATCAGAGATGCTTGGTTCTGTTCTTGCCTGAGCTCAGGAGACATAGAGACAGCCTGCTAAGGTGATCAAAGAGATAGACTCAATGGCAGGTTACAGACGACAGATTGGGGAGATCCATGCTCTCAGGACTACAGAGGAGAGCATCCCATCAAAGATGACGATTGCAGAGGAGGATTCAGATCATTTTGGGGTGCCATATGTGATACCCACTGACATTGAGGAAATCCAATGTTGACTGATGCTTGACTTTGAGCCGGAGGATCTCAGCTGACGTTGTACACCTCATTATCTCGTATTTCATGAGATTGTATCCCTCATTAATTTGCCCAGGTCTTTTGGCCTCTTTTCTATCTCATTGTATTGATTAGAGTCTCTAGTCTATCCGCCACCTCTCACCCCACATCCACTACGATATCCAGTCTAATATTTAAGTTTTTCTATATTTTGTGAGCCTGCAGACGTGGTATCAGATTCATCATTTTGTAACTTTTTGGTGTCATAGGTCATCCTGGCCTTTAGCTGACATGAATATATCATTCCATTTTGTTTCATTTTCTCCTCCTCTCTCCCCTCTCTCTCTCTCTCTCTCCCTCTCTCTCTCTCTCTCTCTCTCACACACACACACACACACACACACACACACACACACACACACAAAATTGCTTCTCCCTCTGCACCCGTGCAAGTAAGGCTCTAATCATTTCATTAGGTTAGAGGTTGCCAAAAGTTAAAACTTGGGCACAAAGAATTATAGGTCATCTCCCCAAAAATATGCAAATAATACATAGATGAGGGGAAAGATGCTTTATCCAGTGCAAAACTAGAAGTATTTATGAAGGAGCAAATGGAGTGAACTTAGGCAAGTTAGCCAGCTCCAACCATGCACAGCTTGAGTCCATGACACTCTATGAGGAATGAGGATATGTGTTATGAGCCACCCTCCTAACCACTTGCATTAAGAGTGACGCCCAAAGTCAAGGCTGCTGCGTTAACATCTCAGATGAAGAGCTGAAGGCATGGGGGCTTGAAGTGAGAGTGATGATGGCCACCAAGAGTCGATCTTATTCACTGTCTGTTGGGAATCACGTTAACCCAGGATGATCCAAGAACATCCGATCTGGCTGATAATTGAGCCTTCTAATCAGGATCATCCTGAGACATTCGAGGTCTTTTCTGACCCTAATCTTCTGAAGGAAAGGTTTATTCAACTGATGATGGAAAATCAGAAGATCCACATGAAACGTTCAAAGAAAAGGTGCTTACTAAATTCTCGAGGCCTGGAAGAATATGTTAATTTTTGTTATGGGTATGGATGAAGTTCCATACATTTGGGAACATGAATAATGAATTTTTACGCCCACCCACCCGTCCATGTGCGCCCCCGTGACGCCCCTACAAGTGTGTACATGATAAAGACCACTCTATTTTTCGATGCACGTGGCCTCACTCACAAGTTTTTGCGAGTTTGTATATCATGAGATCATAATCCAGGTAATTTGGAGTTTCCTCCAGCGAAATAATAATCTTCCGATGTATACGATGCAGACTGACAAGTTGGCAGAGGAAAAGGATTACAATGACAAAATGCATGGAATAATGATGATGCGAGTACAGAAAGAAGAAGATATTGAAAGGGAGCGTGAAGATACTCGAGCGAAAGCCAGGCTTGAAGGAGCTCAAACACTCAGAAAGCAGATCGCCGTACGTGGGAATTCTCAGCACGTTTCTACGTTAGGCACGATAACTTTGCAATTAATCGAGTGTCTTTTCTTGCAGGAGGCAGAGGAACAACGGCGAATAGCGGAGGAGGTGAAGGAACTGGAGGGGAAGCGCATGCTGCAAGAAATTGAGAAGCAGAGGCTGGAGGATCTACAAGCTGCTCAGCGGAAGTATGAAGCAGGGCAGCAGCTCTATGCAGAGATTATGAAGTTCAATGAAGATCAGATTGCTCATAAAAAACATCTTGTAGAGCTGGATAAAGAAGAGACAGAGAAAATTAATTTGTATGTGTATATGAAGGACCGCAAAGAGCAAGAGTATCAAGAGGAACTGAACAGGCAGAGGAAGTTCAAAGAAATGGAGACTGCACGCCTACGTGCAATGCAGGAGAAAGCACAAGATAAACAAGCTCAGCTGGATGAGCTTCGAGCTCAGCGAGTGCAAGAAGCACTCGAGAGGGAGTGGAGAATGAAAGAGAAAGCGGAGGCTGAGAGGCTGAAGCGTATCAATGAAGACATAGCGAAGGCGAGAGAGGACCAGAAGTTGCTGAAGATGAAGAGGCTGGCTGATCAGGCGAAGCAGGAGCAGGCGGAGTTCTATCGGGTCATGAAGGAGCAGCAGGAGGCAGTACGAGCCATCAAAGCTGAGGAAGAGAAAGTCCGTATCCGCAATTATCAGAACCGGGATGAGATCCTGCGGCAGATACAGAAACATAAGGAGGAGAGGGAGAGGGAGCGGAAGATGGAGCTCGAGTATGGAGAGCGAATCCGACTCAGAGCCAAGGCTGAGCTAGAAATCTTGGAGGCAATCAAGGCTCGGAAATTGAAGGAGCTTCAAGGAGAGGGGGTACCTGAGAAGTACCAAGCTGAACTTGCAAGGAAGAAGGTGGCCAATATGTGATGCAAAGGAATCACACCTCTATTGTGTTTTTGTACAAAAACAGAGCAGTTGAAGATATTCTATCAGGAATATGTCAAGATTCCTGAATTCTGCCTACATTTCTTTACCAGCAGCATTTTTCTGCAACAAACTTTTATTTTTCTCATTTACTGGAAGAAATAGATGCAAGCATCATGAATTCAAAAGTACTGTGTCCAAATGGATTCTTTTTTTTCTTTTAAAATGGAGGTTCGGCCGAGGCCTACTCCCCCTGACTTTAACTTTGAAATGAACAACTGTACAAGGAAGGGCATAGTACCCATGGGACCCCCCTTATCCCACAAGAACAGGGGCATACAACGCGGTGGACGGCCCGAAGGCCCAACGGATTAACGCCCGAAGGCCAGATACAACGCCCGAAGGCCAGATACAACGCCCGAAGGCCAGATAGAACGCCCGGAGGCAGTTTACAGTGTCCCGCAGCGCAGGGGGGTTGAACCCTCGCCCCCGCCTCAAATGGATTCAAAAGTACTGTGTCCAAATGGATTCAAAAGTACTGTGTCCAAATGGATTCAAAAGTACTGTGTCCAAATGGTTCTCTTATCTCCAAAGTGGGATGACAGGTCTTCCTTTTTTTACCAAGTTTGACAGGCCCCAATGCCCCATGGAACTATCACTATCACTATCACCGTCACCATCAATGTAATCATTATCATTAGTCACTCATTCATTGCTACATTCACTCATTCAATACCATCATTGCTACTGTCATCACCATATCTCTATCATGAATACTTCATTTGAAGTCCTAAGAATCTCCATACTGAGCTCATTTAGGAAATTGAATATGAAAGCCCTAGTATTTGTGATGCTGTATTCGGATTAAGCAATAACTTGTATTGAACTTTTCGAACTTGCAAACCAGCTTTTCATTTTCAACTTCTCTACGTGGTTTTCTGACTCTTATACAAATCCAATTCGTAAGAGCATCTGGTTTGTATAGATTCACTTGCAAAAAATTTATATTTTCCATAGTTTGAGAAAGGGGATGTCTTTCGTTCTCTTTGTAAAGTGCAACATATGATTTTGGAAAATGGGGATTATTACTTATTTTATCAACCTCAATTCTAGTTTTGTAACAAAATAGAACATATCAGTTTTCTTCTAAGATCATGTGGGAAAAGATGTCCTATAAAGAAAATCAACGGAGACAAATACGTATCAAACGATAGACTCTTATCGAATATGAATTTATGCATGTAGTACTACCTTTCCATGTCATATGTATCGTTTGATTCAACATATGCCGTTCATTGTTCTCTTTGCTAGTTCTATGTAAAGTGTGAATTAGAAATGAGTTTGCCAAGAGCATGGAGTAGGCTCCTCAAGCTTAATGGCAAGGTACCCAAATAAAAAGGAAATACAATATAAAATGGAATAAACTAGAAATGGAGTGCCTCCTAGATACAAAATGGAGATGCACTCATGCGGATACAAAATGTAGATGATGTAGGAGCAATCATGTCATCAACACTTGCAACTGCCAATGTGCTATTACTATCAATGAAGATGGTCGTGGTAGAAGATTGACCAACACCTAATTAATCAACCAAAAGGCATCTGTATCCACACACACTCAACAGTTATTGTGAAAGCTACCATATAGTGACCCTCACAACTAGAAGTGGCCATAGTAGGCTGCTTCTTGCTCAACCGAGATATGCAAGAGCTACCAAGTATGAAGCAAAAACCAATGATGAAAACATGATTGTCATAACAACCATCCTATTTTGAGTGAGCAAAAGCATGTAAACTTGGTGGTAGCGATCCCCCTTGGGATATAACAATATGAGTAGTTGGGTACCACTCAAGTAGTGAAAGATGCACTTAATCTCCTTCCAATGCTTGACACTTGGGAAATGCATAAACCTGCTCATTTAAGAGATAGAAAATTGAATATCATGTTGAGTTATGCATAAGTAAATCAAGCATCCAACAACCTACTGATAGAGAACATCATCAAGTGCATCTCCAACATCATGAAGAATCAATCATAAACTTGTTTCCATAGGAGTAGCTATAGGTTTGAAATCTTCAAGTCCAAGTTGCTACAATAATGTGTTTATATATTTTTTTGTTTGACACAAATCTATTCCACCATAAACTTGCATAAATTGGATGCCCAAATAATGATGCAAATGCCCCAAATTTTACATCTCAAAAAGGCATGCAAATTAGCCTTAAATTCATCAATATGCTTCTCATTAGGACCAGTGAGCAGATGTAATCAACATACACAACGAAATTCAGAAGTACATAATCTGCACGCTTAACATATAAGGTCCTCTCAGTTGGACTGTTGGCAAAACCATGTGCAATCAAGTAGGGTGTCTCTTTTCATATCAAGCACATGGTGCTTGTTTTAACCCATATAATGCCTTTTTCAACCTACACACTTTGTTTTCATGCCCTTTTTGCACAAAACCATAGGGCCGAATACATACACTTCTTCATATAATTCACCATTCAGAAATGCACTTTTAATTTCCAAATGATGTACATTCCAACCATGATAGGATGCAAGTGCAAAAATGCTATGAACGGTGATAATTTGGCATGTGGGTGCAAAGGTCTTATCAAAATCAATGCCTCTCTCTTGAGCCAACCTTTTGCAATAAGCCTAACCTTATACATGTGAACTGTTCCATTAGGCTTATGTTTCAGCTTGTATACCCATTTAGTGCCAACGAAATTTTTGCCTAGAGGAAAATCACATAAAGACTAGGTACCATTCTTCATAATAGCATCATATTCTGAATGCATAACATCCATCCAATTTTTTGAATTTTGTGCTTCATTAAAAGAAATAGGTTCATTCTTATCACAAAGACTAGAGGCATCCATAGCATAGCAATATGATGCAAAGGATGCACTATGAGAGCTTAAACAAGTATGATATGATAAACATGCATCTAATTTTCTATCTCTCAAAGTCTACACTAGCCATATAGGCATAGTTTTTGCCTCCTCTATATCAGCCCTCTCATCAACGAGTACACGTAAATCTGCATTAGAAATGGAATGATCTACATCTTCATCTAGAATTTGTAAAGGTTGATAAAAATTACCTCACTTGGACTAGCACTTGACTATCCACCTATACCAAGAGGTCGTAGAAAATTGTAGTACACATCTTTAGAGCTAATTGAAAAGTATACCCAACAAAAATACATTTTCACTCCTTTATCATCCAAATTCTTCTATTGTTGTTCAAGTGCTAATGTATATGCCGACAACCAAAGACACAAAGATGACCAACAGATGGCTTGCCACCATGCCAAGCCTCATATGAAGTAATCAATTGCAATGCTTTAGTGGGACACCTATTAAGTACGTACGTTGCACACATAATAGCTTCAAGCCAGAAGTTATGTGGTAAAGCCTAACTTTTGACCATACACCTTGCCATCTCCAAGAGTGACCTATTCTTCCTTTCAACAACTCCATTCTATTGAGGTGTATATGGCACTGTACATTGATGTTTTATCCCATGCTCAATTAGAAATGCATTAAAATTAGAAGACATGTATTGCCACCCTCATTCAAAAATAAGGGTGCCTAATTTACATGCTCACAGATTTTCAGCCATAACCAGACACGATTTGAAGCACATAAACACTTTGGACTTTGCCTTCAATGGATACACCCATGCATGCCTAGAGTATTCATCAATAAAATTCATGAAGTAAGTTAGTTCCCCACAAAGGTGTCTGCATAGGACCATAAACATCACTATGAACAAGTTGCAATTTATAAGCAACTTGAATTGAACCATCTCAAAAGGGAGGAACATTGCATTTCACCCAAAATACTTCCTTCATAGACATGTTTACAAGGTGCCTCAAGTTTGGGCAGAGAGGACACCATTTCAAATTTTTTTTATAGGCATAGCAAACTAGCATAATTCAGATGATCAAAGCGTACATGACAAAGCTTTGCATCTGAGATAGCTTGAGAATCTTGAACTCCACATGCTAAGTCATTCACAGATTTTGCATAGTCTATAAGCTTACACAACCCACGACCTAAATTTCCAGAAGCAATAATAACATCACCATTTGAGATATCATGAACTTTAGATCTATCATCAACAAATTTTACAACCAAGCCAATCTTGATTAATGCTAAAATCAATAATAGATTTTTCTTGATCCCTGGCACATACAAAGCACTTGAAAATATGAAAGAACTACCATCAGTAGTAGTTAGAACGATCTTACCAAATCGCATTATAGGATAAGAGGAGTTGTCTAGGTTGCATTATTCATTATTTGACAATTCATTTATTCATGAATAATTACAAAATTTTGCGGTAAGCCCTTATTATTTGACCGAATTATTCGGTGCCATGTCAGCTTATTTGGACACACTCGAATAGTTTTTTCATGGGAATTTGACAGTTTTCGATCAAAAGCACTTTTGATCACAAAGTTTTTTATCAAACTTTTTCGATCGAATAATTTTTGGATCGAATAATATTTTATAAAAGAATAGAACTATACTCATTTTTCATAAAAGCTACTTTGTTCTTTACAAACTTAAAGTGTCATAGAGAGAACAAGGTATAAATTTTTGCTATATCAAATAATTTAAACTATTGTGATTGTTTGACTCAACATTGATTCTTACTTCACAATAGTATATGCATGTGAATTTAAAATCTATTATGATTGATTCTTACTCATTTTTCATAAAAAATACTTTGTTCTTTACGAACCTAAAGTGTTGTAGAGAGAACAAGGTATACATTTTTGCTATAAATATTAAATAATTTAAACTATTGTGATTGTTTGACTCAATATTGATTCTTACTTCACAATAGTATGTGTAAATGTATGTGCATATGATTAGGAATTTAGAATCTATTGTTATTGTCTGATACAACATTGATTCTTACCTCACAATAGTATGTGTAAGTGTATAGGTATATGATTAGGAATATAAAATCTATTGTGATACATTAAATTATTATTGTAAAATGTAGGTAGATTATGTTAGACTCAATATTGGTTCTTACTTCATAATAGTATATGTAGGTGTGTGTATGAGTATGTGTATGCATATGAGTGTATAATTGTGAATGAAAAATCTATTGTGATTGTTTGACTCAATATTGATTCTTACTTCACAATAGTCTGTGTAAATGTATGTGCATATGATTAGGAATTTAGAATCTATTGTGATTGTCTGATACAACATTGATTCTTACTTCACAATAGTATGTGTAAGTGTATGTGCATATGATTAAGAATTTAAAATCTATTGTGATACAATAAGTTTATTATTGAAAGATGTAGGGAGATTATGTTTGACTCAACATTGGTTCTTACTTCATAATAGTATATCTATATATGTGTGTTTGAATATGTTTAGGCATATGAGTGTATAATTGTAAATGAAAAATCTATCGTGATTGTCTTACTCAATATTGATTCTTACTTCACAATAGTATGTGTAAGCATATGTGCACATGATTAGGAATTTAAAATTTATTGTGATCGTTTGACTCAATATTGATTCCTATTTCACAATAGTATGTGTAAGTATATGTATGTGTAAACGTATATGTGTGTATGATTGAGAATTAAAATCTATTGTGATTGTTTGACTCAACAATGATTTTTACTTCACAATAGTATGTGTAATTGTATATGGGTGTATGATTGAGAATTAAAGTCTATCATAATTGTTTGACTCAACATTGATCGAAATGTCTTATTTGATATTGATTTATGTTGTTTTTTTGTAGGTATAGTCTTCATAAAGCAATTTGCAAGAACTATGGGAAAGGGAAAAGAATCGTCATATGTGATTCTTCATCAAGAGGGTAAAACAGTATCGACAATACAATGCAAATGTTGTGGACATTATTATGTAGGAAATGCAACTCAAAAGAGCATCTTTTTAGTACAGGTAATAATGTGGCAGGATGCTCTAATCTAGATAGTGATATATGGGTACATTTTTCAAGTTATGCAAATAAATGTAAATTTCAAGGTATCACATAAAAAAGATTCAAAAGCATGAGTAGTTCACAACACTTTCAAAGTAGCCCAAGTGTAAAGCAAGAACGAGTAGATGCATTGATGATAGTAGAGGATCATCTAGATATTTCTACTCAAGTCTCTCAAACTGTTTTTGAGAATAACCAAGATACATGTACTCCATTTTCTCCAACTGCATAAAAAAAAAGAGTGGACTTGGTGAATGTAGTAAAAATGGTAGATCTAATACTCTGTCACCATGCTTTGTTCGTAATAAATCACAAAATACTATACCTATAGCTTTTGAAAAGCAAGATTGTCTCGAGCTTCATCTTAAATGAACCCAAGCATTCTTAGCATGTGGGATTCCTTTCAATGTTATTCGTAAGCCCATTTTCAAAGATGCTTTGATGTCAACTGCATGAAACGGATTCTTCATGCCATATTATAATAAAATGTGAATAGAGTATGTAGATAAAGTGAAAAAAGTACTGAAGCTATTTTAAAGCGAATAGTACTTGATTATGTACCCATGTATGGATGTACAATAGCATCGGATGGATGGACAAGTTGTCAAAAAGAAAGCATTGATTAATGTCATGGTTATATGAACAAAAGGGAACATGTTTTTAGAAGCTATTGATACTTCTCTTAAAGAGAAAAATTCAAATTTTCTTGTAAAGGTATATGAACATGCTATAGCGCACGTGGGTGGCTTGAAGAATGTGACTGCGATAGTGATGGATAATGCCTCTAATTTTCGAAGTGCTAGAATTACAATTCAAAACAAGTATGAAGGCATTACTTGGGTTCCATGTGTAGCTCATGTATTAAATCTATTATTGAAGGATATAGGTAGATTATCTTTCATTAAACAAAGCTTATTAGATGCAAATCATGTGGTCAAATTTATTAGAGAGCACCAATTTTCATATTTGCTCTTTCGATCGAAATCTCCCAATAAAGCACTTCAGATTTTTTGTGCCACATGATTTGCAACTGCCTACATTGTACTGAATGGATTAATGGAAGTTAAGGCAGCTCTTGTAGAAATGATTGTTGATTGAAGATGGGAGGCATGGCTAGAGAAGTATCCTTCTTATCGAGTTGTAGCATCCAAGTGTACATCTCTAATACAATCACAAATTTTTTGGCGTAATGTTGAAAAAAATATTGGTATCACGAAACCTTTAGTGGAACTTTTACGAACGGCTGATACTTATAAATTTGTGATTGGAAAGTTTTTTGGATTATGTCTGAAGCTATTTAAAAAGTAAAATACTTTAATCACTTTTCATTTTGAGAAAAAACACAGATTGTATTGTTAGTAGAGAAGAGATGGATGCAAATGCATACTCATTTGCATGGAACAACATTTGTTTTGGATCCAACATTTCAACTCAATGGTCAAGCGTCAAACAAAGAAAACATGGAAAAAACCACATGTCAGTTATTACTTTCGGGTACAGATGGTCGAGATGCATGCCACCAAAGAGTGGCATATGTAAATTGAGAAGGATCTTTTGGAGATCTATGATTTTCTTCATTCAAAACAAAGAAATCGCGTAAGTCTATCACGTGCTAATGATTTGGTATATGTTTTTTGTAATATGCATTTGTTACATGCTCCAACCAAGATAGCTTCTATAGCAGCACAACAAAATTTTGGAGAATTTCAAACTCATGAAAGTTTAACAAATGATTCATGGAGTGATCATGATTTAGATGTAGATCACAATGATGGTTTAGACATGGAAGAAATAAATGACATGGTACCTGTCATAGATGATTGTTGATATATTTAGGTAATGATGTGTGTGAACACACTAGGACCACCGGGGCACTTTTTTCCCTCTTTGGGAGGCTTTTTTTCCCCCGGCTTGTATATACGCGTATTGCCCTAATGGGCTACTTATCTTTGTACATTCTCTAGTAATATATTCAGTGTCCGACACTCCTTCGCTTGCAGTCTCAGAATCGTACAAATTTTGGTGAGCATACTCAGGGCCTCCGAACACACTATCGCAATGCTTGTGCAGGCTATTTCGTCTTTTTCTGCCAAAGGTATATACCTGTTTCTGTTCGCCAGTATAAGCATCTCGAAGTCTGCTACAGGTTTAGCAGAACTCGTCTAGGCAGTTGCGTTCAACTTTCTGAGATACAATCAATTTTCTGCATCAAGGTATTCTAGTCACCGGCCATGGTTGAAAGCAGTGATGTATTCCGTATGTTGGCTGTTGAGGATAAGTTGAATGGTACCAACTACCCATTATGGGCTTATATGATGCGACATGTATTGGTTGCAAAAGGATTGTGGAACATTATGCAGGGTGTTGAAAGACATCTTGTTACACCTGGAACAACAGGTACTACGAATACAGGTACTGGAGCTGATGAAGATGGTATCGAAGTTGATATTGTGCAGATTCCTGTTCGTGCTTCTATTTCTGCTACACCTACTATAGAGCAGATTCGTTGGGATGGCAGAGATGCCCAGGCACATGCATTGATAGCTTTGTCTATCAAACGTGCCATTATTCCTCATATTCGCTCTTGCAAAATAGCTAGGGATGCTTGGGATACACTTACCACATTGTACCAAGCTAGGAATGAGGCTCGTGTTGCTTACCTCCGAAAACAGTTCGAGAGTGAATGAAGGTGATTCTATGGACAGTTTCCTAACAAAGATCAAAGATTTGAAGGAACAGTTGATTTCTGCTGATGAGGTTATACCAGATAGCTCACTTGTGCAGACCGTTCTGAATGGTCTTCCTGATTCATATCAGATTTTTGCTTCTACTCTTCGGTTGATGATGAAAGGAAATCCGAATGCCTTATCATTTGAGGAGTTAGTTTCTGTTCTGTTGCAGGAAGATCAGTCCAGACAGAACAGGTCCATTATGCGTGTTGCAGATCAAGCTTTCCTGGCTAGTCAGAAGGGCAAAGGAAAATGGAGCTCTTCTACTAGTAAGCACAAATCTGCAAATGCTGCACATTCGAAGAACCAGGATAAAGATGCGAAGAAATCAAAAAAGCAGAAATTGTTTTGCAAGTACTGTAAAGGGAATGATCATATCATAAAGAATTGTCCAAAACTGGCTACAAAAGAGGCAAAGAAAAAGGAGGCTCGAATGGTTGTTGCAGAAGCCTCTACACCAAAAATAGATTCTGCTAATCTTGTGCAGGAAGAAGAATGGGTGTTTACTACTGTTTGCAGTTTTGACCCATCTTCTCATGAGCAGTGCATGTCTACAGTGGACTCAGATGTTTGGTACTTTGACAGTGGGGCGACCAAACATATTAACTTGCAGCATAGTTTCTTCTCTTCACTCGAGCCTGCCCCTACAGGGAATACTGTCACATGCGCCAACAACTCCTCTTATCCTGTTATGGGAGTTGTTAAGATCATTCTGACTACTGCTGATGGTAGTTCTTTCACCTTGTCAGATGCTTTATGTGTGCTAGGGATCAAGAAGAATCTGTTATCAGTTTCTGCATTAGTCAAGATTGGCTTGGTTGTGAAATTTGTTGATGATAGATGTACTTCATGATCTGTCAAATGGCGATGTTATTATTGCTTCTGGCATTTTATGTTGTGGGTTGTATAAGCTCATAGACTATGAAAGATCTGTGAATGATTCGGCATGTGAAGTTCATGATTCTCAGGCTATGTCAGATGCAAAGCTTTGGCATGCATGCTTTGGTCATCTGAATTTTGCTAGTTTGCTACGCCTGCAGAAATCTGATATGGTGTCTTCTTTGCCCAAGCTTGAGGCACGTGGAAAACATGTATGTGAAAGCTGTATCTTGGGCAAAATGCAGCGTTCCTCCTTTCCAAAAGATGGTTGAGTTCGGGCTATGCAGAAATTGTAGCTTGTACATAGTGATGTCTGTGGTCCTATGGAGACACCTTCTTTTGGAAACTATCTTTACTTCGTGACTTTCATTGATGATTTTTCTAGGCATGCATGGGTATATCCATTGAAGGCAAAGTCCGAAGTGTTTTTGTGCTTCAAACAGTTTTTGGTCTTGGCTGAAAATCTGTCAACATGTAAAATGGGCACCCTCCGTTTTGATTGAGGGGGGGAATATATGTCTTCTGATTTTAATGCATTTCTGGTTGAACGTGGGATAAAACACCAGTGTATAGTGCCGTATACACCTCAAGAGAATGGATTTGCTGAACAGAAGAACATGTCACTCATGGAGATGGCGAGGTGTATGGTCAAGAGTCAGGCTTTACCACATAGTTTCTGGCTTGAGGCTGTCATGTGTGTAGCATATGTTCTTAACAGGTGTCCCACTAAAGCGCTGCAGTCTATCACTCCATATGAGGCTTGGCATGAGCGCAAGCGATCTGTTGCTCATCTGCGTGTTTTTGGTTGTTTGGCATATGCATTAGTGCCTGAACAACATCGTAGAAAATTGGATGATAAGGCAGTCAAATGTGGAAGATGCTATTCAGCCATTGCTTTCATGTACCAAGGAGACATCTGTTAGCTCCAAAGACATGTATGATACTTTGATGCCTCTTTTTACAGGTGGACAATCTAGTGCTGGTCCTAATGAGGCAACTTCTCAGCCTTTGCAGCTTTTATATGATGATGTTGCAGATTTACATGATGCACTTGTTGATGAGAGAGCTGATATTGAGCAGGCAAAAACTATGCCAAAATGGCTGGTGCAGACTTTGCGTGACAGCAAATTAGATGCACCTTTGTCATATTGTACTCGTTCAGGCTCTCATAGTGCCTCATTTGCATCAGATTGCTATGCTATGGCTGCGTCTAGTCTCTGTGATGAGAATGAGCCTATTTCTTTTGATGAAGCACAAAATTGAGAAAATTGGATGGCTGCTATGCAATCTGAATATGATGCTATAATGAAGAATGGTACATGGTCTTTATGTGACTTGCCTCCTGGCAAGAAGGCCATTGGCGCTAAGTGGGTATACAAGCTGAAGCGTAAACCTGATGGTACAATTGACAGGTATAAGGCTAGGCTTGTTGCAAAGGGTTATGCGCAGGAAAGAGGCATTGATTTTGATGAGACCTGTGCACCTACATGCTGTATGACTACTGTTCAGAGCATTTGTGCACTTGCAGCCCATCATGGTTGGAGTGTACAATAGTTGGACATTAAAACAACATTTCTAAATGATGACTTGCATGAAGAAGTGTATGTTTTTCAGCCCCATGGCTTTGTGCAGAAAGGGCATGAAAACCAGGTGTGGAGGTTAAAGAAGGCATTATATGGTTTAAAGCAAGCACCACGTGCTTGGTATGAGAAGATACATGCCTATCTGGTTGCACATGGTTTTGAGAACAGTCCAACTGAAAGCACCTTATACGTTAAGCGTGCTAATGATGTGCTTCTGATCATTGTTGTCTATGTTGATGACATGCTGCTCACTGGTCCTATTGAGAAGCATATTGCTGATTTCAAGGCTGCCTCATTTGAGATGTCTGATTTGGGGCATTTGCAGGCTGTTGGATGCTTGATTTGTTTATGCATTACTCAGCCAGATATTTAGTTTGCTGTCTCACAGATGAGCAGGTTTATGCATTGCCCAGGAGTCATGCATTGGAAGGCGGTTAAGCACATCTTTTGCTACTTGAGTGGTACTCGTCTACTTGGGTTGTTTTATCCCAAGGGGGGATCACTACCGCCAGATTTGCATGCTTTTTCTGACTCAGATTGGGCTGGTTGCTATGACACTCGTGTGTCCACCAGTGGTTTTTGCTTCATGCTTGGTAGCTCATGTATATCTTGGTTGAGCAAGAAGCAGCCTACTGTGGCCACTTCTAGTTGTGAGGCTGAGTATAGGGTGGCTTTCACAGCGACTGTTGAGTGTGTGTGGCTCAGACGCCTTGTGGCTAATTTGGGTGTTGGCTAGTCTTCTGCCACCACCATCTTCACTGACAGTCAGAGCGCATTGGCAGTTGCGAGGAACCCTGTGTTCCATGCTCGCACTAAGCACATTGAGGTGCATTATCACTATGTCAGGGAGAGGTTCTCTGCTGGGGAGATCAGCTTTGCATATGTGCCCACGCAGGAGAACATTGCAGACCTTTTCACGAAGGCTCTGCCTAGGGAGAAGTTTGAAGCTTTCCGCAAAGCTTTGGGCTTACTTCCTTTTGTGGAGTGATTTCCACATAGCATGGCACTTCCTTATACATGAGTACCAGCTCCTTGTTCACCGCATCACTCCCAGGGGGGATTTGTTGATATATTTAGGTAGTGATGTGTGTGAACACACTAGGACCACTGGGGCACTTTTTTCCCTCTTTAGGAGGTTTTTTTTCCCCCGGCTTGTATATACGCGTATTGCCCTAATGGGCTACTTATCTTTGTACATTCTCTAGTAATATATTCAGTATTATGTGTTGTGCTCCAAGCTTCTTCTTCTTCCTTGTGCTGTTCGCGTGCTTCCGTAGACGTCTAACTCCAACAATGATGATATTCAAAATGAGTTGTAACAAGAGTATCAAAACTGTAAATATCTCCTGACTCTTATTAAAAGGTGGAGGACTAGTGGATATGCATTCGGGTGCAATCCACCAGTACTTTTGAATCCACTCATTTCTAATTGATATTTCTAAATTAGGTAGCTTTGGAAAACACTTTTTTGTTGGTGAATATGTCGTTCTACCAAAATTGCATAATCCGATACTGTTTGCAAAAAGCCATTTATAAGCTTCCAAATGTTTGTTTTCACGGTTGTTATGTTTCCTTTTGTGTCCTTCACACCTCTGCTTCGTGGTACATTTAGGTACTCCTTCTTCATTCTTTCTAGCCACATGTCCAATGTACCACCATTCCAAAATTTGAAAATAAAGCACAAGCTTTTGCTACAACGCCTAATAAACTCTGTGCTCATCCTTGGTGGCATTTTTTTTTGCTACAGTGCATTTTTTTTTATAAAAAGCCTGATGCTCATCCTTGGTGGCAAGTCAATCATGTTCAACCTAGAGGTAGGTCATTTTTTGAATAGTTTATTGCTAAACCAAGTGGACTAATAATTCCATTGTGCGTAATAGATAACGCTATGGCTTCATTCATGGCTTCATTCTCTCATGTCCGTATGTCAGCACCATGTAATTTGAATAACTTGGCAACAAATACTTCATTTCTGAATCTCGGGTGGGATATTTTGACTTTATGGATCATTCCATATTGTCCTTCCCCCACAAAAGCTGCATCTTCAAAAAGACTAGAGGAATATGGGAGCAAACAAAGATTGCTCGATGTTTGATCTCCCATATTCACATATGTACCTCTTGTATTTGGATCTACCTGTGCTCTCACAAGGTGTTCAGTCGTGACCGGTTTTAATCGCATTCCTCTCTTCATTGTCTAATAATGTAAATTGATAAATTTAATTTTATCCATCAATCTAGGCATACTGGTGATATCCACCCCCAATGACTCTGCTACTTTGATGATTTGTCCAAAGATACGTGTAAGCTCTTTCGACATTTGCTCATCTAATACATGTGCTCCACGAGACACACTACCAAATTTATCTTCAATATTAATAAATGTTGTTCTAGATAATTGCGCAATGAAATCTTTATAATTAGATGTGTCCATGGCTATAATGATTTCATCTTTTTTCATTCGATACATGTAGGAGCACACAAATTCTTCTAAAATTTTTTGCTCTTGCTTGTTTATTTTACCTGCCATCTGTGCAAAAATAAAAAATAGTCTATCAGTAAGTGTATGGATAAGAAAGTCAATAGTACGTGTACACAAATGATAGACATATGCATAGTTAAATAAATAGATTTATAATTAAATAGAAAGTGTAATTATAATCTTGAAGTGAATATATGTAACTATTAAGAATGCAAGAGTCAAAGAATCAGACATTTATAATAGTTCATATACATTCACTATACTATGTATGAGTTTTGTCACATAACTATTGTGATAGTAAGAGTCAAAGAATCAGACAATCACAATAGTCTCTATACACCTTGTATCCTACACTAAGTATTCTCATCGGAATCTAAATGACCATTGTGATAGTAAGAGTCAAACAATCAAACAATCACAATAGTTTCTATACACCTTGTGACCTACACTAAGTATTCTAATCAGAATCTAAGTGACTATTGTGAGAGTAAGAGTCAAAGAATCAGACAATCATAATAGTCCCTACACACTCCCTATACTATTGAGAGAGTAGCAATCAAGGTGGTGATTCAAACAATCTCAATAATTCTATTGTTGTGTCCTATACTAATGTGAGAGGAAGAATCGATGTAACAAGTTAGACAATCACAATAGTGGTTTATTTTTAAATGTTTTTCATCGATGTATACAAATAAGAAACGCTTTCCCAAGTCAAACATGTATACAATTGATGATTAAAAGACACAAAAGTAATTATATAAATAAAAATCAGGCATATGTAAGAGACACGTATGCGAATCATACAATATGCATGAAATAATGAACAAAACAATAAAATAAACAATAAATAAAAATTAAATCAATACCTCAATGATACAGTGAAGGAAGCTCTCTATGATAGAAATTGCAGGATTAAACCTATCTACCTTTCGATTGAAAGCATTTCGATAAAAAAACTATCCGTCTCTATTTTTTTTTGGTGTTTATTTGGGTAAGCACGAATAAAATGAACATATTTGGTATTTTTTTATTATTCGGTCAAATAAATGCAATCGAGGGAGTTGTTAGTGCATGTGATAATATTCCTTGTAGGGGCAGGCTAAAGTGAACTAGAGAAACTGTGCTACGAGGTAATATGTTTGGTTGTGCCACTATCAAAGTACCAAACATTTGAGTCTATTGTAGACATACACTTCTCATGAGAAGGTGGGGTCATAATTGCAAACAACAATAAACCCGCATTCTTTATTCCGCACAAGATTAGCAGACTCTCTTTTAGATGTAGAGGCCTCTGCAACAACCATTCCAACCTCTTTCTTCTCTGCCTCTTGCATTCAATTTTGGACAACTCTTTATGAAATTATCATTTCCTTTACAATATTTGCATAATAATTTCTTCTTTTCTCTTTTTCTTTTCATCTTTGTCTTCTTTCTTCAACAATCCAGCATTAGCATACTTTTTCTTACTAGTAGATGAGCTCCATTCACCTTTGCCCTTCTGACTAGATAGGAAAACTTGATTTGCAACACCCATAATGGACCTTTTCTACTTGGATTGATCTTCCTACAACCAAACAGAGACTAACTCTTCAAATGTTAAAGCATTTGGATTTCCTTTCATCATCAATCCAAGAGTAGAATCAAAGCTCTAATATGAATCTTGAAGCTAATTGAGAATAGTATGCACAATTGAACTATCGAATAAGAAATCATCAGGAGAAATCAATTGCTCCTTCAAATATTTAATCTTTGTCAAAAAATTGTCCATGGAATCTCCTTCATTCATGTGTTTTCTCTCCAATTGTTTTTGTAGGTAAGCAACATGAGCCTCATTTCTTGCATGGTATAAGGTTGTAAGTGTATCCCAAGCATCCTTTGTTGTCTTGCAAGAGCAAATGTCAGGGATAATGACATCTTTTACAGACAGGGCTATCAATTTATTTACGTGAGCATCTTTGCCATCCCAACAAAGTTGCTCTGCAATAGGTGCGATAGGAATCACAACTCGAACAAGAATTTGAAGATCATCAGCTTCAATGCCATCTACATCACCTTTAATAACTATATTCATAGGTGTGGTAAGGGATTTTTCAATACCCTACACAATATTCCATAGCCCCTTTTCTACCAATACATGATGCATCATATACGGGTAATTAATGCCATCCAACTTGTCCTCAATAGCCAACATAGGGAATACATCATTGCTTTTAGGCATGGCCATTAACTAAGTACCCTCATGAAGAAAAATGATTGTATCTCAAAAAGTTAAATAGAACCACCCTATCAAGCTCTACTAGATTTGTAACAGACTTCAAGGTGCTTGTATTGGTGAACCTAATATATGTATGTATGTATGTATGTATGTATATGTGTGTGTATGTATGTGTGTGTGTGTGTATATATATATATATATATATATATATATATATATATATATATATATATATATATATATATATATATATATATATATATATATATATATATATATATATATATATATATATATATATACATACATATATATACACATACATACACACACATATACATACATACATACATACATACATACATACATACATACATACATACATACATATATATATGTGTGTATGTATGTATGTATGTATATGTGTGTGTGTATGTATGTGTATATATATGTATTTATGTATATATATATATATGTGTGTGTGTGTGTGTGTGTGGCATAAAGGGATGAAATCACCAATAGAGGCACTATGATAATGCATTTGGAGGCCAAAATGAGCTCATAATGAAATTTGGATGCCACAAAGCGAAGTAGTTTTGAACTCCTAATGACCATGAGTATGCTCATCACTTTTTGTGTGATTCTAAGACTGTGACTGAAGGGATGTTGATGACACCCTAGATGAAGCAAAAACCTGCTTTGATACCAATGATTAATTTTTGAGGTCTACAAAAGCACATGAATAGCACAAGGAAGAAGAAGAAGAATCTTGGAGCATAACACAATACTGAATGAATTACCAAGTGAATGTACAAATATAATTGACCCATTAAGGTTATAGACATATATATAAAGGGGGTGAACCTCCTAAAGAGGGAAGAAAGTACCCCGACAATCCTAATTGTGTTCACACACATCACTACCGAGATATATCAACACCAAACATAGCTGAGTTGGATAAATGTTATCCTTGAATGGACTTAGAGATTGAAAAGCAAAAGCTTTTTACAAAGATAATAGAATTAGCTCTAGCAATTTTTTATGCTAATCATCTTTTCAATCAGACAAACTCAATGAAACCAGAGTTTTTTGAAGGACCATTAGAGAGATTAGAGAAATTGGAGGGTAAACCCCAGACTTTAGCAGCACCAGAGGCTTAAGACAGTAGAAGTGAGAGAAAAAGCTTACCTCCATAGGAAGATTTTGCTCCAAAATCTATGGATGATGGAATAGCATCCTCTATAAGTCCATCCTCCCAAGAGTTCTAAAGGGAAATACAAGACGATAAATGGGCCAAGGAGAGAGAGGATCCCCCGCCAATACAAGAAGTAGATAATCTTGACGATCAATTTTCTCAAGACATTCTCTCTATTTAAGGAGATCAGGAAGATGTGCAATCCAGCGAATGATTAAACTTCAAATATAATTCCGTATAGGTACTACATCATTTCACAAGCCCTTGGGAATCAAAGTCTATTCAAATGAGAGCTCCCTCAGTAGTTTTTAGAAATAAAGAATTTCTAATATCTAGGAACCCATAACTAGTCAAGAATAGTAAAGTGCGGTTCAATCTCATTTTAGAAGAACTAATCAAAGTGAAAACATAGTCATGGAAGCATGTAGCAAATGAGTTTCCAAAATTTCTTAATTCCCACTCTCTGGTAGGATCTCAAAGAGAATTCCCAGAAATTCCCATCAATAAGATAGGATATATGAGTGAAGAAGAAGAAGGAAATACATATCTCCCTATCACAGAACGAGGATACACAAAAAAGGCAATCCTAGACTCAGGAGCAGGAGTTGCCATTGCCACTACTTCCCTATGGAAAAGATTGGGCAAATCAGCCTTAAGACCTAGATGAATGAAGCTACAAATGGCTGATGGACACATAGAGAGACCTCTAGGATTGCCAAAAGGCACTCTCACCACATGTGGTGTAGAGTTTGAGCATACTTTTGCTATATGTGAATTTGAGAGGAACCACATCTATGAGATGATTTTGGATACATGATTTATGAGACAATTGCAAATAGTGCAGGATTGGGGAACCAAGTCCTTGTACTTGTACCATTTAGGGTTTATCACCAAGGTCAACCTTAAAGACTATTCACATAGAGATGTACCACCCCTATAGTGGAATACAATCCATAGGACACCTGAAGCTACCGAATCAGTGCACTCCATAGGATTAGATCTTTCATGGATACATGAGGATGTGCATTTATGGATGTGTAAAGTTGTAGAAAAAGAGGAAAATAGGATAGAATATTGAAACATAGGTGCCACAAAAAACCATAGACGTACCAATCCAAGACCTAGCCTATGTGCCTATGATCTTCGCAAAAAAAGAGCTTGAACCCCATGACTGGGCAAAGATCTTAGCAAAAATGGATATAGTGGTACATGAAGAACAATGGACCCCCCATTGTGATGGGATTATTACATATTGGGGTTTGTTTGTGAACCCATACTCCAGGAATGTGATCATAGTTTAAATGTACTACAAAAAGAGAGTGACAAGGATATAGAATCCATCATTATGGATCCTTTTTGCACCTTAGAAGAAGAATGCCTATACTTGGTAGAAGCTAAGACTCTAGAGCAAAAGAACCATGAGAGCAATGTAATGTTAGCTACACAAGTAGAGATAGAATGTAAGAAAAAGAAGCATAAGAAGACCTCCCCCCATAGAAGAAGAAGAAGTGAAGGACCCAAAAATTTCAATTGGGATGAGAAAGTGGACAAGAAAATCATGGTCAAAATGCCAAAGAGAGAAGCTCTCATGGGATAAGCTTATGATAATAATGAACAAGTCAAGAAAGTGGTAGTGATATTGGAAGATGGAGAGGAAAGGTACATATATTACAACTTACCTGGGTGAGGAAGAAGAGTGAGAACTAATCAATCTACTAAGAGAGTATAGAGATGTATTCCCTTGGAAGTACAAGGAATTGAAAGGAGTCGATCCAAACATATGTTCCCATAGGATCCCCATGACTTTAGAATCCAAGCCAACAAATGAAAAGCCTTGCATGTACAATTATACTTATGCAGAAAAGATAAAAGAGGAGACAAATAGGTTGATAGAAGCTAGATTTATCCACGAGATTGAGTATGCCAAATGGGTGTTCGCCATTGTTGTGGTCCCCAACAAGAATGGAAAATTGTGTGTATGTTTTAGCTTGGAAAAACTTAATGCAACCACCATAGGAGATAGGTATCCACTTCTTATCACTGAACATTTATTGGAACATGTAGCAAGTAAGGAAGTTTATAGTTCTTTGATGGATTTTTTGGTTACTATCAAGTAGCCATTTCCCAATAGGATCAACACAAGATAGCTTTTGCCACTGAATGGGGAATCTTTGTGCTTTGTGTGGTACCATTTGGGCTGACAAATGCAGTTGCTACATTCCAAAGGCTAAGGTGTCATGTGTTCAAGGACTTCTTGAGAAAGAATTTAGAAGTTTATGTGGATCAATTGTGCGCTCATTCCCACATTAGACAAACTCACATTCCATAGCTTAAGGAGATCTTTGACAAATGTAGAGAATATCAAGTGTGATTGAACCTAGAAAAATGTGTTTTCATGGTTAGGCAAGGCAAGATCTTAGGAAATATTGTGTCAAAGAATGGAATATTGATAGATGAAGGAAAGATGAGAGCAATAGCAAAGTTACCAAGACCTATGGTTAAGGAAGCACAAGATTTTATGGATCATTGTGGGTACTATCGACATTTTTACCCATATGTATATAATCATTGCAAAGCCTTTGTACAACCTTCTAACTAATTGTGAGTGGAATGAAGAGCGCATAAAATCATTCACAAAACTGAAAAAATGATTATGGTCAGCACCCATATTGAAAATACCGGATTGGAATAAGCCATTCCATGTTCATGTGGATGCCTCCGATTTTTCTATTGGATGCATGCTAGTATAGCCAACACATCAACCTTCACATAGCTTACATGAGTAGGCAGTTGAACATTGAAGGATAAAGTCTTGGAAGTTGGTGATGTAGTATTGGTATATACTTTGAAGAAGCATGCTCGGAAATTAGAGAAATGTGGATATGGACCTATGATCATTAGAAGAATATCGACCTCTAATGTAGTTCAATTATCCACCTTAGAAGGAGAAGTGTTGTCTAATTACGTAAATGGTTCTAGAGTCAAGCTCTATCAAGATCCTTTGATAGATGATATGCTTAGGCAACTCAATGTAACAAAGAAATGCAAAGAGTAAGAGAAACAAATATGAGAAGAGGCACATGCAAAATTTATTGAATGCATTAAAAGGATGAAGCTAAGATGATGGGGCTTAAACCAGTTTAGAAACGATGATGAGGAGGGACTTTATTGTGTGAATGTTCTTCCCCACCCAACGCCCCGAGATATCACATGGCAATGTGCCAAACAAAGAGGAATACCTATCCTAGCATAGTTGATAGGTGAACATTCATTTCGGCTGTGCTAAGAAAGGCCACTACAATCAAGATGATCAAAGCTCTAATTGATTCAAGTGTTGCTACTAGTGCCATCAGGTATTCATGCTATCAGGATATGAATCTACGAATGATTATGATTGAGGCATACCTCATAGCATTAGGAGGTGTGGAAACCCCTCACATGGGTGAGGTGGAAGTTTCCATCTTGATACATGATGTCCCAATGAGAGTGAAATTACTAGTGTGCCATCATGAAGATTTTACTCATCTTTGATCTTGCGTCAAGATTGGATCTACGATCATGCAGCCAACTTAAACCTCAAAAATCATCTTCTTCAGGTTTGGGTAAGGGAGAAATGCATTAGGATAGAACTAAAAGGTAGTACAACCAATTATCATGATTCAACACAGGCTCTTAGTTCTTCTAAGTCCAACCTTGAAGAAAAAGATGTTTCATGTACCCCTATATCTAAATCATCATGTAATTTTATTCCTCCTACTTGGAAATCAATACCTAAATAGTCCCATGACCAAGTTAAATCACCATCTTTGAACACAATGTATAAACCCATCACCAAAACTTGTAGCCCCCAGAAGGGAACCATGGAAAGTCAACAAACCTTGTAACAAACCATCCAAGCAAACCTTGTAATATATTTGTATGTTATGAGAATCATCCGAGCTCATGCACTTTCCAAAGTATGCATATAGGTATCATGAAAACTCACGATATCACATTACAAACATTCGACATTCAACATGCAAGGGAAACATGTTAATACTTGAAAGGGAACAAGGTCTTGCCGGGTTCCTTTGACAATACTAATGTGTTTTCTTGTTAAACAACAGATCCACAAAGACCATGCACTAATCAAGAAACAATGGTAGAAACAGGAACAAGTTTCCAACTAATGGACATCAACTCCACGAACATCGAGGAACACCCTTCAAGAAGGCCTCCCATGTTTCGTAATCATAGGGTTGTCGTTCTTGTCTAGCACCCACCATCAGGACACACAGAGAGGGTGCACACACACTCTCACTAGTTCAATGAGTTGGTTGGACCTTTGGGGGATGCACTTTACATATGGGAATCCAAATGCAAATTCAAGAATACATGGGTTTGATTTCAACTTTTCTCCAAAGAGTTCAAAGAGTTACAGAATTTGGTAGAATTACACAACACTTGGGAAGAGAAGGCTTGTTGGATTACTTCAATGCAATGCAACCAAGAGGTGTGATCATCACCACCCCTCAAGTGTCTCCAACCATGGAGCCATCCATCGATTCACAATTTGCATTCCTAGACCTACCACAGGTGAAACAACTGCATCCCAATTGACGACTCCACCCATTCCCCTAGAATTTGAATTCCTAGTGATTGAAGGACTTGAGGCCATGGACACCTTTGATTTCGAGCAAGTCCTCCAAGGCTTTCCACTATCAGGCTTCGAGTTTGGGTCAGAAGAGAAAGATGAGCAGCAGACAACATGACCATCAGAAAGACACAACGTTTTAAACATCAACAAACTAAAGATGTGTGTCAATTCCATTGGGAGGACGAACATTGGTCAACAAGATCTTAGGAAGAGGATAGGTAGGCAAGCGATCGAGAAGAAGAAGGTGACGCTTCTTACACGACTATTCTTAAAAGATTAAGAAAGACTATGGATTATTTTCATGTTCACAATCACATATCCAAGCAATCGAGTCGGGTATTTTTGAGCAGTTACTTGAAGTGGATGACGTGGACCCCCAATTCGTCGACTCCTTATGAGCATTGTCAGAAGTGATCAACCACATGTTAAAGAAGCCTAGTGTACAATATGATGAATGCCGAGTTAGGACACTCCCATGATCTGGTAAGACTATACAAATCCCCATGACCTCCCCTCCAATTTCCACATCAACCCCTATCACCACTTTATATACTTCCACCTCTTTGCTTGCTTCTTTTGTTGAAATAGTGATTCAACCAGCCAAACTCATCTTCCATATGCTTCCTAAATCACCCACCCATGTAATGTCACCCGTGAGAACTACTAGGCCCACTCCAATGGCTACCACTGACATACGGATAAGCACTGACCCTATAACTACCATCCCTAGTTTTGCATTTCATAGCCCATGATAACCCATTGTATAATGCGCGTATTTCCACAAGCTTTTGATCAGAGCTAGTAATCGGTCATCCTATCACCACTGCACCTTACCCTCCTCTCCAACCCTCCTTCGCTCCATGCCCACACACAATGCGATTCCTTCCCACTCCAATTTACCTATGCTTATTCCTCCACATTCCAATAGTAGCCCACACATCCTTCATTATGGGACACATTTGAGTCTGCATGCATTCAACAAGTTCCATTTGATTTATCACTTGAGACTCAGTCATCTCCACCTCGACATAGTTTTTATTTTTATCGAGCATTGCAAGCACACCAAGGTCGCACAATAGTTGCACAGACTACTCCTCTCTCTCTCTCTCTCTCTCTCTCTCTCTCTGGGAGTGAAGTTGTGTTGTAATATTTCGCCCTGTATCTCAGCTCTTCTCATCAAATCTAGGGCGAGAGTGGTCTCATCAACCACACCTTCTATTGCAGAATGCTGCTCGTAGTTTTCCTGAATTGAATATGGGAAAGATGCACGGAGTTCTTTGTAGCTGCAGATGGGCATGCACACATTCAACATCATTCTAATCGGAAGCTGGATAAGATTATCTGTGTGTGTAGCAGATGCATGCGCATAACATGTCTGCCTCTCTTTTGTGTCAGCACAAGCTTTCTCGATACAGAGGGGCTCTCTTGGTGCCTAGAAAGTAGCAAGCACTAGCATCGCGGCAGGACTCTGTGTGAACCTTAGCTCAAGCTGAAGCTAGTAATCGGGGTCTTTAATTGGTGCCATACAAGAAATCACGGCATGTCTTCTGCATAAAAGGAGTAAACTGGAGCAAATATATATAAAAAAAAGTGTTGATTCATGTAGTGATCGCTTCAGTCCCTTTCCCGTGCTGACACTCGCAATATGGTTGGAACTGATGCAAAGAAAGTGAATAACGACACAAGTAAATTGAAATGTGTTTCGTATTCTACAAGGCAAAAGATACTCGGTCAAAATGATATCAAGTTGTGGCCATGCAAGGTGAAGCAAGACCGTATTTAGAGACCAAATCTTGACAAAGATTTTACCAACTATCTTGGTGTTCTGAAGTGTGTTTATAAACACAATAGAAGGTTAAGATGGATTAACTAACTAATTAAAAATGTCACCAAAAGGAATGAAATAGTGTTTATAAAACCCTTCCAACTTTGATGCACACATAAGAGTCAAATATTTAGCAGTAGCTGATTTTTCCCTAGTTTATGCACCAAAGAAGTATGCCAAAAAGCTTCAAAAGAGGGGAATCGGACCACTCTTCAACCATTTGTCATCAAGTAAAGGAGCTAGTTTGGCCACTTTGGATGGTGAAGTCATGCCAAACTACAGTAGTGATTGTAGAGTGAAGTTGCATCAAGAGCCTCCTATGCTAGAGATGCTTGCAAGACTCCAAAAAGTAGAGAATAAGAAGGCAATGGCTAAGAAAATTCAAGAAGAAGCACAATGAGAGGCATTGCAACATATAGCGAAGAAGACGGCATGGATGTGTTAGAGAGATGAATGACCATAGACTTCGACATATAACAAAGTCTATCCGACTGCTACCTACAATTGATGTGGACCCCTTGATTACTCATGTCCACTCATAAAATTCCAAGTTGGCTTCCACACTATGAATGTGTTCCGACAGTTAATTGACATTAGCACCTCATGTAATACCATTACAGGGTCACTAGTTGCCACATGGATGTCTCCAAGCTTCAAAAAAACCCAAGCTTCACTACTTGGTGTTAGTGGCACATATGTTTATGTGTGGGGAAAATCATGCTTTTTACCCCATACATATGTCATTCTTGGTTTGCCACGACAAATAATTTCCCAAAGATATTATCCTCAGATAATCAAGTTGGACATGGATAATCAAACTCTAACCATTGAAGCAACCAATAGAATGATCATATATCATCTTGAAGAGAGCAACGATAGTGTACCAATGTAAGCAAATTCAATGAATCAATTCTATTCCAAATTCCCCATATCATAGAGAAATAGATGGCTACATGAGACTAGACATTGATCTTTATGAAAAAGTTTTTCTCAATCAATTAGTTGGTAATGGGACCTATTGTAACGTAAAAGACTCTAGGCTCAATGCAAATTTCAATTATGTAGATCATGATTACCACTCACAACATGATTTTGATCCTCCCTTCCCCATTAGGCACTTAATTGGTCAAAGACGACATCAAAGTCTCCCTAGATGTCATGTTTCAAGTATTGACAAGATCAAGGAAGGGGCAAGTTCCAATCAAAGTCCAATCAATGGAAACAAACTTAGAGCAAATATACGGCTCATCCACAACACATCAATAAAATTTGGATACCAATAGAAACAATTAGTCATAAAAAAACTCAACATTGGATGTGGGTACACAAATGTTCTATTTCTCTAGGCATAAAAATATCAAGGACCATCAATCATATAGATGTGGGTACCTAGGACACTCATGATAACACATAATGGCTCAAGTCAAATCTAGTTGCCTAAGACCCACTTCTCATTTCCAACTCAAGAAGGTAAACAAATGGTCAAACACCCAAGGTCAAAGAAGGCACCAAAACAAAGGCACAACCAAACAAGCAATGAAACTCTCGACATTAAAAGGCAATAGAAAAGGCAGAAAGACATTACGTAGAGAAGCATATGTGATACAAAATGAAGTGGTGCGTTGCTAATGCACCATGGTGGATTCACCTTTAAGAGAGCTTCAAGACGATGCTCTCATAGTAGAAAACAAAGTTTTAACTTCATACTACATAGAGACCCCAAACACATATTTCTTAGGTTTACAAATGTTGTCAAAGTTGCAGTCTATGGCGGACTAGGCTACTATGGTAACAATTTCCCATTAAAGACCAATATGGCCAAAATGAACTACGAGAGAAACAAAAGGAATGATAAAGGATACCTGAGTGTAAGTATAAAAATTATACCTCCCACATGATAGGCATGTTACATAGTGTACAAGTAACTATGCAAGATCATGAATCAAGTAGCCCTCATTAAGTGACAATAGTGTCAAAAGTTGTCCTGTGTTAGAACTTTAGTCAAAGCATCTCTAACATGAACTTAAGTATGAACCTTCTCAAGAATAATGTGCTCATTGGTAAGCAGCCTCTAATCAAGTTATACCTCACCTCGATGTGCTTGGTCTTCGCATGATATATTGGATTCTTAACCAAAGCAATGGCAGTTTGACTATCATTGAGCAAATGAGGCACATGTTGAGGAGACCCATATCACAAACACAAGGAGAAAGCCACAATGCTTCCTTACATGCCTCACTAGTTGTAACATACTCTTCTTCTGTAGTGGAAACATATGTACATTCTTGAAGACCATATCTCCAAGAGATAGAGGCTCTCACAAAGTGAAAAATGTACCTTGATGTGGAATTTGGATTGTCTAGTTTCAAGTTCTTATTCTTCCCTAATCCATACTTCTAGTCTAGCTTCTAGTCGTCTTTTCTTGTCATGTTGTAATCTCATAGTACGAGATCTCCCCTAGAATTATCTTGTATCTTGTTCATCTTTGTCAAGGAAGATTTTGTAATTTGGTATCATGTTTTATGCCTATGATATTGGGGTATGGGATCTTTTGCATCTTGTCTAGTACATATATCCATACTTACGGACATGGTTTGAAGGATCCTTTGTATCTTGTCATCTCTAGATTCCATACTTTTAAGTCACGCATTGTGGAACTTCCTATGGTAATTGTACATACTTATCTTGTCCTATAATAAAAAAATATTCCAATAATCTTGTGCTTAGTCTAGTATGAAAGGGCATCATTGTGCTTCTCAACAAGGAACATCTAAATTAGATTTATTTTAAGGAAATGAAATAATAAAAGATGTTAATGAACCCTTAATCTATTGGGGAGACCCACTTTAACTTCATTTCATTGCAATGGTATACAAAAATTTTAAAATGTATAAAGAAAAGGCTATTTTAAATTTTTTTTTTTTTTAATTTTTAAAAGGAGGTTCGGACGAGGCCTACTCCCCCGACTTTAACTTTGAAATTGCAACTGTATAAGGAAGGGCTTAGTACCCATGGGACCCCCCTTATCCCACAAGAACAGTGGTTAGACTCAGGCAGGGAAGGACTTACAATAGACGGGGTTTAAAGTGGCCCGAAGGCATTACATGATTTTTTGCCCAAAGGGCATAGATTCCATGGTCTGAAGGCACCACATTTTTTCCACGCCCGAAGACACAATTCTGTCCCGCAGCACAGGGGGGTTGAACCCACGCCCACGCCTCAAGAGGCGAGGGATCCAACCTCTAAACCAGTCTCTGGGACAACAAAAGGCTATTTTTTTTTTTTAATGTAAAGGAAGTTCGGCAATAGCCTACTCTCCCGGACTTGAATTAAATTAAGAAACAAAGGTACAATAGAAGGGGACTAGTGCCCACGGGACTCCCCAAATCCCACAAAGCAGGGGAACTAGGTTGATTCCTAGGTTGCTTTACAAAGAAGGTTGATCACCCTCTCATCGCCCTCATGCGGGACCCACTTGGGTTTGAGCTTGTTGTTGATCAAAAGGAGGACTTGGTGGTGCCTGAAGGGGGGGGACTTCTTACTGTTGACAATCCTTTTGCCAAGGAGGAATAGCGATTTTTCAATCGACCACTCCCTGGGGGGGTCGCCGAAGTTGAGAGCACACCGCTCCCGCCAAATTTTCCACAGGACTTCCCCTCTGATTGCATTCCAGAGAGTCGCAGAGCAGCCAATCGCTTCTCCCAAGAGGACTTGTTTCCAACTAAGCTGTTTATGAATTCTGATTTTCAGTTCAACCGTCTGCCAGATACTGTAGGAGTTGGGGCAATTAAAGAAGATGTGTGGGACATCTTCGATAGCACGGTGGCAGCGCTTGCACCACGGCGGGATCCCACAAATTTTGCTTGCTTTCTGGTTAGTCCAAATTCCCCGATGGAGAATTTGCCATAGGAGGACAGACTTCTTAATCTCTATAAGTGGGTGCCAAATACCCATGAATTTCATGTCCCACCGAAGCCGCGTCCAAGACAGGCACCACTTCTTGTTGAGGCTGATCTGGAGGTCAGTCGTTTCTTTGATGTTCGGGATTTTGAGTAGGCTATTTCCATTGTTCCATTTGAGACCCCGCGCGTTCGGGGTATCATGTCCCATGAGAAGGCGAGTTTTGTGACGATCCCAAGCGAGGCATCTGCTTTGCAAGGTGTTCCATTCTTCGTAGGAGATGTTTATGCGGGGGTCGATATCCTCGTAGTTGATCCAGCTGTTGGTGTCGTGTTTCCAGAGGTGTTTCCATTTTTTGAATCCTTTGTTCCATAACTTCTTGGCATTTTGAATGTTCCACGCCTCCACCCTCCGGATGCCATGTATCGGAAACCAGATAGAGTCGTTTTGTCTGATTCCGGCCGCCCACGTCCAGTCTTCACTAATTCTTGTGAAGCTTTTGACTTTGTTCCAGCCCTTCCAAAGGGAGCACACGAGGTTGGAGCCTTTCGGGAAGACGGGGATCGGGGAGAATAGCAGGGTCATGATGTCTAGATTCTTCCAGTTCGGGTGCCCCATGAGGGTCAACTCTTGCTTGTTTCTGAAGATCAGCTTGGCCCACGAGGCCTCCCTGTTGCACCAAGCCTTGATCATCCATTTGGCTGCCAGTTTGTTGGCCATACACCCAATGTCTAGGATAGCCAGCCCCCCGCTATCTCTAGGGCTGGTGCAGATGGCCCATTTGATTTTTGGCATCCCCCTTCTGTTATGATCGCCCGTCCAAAGAAAGTTTCTACAAATACTATTCAGTTTGGACAGCCCTTGCTCGTTCGGTCTCCAGCATGAGAGGAAATAAATGGTAGAAGAGAGGAGGAACGTGTTGATAACCATCGCATGTCCAGCAAGATTGATTTGCATACCTTTCCAATAGTTGAGCTTGTTTTCCAGTTTGGCCATCACCCAACACCATCGCTGCTCCATAGAGACGCCAAACCCCAAGGGGATTCCAAGAAGGCGAAAGATTTGGCCCTGCGGAATGATTTGACAGCCATGATCAATGAGAAGGCCAGGGTGATGGCCCACTATAGCCCTGAAGGCGGTCTTAGAGTGGTTGATTTTGGATCCAGAGGCATCGCAGAAGGTAGCAAGACACCTCCAGAAAGTCTCCAGGCTCGTATTATCATTGTGGACGAAAGCGTTCATATCATCAGCAAAAAGTCTCATGATGATTTGGCCGTGGTCGTGAGGCAGCCGGAGGCCTTTGATGTTGCCAGTCTCCACATGATGTGTCACCAGTTTGCTCAGCCCCTCAGTGGCGACGGCAAAGAGAAGGGGGGCCAGAGGGCACCCTTGTCTAATAGAACTTTTAAGGTGGATTGTCTTCGAAAGTTTGCCGTTAACGTTAATTTGGGTCGTTGCGTTTCTGAGCAGGGTCGCGATCATCTTGGTGAAGTTCTGACTGCATCCGAGATCAAGGAGCGACTGCAGAATATAGTCCCATTCTAGCCTGTCGTATGCTTTGTCAAAATCGATCTTGAGGAAGACCACATCTTGGTTAGACTCATTTGCAAATTGAATGCCTTCCCAAATATCCATAATGGTTTCCAGGATAGACCTGCCTTTGATGAAACCTTTTTGGTCCTCACTAAGCCAAGATCTCAGGTGGCATGAGAGTCTGTTGGCGATGACTTTGGCGATGATCTTGTAACCAGTTTGGAGCATCGTAATAGGCCGCCAGTTCTCGATTCTGTTCTTTTCCCCCTTCTTGTGTATCAACTTGATAATTCCATTGTTTAGGCAAGACGGAAGAGCACCAAACTTTAGCGCTTCTTGCCAGACCATCCGAAGAGGGGTGGCAACCACCAGCTTGAAGGATTTAAAGAACTCGTTAGTGAGTCCGTCAGGACCCGGGCTTTTACCAAGAGGGAGGGCATCAATGACCTCAATGATTTCTGTTTCAGAGATCGGAGCATGAAGCAGAGAGAGGAGGTTGGGTGGAATCCTCCGGGGGGAAACCCTAGAGATGGCAGCCATACAGTCCCTTCTATGATGGGAGAGGGGGTTCGAGGTTCCCAGGAGTCTCGTGAAGTGCCCTTCGATGATGCCTAAATTATCTTCTTCCGAATTGCATACATTGCCAAGTGGATCAATCAGTAGTGGAATCGCTTCTCTGTTGTGTTTCCTTTTAAGGATACGGCACATCTCTTTGGTGGGTTTGTCGGCTTTGCCAGCCCACCACTCCTTGAAGAAGATTTGCAAGTTTTTCCTTTGTATTTCTTCCTTGTATCTCAACACAGCTCTGATTTTTCGGAGACCTTTCTGGGCTTGATGTTTTCCTTTGTTCACTTCCTCCTCGAGCCGCCAGAGTCTGTGGTAAAGAGCCACCCTTCGAGCCCGCCTCACGGTCTCAAGCATCTTCTTAGTTCTGATCATGATCTTACGAGACTTGTCGACTGCATTTCTCCAGCACTTGGCTGGGGCCAAGCCAGAGGCGAACGCCACCTTCCAAGCGTCGGCAATTTCTTGATGAACGGAGGGGAGAGAGAAGGTGGATGCGTTGGCATGGAACCACGGAGCCTTGCGGGTCTTGTTGGCAGGTTGAAAAGTGATAACGATCGGGTAGTGATCAGAGATGGTGAGGTCAGTGCGTTGCGTGATGGTAGGAAGGCCCCACTGTTGGGTAAAGCTCTGAGAAATGTAGCATCTGTCGAGTCTAGCTTTCCTCAGGTCCTCGCCCGCTTGGAGATTCGACCAAGAAAAGCCATTCGAGTCTTTGAGTTCAACCAAATCCAAGTGCAGTTTGGTCATGTCCCACGTTTCTTTCTCCCGACTGTCGATGACCCTGCCCTTGCCCATCCATCTGTCCATTGGGTCCTCCACCATGTTGAAATCACCACATATGAGCACGTTGTGGGGAAGCGAGTCTAAGGAGGCCCAGGTGTTCCGTCTCTCCAAATCTCCGTTAGGGGCGTACAAAGAGACCATAGTAACACAAAGAGGAGCACCAAACGAGACAGCAATCCAACGGTGACTCACATCTTCAATGAAGTTCTCAAGCTTTTCAAACCAGCGTTGTTTAACACCGATAGCCGTTCCTCCAGATCCCCGCGGGTGTTTTTTAAAAAGGAGAAATACAAATAAGATTAATAATGCTCTTCTCTCTTGAATGGAGATGCACGCTTACTACATTCAAAGCTATTGTTGAAGTCAAAAATTGCATTGTACTGGTTATAGATCCACATGGAGCGTCATAATCAGGAATCAGGATTCCCCCTTCTTACCGAGCTTCTCTAGTAAAACAGGTACGGCGTTTCTGGGTGCGCATGTCCCTTACGAGTTTTTGTCTTGAGAGCTCGTCGGGTGTTTGCATATCTCTGTTTAAAAATTAAAAGTCGCCAGCAATCCGCAACGCATGTGCAAAGTATTCTGTGCTGTATAAAACGAGAGGAATGGCAAACGAGGAGGGGGGAGGTGCTGAAGTCGGAGATGAGGAGGTACCCAAGGATGCAAAGGTAGTGAAGAGCATCCTTAGGTCCATGGGAGTAAAGCAGTACGAACCTCGGGTAGTACAGCAATTTTTAGACTTCTGTTACCGGTACGTGGTCGATGTTCTCAGTGATGCCCACGTCTATTCGGAGCACGCGTCCAAGCCTTCCATCGACACTGAAGATGTGAAGCTTGCCATTCAATCCCGCATCAATTTTGCCTTCTCGCAGCTCCCATCACGTGAGGTGAGTTTCACACACACACACACACACACACAGAGAGAGAGAGAGAGAGAGAGAGAGAGAGAGAGAGAGAGAGAGAGAGAGAGAGAGAGAGAGAGAGAGAGAGAGAGAGAGAGAGAGAGAGAGAGAGAGAGAGAGAGAGAGAGAGAGAGAGAGACCTCTTGTTGCCTTTCATAAGTATCGGTAATGATGTTTCTTGGGGCGCCATGTGTACTTCGATGTGTTCTGAAGACATTTTGGCCATGCGGGTTTCTTTTTTTCGATAGAGAAAGGAAAATATATTTATCGTTTCATAGATATCTTTGTGCATGTTCTTTTTGTATCTGGGTATCCGTATGGTATTTGTATGTTTCTAAGGGACAATGTGTATGTGTGTAAAGAAAAAGAAATTACATGTTTAATATATTATGTTCATGCATGTAATGCATCATAATAGCATATGAAAATATCATTTGGATGCACTTCTAAGTTTTAACCCTTGAACGGTGTCATCAATCGATCGGGTATGGGAGTAGAGATTTGAGGTTTATATGTCATACATATTACAAATTTATTATTTAATTATCAGCTTTCATAAATAAATTGTCAACAATTCACATCCGTGAACATTATGATCCAAATTTCAAATTTCATATAGGATCATTGATTACAAATTACAAAATTCAAATTACAATGCCAAGACTCAAAGTCTAGACCCTAGAATCTAGAGTCTAGACTGTGAAAAACAATGTCCATTCTCATCAACGATTCAATGAATCATGATCACTCTTGAACAGAATCCTGATTCTTCGTTAATTGTTACACCCCCAAAACTTAGGGAGATCTGGATGGGTGCATGTAGTAAAAGTGCCTGACCAAGTATGGATTGGAATTCAGTGTGAACTGAGCCACCTCTTGATCTGAGCCTATAAACAGGACACATGGGCTCATTTGTGAGATATTCCCTTGTGAGGCACTTGGACTTTTGGCCCTTTGGTGGAGCCTCATCACTCATACTAGTGGGGGACTAGTGGTACGGAACACCAATCCCTTGGAGGTGAGCTGTGGCTGCCCGCTTGGCCCGAGCCTCCCAGGCTCGGGGATGAGCCCATATTGGCTTATGGGTGGGAGGTAAGTCTGATGTCTACACTTCTTTTGTTTGTGAATATGGCTTGTATCTTGACTTTTCCAATAGGGAGGACTTTGGAGGATCTAACATTTCAGGGAGGATCTTGAAGGATCTAACACAAATGATTACAAGATTGTGGCTTGCCCTCATCATCAAAATGGGGCTCCTCTCCAAGATTGCATTGGTGACTCTAGTGACTTCTTATGCCGGCTCCATATCCTTATATTTGCTCCATTTCCTTGTGCCATCATCCATGGACCTTGATACTTGACAAGGGACGTTCGTATTGACCCCATCTCCTCATCTCTAGAAATGGTCAAAGTTTGAAGTTCCAATAGGTCATTGCTTGAAAGGAGTTTTTTCAAGCTCTTCGATATTTCTCAAGAGTCCAAGTTACGTAATTATTGAAACCTTGTTCCATTCCTTGCCTTGGCTTGATTTTACAAAGTTTTGAGAAATTCCGTTTGCTAGAGCCTCGTATTAGCATATAACCTTCATGTATCCTTTCCTTTCTCCTTCCCCTTCTTCCAAGAATATATATATATATATATATATATATATATATATATATATATATATATATATATATATATATATATATATAGATAGATATATAGATAGATAGATAGATAGATAGATAGATAGATAGAGAGAGAGAGAGAGAGAGAGAGAGAGAGAGAGAGAGAGAGAGAGAGAGAGAGAGAGAGAGAGAGAGAGAGAGAGAGAGAGAGAGAGAGAGAGAGAGAGAGAGAGAGAGAGAGAGAGAGAGAGAGAGAGACGTATGTATGTACATACATACACACACACAAACACACACACACACACACACACACATATATATATATATATATATATATATATATATATATATATATATATATATATATATATATATATATATATATATATATATATATATCTATGTATGTATGTATGTATGTATGTGTGTATGTATGTTTGTTTGTTTGTATGTATGTATGTATGTATGTATGTATGTATGTATGTATGTATGTATGTATGTAATGTATGTAATGTATGTATGTATGTATGTATGTATGTAATGTATGTATGTATGTATGTATGTATGTAAGTGTGTTTTGTGTGTGTGTGTGTGTATGTATGTATGTATGTATGTGTGTGTATGTATGTATGTATGTATGTATGTATGTATGTATGTGTGTGTGTGTGTATATATATATATATATATATATATATATATATATATATATATATATATATATATATATATATATATATATATATATATATATATATATATATATATATATATATATATATATTCATTCATTCATTTAGTATTTATTTAGGATATAAGAAAGAGTCAAAATTCAAAGATACATATATGCACGTGCCATTATGAATACATGCATGTGCATTGTGTGTCATACATGCATATGTGAAATGTTTGTGCAATATGTGTCAGTATCTACATGCAATGTGTGTCATATTTTATATGCATGTGTCTCATGTAGCATATATGATGGAAACTAAGTATATATGCATGTGTGTGTGTTATATTGTATATATATGTGTATTTATCCATGTGTGTGTCATATTATGTATATGTATTATATATAACTATTATATGTATCATGTATGTATTATGTATGATAAAAACTGATTTTGTAAATAAGACGCAAACTTTTTTTTTTAAAGGAACGTGTTTTGAACGTTGTTTGGAATGCACGTTCCATATAGAATGTGCCGTATGTTCCAAATATGTTTGGAACTCGTTCCAAACCACCTTGCTAGAACGTATGTATGTTCTCGCTAATTTTATATAAAAGTTATAAATTATATTTATCTATTTAGTACATACATGATATTACTTAGTACTTACTACGTAGTACTTTCTACTGTGTACCCCATAAACACATTGTATAATGACATGAATCATGATATTAGATACATCATAGTCGGTGGACATGATTTCATAATTCACAAATGACAAGAATATATACACATTATTCATTGCACATTCAAGAATAAACATTAGACAATGACATAAAAAATCTCAAAGAATCATAAATATCAAAGCTTAATATATACATGTTGTGGTGTCCAAACTCCAAAGTCCAATACATATTATGGGAATCTCAAATTATTGTGTTAGAAAATATGTCATGGGGGCAACATTCCACTAGGGACTCCACCTGCAGGTTTATAAGTTAAATAAATTTAATTATTGGAAATGGTTAGAAATGGTTCCATTTTTGAGAAATGGTAAAAAATAAAATAAAATTTTGTTATTACATAATCTGATAGAGCTCAATGAGAGCTATCCAATCATATATGACATTTGTGTATTTGACTCAAAACTCTAAACTCAAACCCTAATTTTCAGATTTAGTGTGAAAAGCAATTTTTGCTTTATTTTTACCTTGCTTAGCAAGGCAAACATAGTCTATATAAGCAACACATATTGGGCAGTAATATTATCACTTCTTGGAGCTCTTTTGGTAAGCAAGCTTGGAGAAGGTCCCTTCAGCTTGGAGAGGTGGAGTTTTGTTTTCTTCATCATCTACAAGGTGTGCAACAGGAGGAGATCATCTTCAGCTTTGGAGGTGTACCTCCGATTACCTTGACGCACAAACCTCTGCAAAGCTGGCTGCCGCTCAGTGCTGGCAGAGTGCCTCTCTCTCTCTCTCTCATGCTCTCTCACGTGGGCACTTACTTCAAGTGCACATACTTGCAAAAGGCTGCAAAGTCCAAACTTCGAAGTGGTCAGTTTTGCACATAAAAAAGGGCAAGTCTAATTTATGTGAACATGAACTGTATGATGAAATTCGTACCCAATGAACCGACTAAACAGATATTATAGGGTTCACAAACAGATCCTACCCTGCTAACAGGACATACATAAGATACATATATTATGTACAACATACCAATCTTGAGATATTATACCTGTACTCAAAACCATACATGTACTAGTAACTACAGGTATGGGGCCTAACATTTTCTATCACCTTGGTAATATATTGTGTACTGTATATGTACTTAAATGTAGTATGTTACTATCTAGCGTTTAGCATGTATCCATGTGTATGTGTAATGTATATGCAAAGGTATGCCATATACATGACATTATGTATCGTGTCTATTGCACATGCTACTGTATTGTAGCCAATTTTATTAATATGATTAGTATTGTGCCAATTTTATTGATATGATTAGTATTATCTGAACGTGTGTGGCTTCTATGTTTATGGTTTTCAACAAGGAAATATGAATTGATCGGTATCATACATTTTCCCCCATTTATAAATACATTATACCTTCATCATGGAGTCACAATGGATGAGTTTTGAAAATGATGTCAAGAGTTACAATTGGCATGGTAACATATATTCAGTTAAGGATTAGTTGTTTCTTCTAGATGGGCTTTAGTTTCTACATTTGTTTTTATGGGGAAACAGATTTAAAGATCTTGATAAAGATTTTTTAAAATTTTCAGAGTTCTAAGGTATTGTACAATGGTCACTTTCTGTTTTCATATGTAGTTGTGAAAGCAAGCGTGTTGCAATCAAACAGGTTGTCTAAAATATTTTTCAATCAGTAGGATAGTCACCTTCTTGTTGTTTGATTTCATCCCTATATAAAGGGTTTCTAGATATCTGGTATTTAAAATAATAAAAATATTTTTCAATCAGTAGGATAGTCACCTTCTTGTTGTTTGATTTCATCCCTATATAAAGGGTTTCTAGATATCTGGTATTTAAAATACTAAAAAAAGAAGCGAAAGGGATACTTGAGTACTGTTTTCATGCAATTTTAGTGTTAAGAAAGCTGTTGCTTAGTTTAGTAGCATTCAATGTCTTATGTAGACTCTTATGGAGCTTGCAAGGGTCCGGAACAGTGTACCACTACCGAAGTCCATTGGTGGACCAGGTATAACGTTGCCACCTGATCAAGATACATTACTTGCACCAAATTATCAGCTTTCTGTACCTATGAAGAATCCAAACCAACCAGAAGAGATGGAATTGGATGGGGAAGATGGTAGCAAGACTCCTACTACTATTATAGATAAAAATGGCATGCAACCATGTGCATCACAGCAAACCATGGATCAGGATAGTGCTAGGAAAGTTTCATTTAGTCTTGCTGGAAAGAGACCCCGGAGCTAGTTGGTTTCCTTTTCTGTGGACCCAACTGTGGGGTACAAAATTATTAATATTGTGGTTTTTAATCTTCAGCTGTGTGAACTTTCCAATCCTTTCTAAAAGTCTGTTTCTCATTCGTGATTGTTGTCCGGGGAAGGTTAGTTTGTTTGGCATGTGCACTTACATGCTTGGTGTGTTCATATTTTACTCCACATAATTATCCATCTTTTTCTGTGTGGCTATCTGCTTGTGTAGTTGCATTAAAAAATATGGATATGACTGACACTTGGAATTGTTTTGCCTAGTTAGAGTTCAGAAAAATGTGAAAAGATTACTGGTTGGATCCCAAAGTCTGCATTCTTTGGTTTTTGTGTCTTGGAGAACTTATTTTGTTTTGGGGCCCATTTTTTTCCTTTAAGATCTTCTTTATTTTCTTCATTAAATGTTAGCTTTAGATGTTCATATGATACCGACTTTCATGTGTATACATGTAAATATAATACCACATGAGTCATTGTTTTCCTTATATGCACTTAATACATTTGTTTTTGTAGATTGAAATGCTTGTAAACCGAAGATTATAAAAAGAAGAGTGATGCTTTCATTCTTATAAATTCAGTATGCTGAAAAGATCAGGCACATCCCCAAAGACGTTGCATGTGCCATGCAAAATTTGCTCAGCACCTTCTCATTGTAATTTTTATTCATGGAATAAGAAATGCGACTTTTGAATATTATTTATTGATCATCTCTGTAAAGGAACTCTCGGTTAAATTGAGTTGAGATGCGAAGCTTTGTTTTGTTTCTTCTAGCAAGAGATGTGATCTGCATGAAGTCAATGGGTTAGGTTTTGGTCTGCTTGCATGGCTCTTGTATGGCAGTGGTAGGCTTCATGCCTTCGAAAGCTCTGCGAGATTCGAAATAATCAATATTTTGTCCATTCGATTACATGCTTTATTTTAGGATGTTTAAGTCTCTTTAATTTATATGTCACATTTTCAACAAGGTGATGCTTTACGTGCAAAGGCTCTTCTTAATCTCCATTCAATCTTATTTGAGGCCATTAACAAAAAGATTAAGTAACGTGCTAAAGATGGCTATACTTACGACATTAAAAATGATATCATAAAATCAATGTCCTTGTCTGTGTAGTGCTTGATGGAAAATCTTTAGTAGTAGGAAATGCAGTAAAAAATAATCTCAGTTTTTTCTTTTTGTACTTGCTCAAAGCTAGCTTCTTTCCTTTTTCCACCATCTGAAGTCATATGAAATATTTAGTATCAGTTTGCTTTCTACTAGAATGCATAGTTTTGAGGTTGAAAAGTAGTTAATGCCATTTTAAATGAGCATGGTAATATCTACTGTCTTTTAGTTCTACCATAGAGTTGGAGAACCCTAGTTTGAGCAATTATTCTTTCAAGTTGAGACCTTTATTCAAGGGAATTAATATTTCTTATAAGACGATAGAAACAAATTCATCCTTTGGATCAGTTATCTTTAAATAGTCAATAATAGTGTCGCATGTCATAAATTTTAGAATTTTGCTTTCAAGACCTGAATTTTGACAATGACCACAATTGATATTGATAACATCACAATGACATGAAAATCTCCTAGGATTTGGTCCTTTATTGCATAATCATCATGTCTCATCACTAAAGTACCCATAAACTACATTTATACCATGAAATGGCTGGGAGGAAGTCTTGGGTTCAATTACTATAGGGCTCTACATACCCATACGGAATCTATATATAGAGGGCTGGCCACCTCTTCATAGTGGCTGCTTTCAATTTGATGTAATTTCAGAAAAAAGGAAAAAAATCTACGGTCTTGATAGGGAGTTAAGTAATTAATCCTCTATATGGACCTTGAATATGAATACTATTTAGGGAGTTAAGGAATTAATCCTCTATATGGACCTTGAATATGAATACTATTTAAACTGATTACCTCACTTGATCAAACCTCATAGACAATGTTTTCTCATATGCACCATGATTGATGTTGTGAAAGAATTTTCAGCAATAAATGAGTTCCCATGCAACAAATATGCTTTCAAGGTTCCTATCTCTTTGACATACTAATAGAGGGTCATTTGGTCAAACAATATGATGTCCGAATGCATTTGATCTCCTAGCATGGGCTCTCAATAATCTGTGGGACATTTCCCATATGTAGAACTGTGTTGAGCTCATGATTACATGAAAGACTTCATGCAGTTATTTTCCGTCCATCCTGAAACTTACGGTTGGCATGCTTATGCGTTATGATTATGGATTGCATATAACTTTTTGTGTGTTCATATTCAATGGCTTGCAGAAAGCTACATGTTTGAGGCATGTTGCAAGTACCAAAACTCATCAAACAAGGAAGATTTGATTCATTTGTAAAAGGGATTTGTCATAGGCGATATATAATAAGATTGATGTATAAATGAACTGCTTATTTATTTTTTACTACAATAGAAGCCTTAATTATTTTATTGTTTATGACACCAGAGCCTATATGTATGCAGCATTTGAATTTTGATTGGTTTCATGGTAGTAAATAATTATTTGGTACATCAGCCATGTGAATATGTCATATGCGCACTCACCTCGAGTTGAGTGTGCGGATAAAATGTTCTTTTTCATTTTGGAGCATGTTAGGGATGAAACGCTTAAAGAATGTGATGATATTCAGCAAAGATAGCTAATTTATGCAATATATGATAAATGTTGACTTTGAGATTGAGCAAACAAAACTCGAGTATATATGACCATGAGTAGGGACATTAGACTTACATTTGCTCAAGTTTGATAATCACTTTGTGAATTTAAATTTCAAGATTGACTTGGTTGATTGACAATTAAAGATAGAAGATGATTCAAGCCACAATTAAAGATAGAAGATGATTCAAGCCATCTCAACCAAACCAGTTTTAATGTTTTTGTCACAATTATGATTCTAGAGCTGGAATAATATACACTTGAGTAGCACTTTGAAATTGCAGCAACTCATAATGTGCGATTCAATCATGATCATGGATCTCACATGTGCATGAGTTTTGAATCAAGGGATGGATTAAGTCATGATTTGAGTTTTGAATCGAATTTGAACTTTTGTTGATTTGGGATAACAAGTATTTTCATTTTTTTGGGATGGCTCGAGGTTTTAAAGTGAAATGTATTTCGAGATTTCATGTTCTTATTTAAAGTATACATGCAACCTACTATTCATTCATTGAAAAGAATATTAGATAAGAGACCACATGGATCCTTGGAAGAGTGTTGGGGCTATAGTTGTTGGTATGTGTTGGGGAGCAACCTTCTATAGAGACCATCTATTCAAGTATTTCTCCTGCATGGGGACGTTTGATACTAAACACCCAAAAAACTAGAATACCTACCAAACAATTAAAACCTTTAGGTTACGGAGGCCTACAATCCACACATGCAGAAGGCATAGGTTATGTACCATTATCAATTCACAAGTTGGGATTATCATAAAATTCTCCACTCTTAAAACAAAAAAAAAAAGTTACATGGCCTTCCCTTGCTTAAGAACATGAGAATCTTCACGTTGATGTTCATCATATAAAACAAATTTGCTCAACCACATGAGTTTCATGTCTACAGAACATGAGTCCTAATGAGACCATAAATGTCCATAAAGTAGAACCCCCATAAACAATGAGTATCCATCCAAGATGAATTAGTGGGACCATAAATTTTATCAGTTACAATTTGGTAGAACTCTAAATCTAGATTTTTAATTTGCAGTGATTGGTACATCATGTGAAGATGGACCCTTATGGAAGGTACACATCCTAGTATCTATCCTACATGATCTTGTTTAGGAGTTTCAATTCCACAAGTTGGACTTGCCATGCAATTCCATAATCTTAAGAGATGAAACCTCATGATCTAATAAACTTGTGTAGCCCAAGAGCCAAATGTTAACATTAGTTCACAAGTTAGGCTTACCCCATTGAGATGTTCAACTTGATAACCATATAAAATACATTCCCTAAAATTGTATAGTAGAATTGTACATTTGAACACTTGGTTTGGGGTGACCGTTATGCTCCAAAATATAGAGTAATCAAATGGGAAAAATGAAACACATAATGTCCAAGGTCTTCTTAAAAAAGAAAAATTTTATGAATTTCCATGATATAACTTGAAAGTAAAAAATCATACAAAAGAAGTAATTACTATAAAAGATTTGTATAGTAAATGATTGAACTACTGAATGTAAAACACCTAATGTAGTAGAAATGCCTTTTTTTGTTAAAATAAATCAAACATCATAATATTTGCATAATTGGCAAACATCTTTGGAAATCATTTACTATTTATAAAGAAATTTTAAATGTAACTTAAAGTGTTAGCATACACGTCATGTACATGCTTCATTTTATTTGAATATTTTCACATGTAATTGAACGTGGATGTATAAGATACCTCACTATGGGATCCATAAGGGATTTGAGCTCGTGACCTATTGGTTAGGAGTTTGATGGGCTAACCATGTCTCTCTACTACTCATTGGAATGAAGAACAAGAAGATTTGAAGTCATCCACTATTTGTAAATACATGGGGGAGAATATTTCTTTGACACATTTGATATGTTTTTGCAAGATAGAGGCATAAAGAGAGATTTCACAACTAGATACACATGGATGGTGTCATAGATAGAAGAAATAGAGCTGTAGTGGAGGTTGCAAGTGTTGGTATTCTAAGGTCTGAATAACATATGTTGGAAGTGGTATTGGGCCCCAATAATAATAAATTCACAGGTTTACAGGATCTTCCAACAAACGAACCTTAACATACACACCTTAAGACTCAAAAATAGATGAGTGAGAGATAGAGAGAGAATAGACGAGATTTCAAGTGTAACGGTAAGCTTTGAGGCTCACCTAAACTAACTTATATATGAATGTCAAATTACAATGTGTGTATATGATAAAACTGGTAGAAATAGGAACTAGATACAAGAGATTATGTGCCTAAGAGGTATGAACAGTGTGTGTGTGTGTGAATATGGAGAATACGAACAATTTACAACTGTTTTACAATAAACCCAAATTCTGATCAAGTGGCTTAGCATGTAAGAACGGAAATAGACTTGCTACTCACAGTAAATCAACAATGGATGTTGATGGTAAGCTGGCAGAATCTCCTCCAAATAATCACCAAGACGTAGACCACAACTCCTCTAAGAGTGTAAGAACTCCGCCTCCAAGATGGCCTCCAAAGATCTTCTCCAAGAACTTGATCACCTCCTTCTCCTTAGCCTTGAGCACTTGAGAGACTTGAGTGATGACACATAATGAGCCAAGGGCCTCCTTATATAGGTTATGTTTTAACCCTTGAAAAGCACAACTCAGGAAAGCTACGATCATTCAAGAAGTAAAGATCCGATAAAAATATGTTTGTGAAAAACTACATGGCACTGGATATGCTTTGGCTCTTCGCAAGCTTTCCATAAAAGCTATGAACTAAAAGCATGCCAATCATTGTGCGATGCAGCTGCCAAGATTCGAACCCTGGTGGGTTCTTTGCAAGTCGTTTCTCCTAGACCAAGACACCCATGTGTGCTTGTTGAAAAGGAAGCTAAAAGGATAATTCTTATCGCTAGCAAACTGAGCTTTTGGGACATTGTTTCCAACAATCCCCCTTCAATGTCACAATGGTACAAGGTTCAATAACTTGCAAAACTTCTAATCTATGCAAATATCTCTCAATTGATTTCCACTGAATCTTTAGCTGACTGTGTATGAACATGATTACTTGAGAAACTACAAACTGAATGTCCAGACATGTATTACATAGATATATCAAGCAACCAACTGCTTGACTATACAGTGTAGCATCAAAATGGTTCTGAATCTGTTACTGACTGTAATAACACATTAACATCCATAGGTGTTTGCATAGGCTTGGAATCTGTCATCTCAAACCTTTTCAATAATTTTTCAATGTATTTCTGCTGTGTCATGTAGATACACTCATCTTTGTATTTAAACTCAATCCCTATATAATAATGTAAAAACCCTAAGTCTTTTACATCAAATGTATTCTTAAGTTGTTCTTTAAACAAATGAAGATCTGAATCCTTGGGACCTGTCATGATCATATCATCAACATATATAATAATAATAATAATAATAATAATAATAATAATAATAATAATAATAATAATAATAATAATAATCAAAACATCCTTTTCAGCTTTAACATAAAGAGTGGGAGTTGCATCTGAGTTTTCAAAACCAATAGATGGAAGATAAACATGTATCTTCTCATACCAAGCTCTCAGTGCTTGCTTTAGTCCATATAAAGCTTTGATAAGCTTGCATACTAAATTCTCATTACGTGTTTCTTCAAAACCTTCTGGCTGCTGAACATAAACATCTTCATGTAGATCACCATTAAGAAATGCAGTTTTGATATCTAGCTAGTATAGTTTCCAACAAAAGAATGCGACTAAAGAAAGTGCTGTCCTGACCACTGTCATTCTAGATGTAGGTGCAAAAGTCTCATCATAGTCAATACCTTTCTTTTGTGCATAAACTTTGATAACTAATCTTGCTTTATACCTGTCTATAGTACCATTTGCTTTTCTTTTGATTTTGAAGATCCACATAACACCAATATCTTTCTTACCTTTTGGTAACTCACAAAGCTTCCATGTTTCATTCTTATGGATGGAATCAAATCCTTCTTGCATAGCTTTCTTCCATACATGACTACTTAGTGCATCTTGAACATTAATTGGTTCATTCTCTGCTGAAGTAAGAGCTAAAACATTATGAATCTCAAAATGTTCTGCAAAATTTACCTGGTTTCTTTGTTGTCTCCTGTTTTGACTTCTAGTTCTTCCTGTGTATTCTTGTATACCACTATCCTTCCATGTTTGATATAACCACTTTGGTGTATTCCTAAAAAGTGGTGGTATATCTTTTGGTTCTTTAGTATCTCTTTCTTTTGGAACTCTAGAACCTTCTCTAACTTCATAAGTCAAAACTTCAAGAGGTACCGATGATGGACTAGGTATTGGTGTAGGTAATGAAATTCTCTCTTCACCTGTATCTCTTAGGATTTGATAAGGTTCATCACCCCCCTTGTATGGCTGAATGTAAGCATCCAAATTTCTTCTAAAAAATGCATAGTCATCTGCTTTTATGAAATCTGGAATCTCTTTCTTCTTATCATAAATCTGACTTTCTGCAATATATGCATTGCGTGAGAGTAGGATATCACCTTTATCTCGAACATAGAATTTGTATCCTTTGCTTTCAATTGCATAACCAATAAAGACTGCTTTAATGGCTTTTACATCAAGCTTACCACGATCCTTTTTCTCAATGTGAACATAGGCTGGGAAACCAAAAACTTTGAAGTAACTCACATTGGGCTTCTTTCCATAAAAAGCTTCATAAGGTGTAAGAACCTTTAAAGCTTTTGTGGAAGACCTATTCAGAATGTGATTAGATGTATGTACTGCATCAAACCAAAACTTGGGAGAAAGCCTTTTGGATGACATCATACTTCGCATCATCTCAACAAGTATCCTATTCTTTCTCTCTGCAACACCATTCTGTTCTGGTGTGTAAGCCATAATGAGTTGATGAGAGATACCGTTGTCTTCTAAAAAAGACTTAAAGTCTTTAGACATGTACTCTCCTCCTCTATCACTTCTCAAAATCTGGATCTTTGAATGAGTTTCATTTTCAATTATAGCTAAGAACTTCTTGAAAGTAGGAAAAACCTCTGACTTCACTTTAAGACCATAAATCCATGAATATCTCGAGAAATCATCAATGAACATAACAATGTACCTGAAACCTTGAATAGAATCTATTCTCATTGGACCATTGACATCTGAATGTATGATCTGCAACTTCCTTGTGGCAGTGATAAATCAATGTTTCTTGAAAGGTTGTTTGTGAAGCTTTCCTTCAAGACCTCCTTCACATGACTTTGCATCATCTGGTAAAGCAAAACTCGGCAAACTCTCTACCATACCTTGATCTTTGATATGCTTGAGAGCTTTGTAATTGATATGTCCAAATCTAGCATGCCATAACTTCATGGTCTCCTTAGGTGTAGTAGACCTAGCAACATTAGCATGACTAATTTTGGATAACACAAACATGCCACTTCTATTTTCACCTTGAAGTAGACAATGCTCCTCATCAAGTGAGAGGATCTGACATGAATCTTTCTCAAAAACTACTTTATAACCACCTGACAAGAAAGTAGAGATTGAGAGCGAATTCTTCTTTATTTCTGGAACATAAAGAACATTGGAAATTGTGAAATTTCCACCTACTCTAGACTTAAGGTTTACTTCTCCAACACGAACAACATCCAAATCATGACCATATGCAATGGTCACTCTTCTACCTGAAGAGTTTGAAAGGGAAGAAAATACCTTTCTACAACCTATCATATGCTTAGTAGCTTCAGAATAAAAAATCCAAGGATTATCTCAGATTGCATTTAACACTGCCTGATCAAAAGGTATCTCTTCAATAGTAGCACATGCATATGAATCTACCTTTGAAGATTTAGGTTTTGGATCATCTTCAACACAATTTCCTGATGCTTTCTTCTTCTCATTGAAAATCCTTGCTTTACATTCTGCTATGAAATGACCTGTCTTCTTACAGTAATGGCATACTCTTTTCTTTGAATCAGATGTAGTCGAAGATTTTTCTTTGGGTATAGAAGAACCATAGGAAAAGGACTAGAAGACTTACTTTCCTTTTTGGATTGCAAACTCTCCTGTTCCTTTGACCTGATTTGCGGTATAATATGCCTCTTGACTCCCATAGAAATATATGAAAGTGCGAAAGCATCCCTTGAATCCCATCTGGATTGCTCTTCTGTAGGAAGTAGTCTGGCAGTAGTACGGAATCCTGATGATGAAAGAGTTTCTTCTTCCTCACTAACCTCCTATTGATCAGAAATAGGAACAGGGGGTCTTCTAGAAGATGAAGTAGCCTCTTATTTGACTTGTCTTGGCCTTGGATAAGTGCCATTGACAATATTCCATAAGTCTTCTGATACTAACAAATTCATCATCATAAAACTCCACATTGGATAATTAGACATGCCCCTCAAGCTTGTCTTCGTTCAACTAGGCTCTGATACCAAATGTTGGTATTCTAAGGTCTGAATACCATATGTTGGAAGTGGTATTGGGCCTCAATAATAATAAATTCACATGTTTATAGGATCTTCCAACAAATGAACCTTAACAATGAAGAACCATAAGATTGAATAACTTCAGAAGCTTGTGCCCACAAGAAATCTCGCAGCCATCCATTGATCGTTGTTGAACTTTGTGCAAAGTTTCCTCCAGTAATGTGATTTACTATTCCTTGATCGCTTATACTTCCCCATACATCCGATTGCATTTTCCAACTAAAGTGACATATAACTAACATACACACCTTAAGACTAAAAAATAGATGAGTGAGAGATAGAGAGAGAATAGAGGAGATTTCAAGTGTAACGGTAAGCTTTGAGGCTCACCTACACTAACTTATACATGAATGTCAAATTACAATGTGTGTATATGATACAAATTAGCAGAAATAGGAAGTATATATAAGAGATTGTGTGCCTAATAGGTATGAAGAGTGTGTGTGTGAATATGGAGAATACGAACAATTTACAACTGTTTTACAACAAACCCAAATTCTGATCAACCTAAATCAGAAACGAGTGACCTAGCAAGTAAGAACGGATATAGAATTTCTAATCATAGTAAATCCACAATGGGTGTTGATGGTAAGATGGAAGAATCTCCTCCAAATAATCACCAAGAAATAGACCACAACTCCTCCAAGAGTGTAAGAACTGCTCCTCCAAGATGGCCTCCAAAGATCTTCTCCAAGATCTTGATCACCTTCTTTTCCTTAGCCTTGAGCACTTGAGAGACTTGAGTGATGATACATAAAGAGCCAATGGCCTCCTTATATAGGTTATGTTTTAACCCTTGAAAAGCACAGCTCGAAAAAGCTACGATTGTTCAAGAAGTAAAGCTCCCATAAAAAAATGTTCGCAAAAAACTACACGGCCCTGGATGTGCTTTCGCTCTTCGCAAGCTTTTCATAAAAGCTATGAACTAAAAGCATGCCAATCTTTGCACGAAGTAACCGCCAAGATTCAAATAATAGTGGGTTCTTTGCATGTCGTTTCTCCTAGACCAAGGCGCCCACATGTGCTTATCGAAGAGGAAGCTAAAAGGACAACTCTTATCACTAGCAAATTGAGCTTTTGGGACATTGTTTCCAACAGCAAGGTCAACATTAAATGAGAAAAAAATGCCCAATTATTTATGGGTAGAGGGAGTCTCAAGAGCTATACACCTTATCAATGGGCTTCCTCCAACTCTCGACAAGGTATGACAACCTATGAAGCTTGGTATGGTAAGACACCAAGCCTTGAACATTTCACAATATTTGGATGTGTCGCCTATGTGCATATTCCATCATAGGTGAGATGTAAGATATATGCCAAGGAAAATAATCTATATTTATAGGGTACTAAAATAAAAAAGATTAAAGGTTATATGATCAAACTAAAAATTAATTTGCTATTCATTGAGATATGGTCTTTGATGAGAATGGATCATGTTATGATGATACAAACAGAGTAGCACTACCATATGATTTGGATAACGATTCTCCTTCGCTTCTGAGAAGAGATGAACATGTGCATGAAGAAGAGTTTGAATCACGCTATGGAGAGAGGTTTCCTACACTTTAATTACAAGCTGTAGGCTCAAAGGGCAAATTCAAACTCCAAGAGTACAAAGAAATTATAGCGTCATTAACTCAAACAATAAGAAGATCAAGTAGAGAGAAAGAAGCCTAGAAATGTATGGTTATGACACATCATCTTTTACCAGGCATCCTATTTTTATGACCAAAGATATAGTGAATAGGGAACTGAAAAGTTTCGAAGAAGCTAAAATTCTGAATGTAATGAAGCTATAGAAAGGGAGATAAAAGATTTGAAAGAAAATCATTCTTGGGAACTTGAGCCCAAGAAAGCAAGCATGAATTGTAACAGGTCTAAGATGGGTTTATAAGTTTAAAAAGACTCTAATGAATCTATGAGCATGTATAAGGCAAGCTTGGTAGCCAAGCACTATTCTCAAACTTATGGAACATATTATGATGAGACTTATTCCCCTATGAAAAAGACACCAAGAATAAGAGTCTGAGATACATTTTTCCACGAGTCTTTTATGATTATTCATCAATTCTTTGACTATGCATGATATGGAAATCATCTTTTTTTTTGAGGTCCAATTATAGTGAAGATGTTGCACCCTGCATGAAACCAATCACATGAAACTAAGCTTCTCAATTCATCATATTGGTTCTCAAGGAAATAATCACTTTTTGATATCCTTGCAACGAAAAGCTTGTGAATATTGCTTCTTGAGCACTTTTATCTGATGCTCTTCTTCATTTGGAGGTTTCATGGTGTTTCTGAGGTGCCCATGGTCATGTCCACCCATTAGCAGCTTGTTATCATGCTTGCCATGATTTGTGCTCTCTATTTTGATTTCCCATTTGTTGGTATATTCACTTCTTGAGATTCTTTTGGACTTATCTCCTGCATATCTACATCTCCATACACTCGATTGGGGTAAAGTACTTGTGTTGACAATTGAAGTTGATCCCCATCACTTCAAGCTGATAAAATTTGTGTTTATGGGTTTGCAAGAGGTGTAACCAACACCCAATTCATACATAAGGGATCTAAGGACACACTCAATTATAACTGTAAAAGATACCCTACACTCAACCTCACAACTAGAAGTGGCCATAGCTGGCTACTTCTTGATCAAAGAGATACTCAAACCTCACAACTAGAAGTGGCAGCATTCTTTTTTCTCAAAAAAGATATGAGTGAGCCGCAACATTAATACAAAAACACTTTTGGATGCACAAGATTCATAATTGACAACCAAATATGAGAAAAAAGAGCATTTAGATTTGGTGGTATTGATTGTGAGAAGAGAGGGTAGGTACACTCTAAAGATGTGTCTAGTGTTGCAAAAACCTGCTCTACACCTGCCAAGATAGCTTTAGGGACGATAACTAGACACCTTATAATTGCTAAGGATGCACATAAACCATCCTAGTGCTTTGGAACATGAATCTCAAATTGATTCATCAAAACACACTACTTGACACAAAACACATGAAGCAAAACTTACTATTTTCGGATGAGGTGCACTCTCAAAGTTTACTCAGAGCTCACAGCTTGCTAGAAATTGACCAGAGATATTTTTCACACCTCTAATTAGATATATAATGAATCTAAAGCAAAAAAATTTGATGAATTTTTATGAACCATATTGAGAGAAATAAATTTAGCAATATAGGGGTGTCATCCCGACTTTTTAGGGACTGCCTGCCAGATTACCTAATTGACTTCAAATAAATGTAGCTCAAAAAATAATGAACCAATGATGATGAAAATGATATATAAAAATAGACTTATCAAATTACCTATACCAATTTAAATCATAGCAAAAGAGTAAGTATACATAGAGAAATCAATCACTGAATTTGACAAAAAAACATGAATGTGAACCTGAAGCAGCAGAAATTCAATCTGTATTCCACATATTGTACATGATATGAATGGTTATGAAGCCCAAATGTCTACCCTGATCCGCAACTACACATATGTGTATATATAGAAGTTTTTGAATTCAAAACTTGGAGGGATTGTGCCTAAAAGTTTCCTTAAGTTTGGGGAATCTCTCTCATCAATCTCTCTTAGCTTTTGCTCGTGATTTGTGCCTAACTAGGCCACGATATTCTCAAATGAGTTTTACTTTTGATGTAGTTATTTTTCAAGTATTACAAGTGGTTGTTTCTATGGCTCCTCTTATTGAGAGTACAAACCATACTTTTATATTAATGAGTAATCAAGCACTAGGCTTGGATGAAAACACGCCAACGTGGATCACCACTTGGGATAAAATAACCCAAGCTTCTAGGTAACAAATAAGTAACTAAAGATATAATTAGCAACTTCCAATGCTTGGCACCTGGGATATGCATAAATCTACTAATTTGAGAGACCATGTGATCCATACATAAATAAGGAATTCAATATTTTTTTGATACATACTATAATGCATCTCCAACATCATGTCAAATTAATCATAAACTTGTCACCATGGGAGTTCTCAAGGCCTAAACATTGTGCTAAAGTGTCAATGTATTTTGCTTAAAAAAAACAATGCCTCCATAAAATTGAAGAAAGACATGAAAATTGTTGATATATTTAGGTAGTGATGTGTGTGAACACACTAGGATCGGCGGGACACTTTTTTCCCTGTTTAGGAGGTTTCTTCCATCGGCTTGTATATACGCCTATTGCCCTAATGGGCCATTTAATCTTTGTACATTCTCTAGTAATACATTCAGTATTGTGTGTTGTGCTCCAAGCTTCTTCTTCTTCCTTGTGCTGTTCGCGTGCTTCCGCAGACGTCTAACTCCAACAAATGGTATCAGAGCATGTCGTGGCTTCATCTAGGGTGCCGTCGACATTCCTCCGTTTGCTGTCTCAGAATCACATGAATTTTGGTGAGCATACTCAACGTGTTTCCTAGATCAAAATTGCTTTGCTTTGTGGTGCCGAAATCACGATCTGAGCTCGTTTCGGCCTCCGAATGCACTATCGCAGTGCTTGTGTAGGCTATTTCATCTTTTTGTGCCAAAGGTATATACTAGTTTCTGTTCGCCAGTATAAGTGTCTCAAAGTCTGCTACAGGTCTAGCGGAATTCGTCTGGGCAGTTCTGTTCAACTTTTTTGAGATACAGCCAATTTTCTACATCAAGGTATTTTAGTCACCGGCCATGGCTGAAAGCAGTGATGTATTCCGTATGTTGGCTGTTGAGGATAAGTTGGATGGTACCAACTACCCGTTATGGGCTTATATGATGCGGCATGTGTTGGTTGCAAAAGGACTGTGGAACATTGTATAGGGTGTTGAAAAACATCCTATCACACCTACAACTGTTACAACTGCAGGTACTGAAGCTGATGCAGAAGGTGTTGAAGATGATGATATTCTGCATATTCCTGTTCGTGCTATAGTTTCTGCTGCACCTACTGCAGAGCAGATTTGTTGGGATGGCACAGATGCCCAGACACATGCATTGATAGCTTTGTCTGTCAAACGTGCCATTATTCCTCACATTCGCTCTTGTAGAACAGCTAAGGATGCTTGGGATACACTCACCACATTGTACCAAGCTAGGAATGAGGCTCGTGTTGCTTACCTCCGAAAACAGTTGGAGAGTGAGCACATGAATGAAGGTGATTCTATGGATAGTTTCCTAATGAAGATCAAAGAATTGAAGGAACAATTGATTTGTGCTGATGAGGTTATACCAGATAGCTCACTTGTGCAGACCATTCTGAATGGTCTTCCTGATTCATATCAGAGTTTTGCTTCTACTCTTCGGTTGATGATGAAAGGCAATCCAAATGCCTTATCATTTGAGGAGTTAGTCTCTGTTCTGTTGCAGGAAGATCAGTCCAGGCAGAACAGGTCCATTATGCGAGTTGCAGATCAAGCTTTCTTGGCTAGTCAGAAGGGGAAAGGAAAATGGATCTCTTCAACTAGTAAGCAGAAATCTGCTAATTCTGCATATTTGAAGAAGGAAGATAAAGATGAGAAGAAATCAGAAAAGTAGAAATTGTCTTGTAAGTACTGTAAAGGGAATGATCATATCAAAAAGAACTATCCAAAACTGGCTGCTAAAGAGGCAAAGAAGAAAGAGGCTGGAGTGGTTCTTGCAGAGGCCTCTACACCAAAAATAGAGTCTGCTAATCTTATGCAAGAAGAAGAATGGGCGTTTACTACTGTCTGCAGTTTTGACCCATCTTCTCATGAGCAGCGCATGTCTGCAGTAGACTCAGATGTTTGCTAGTATTTTGACAGTGGGCTGACCAAACATATTACCTCGCAGTGCAGTTTCTTCTCTTCATTTGAGCCTCCTCCTACAGGGAATACTGTTACATGCGCCAACAAATCCTCCTATCCTGTTATGGGAGTTGGTAAGATCATTTTGACTACTGATGATGGTAGATCTTTCACTTTGTAAGATGTTTTATTTGTGCCAGGGATCAAAAAGAACCTTTTATCAATTTCTGCATTAGCCAAGATTGGCTTGGTTGTGAAATTTGTTGATGACAGGTGTACAATTCATGATTTGTCAAATGGCGATGTGATTATTGCTTCTGGCATTTTATGTCATGGGCTGTATAAGCTCATAGACTATGAAAGATCTATAAATGATTTGGCATGTGCAGTAAATGATTCTCAGGCTATGTCAGATGCAAAGCTTTGGCATGCACACTTTGGTCATCTGAAATTTGCTAGTTTGCTAGGCCTGCACAAATCTGAAATGGTTTCCTCTTTGCCCAAACTTGAGGCACCTGGAAAACATGTTTGTGAAGGCTGTATTTTGGGCAAAATGCAGCGTTCGCCCTTTCCAAAAGATGGTTCAATTCGACCTACTCAGAAATTGAAGCTTGTACATAGTGATGTCTGTGGTCCTATGCAGACACCTTCTTTTGGGAATTATCTTTACTTCATGACTTTCATCGATGATTTTTCCAGGCATGCATGGGTATATCCATTGAAGGAAAAGTCCGAAGTGTTCATGTGCTTCAAACAGTTTGTGGTTTTGGATGAAAATATGTCAGCATGTAAAATGGTCACCCTCCGTTCTCATCGAGGGGGGGAGTATATGTCTTCTGATTTTAATGCATTTTTTGCTAAACGTGGGAAAAAACACCAGTGTACAGTGCCGTATACACCTCAGCAGAATGGAGTTGCTGAACGAAAGAACAAGTCACTCATGGAGATGGCGAGGTGTATGGTCAAGAGTCAGGCTTTAACACATAGTTTCTGGCTTGAGGCTGTCATATGTGCAGCATATGTACTGAACATGTGTCCCACTAAAGCACTGCAATCTATCACTCCATATGAGGCTTGGCATGACCGCAAGCAATTTGTTGCTCATCTGCATGTTTTTGGTTGTTTGGCATATGCATTAGTGCCTGAACAACATTGCAAAAAATTGGATGATAAAGCAGTAAAATTTATTTTTGTTGGATACAATTCTGAAAGTAAAGGCTATCGTCTGTATCATCCACAGACTAAACACATTCTGGTTAGCTGTGATGTTGTTTTTGTGGAACATGCTATTCAGCCATTGCTTTCATGTACTAAGGAGACATCTGTTAGCTCCAAAGACATGTATGATACTTTGCTACCTCTTTTTACAAGTGGACAGTCTAGTGCTGGTCCCAATGAGGCAACTTCTCAGCCTTTGCAGGTTTCATGTGATGATGCAGATAATTCCATTTCTGATGCAGATGTACTTGATGCACTTATTGATGAGAGAGCTGATATTGAGCTGGCAAGAACTATGCCAAAATTGCTGGTGGAGACCTTGCGTGACAGCAAATTAGATGCACCTCTTTCATATCATACTCGTTCAGGCTCTCATAGTGCCTCTTTTGCATCAGATTGCTATGCTATGGCTGCATCTAGTCTCTGTGATGAGAATGAGCCTATTTTGTTTGATGAAGCACAAAATTTAGAAAATTGGATGGCTGCTATGCAATCTGAATATGATGCTATAATGAAGAATGATACTTGGTCTTTATGTGACTTGCCTCCTGGCAAGAAGGCCATTGGCACTAAGTGGGTATACAAGCTGAAGCATAAACCTGATGGTATAATTGAAAGGTATAAGGCTAGGCTTGTTGCAAAGGGTTATGCACAGGAAAGAGGCATTGATTTTGATGAGACCTTTGCACCTACATGTCGTATGACTACTGTTCGGAGCATTTGTGCACTTGCAGCCCATCATGGTTGGAATGTACATTAGTTGGACATTAAGATTGTATTTCTGAATGGTGACTTGCATGAAGAAGTGTATGTTTTTCAGCCCCGTGGCTTTGTGCAGAAAGGGCATGAAAACCAGGTGTGCAGGTTAAAGAAGGCATTATATGGTTTAAAGCAAGCACCACATGCTTGGTATGGGAAGATACATGCCTATTTGATTGCACATAGTTTTGAGAATAGTCCAATTGAAAGCACCTTATATGTTAAGTGTGCTAATGATGTGCTTCTGATCATTGTTGTCTATGTTGACGACATGTTGCTCACTGGTCCTATTGAGCAGCATATTGCTGATTTTAAGGCTGTTTTGCCTGCTTCATTTGAGATGTCTGATTTGGGGCATTTGCATCACTATTTGGGCATTCAGTTTATGCAATTTGATGGTGGGATGGCTTTGTGTCGAACGAGATATATTGACACATTATTGCAGCATTTTGGCCTTGAAGACTGTAAGCCTATTGCCACTCCTATGGAGACAGGTTTACGATTGAGTCTTCATGATGCTGGAGATGCATTTGATGTTGTTCTCTATCAGCAGGCTGTTGGATGCTTGATTTACTTATGCATTACTCGGCCAGATATTTAGTTTGCTGTCTCACAGATGAGCAGGTTTATGCATTGCTCAGGAGTGAAGCATTGGTAGGCGGTTAAGCGCATCTTTTGCTACTTGAGTGGTACTCGGCTACTTCGATTGTTTTATCCCAAGGGGGGATCACTACCGCCAGATTTGCATGCTTTTTCTGACTCTAATTGGGTTGGTTGCTATGACACTCGTGTGTCCACTAGTGGCTTTTGCTTCATGCTTGGTAGCTCATGTATATCTTGGTTGAGCAAGAAGCAGCCTACTGTGGCCACTTGCAGTTGTGAGGATGAGTATAGGGCAGCTTTCACAGCGACTATTGAGTGTGTGTGGCTCAGACACCTTATGGCTGATTTGGGTGTTGGTCAGACTTCTGCCACCACCATCTTCACTGACAGTCTGAGTGCACTGGGAGTTGCGAGGAACCCTTTGTTCCATGCTCGCACTAAGCACATTGAGGTGCATTATCATTATGTCAGGGGGAGGTTCTCTGCTGGGGAGATTAGCTTGGCATATGTGCCCATGCAGGAGAACATTGCAGACCGTTTCACGAAGGCTCTGCCTAGGGAGAAGTTTGAGGTGCAGTATCATTATGTCAAGGAGAGGTCCTCCACTAGAGAGATCAGTTTGGCATATGTGCCCAGTTTGAAGCTTTTCGCAAAGCTTTGGGCTTACTTCCTTTTGTGGAGTGATTTCCAAATAGCCTGGCACTTCCTTATATATGAGTGCTAGCTCCTTGTTCACCGCATCACTCCCAAGGGGGATTTGTTGATATATTAAGGTAGTGATGTGTGTGAACACACTAGGACCGTCGGGGCACTTTTTTCCCTCTTTAGGAGGTTTTTTCCCTTGGCTTGTATATATGCCTATTGCCCTAATGGGCCATTTAATCTTTGTACATTCTCTAGTAATACATTCAGTATTGTGTGTTGTGCTCCAAGCTTCTTCTTCTTCCTTGTGCTGTTCGCGTGCTTCCGCAGACGCGTAACTCGAACAAAAATCAGCCTTAAACTTAGAAATATGTATCTCATCAGGACTAGTGAACATCGTAACATCCACATAAGCAACAACAATAAGAAGCACCAAATCTACACCCTTCACATACCCAAAAACCTAGATTAATCTTATAGGCTACTCAATAGGTCCAAATAGCATAAATGCAAGTGTTTATTGCAATTATATCTACCATTATTTACCAATTTCATCATTATATACCATTATTTACCAATTTCATCATTATAGTACATATGATTTTTTTGGAACTCTTGGCTTGACCATTTTCTTGTGGGTGGTGTTAGCTCACAAAATGGTTGGTTTTTATGCAATAATGTGGTTCTATTTGGCACGAGAATATGTTTGATTTCAGTCACTTGAAGGGTGATTAGGCGATTGATGGGAATTATTTGGGGACTACATGATGACTTCTTGGTCAAAGAGGAGTGCTGTCAAGGGAGGCAATACTTGGAGATATGACTTTTTGTTATGGTGATTACCGCATGTGTGCTTACACAGATGGTCTATCTCAATAGGGAACTCAACATGTTCAACACAACAATTATCTCGCCAATACATTATGTGATGTTTATACCATTGACAATTGCGGCTTGTGGCAACGTTGGCAATGTGATCAAAGGTCACGAGCTGCACGGAAAGGCAATGGAGGCTCATGTCATTATAGAGGAAGAGCTAAGAAGCTTTGAGTCCTGGAGAGACTCACTTGAAACAGTTCTAACAATCAAGAAGCTGCGATCATATACAGAGAACATTCGGAGTAGTGAGTTGGAGAGAAGTCTTACTAAGATGGGTGAAGACATACCCAAGAAGAATAAGAAGCTCGTGGAGGACCTCAGCAGGGGTATAGTGAACCAGCTCCTACACGGATCCATGACACACCTGAGATGTGATGGGACTGATAGCAGGATTGTGAGCGAGACATTAGAGAACATGCAAGCTCTCGAGAGAATGTTCGACTTGAAGACAGACTTATCTTCTTTGGAGCAGCTATTCAGGACAAGGGCTTAGAAAATGCAACAATAACGGAAATTCCCAATACAATGACATCGTCAGACCTTGGGGAGCCGCTTTAAAAAGCGTCCATCTTGCTTGTGCTTTCTCTTCCATCAAAGCCATGATCATTCATACCTAAAGTCAATGAGAGGGCGTCCTGTTGTTCTGCAAGGTCCAGCTTTTGTTTTCCCAGAAGATTAATTCTATAGGGCGCTTTTCCGTTTTTGCTGCAGAAAGAGGGGGCGCCTGTATGAGTGGTGATAACGGATTCATGTGGATGCCATCAGAAAAAGGGAAGAGGATTCAACAATTTCTATTTTTTGCGTGCAGTACATACAAGAGGATGAGGTGGCTGAAATAACTCCGATTGGAATTCATCAGAGACCTGGAGATTTGGCATTGAATGCTTGTAAAAAGAAAGCTGCTACAAAGGTTCACAAAAACAAAGAGGCAAGAGTTGTACTGGGGACACCACTCGATTTCAGTCTGGATGATTGCGTGGAGTTTTGGATTGTTTTGGGACTGGAGAAGAAATTGAAAAAGGGCACATACGGACATGGAGGAGCTCTCGTCGTAGAGGGGGGAATGGGATTGCACAGTGCTGTGAAGGGAAACCACTGTTAGATTTTAGTACAAGGCGAATGATCCGATCGGGTTGGGTGGCCTTTTGCTTGCACGGTTCACTCTCCCATTTTTACTATCACGTCTGTGAGGCCCTCTTCCCTTTCCAAGATTGGTGGGGTGTTCCTATAAAAGTTGCTTTGGACCAGACAATCTAGGAGCTATCTGAAACAGTATTTACTTTACCACAATAGGTCTGCTCCTGCTTCGTTCTCCAGCCACTGTGTGTTTTTGGAGTTTGCATCCTCAAGGGGAAGCCTCTCCAATTTTTTGCGTTGCCGGCTGAAGTATGAGTGAAGGCTGGGGGAAAAGCCTCTTCGTTTTTACCCACGACTGCTGCTGGGAGGAATGCTCGAGGAGAAGCATGGATCTCTTACGACACTGCAATGGGATGTGTCGGAGGTGGAGTGGGAACTTGTTGTAGCTTGAGATTAGCACCACACAGTTGGGAGGTTAGACCTGGAAGAAGTTCTTGATAGTGGAGGAAGTTAAAAGCTTTGAGCGCGGAGTACTTCAGCTAGAGATGGAAGTCTAGTACTTCCATAAAATTGGGTAACCTTCATCCCATTCGATTTGCATGCATAAATTCCTGTTGATCAGTCTGTACAAAGTATAGAGAATTTTCATCATGCACTTTTAAGCCCAGCATTTACATTGATTCTCTGGAGATGTAAAGGATGCACAACCTACTATACAAAAGATTTTAGTGGTACAAGTACCTTGTTTAATGTAGTACCTACATGTGGAGAACCGGTTTGAATATCATTTATTCTCTGTAGAGGTACCTGACCATGGGTTGTGCGAGGGTGAGTGTAGATGGCAGAAGGCCTGTACGAGAGCCAAGTCTGACTTATGCTATTATAACTAATCAAACAGTACAAGCGCTGCCTTGACCGTCGTTAACAACAAGATTTAGTTGATTAGCTCCACTACCTATTATGTACTGTTCACTTAGCACAATATGCAAAGTAGGCATTAATGGGATGATTTCAATTTATCAAAGAATGCATATTGAGGTTTAGCTTGGAGGTGTTGTTGTATACTACATGGTGCCTTCTGGTTATTATTACTCTCTTGCAAACTTGTGATTAGTAATCGGCACTATCTGATGGGAAAGCATTTCACGTTTTATGTGGATCACGAAGCCCTAAAGTATATCATCAATAAACCCGAACTATCAGGGCGATTGATGAGGTGGATGCTACTCCTCCAAGAATTTCAGTTCATAGTGGTAACCAAACCAGGCAAAGTGCACATATTGGCTGACCATTTATCTCGAATTAAAATGAGGAGCCAATCTCTGGTGTGCCCGACGATGCTCCTGATGGACATCTATTTCAGGTTGATGCTAAGGTACCTTGGTATGCCGACTTGGTGAATTTCTTGTGCACCACTAAATACCCGCCGGGAGCAAGCAAGAGAGAGAAGCAAAAACTATTAGCACTAGCAAAACACCATAGCATCATTGGTGGGCAACTCTATCGATGTGTCCATGAAAGCATTTATCGGAGGTGTCTCGAGGAAGAAGAGGCAACCCTAGTTTTGAGAGCATTGCATGATGAACCATGCGGTGGGCATTTTGCTGGTGAGCTGACGGCAAGAAAGATCTTATTGGCTGGGTATTGGTGGCCAACGCTATTCAAAGACTGTCACACATACTGCAAAAAATGCGACAAATGCCAAAGAATGGGCAAACCAACATTAGCACATGCAGCTCCTCTTACGCTGGTGCTGGCTCTTAAGCCTTTTGAAAAATGGGGAATTGATTTTGTGGGGCCTATTAATCCTCCCTCAAGACGTAGATCCAATAGGTATATCTTGGTCTGCACTGACTATGTTACCAAGTGGGTAGAAGCGAAAGCTCTGAAAACTGACCGAGCTATTGATGTAGCTAAATTTTTGTATGAACAAATTATCATCCGATTCGGATGCCCGTTGGAGATAGTGAGTGATAGAGGAACACACTTTGTCAATGAATTGATCGAGGAATTAATGGAGTTGTATAAGATCAAACACAGGAAAAGCACTCCATATTACCCAAGAGCGAATGGACAAGTGGAGGTTACCAACAAGGTTCTTGAACAGATTCTGACAAAGACAGTAGCTGTGCATAGGCGAGACTGGGATGAGAGACTTTTGGAAGCTTTGTGGGCGTATCGAACATCCTACCGAGTGACGACTAAGAGCACTCCGTTCTCCCTAGTATATTGTGAGGAAGCCATCTTTCCCATCGAAAAAGAAGTCCCGACATTAAGAGTGGCCATCGAGGCCAGGCTGGGAGAGGAAGAGTCATTGAAGGAGAGGTACATACAACTGGTCAAGCTAGAAGAAAAGAGACTCATTGCACAGCAAAGTCTGGAAGCTATTCAGAGAAGACGTAGGAGAGGCACGACAAGAATCTCAAGACCTATGCGATTCAAGAAGGGGATTTGGTGCTAGTCTATGATAGCAAATATTATAAATTCTCGGGGAAGTTATAGACAAGATGGGCAGGGCCGTTTAAAGTGGTGAAACTCAACTCCAATGGTTCCATGCAAATTCAAGATTTAGGAGAAGAATGTGCTCCCGTGAAGGTTAACGCGCTTCGAGTTAAACCATATTTCAACTAGCATTAGGACGGGAGAAGCTAGATGAGATCCAAGATATTATCATAAATATTATCCCTTGCTAGCTCAAGAATTTTGGACTTCTAATTATTTTTTGTGTTGTGCAGAGACTGTTAGGAGCTAAGTAACAAAATGGCAGATCAAATAACTCAACTCTATTTGTACGAGCTGGGGATATATTTCTCGGACCAGACATTTGCCCGCATGGACATAGAGGTCGATGACTTTGAGACCGAATATGATGTGGAGCAAGCGCACTGGCTGGTATGCTTCATAAACCAGGGTTTGAATATTACGTTTCATATTGAGTGGTTTGAGACATACCTGATCCGACATGTAGGATGGGCGGGGATCGATATTACTATTTCGACCCTTCGAGGGAAATGCCTAACGAAGAGAACGATATCACTTGGGCTTGGGCAGATCTGTTAATGATAGGTAGCGACGATGGAGCTCCTGAAGTTGAGCCTGACTCGCCCTAGGGAAGTCGTCGGGATACGAGTACGAGGTGAGGCTATATGAGACATCTAGGAGACCCACATTCTAGATCATCTAAGGATAGGTATATGAGGGACCAAGGCATAGCCGGTTGTAGTTACCTAGTGAAAAGTCAAATCGATGAATACATATGTAGTGTCTGTAATTGAGAGAATGGAGTGAAGAGGTGGTTGATCTGTCAAAGGCTAGAGTGTGTATGTTTGCATGCATGTGTGGGAAAAGTGGGGAGCAACCCTTTCTTCCTCTCCCTAATTCTCAAGACTAGGGTAAATTAATTAACTATGAAAGAAAAAAAGAAAGAAAGAACATTGTGTTGTTGTGATTGTACCAATGCGCTATGGTGGGCTAGTAGGTGGGTGGATTTATCCTAGCCGGGTGGTTAGGACCACGAGCCGCAGCTAGCTTCGCCATATGCTTGGGATGTACATGTTTGTGTCTTAGCTACGCGCCATAACGGGTTGGTAGGTAGGTGGAGCCATCGTGGCCGGGCGGTCACGACCACGAGCCGCATCTAGCTTCGTTATGGGCTAGCTTTACATGTGATTTGTTATCGTTATGTGTTTGTGTGTTGTGCGCTGCGTTGCATTGGTAGATGGGTGGAATCAACCTGGCCGGGTGGTCAGGGCCACGAATCGCATCCAATGTCCACATAGGCCGACGTGTGAATATAAATAAAATTTACATATGAAATTATTCCCCACTCCTGAGGGGGAGAGAGAGAGAGGAGAAGGCGACGATCACCTCGAAGGGAACGTTATTTGCTTGTGTGATTGGTATGGTGGCTTGCGACAGATCAGCTCACTCTGAATCAACATTCTCAAAGGCACGGATACTGTATATGTACTTATAGATGAGACCTTTAGCGAGGTAATGCAACGGTTTTATAAAAATGATCCCAGAACATGCACATATATGCAACTCCAATTCCAACATGCATTAAATTGCTCATGCATTCCATTATGAAAATAGTCTCAACCAAAATAACACATGCATACCTTTCCATGTTTTACACATGCAACTATGATTGCGAAAAAACAGAAATGGAAATACCGAAATAAACAACAACAATTGAAATGAATCCAACAGGAGATGCAACATACCCAAAATGCATACCCCATTATTGCACCTACTATTCGCTATGTACAATTATTCCATGACTAGACTCTCCCAAAGAATTCCCATCGTCGTCTTACAAAAGTCATCGAGACTCGAGTACAGGTCAAGTCCTACATAAAAACCCTAGAGTAATGAATTGTATGTATTCATGAGTGATATTTTTAGTACTAATAGCTTCAATGAGTGCAGGTCCAATTGGAATGATTGCTCGATGAAAAGGTATGCAAACAAATTGTAAATTGACATGTTCATGGTTGTTTGGATTATATTGCAGCAAGAAGGGCTCGTCGAGGACGACTTCGCAAATAAGAAAAGGGGAGTATGTTAGCTCACAAAATGGTTGGTTTTTATGCAATAATGTGGTTCTATTTGGCAGGAGAATATGTTTGATTTCACGCACTTGAAGGGTGATTAGGTGATTGATGGGAATTATTTGGGGACTACATGACGACTTCTTGGTCAAAGAGGAGTGCTGTCAAGGGAGGCAATACTTGGAGATATGACTTTTTGTTATGGTGATTACCGCATGTGTGCTTACACAGATGGTCTATCTCAATAAGGCACTCAACATGTTCAACACAACAATTATCTCGCCGAAGAGCTAAGAAGCTTTGAGTCCTGGAGAGACTCACTTGAAACAGTTCCAACAATCAAGAAGCTGCGATCATATACAGAGAACATTCGGAGTAGTGAGTTGGAGAGAAGTCTTACTAAGATGGGTGAAGACATACCCAAGAAGAACAAGAAGCTTGTGGAGGACCTTAGCAGGGGTATAGTGAACCAGCTCCTACACGGATCCATGACACACCTGAGATGTGATGGGACTGATAGCAGGATTGTGAGCGAGACATTAGAGAGCATGCAAGCTCTCGAGAGAATGTTCGACTTGAAGACATACTTATCTTCTTTGGAGCACCTATTCAGGACAAAGGCTCAGAAAATGCAACAATAATAGAAATTCCCAATACAATGACATCATCAGACCTTGTGGAGCCGCTTTAAAAAGCGTCCATCTTGCTTGTGCTTTCTCTTCCATCAAAGCCATGATCATTCATACCTAAAGTCAATGAGAGGCGTCGTGTTGTTCTGCAAGGTCCAGCTTTTGTTTTCCCAGAAGATTAATTCTATAGGGCGCTTTTTCGTTTTTGCTGCAGAAAGGGGGGGCGCCTGTATGAGTGGTGATAACGGATTCATGTGGATGCCATCAAAAAAAGGGAAGAGGATTCAACAATTTCTATTTTTTGCATGGAGTACATACAAGAGGATGAGCTGGCTGAAATAAATCCGATTGGAATTCCTCAGGGACCTGGAGATTTGGCATTGAATGCTTGTAAAAAGAAAGCTGCTACAAAGGTTCACAAAAACAAAGAGGCAAGAGTTGTATTGGGGACACCACTCGATTTCAATCTGGATGATTGCGTGGAGTTTCGGATTGTTTTGGGACTGGAGAGGAAATTGAAAAAGGGCACATACGGACATGGAGGAGCTCTCGTCGTAGAGGGGGGATGGGATTGCACAGTGCTGTGAAGGGAAACCAGTGTTAGATTTTAGTAGAGGGCGAATGATCCAATCGGGTTGGGTGGGCTTTTGCTTGCACGGTTCACTCTCCCATTTTTACTATCACGTCTCTGAGGCCCTCTTCCCTTTCCAAGATTAGTGGGGTGTTCCTATAAAGTTGCTTTCGACCAGACAATCTGGGAGCTATTTGGAACAGTATTTACTTTACCACAATAGGTATGCTCCTGCTTCGTTCTCCAGCCACTGTGTGTTTTTGGAGTTCGCATCCTCAAGGGGGAGCCTCTCCAATTTTTTGCGTTGCCGGCTGAAGTATGAGTGAAGGCTGGGGGGAAAAGCCTCTTTGTTTTTATCCACGACTGCTGCTGGGAGGAATGCTCGAGGAGAAGCATGGATCTCTGACGACACTGCAATGGGATGTGTCGGAGGTGGAGTGGGAACTAGTTGTAGCTTGAGATTAACACCACACAGCTGGGAGGTTAGGCCTGGAAGAAGTTCTTGATCGTCGAGGAAGTTAAAAGCTTCGAGCGCGGAGTACTTCAGCTAGAGATGGCAGTCCAGTACTTCCTTAAAATCAGGTAACCTTCATTCCGTTCGATTTGCATGCATAAATTCCTGTTGATCAGTCTGTACAAAGGATAGAGAATGTTCATCATGCACTTTTAAGCCCAGCATTTACATTGATTCTCTGGAGATGTAAAGGATGCACAACCTGCTATACAGCAGATTTTAGTGGTATAAGTACCTTGTTTAATGTAGTACCTACATGTGGAGAACCGGTTTGAATATCATTTATTCTCTGTAGAGGTACCTGACCATGGGTTGTGCGAGGGTGAGTGTAGATGGCAGAAGGCCTGTACGAGAGCCAAGTCTGACTTATGCTATTATAACTGTACAAACAGTACAAACGCTGCCTTGACCATCGTTAACAATAGGATTTAGTTGATTAGCTCCACTACCTATTATGTACTGTTCACTTAGCACAATATGTAAAGTAGGCATTAATGGGATGATTTCAATTTATCAAAGAATGCATATTGAGGTTTAGCTTGGAGATGTTGTTGTATACTACACGGTGCCTTCTGGTTATTATTACTCTCTTGCGAACCTATGATTAGTAATTAAATATGCGGTTCTTAACACATACACACACACACTCGAATAACTTGTGGGATCATGACAGAAGAGGTAAATGTGGTTTGATATAACACACCAGGTCATTGGAAGAACTTTCGTCCATGAGTTTCATCTACGTGACAAGGATGCACTGTGTTTAAATAGATACAAAGTTAAATTTGTTTGAGTGCAATCGGAACATGGTTATGCATAAGATTATGCATGATGTCGCCCTACCATCTTTCTCACGCTTGTACCTTTGCGTGGATACGTCATCTGGTTCTCAACATTACGACTCTGTTGTATTTGATACCTGCACGGCACCTTATAGATGTGATTGAGTTTGATGGTACTATGGTACAGAACGATATGTATGATACCGTGTTGTTGTGGTTGCAATGCACTAACAAGTAGGTACTTGCAAGTTGAATGTTATATCAGTGCTAGTACTGCATTTGTTGGGTTTTTTTTTGTATGCTTGTAATCTTTGCTTCTACAAAGAAACAATCTCTTGATCTCTTGATGTATTTTTCTCCTTTACGATTTGACCTTATGGAAAATCTATGTGGTTATCCTTGCATATAGTGGAACTTTACAATAAAAACAAGCTTCAAATATGGAGCGTCTTTTATTGTAGGAGACGAAAAAGAATTCTAATATTGAATCCATTATGTGCAAAGAAAAGGGAGTGAGAGATAGTAAGAAAGCAAGCGTGTGGGTAGGTGTGTGCATAACTCAGAGTGTGGAGTAAGAGAGAGAAAGGAGGGGGGTTTGCGTGTGGTTGAAAGAAAGGGAGTTTGGGGAAAAAATGAAAGTATAACTATGTGTGTGAGGGCTTGAGTATGTAGGACTCTTGTTTTGTGTGTCTGAGTCATATGCGAGAAAGAGTGCTCGGTAAGAAGAGAGGGAAGGTGTGTGCAAATAGTAAGTGAGCAAGAGAGATAGCGAGTGTAAGTGAGGAAGCATGAATGTGCATGTGAGTGGGGGAGTGTGTGTATGAGCATACAAGTGAGAGTGTAGGAGTGTGCAAGTGGGAGAGCACGAGGGAAGGTGCACAAGAGTGGGTGTGTATGAGGAGCAGGTGTGTGTGGTCGTGAGGACCCCCCATCCAAGTTTGGCTTCAATAGCGTATACCCTCGGGTTCCCATTTCTCCCCATCTATTCCAAAACACTTTGAAATATAATTATGGGCTTATACCGACAAAAAGTGGACTTAGGATCAGAAGTTTGAGCAAAGAATCATTGTGCGTGGGCAATTTCCCTTGGGCTTAGGAGCAAACAGGTGGTATGGTGCTGATTTTTGATGTGTGATTTTGGAGTTTTTGGAGAAAACATTCGATCTTATCATTCACAAAATTTGTTTGCCTGTCACTAACTATCTCAATTGGAAGCGCAAAGCACGTAAGGATATGCTCAAACAAGAATTTAACCATTGTATATGCATCATTCTTCATGGTGGCCTTGGATTAAACTCATTTGGCAAAGTAATGTGTTGTCACCATAATATATTCTACATGAGATCCTCGTGTAGATGGTTGTATTGGTCCTATGAAGTTAATGCCCCATTTAACAAATGTTCTTCCTTCCATAATAGATCTTAGTGGTATTTCATCCCTTCTAAATCAGTATTTGGCTCTTTGTCAAGTATTGCATCTGTGTACATAAGTATCCACATCCATCCTCATCGATGGCCATTGTCGGCTTGTAAATGGAAAAACAATTATGGGATATGTTAGCTCCGAAAATGGTTGATTTTTATGCCCTAATGTGGTTTTATTTGGCAGGAAATTGTTTGATTTCAGGTATTGCAGAATGAGTTTGATAATTGATGAGAAGCATGCGGAGATACTGGCTGCAGGGATGTGGAGAAAAGGTTTCACTTGAAAAAGACCATTGTGCTTTTGATGTTGGAAGATACTTTATCATCAAGGGTTCTGAGAAGGTCTTGATAACACAAGAGGAGAAGTCCAGAAGGTTTATTTGCACGTCCTTACATAATGGTAAAGGTTTTCATGCAGGTTATCCCTTGGCAAATAAGGGAATGACATCAAGGATTTCAAACGTGACAGTGAGCTTCAAGTATGATGTTGAGAAAGAAGGGGGTAGGATTGCATGGGATAAAGGGTTGTTTGTTCATTCATGGTGTCCGTCTGTTGTTGATGAGCTAAAACCAATTGGACGCGCATTTAGATTCGTATCATGTTGTTGCAATTTTGAAAGGGCAGTCCATCCTAAGTATTGCGTTGGTTTTTTTATTGGCTGAAACAGAAAGAGGGCTACACACATAACGGTTTTACTTATTGTAAGATGTTTGAGATTCTTGGAAATGCCAAGGAGATGCAGAACATTCAGAAACTCTTGGAGGATATGTTGAATGATGATATTGTCCTTATTCCAAATGTATTTAATGTTGTTGCAAGGGCTTATGCGAGCGTTGGCTTGTTTATGGATGCTGTTTCTGCTTTTGAAAGGATGTCAGATACAAGCCTATACTATACCAGATGATGCATGGGCCCTGTACAAGCGGATGAAAGCGAAGGGAACCAGAAAGGAGGAGTGGGGGGGCAGGTCCATTGTGTCGCAGACCTGACGAGTTCAGAAGAGTGGGCGGCCGTGGCAGATGGGGAGGGCCAGAGGGACTTCGAAAAAGGGGAGGAGCTTGCTAACGTCTAAAAGAGTGTAGATCCAAGGAACAAAAAAAAAAAGGGGGGGGGCGCCGCTTGAAAAACACACACGATCAGATTGAACGTACGCAGACGTTCAGAGGTTACCCGCTGGACAGATACTCTCTGGGGGAGTCGTGGACGGGGAGAGAGCAGGTGGACAACTTTCAGAGAGGGGCAGATAGCACGCACGAAGTGAGAGAGACATTCCTGATTTGGTTCGACAGAAGAAAATCTGGAGACTGCGCTTATAGAGAGGAAGCTCTTGCAATATACAGGAGGAAAGGGAAGCAACGTTAATAAGAAGGGAACTATTATGCTCTGATCAAACGTGCGCTAGAGAGGAGTGATGATTGAAGTATTGTTATTGGAGCACTTTCGAGGAAGGATTAACAATGATAGCGGTTGGGTTTTGACTACCACAGAAGGAGAGAGGGCGACAGTGGAATGCACATTTGATTGACGAAAGCTGAGGAGGAATGGAAAGCAGCACTAATAAGAAGGGGGCAATGTTTGTGTTACTATCTGAGGACTGATAAAGGAAGGTTCATCAAGGCACGGTAAATTTTGATAAGAACTACGTTTTGAAGTTCTCCGCTCATTGCTACAGTCGTACTATCCAACCATCAGAGTTCAGATTAAAGCTATGGACTGACGATCATCTGAGACGTTGGCATCTCGGACTAATCTTATGTGCTTTGATCTGATACACAATGATTGATCGGAAGCCCAATTCATGATTAATCTGACAAATCATGAATAGAAGAAAACAAAGGTAAATTTCACGTTTCTTCCTGGGAACATTATTTGTTTTTTTGCGACCATAAATTCAAAGTGCCAAGTTGTTTGAATCATTTACCTGCGCATTAGTTTTTCAGATGAATCTCTCACAATACCTTAGAGGATGACAAGCGTTAGTTTAACTAAGGAGCTCTGATACAGTCTGCGCTGATCATGATTGTGCTAAATCTATGAGGATCATATGCCACCAAATCATCGAGAGAAAAGAGGTTTATATGAGTTGAACTTCATATGTTCCCTGCTGTGATACTTGAGGTTTTATGTCACTTCAATTTTAGCACTTCTCTTTTCAGTAAACAAAAACAAAGGAGTTTGGGAAAAGCTTTGCGCTAAGTTAATTGTGATTTACAATCTGTTATTGAATTAACCCATTTGTTTGACTCTCCCTCTCATATGAAACTGTGATGACCAATTTAACCTAGGATCTCAACAGTGCCAAACTTTGTTATTTATTTGTATGCCCTTCATTCTTATTGAAGCATTCTATTTCATGAAAAGGTGTAGTAATTGACCATTAATCACTATGACTTACGTATCTGCATGAGGAATGAATTTTTTTCTTTGTATAAAAATCTTGTCTTTGTGTACGAACGAATTCCTATGCGCACTCTTTCTAGAAAATGATGTCTTAGACATGAAGTATGGATTTTGGCTGCGAATGCTATAGTGAACATCAGCTTACCTTCTTAACTTACCGATCATAGTGACACACTTCCTAATGAAATAAAGGAGTAACTTGATAATCATTAAACCTGGAATTTGACCAAGATTGAATTCATTATCAACAGTGATTTTAACTTAACTGATGAGTTTTAATTGAGAATCAATCACTTGACTTGAATCTTCTTTTGGGGTGCGTAGGGTTGCTAGGTGTGTGAGAGTATAGTCAGATATATATGTGCATGTGTGGGCATAAGAGTACATGAGTGAGTGAGAGGAAGGAAATAAGAATAAGAGGAAGAGTAAGAGAAAAGAAGGGCAACCGAGGTGTGTAGACAGGGGGGGGAGGGAAAGCATATGAGCTAGTGCATAGACATAGGAAGAATCCATTGCGAGATAATTGTGGGCTCTAGGTAATCCAATTGGACCGATTGCGAGGGGTTCGAGCAAAATAAAGTCTCGTGTAATCACTTTTTCCGTGGGCTTAAGAACCTTTCAGGGTAATTCCATAGTTAGTATGCTAAATGGAAAATCTAAGGGTCATCTTTAATACCCAAATGAACCTCTTTTGCTAACATCTTTGTCAAGGTTGTCATGCAAAATTTCATTGGTAGAATGTGTAGGAGTAAAGTCTACTTGAGTTATCTTTCTTTGCTCTTGTAACCATCCAATAAGGATTTCTTCTTCAATAAGCTCAAGGACCATTGTTTTGTTGGAGTTCAAGGTCTGCAAAAGCACATGAACGACACAAGGCAGAAGAAGAAGGTTGGGGCACGACACACAATACAAAATGTATTACCAAGAGAATTTACAAAGATAAGTAGCCCATTAGGGTAATAGCCATATATACAAGTCGAGGGAAAAAACCTCCTATAGAGGGAAAAAAGTTCCTCGATGGTCCTAATGTGTTCAAACGCATCACTACCTAAATATATCAACAAATCCCCCTAGGAGTAATGTGGTGAACAAGGATTTGGCACTCATGTATAAGGAAGTGCCGAGCTATGTGGAATCAATCCACAAAAGGAAGTAAGCCCAAAGTTTTCCGGAAAGCTTCAAACTGGGCACATATGCCAAACTGATCTCTCTAGTGGAGAACCTCTCCTTGACATAATGATACTGCACCTCAATGTGCTTAGTGTGAGCATGGAACATGAGGTTCCTTGCAACTGCCAATGCACTCTGACCGTCAGTGAAGATGGTGGTGGCAAAAGATTGACCAACACCGAAATCAGCCATAAGGCATCTTAGCCACACACACTCTAGAGTCTCTATCAAAGCTTCCCTATACTTAGCCTCACAACTAGAAGTGGCCATAATAAGCTGCTTCTTGCTCAACAAAGATATACACGAGCTACCAAGCATGAAGCAAAAGCCACTAGTGGACACACGAGCATCATAGCAACCAACCCACTCAAAGACAAAAAAAGTAAATCTGGTAGTAGTGATCTCCCCTTGGGATAAAACAATCCAGTAGCCGGGCACCACTCAAGTAGCAAAAGATGCACTTAACGGCCTGCCAATGGTTGACACCTGGGTAATGCATAAACATGATCATTTGTGAGATAGCAAACTGAATGTCTCATCGAATAATGCATAAGTAAATCAAGCATCCAACAACCTAATGATAGACAACAACATGAAATACATCTCCAGCATCATGAAGACTCAATCATAAAACTTTCTCCATAGGAATGGCAATAGGTTTGCAGACTTCAAGGCCAAAACGCTGCAATAATGTATCAATTTATTCTGTTTGACACAAAGGTATTCTTCCATCAAATTGCATAAACTGAATGCCCAAATAATGATGCAAATGCCCCAAATCTGACATCTCAAATGAGGCATGCAAATCAACCTTAAAATCAGCAATATTCTTCTCATGAGGATAATTGAGCAGCATGTCATCAACATACACAACAGTGATCAAAAGCACATCTTGGCACGCTTAACATATAAGGTGCTCTTCGTTGGACTCTTCTCAAAACCATGTTCAATCAGGTAGGCATGTATCTTTTCAAACCAAGCATTTGGTGATTGCTTCAAACCATATAATGCCTTTTTCAACCTGCACACTTGGTTTTCATGCCCTTTTTGCACAAAGCATACACTTCTTCATGCAAGTCACCATTCAAAAATGAAATTCTAATGTCCAAATGGTATACATTCCAACCATGATGAGCTGCACGTGCACAAATGCTACAGACAATAGTTATTCAACATGTAGGAGCAAAGGTCTCATCAAAATCAATGCCTCTTTCCTAAGCATAACCCTTTGCAACAAGCATGTCAATTGTTGCATCAAGCTTGCACTTTAGCTTGTATACCCACTTAGTGCCAATGGCCTTCTTGCCAGGAGGAAAGTCACATAAAGACCAGGTACCATTTTTCATGATAACATCATATTCTGATTGCACAGTAGTCATCCAATTTTCATAATTTTGTGCTTCATCAAATGAAACAAGCTCATTCTTATCATAAAGACTAGAGGCAGCCATATCATATCAATTTGATGCAAAAGAAGCACTATGAGAGCCTCATCGAGTATGATATGATAGAGATGCATGTACTTTTCTATCACACAAAGTTTGTACTAGCCATTTTGGCATAATTTTTGTGTCATCAACATCAAGTCTCTCATCAACAAGTGCATCATGTGAATCTGCATCAGAAATGGAATGATCTGCATCATCACATGAAACCCATAAAGTCTAAGAGGTTGCCTCATTAGGACAAGCACTAGACTATCCACCTACAAAAAGAGACAACAAAGTGTCATAAATGTCTTGGGAGCTAACTCATGTCTCCTTAGTACATGAACATAATGGCTGAATAACATCTTCCACAAAAACAACATCATGGTTAACCAAAATGCGGATGATATAGACGATAGCCTTTTCTTTCAAAACTGTACCCAACATAAATACATTTCACTACTTTATCATCCAATTTTCTGCATTGTTGTTCAAGCACTAATGCATATGCTAGACAACCAAAAACATGCAATTGAGCAACAGATGGATTGCGACCATGCTGAGCCTCATATGGAGTGATAGAATGCAATGCCTTAGTGGGAGACCTGTTAAGTACATGTGTTGCACACATAATAGCCTCAAGCTAGGAACTATGTGGTAAAACCTGATTCTTGACCATACACCTCACCATCTCCATGAGTGACTTGCTCTTCTGTTCAACAACTCCATTTAGTTGAGGTATATACAACATTGTACACTAATGTTTTATCCCACATTTAGCTAGAAATGCATTAAAATCAGAAGACATATATTCCTCCCCCCATGAGAACGGAGGGTGCCCATTTTACATGCTGACAAATTTTCAACCAAAATTAGAAACTATTTGAAGCACATAAATGCTTCAGCCTTTGCTTTCAATGGATACACCCATGCACGCCTCGAGAAATCATCAATGAAAGTCATGAAGTAAAGATAGTTTCCAAAAGAGGGTGTCTGCATGGGACCATAAACATTACTGTGAACAAGCTACAATTTTTGAGTAGCTCAAATTGAACTATCTTTTGGGAATGAGGAACGCTGCATTTTGCCCATTAGGGTGAAAACCAGCCAAAATGGGGCCGTTTGCTAATTACAGATTAAGGAAATCAACAAATAGGGATTTTCCATGTGTACAAGAATATAACATCTTGTCTCTTTTAATCCTACAAAGAAAGGTGTTTTCTTGTAGATATTCTCTAAAAGCGCCGCTAAGGTGATGAAATTTCTTGTATTCCATATAGATTTTTTGTTTTCATACAAAAATGGATATTTTTGCACACCCTACAATGCAAATCTTTACATTTCCGAAGAGGGAAAAGATTTTTGAAGATATGAAATATTTTTGGGTTCAAAATATTCAATACACGATACATCAAATCAAGAGTTTGTGAGTCTCAGTTTTCCACGTGTACATCAAGTTTTTCTATCTATGAATACTCGTGAAGTTTATGAGTCTTGGTTTCTCGCTTTGAGCTTTCTCTATTATTTCTCTGAGTCTTCAAATGGCTTATACTTGTTGTCATCCTTCCAATCGTGTAGCCTCATGTCGGGTTTACAACAAAAAAGAGGAATCCTTATGGAAACCTCTTTTTGTGTAGATAAATGATTGCCTGACTATGTTTACTAGTTGTAGAGAGGCCCATAAAGTGAAGCGAGCTAAAAGAGATGATACTAAAAACCATTCAAAAGGTCATATTCTCATATTCAAATTAAGAAGATATGGCTGGTTTGCAAGAGTTCAGAATCTCTACAATGCTAAGGATCTGGTGCTAAACAATCATTTGCATTTCCCATCATACTGTAAGTGAAGTTTTGTTGATATATTTAGGTACTGTGTGTGTGAACACTCTAGGATCGTCGGGGTACTTTTTTCCCTCTTTAGGAGGTTTCTTTTCCTCGGTTTGTATATACGCCTATTGCCCTAATGGGCTACTTATCTTTGTACATTCTAGTGGTAATACATTCAATATTTTGCATTGTAATCCAAGCTTCTTCTTCTTCCTTATGCTGTTCGTTCTTCCGCAGACATCTAACTCCAACAATTGGTATTAGAGTAGGTTGCTGCTTCATCTAGGGCATCATTGACACCTCTCTGGTTGTAGTCTCAAAATTGCATGAATTTTGGTGAGCATAGTCAGTGTGATTTCGAGATCAAAACTTCTTCGCTTTGTGGTGCCGAAATCACGATATGAGCTTGTTTCGGCACCCGAATGCACTATCGCAATGCTTGTACAGGCTATTTTGTTTTTTTGTGCCAAAGGTATATACCTATTTTGGTTTGCTAGTATAAGCGTCTCAAAGTCTGCTATAGGCTTAGCAGAACTTATCTTGGCAGTTCCGTTCAACTTTTTGAGATATAGTCAATTTTTTGCATCAAGGTATTTTAGTCACCAGCCATGGCTGAAAGTAGTGATGTATTTTGTATGTTGGCTATTGAGGATAAGTTAGATGGTACCAACTACCCCTTGTGGGCTTATATGATGCGACATGTATTGGTTGCAAAAGGACTGTGGAACATTGTGCAAGGTGTTGAAAAACATCCTATCACACCTAGAACTGTTACAACTGCAAGTATTAAAGCTGATGCAAAAGGTGTTGAAGATGATGATATTTTCCATATTCCTGTTTGTGTTGCGGTTTTTGTTGCATCTACTACAGAGAAAATTCGTTGGGATGGGAGAGATGCCCAGGAACATGCATTGATAGCTTTGTCTATCAAACATGCCATTATTCCTCACATTCACTCTTGTAGAATAGCTAAGGATGCTTGGGATACACTTACCACACTGTACCAAGCTAGGAATGAGGCTCGTGTTGCTTACCTTTGAAAACAGCTAGAGAGTGAGCACATGAATGATATTGATTCTATGGAGAGTTTTCTAACAAAGATCAAAGACTTGAAGGAAGAATTAATTCTTGATGATGAGATTATACCAGATAGCTCACTTGTGTAGACCATTCTGAATGATCTTCTTGATTCATATAAGATTTTTGCTTCTACTCTTTGCTTGATGATGAAAGGCAATCCAAATAACTTGTCATTTGAGGAGTTAGTCACTGTTTTGTTGTAGGAAGATCAATCCAGGTAGAAAAGGTCCATTATGTGTGTTGCAGATCAAACTTTCTTGGCTAATCAGAAGGGCAAAGGAAAATGGAGCTCTTCAAAAAGTAAGCAGAAATTTGTTAATTATGCACAATGGAAGAGGGAAGACAAAGATGAAAAGAAATCAGAAAAGAAGAAATTGTTTTCAAGTACTGTAAAGGAAATGATCATATCATAAAGAACTATCCAAAACTGGCTGCTAAAGAGGCAAAGAAGAGAGAGGCTGGAATGGTTGTTGCAGAAGCCTCTACACCAAAAATAGAGTTTGCTAATCTTGTGCAAGAAGAAGAATGGGCATTTACTACTGTTTGCAGTTTTGAACCATCTTCTCATGAGCAGTGCATGTCTGCAGTAGACTCAGATGTTTGGTACTTTGACAGTGGGGTGACCAAACATATTACATCGCAGTGCAGTTTCTTCTCTTCACTTGAGCCTGCCCCTACAGGGAATACTGTTACATGCGCCAACAACTCCTCTTATCCTGTTATGTGAGTTGGTAAGATCATACTACTGCTGATGGTAGTTCTTTCACTTTGTCAAATGCTTTGTTTGTGCTAGGGATCAAGAAAAATCTATTATCAGTTTCTGCATAAGCGAAAATTCGCTTAGTTGTGAAATTTGTTGATGAGAGATGCATAGTTCATGGTATGTCAAATGGTGACGTGATTATTGCTTCTAGCATTTTATGTGGTGGGCTGTATAAGTTCATAGACTATGAAAGATGTGTAAATGATTCGGCATGTGCAGTACATGATTCTCAGGCTATGTTAGATGCAAAGCTTTGGCATGCATGCTTTGGTCATCTGAATTTTGCTAGTTTGCTATGCCTGTAGAAATGTGAAATGATGTCGTCTTTGTCCAAACTTGAGGCACCCAGAAAACATGTTTGCAAAGGCTGTATTTTGGGCAAAATGCAGTGTTCCTCCTTTCCAAAAGATGGTTCAGTTCGGCCAACGCAGAAATTACAGCTTACACACAGTGATGTGTGTGGTCCTATGCAGACATCTTCTTTTGGAGATTATCTTTACTTCTTGTCTTTCTTCGATGATTTTTCCAAGAATGCATAGGTATATCCATTGAAGGCAAAGTCTAAAGTGTTCATGTGCTTCAAACAGGTTTTGGTTTTGGCTGAAAATCTGTTAGCATGTAAAATGGGCACCCTCCGTTTTGATCAAGGGGGGGGATATATGTCTTCTGATTTTAATGCATTTCTGGCTGAACGTGGGATAAACACCAGTGTAGAGCGCCATATACACCTCAACAGAATGGAGTTGCTAAACAAAAGAATAGTTCATCCATGAAGATGCCGAGGTGTATGGTCAAGAGTCAGGCTTTACCACATAGTTTTTGGCTTGAGGCTATTATGTGTGCAGCATATGTACTTAACAAGTGTCCCACTATAGCACTACAGTCTATCACTCCATATGAGGCTTTGCACAATCGCAAGCCATCTGTTGCTCATCTGCATGTTTTTGGTTGTTTGGCATATGCATTAGTGCCTAAACAACATCGAAAAATTTGGATGAAGGAGTAAAATGTATTTTTGTTGGGTACAGTTCTGAAAGTAAAGGCTATCGTCTGTATCATCCAGAGACTAAACGCATTTTGGTTACCCGTGATGTTGTTTTTATGGAAGATGCTATTCAACCATTTCTTTCATGTACTAAGGAGACATCTCTTAGCTCCAAAGACATGTATGATACTTTGCTGCCTCTTTTTAGAGGTGGACAGTCTAGTGTTGATCCTAATGAGGCAACTTCTCAGCCTAGTGTTGATCTAGTGTCAGGGAGAGGTTTTCTGCTCGGGAGATGAGCTTGGCATATGTGCCCACCCAAGAGAACATTGCAGACCTTTTCACGAAGGCTCTGCCTAGGGAGAAGTTTGAAGCTATCCGCAAAGATTTGGGGTTACTTCCTTTTGTGGAGTGATTTCCACATAGATTGGCACTTCCTTATACATGAGTGCCAGCTAGTTGTTCACCGCATCACTCCTAGGGGGGATTTGTTGATATATTTAGGTAGTGATGTGTGTGAACACTCTAGGACCGTTGGGGCACTTTTTTCCCTCTTTAGGAGGTTTTTTCCCCCCAGCTTGTATATATGCCTATTGCCCTAATGGGCTACTTATCTTTGTACATTGTAGTGGTAATACATTCAATATTGTGTGCTGTGCTCCAAGCTTCTTCTTCTTCCTTGTGCTGTTCATGTGCTTCCACAGACATCTAACTACAACAAGTTTAACAATGCTCTTTAATCATTTTCAGTTGTTTTTGTTTTACAAAATATCTGTTTTTGTATTGCATATATTTTTCCTTCCAATGTTCAAGGGTGGCAATATTTTGAATGTTTAACAGGAACATTTAAAGTTCTTCATGAGGACTATGGAGACAAATGTGTTACATTTCTCAATAACATTCAATTATTTGTTTATTTTATAGAATATCCAATTCCCTAAGGAAGGAATGCATATGGAAATCTTGTACACCTGCTTCCTGCTTGCATCTCTTCATTAGATTGGGAGTGTCCTGATCAATCAATAGGTATAAGTTTTTTGTGCAAGATGAAAGATGACATTCATTTTCTTTCTATTTCAAATCAAATATCCCAACAAGCTCTAGTGTTACCATATGACTAAAGAAGGTGGAAGAAAAGCTTGGAAATTGAACTCTCCACAATTTGAGTTAGAATTAGTGATCTTTTTTTGCATCCAGATTTTCAACCTAGGAAAATAATTGACACTGCGAATTGGAAACTTAAAAGTGTTATGGAGCTTCTAGAGTACCTTGATGAGGTTTCACCACAATTCACATTCTCAACTGATGGTGCAATGGCAAACATTAGATCAGAGAAAACACTATCTTGCATTACTTGCTTGCCACCCAAAGTCATCAAGTTCCAACCTTTAAGATGTAACCAGTCTTGCCTCTTTTTTTCCCACCAAAAATGATAATATTTTCTCTTGGTCGAAAACAAATTGGCTTTGTTATGCTTTATATCATTGGTCTTGGAAAGTTTCTATTGTTCAAAGACTTCCTCCTAGATATCACTAGTAAAAACTAATGTACAAATATGGATGATGAAGGATAAATGTAAAGATGTGGAAATTCTTCATTTCAGTGATTAACAAGATATGCATAGAATTTAAGGGAAGGAATATTAAAAAATGGAAAAAATTGGAGGAGATATAAGACACAACCAATTCAAGCAATAAGGGCGATCAGAGGTTCTCTAACTACCCTAATCGCTTGAATTGATCGTCTCTTTTTTTTTTAATCTTTATGCAACACATGTGAAAAGATACAGCCAATTCCAGCAAATAGGGCCATCCAAAGACCTCCAATGGCCCTTATCGCTTGAATTGGTTGGCTATTGGAGACATCATAATAATAAATGGTATATCCATTACAAGACATGACCAATTCAAGCGATTAGGGCCATCAAAAGTTCCCCGATTGCTCTCGTTGCTTGAATTGGTCATGCCTTTTTTCTTTTCAAAATATTAGTTATACAAGCTAAGGATTACATTTCAGAGATAAAAAAATCAAGATATAGCACTAATGGAAAAAAGGTATAGCACTAATCAAGATCCTCTTTTTGAGATAAAGATCACCAATATTTAGAAGTTGAAATATTGATCTCTATGTACAAACATGAATTACAAACATAATATCTTCTAGATAAAGATAGAATGGCATCATTCCTCAATACACTGTTCTCTAGATAGAATGCTCTGAAGGGTTCCTCATGTACTTAATTAGTATTTACAACAAAGTAGAACAAATAAATATTTTCCAACATATGTTGAAAATACATGGGATTTCTATCTAGAGCTAATCATAGGTATTAGAAATTGTACATCTTCTGTTTCTTTTTATGCTTTTCCTTTTTGGAGCCTTCACCTTTGTCCTTTTTCTTTGGGACATGCTTGAGTGGAGAATATATTGGAGTTCCTTTCTTCTTATCTTATGTCTTCTTATCTACAGGTGGTGGAGGTGGTGGAGGAGATTCTGGATCATATGTGCATCTTGAAAAGCTTGGCAACACTGCAAAACTAAAACAATATCAAAATGCATGGCAATGTGGTGATACAAAAGTGCACTAGAGCTTTGTTCTTGAGAAAGTATCCTATTTTTCCATGCTTGAAAACTATACACTCAGTCACAAGTGGATCCAAGACAAAGACCTTTGTTGAAACAACCTCTTCACACTTCTAGAGTAGGACTGTATGAACTAAAATCTAAACCAGGCATATCAAGGACTCTTCACATCTTCTCGTCTTCAAGAAAGCAAAAAACATAATCATTATAGATATGAAAGAAAAAGTAAGCAAATGGAGGGATTCAAGACATGACCAATTCAAACAATAAGGGCCACCCAAACTTGTCCAATTGCCCATACCGTTTGAAACAGTCATGTCCAAAAAGGCAAGCCATTAAGTGATATCTTGTGTATTTCATGAAAAAAATTCATGATCATACATGTCTTACATTTAAATAAGAAAATATACTTCTAATAACTTGAATGTCTTGTTTCTCCATTAACAACTTGTGAAATGTGAAATTCATTACATAATCAAATGAAGAAAAACTCTTTATAATGAGGAAAAGCAAATAGGCATCATATACGACCAATTCAAGCGATTAGGGCCATCCAAGCTTCTTTGATGGGCCTAATCGCTTGAATTAGTAGTGTCCAAACAAGTGTCATTTTTGTAGTTATATGAATGAATTCTCCATATAGAACAACTTAAAAAACACTTCAAAGAGCAAATAAATGCAAATTGGCATCATATACTTGTTCTCTTTGGCCACGGCTGATTCAAGCGATTAGGGCCATCCAAGCTTCTTGGATGGGCCTAATATCTTGAATTGCTCATGTCCAAACAAGTGTCATATTTCTAGCTATATGAATGAATGCTCCATATAGAACAACTTAAAAAAACACTTCAAAAAGCAAAATATCTCATATTGCACACCAAGAGACTTCAACAAGCAATGAGTTGAGATTGTTTCTTGCAAAAGAGAGTTGAAAAACAAATGCGATGAAGAATACGGGGAATTGAGTAGAACTAGAGAGAGCAGAAGAAAAATGCCACAAATGAGCTGAGGAGCTTATATAGAAACTTTAGGATCTATTGATCGTTGATGCCATGTGGTACCTTTTGATTGGTCCACATCATTTAACCATTGTGAATCCCAACCTACATTACCACGTGGCACATTTTCATTCATCCACATCATTTGATCATTGTGGATCTCAACATGCAAGTTGCCATGTGTCAAAATTGTATTCTTCCATGTCATTTGATCGTTGGAATTCTCGAGGCCTTTCAAGATGGCATGCGCTCATTGGTCCATGTGGATTCTCCAACGTCTCTTTTCCCTCATAAATATTAGGTCCCTTAGCTTTTGCTCGTTTTCTACCTTCAACAACTTTGCATATGCTCCTACACCTAAATTTTATACATGACCAATTCAAGCGATAACACATGTTTGACCATCTTTGATTGCCTCTATTTGCTTGCATTAGTTTTCCTTTGCACATAGACTTAAAGCCCTCAAAGAATTGATGCTAAAGAATTGCTTTAGGATGAGTATGAGGTTAAGTTATGCTTAAAATCATTTCCCTTTCATTTATGACTCATCTTTGAGGCATGACCAATTCAAGCGATTAGGCCCATCCAAGATTTTCTGATGAGCATAATCGCTTGAATTTTTCATGTCCTAGATTCAATCATATACTTGAGTTATTTGGTTTTCTTCTTATGCAATCCCCTTATTCCTCATCATTCATAGATATTGACCAAAGAAATGGGAAAATTAGCCCCTATTTCTTATGATTTGAGTCATGCTCTAGTTTCATTGCATTATTTGAGATATTTTGTTTTCTCCCTATGCAAGATCCTTAATGTCCTAGACAAAAAGGAAGTCATTTTAAACCTTAGATTCCATGTGAAATTTTGTATCTTACTATTGTCTCAGAATTTCAAGAAACTAATACTACCATTGCATCCAGAACGTGCTAAAACCCTAAGATTGACTCTCTATTTGCATGATTCTGATATCGAGAGGTCTTGATGAGCCTATTTGTACATGAATCTAGGACATGACCAATTCAAGCGATTAGACTCATTTGGAAATGTTGGATGGGCCTAATCGATTGAATCGGTCATGCGTGGAAATAGAAAAAAAAAGGTTTATCAAGACCTTTGGGTATCAAAATCATTCAAATAAACAATCAATCTTAGGGTTTTGGCATGTTCTAAACACAATGGTAGCATAATTTTCTCCAAATTCTAAACCAATATTAAGATAGAGAAGTCCACATGAAATCTAAGGTTCAAGATGACCTCCTTTGGGCATGACCAATTCAAGCGATTAGGGCCATCCAAGCTTTTTTGATGGGCATAATCGCTTGAATTGGTCTTGTCCAAACAAGTGTCACATTTCTAGCTATATGAATGAATGCTCCATATAGAACAACTTAAAAAACACTTCAAAGAGCAAATAAATGAAAATTGGCATCTTTTGCCACAACCGATTCAAGCACTTAGGGCCATCCAAGCTTCTTGGATGGGCCTAATCGATTGAATTGGTCATGTCCAAAAAAGTGTCATATTTCTAGCTATATGAATGAATGCTCCATATAGAACAACTTAAAAAACACTTCAAAAAGCAAAGAAAAATTGCGCACTAAGAGACTTCAACAAGCAATGAGTTGAGATTGTTTCTTGCAAAAGAGAGTCGAAAAACAAATGCGATGAAGAATATGGGGAGTTGGGTAAAACTAGAGAGAGTAGAAGAAAAATGCCACAAATGAGCTGAGGAGCTTATATAGAGACTTTATGATCTATTGATTGTTGATGCCACATGGTACCTTCTGATTGGTCCATGTCATTTGATTGTTGTGAATCCCAACGTTCATTACGATGTGGCACATTTTCATTCATCCACCTCATTTGACCATTGTGGATCTCAATGTGCAAGTTGCCATGTGTCAAAACATTATTCATCCATGTCATTTGACCTTTGGAATTCTCGAGGCGTTTCTGCATGGAATGCACTTGTTGGTCCACATGGATTCTCCAACGTCTCTTTTCCCTCATAAATAACACGTCCCTTAGCTTCTGCTCATTTTCTACCTTCAACAACTTTGCGTACCCATACGAAGCGCTCCTACACCTAAATTTTATACACGACCAATTCAAGGGATATCACATGTTTGGCCATCTTTGATTGCCTCTATTCGCTTGCATCAGTCATCCCTTGCATCTATACTTAAAGCCCTCAAAGAATTGATGCTAAAGAATTTCTTTAGGATGAGTATGAGGTTAAGGTATGCTCAAAATCATTTTCTCTTCATTTATGACTCATCTTTGAGAGATGACCAATTCAACCGATTAGGCCCATCCAAGATTTTTTGACGAGCATAATTGTTTGAATTGGTCATGTCCTAGATTCATTCATATACTTGACTTCTTTGGTTTTCTTGTTATGCAATCCCCTTATTCCTCATCATTCATATATGTTGACCAAAGAAATGGGAAAATTAGCCTCTATTTCTTGTGATTTTTACTCATGCTCTAGTTTCATTGCATTATTTGAGATATTTTGTTTTCTCCCTATGCAAGATCCTTAATATCCTAGATAGAAAGGAATTCATCTTAAACCTCAGATTCCATGTGAACTTCTTTATCTCAGTATTGGCTTAGAATTTCAAGAAACTAATACTACCATTGCATCTAGAATGTGCCAAAACCCTAAGATTGACTGTCTATTTGCATGATTCTGATACCGAGAGGTCTTGATGAGCCTATTTGTACATGAATCTAGGATGCGACCAATTCAAGCGATTAGGCTCAACTGGAAATGTTGGATGGGCCTAATCGCTTGAATCGGTCGTGTCTAGAAGTCAGTACAAAAAGTCTTATCAAGACCTCTGGGTATCAAAATCATGCAAATAGACAATATATCTTAGGGTTTTGGCACGTTTCGGATGCAATGGTAGCATATTTTTCTCCAAATTCTAGACTTATAATAAGATACAGAAGTTCACATGCAATCAGAGGTTCAAGATGACCTCCTTTATGTCTAGGACATGAGGGACCTTGTATAGGGAGAAAACAAAAAATCTCAAGTAATGGAATCAAACTACACTTGTATATGGGAAAATTGAACAAAGGGGAGTTGTTGAGGATAAAAGAACTCAGAATTGATGCTAAAGAATTTCTTTAGGATGAGTATGAGGTTAAGGTATGTTCAAAATCATTTACCTTTCATTTGTGACTCATCTTTGATACACAACCAATTCAAGCGATTAGGCCCATCCAAGATTTTTTGAGGAGCTTTATCGCTTGAATTGGTTGTGTCCTACATTCATTCATATACTTGAGTCCTTTGTTTTTCTTCTTATGCAATCCCCTTATTCCTTATCATTCATAGGTATTTGCAAAAATGATAGGTCAAATATCTTTGTTTTTTCATGATTTTGAGGGATGACTGATTCAAGCGATTAGGCTAGCCGTGTTTCATTTTCTTATGCAACTAACTTTTGCTTCATGATTCCTTTTCCCTATCACATGTAGAATCTTACTATTGTTGATTTTTCTGTAGATATTTATATCAAATGAAGACAATTTTCTTAGGAAAGAGAAGGGCACAATGAAAGCTTTAGAGGAAAAAGGAAAAACTTAAGATTCCAGATTCATTCTTTGTTGAATATAAGCTTTGTAGAGGAGATTTTCCAAAGTCAAGTTCATTCAAAAGAGAAGAAGAATAATGCCTTTTTGTGTCACTAATTCTGTGGTTTCGAAAATTGTAAATACATCCTTATTTAGTTTTGGGTAAGAGAAATACCAAAACATATTCCAAATCCTATTGTTGATATATTTAGGTAGTGATGTGTGTGAACACTCTAGGACCATCGGGGGCACTTTTTTCCCTCTTTAGGAGGTTTTTTTCCCCCCGGCTCGTATATACGCCTATTGCGCTACTTATCTTTGTACATTCTAGTGTTAATAAATTCAGTATTGTGTGTTGTGCTCCAAGTTTCTTCTTCTTCCTTGTGCTATTCGCATGCTTCCACAGACATCTAACTCCAACAATTGGTATCAGAGCAGGTCGCCGCTTCATCTAGGGTGTTGTCTACACCTCTCTAGTCACAGTCTCAGAATCACATGAAATTTGGTAGTATACACAACGTGTTTCAGAGATCAAAACAGCTTCGCTTTGTTGTGCCAAAATCACGATTTGAGCTCGTTTCGACCTCCGAACGCACTATCGTAGTGCATGTGCAGGCTATTTTATCTTTCTATGCCAAAGTTATATACCAATTTCGGTTTGCCATTATAAGCGTCTTGAAGTCTGCTATAGGTCTAGTAGAATTCGTGAGGGTAATTCTGTTCAACTTTCTGAGATACAATCAATTTTCTGCATCAAGGTATTTTAGTCATTGGCTATGGTTGAAAGTAGTGATGTATTCCGTATGTTGGCTGTTGAGGATAAGTTGGATAGTACCAAGTACCCGTTATGGGCTTATATGATGCGACATGTATTGGTTACAAAAGGAATGTGGAACATTGTGCAAGGTGTTGAAAAACAGCCTATCACAGCTATAACTGTTACAACTGTAGGTACTGAAGCTAATGCAGACGGTATCGAAGATAATGATATTCTGTATATTCCTGTTTGTGCTGCTATTTCTGCTGCATCTACTATAGAGCAGATTCGTTAAGATGGCAGAGATGCTCAGGCACATGCATTGATAGATTTGTCTGTCAAATGTGCCATTATTCCTCACATTTGCTCTTGTAGAACAACTAAGGATGCTTGGGATACACTTACCACATTGTACCAAGCTAGGAATGAGGCTCGTGTTGCTTACCTTTGAAAATAGTTTGAGAGTGAGCACATGAATGAAGGTGATTCTACGGACAATTTTCTAACAAAGATCAAAGACTTGAAGGAACAATTAATTTCTGCTGATGAGGTTATACTAGATAGCTCACTTGTGCACACCGTTTTGAATGGTCTTCCTGATTCATATCAGAGTTTTGCTTCTAGTCTTCGGTTGATGATGAAAGGCAATCCAAATGCCTTGTCATTTGAGGAGTTAGTCTCTATTCTGTGGCAGGAGGATGAGTCCACATAGAATAGGTCCATTATGCATGTTGCAGATCAAGCTTTTGTGCCTAGTCAGAAGGGCAAAGGAAAATGGAGCTCTTCAACTAGTAAGCAGAAATCTGCTAATTCTGCAAAATCAAAGAGGAAGAGCAGAGGCCTCTGCAACAAAAACAGAGTCTGCTAATCTTGTGCAAGACGAAGAATGGGTGTTTACTACTGTTTGCAGTTTTGACCCATCTTGTGTAGTGCATGTCTGCAGTAGACTCAGATGTTTGGTACTTTGACAGTAGGGCGATCAAACACATTACCTCGTAGCACATTTTCTTCTCTTCACTCGAGCCTGCCCCTACAGGGAATACTGTTACATGCGCCAACAACTCCTCTTATCCTGTTATGGGAGTTGGTAAGATCATTTTTACTATTGCTGATGGTAGTTCTTTCACTTTGTCAAATGCTTTGTTTGTTCTAGGGATCAAGAAAAATCTGTTATCATTTTTTGCATTAGCCAAGATTGGCTTGGTTTTGAAATTTATTGATGACAGGTGTACAGTTCATGATCTGTCAAATGGCGACGTGATTATTGCTTCTGCCATTTTATGTCGTGGGATATATAAGCTCATAGACTATGAAAGATCTCTCAATTATTCGGCATGTGGAATACATGATTCTCAGGCTATGTCAGATGCAAAGCTTTGGCATGCATGCTTTGGTCATCTGAATTTTGTTTGCCCAAACTTGAGGAACCTAGAAAATATGTTTGTGAAGGCTGTATTTTGGACAAAATGCAGCATTCCTCATTTCCAAAAGATGGTTGAGTTCGGGCTACTAAAAAATTACAGCTTGTACATAGTGATGTCTGTGGTTCTATGCAGACACCTTTGGGAAATTATCTTTACTTCATGACTTTCATCGATGATTTTTCTGGGCATGCATGGGTATATCCAATGAAGGCAAAGTCTAAAGTGTTCATGTGCTTCAAAATTTTTTGGTTTTGGCTGAAAATTTGTCAGCATGTAAAATGGGCACCCTCTGTTCTGATTGAGGGGGAGAATATATGTCTTCTAATTTTAATGCATTTCTGGTTGAACGTGGGATAAAACACCAGTGTAGAGTGCCATATACACCTCAACAAAATGGAGTTTCTAAAAGGAAGAACATATCACTCATGGAGATGGTGAGGTGTATGGTCAAGAGTCAGGCTTTACCACATAGTTTCTGGCTTGAGGCTATCATGTGTGCAGCATATGTACTTAACACGTGTCCCACTAAAGCACTGCAGTCTATCACTCCATATGAGGCTTGGCATGATCACAAGCCATCTATTGCTCATCTACGTGTTTTTGGTTGCATGGCATATGCATTAGTGCCTGAACAACATCACAGAAAATTGGATGATAACACAGTCAAATGTATTTTTGTTGGGTACAGTTCTGAAAGTAAAGGCTATCGTCTGTATCATCCACAAACTAAACGCATTCTAGTTAGCTGTGATGTTGTTTTTGTGGAAGATGCAATTCAGCCATTGCTTTCATATACTAAGGAGACATGTGTTAACTCCAAAGATATGTATGATACTTTGCTACATCTTTTCACAGGTGGACAATCTAGTGCTGGTCCTAATGAGGCAAGTTCTCGACCTTTGCAGGTTTCATGTGATGATGCAGATCATTCGATTTCTGGTGCAAATTTACATGATGCGCTTGTTGATGAGAGAGCTGATATTGAGGAGGCAAAAACTATGCCAAAATGGCTGGTACAGACCTTGCATGGCAACAAATTAGATGCACCTCTATCATATCGTACTCAGTTAGGATCTCATAGTGCCTCTTTTGCATCACATTGCTATTCTATGGCTGCCTCTAGTCTCTGTGATGAGACTTAACCTGTTTTGTTTGATGAAGCACAAAATTCTGAACATTAGATGGCTGCAATGCAATCTGAATATGATGCTACAATGAAGAATAATACTTGGTCTTTATGTGACTTGCCTCTTGGCAAGAAGGCCATTGGCACAAAGTGGGTGTACAAGTTGAAGCGTGAACGTGATGGAACAATTGACAAATATAAGGTTAGGCTTGTTGCAAAGGGTTATGCACAGGAAAGAGGCAGTGGTTTTGATGAGACCTTTGCACCTACATGTCGTATGACTAGTGTTCGGAGCATCTATGCACTTGCAGCCCATCATGGTTGGAATGTACATCATTTGGACATTAAAACTGCATTTTTGAATGGTGACTTGCATGAAGAAGTGTAAGTTTTTTAGCCCCGTGGCTTTGTGCACGAAGGCATGAAAACCAAGTGTGCAGGTTAAAGAAGGCATTATATGGTTTAAAGCAAGCACCACGTGCTTGGTATGAGAAGATACATGCCTATCTGATTGCACATGGTTTTGAGAATAGTCCAACTGAAAGCACCTTATATGTTAAGCGTGCTAATAATGTACTTATGATCATTTTGGTTTATGTTGATGACATGCTTCTCACTGGTCCTCATGACATGCATATTGCTGATTTTAAGGCTGATTTGCATGCCTCATTTGAGATGTCTGATTTGGGGCATTTGCATCACTATTTGGGCATTCAGTTTATGCACGTTGATTGTGGAATGGCTTTGTGTCACACAAAATATATTGACATGTTATTGCAACGTTTTGGCCTTGAAGACTGTAAACCTATTACCACTCCTATGGAAACAGGTCTGCAATCGAGTCTTCATGATTGTGAAGATGCATTTGATGTTGTTCTTTATCAGCAGGCTGTTAGATGCTTGATTCACTTATGCATTACTTGGCCAGATATTCATTTTTCTGTCTCATAGATGAGCAGGTTTATGTATTTCCAAGGAGTCAAGCATTGGCAGGTGGTTAAGCGCATCTTTCACTACTTGAGTGTTATGCGGCTACTTGGTTTGTTTTATCCTAAGGGCGGATCACTATCGCCAGATTTTGCATGCTTTTTCTGACTCTGATTGGGCTGGTTGCTATGACACTCGTGTGTCCACTAGTGGTTTTTGGTTCATGCTTGGTAGCTCATGCATATCTTGGTTGAGCAAGAAGCATCCTACTCTGGCCACTTCCAGTTGTGAGGCTCAGTATAGGGCAACTTTCACAGTGACTGTTGAGTGTGTGTGGCTCAGACGCCTTATGGCTGATTTGGGTGTTGGTCAGTCTTCTGCCACCACCATCTTCACTGCTAGTTAGAGCGCACTGGCAGTTGCGAGGAACCCTGTGTTCCATGCTCGCACTAAGCACATTGAGGTGCATTATCATTATGTCAAGGAGAGGTTCTCTGTTGGGGAGATCAGCTTGGCATATGTGCCCACGCAGGAGAACATTGCAAATCTTTTCACGAAGGCTCTACCTAGGGAGAAGTTTGAAGCTTTCCACAAAGCTTTGGGCTTACTTCCTTTTGTGGAGTGATTTCCACATAGCTTGGCACTTCCTTATACATGAGTGCCAGCTCCTTGTTCATTGCATCACTCCTAGGGGGGATTTGTTGATATATTTAGGTAGTGATGTGTGTAAACACTCTAGGACTGCTGGGGCACTTTTTTCCCTCTTTAGGAGGTTTTTCCCCCCAGCTTGTATATATGCCTATTGCCCTAATGGGCTACTTATCTTTGTACATTCTAGTGGTAATACATTCAGTATTGCGTGTTGTGCTCCAAGCTTCTTCTTCTTCCTTGTGTTGTTCGCGTGCTTCTGCAGTCGTCTTACTCCAACACCTATTTGATACCATCTTTGTACCTTCAGGTTCACATTAGAATGAGATGTCACTCTTGTTATATTTAGTCAAGCTTTGTCCTAAAAGGATTTTCCTCAAATTGATATTTTCAGTCTGTTGATAGTTTTTGGCATGTGTTCCTTTGTATTTTTCTTCTAAAGAACTAATCAAAAAGCTCTTTGAATGCAATAATTTTTGTAACCTCTTTTCTTATGCATTTGAAGAAGCTTTTTCTTGCTTCATAATGAGAAATTTCCATCCCTAGAATGTCACATCTGGCAAGGCTTCCTTCTTCCACAAAGAATGGACCATGCAAAAAAAGGATATGCTGTAAAAACATAAAGATTAAGACCATGAGATGGTTTTTTGAAAAAGTAATATTGGACTAAATAATCTCTTTAAATCTCACCAAGTAGTAAGTTATGTGTTTGACACTCCAAGCCTTTGTGATGGTTCATATAGGCTCTATGATTGTCCTTTTGAAATCAATCACATACATATCAGATATAACATGTTGCATATGTCCCTCATGATCTACAAAAATTCATCAGTTTATGTATTGCATGTAGGTGTTTGAGAACTCACACAAGTTTGGAAAATATCCACATAAAACCTCATCACAATCTCCTACAAATCTAATAAAATCATGAAGATTATGAAAAGGTGGGTGCCTTGTAATTTCAGGATCAGTTGGATAAGTAGCTTCATTTATCCATATGTCTGTTGATATATTTAGGTAGTGATGTGTGTGAACACACTAGGACCGCCGGGGCACTTTTTTCCCTCTTTAGGAGGTTTTTTTTCCCCGGCTTATATATACGCCTATTGCCCTAATGGGCTACTTATCTTTGTACATTCTCTAGTAATACATTCAGTATTGTGTGTTTGTGCTCCAAGCTTATTCTTCTTCCTTGTGCTGTTCGCGTGCTTCCGCAGGTGTCTATCTCCAACAATTGGTATCAGAGCAGGTCGTCGCTTCTTCTAGGGCGCCATCGACACTCCTTCGTTTGTAGTCTCAGATTTGCATGAAATTTGGTGAGCATACTCAGGGTGTTTCCGAGATCAAAACAGCTTCGTTCTATGGTGCCGAAATCGCGATCTGAGCTCGTTTCGGCCTCCGAACGCACTATCACAGCGCTTGTGCAGGCTATGTCGTCCTTTTGTGCCAAAGATATATACTAGTTTCTGTTCGCCAGTTTAAGCGTCTCGAAGTCTGCTATAGGTCTAGCAAAACTCGTCTGGGCAGTTCCGTTCAACTTTTTGAGATACAGTCAATTTTCTGCATCAAGGTATTTTAGTCACCGGCCATGGCTGAAAGCAGTGATGTATTTTGTATGTTGGCTGTTGAGGATAAGTTGGATGGTACCAACTACCCATTATGGGCTTATATGATGCGACATGTTTTGGTTGCAAAAGGATTGTGGAACATTGTGCGGGGTGTTGAAAGACGTCCTGTTACACCTCTAACAACAGGTACTGCAAATACAGGTGCTGGAGCTGATGAAGATGGTGTCGAAGATGATATTCCGCAGATTCCTGTTCGTGCTACTATTTCTGTTGCACCTACTGCAGAGCAGATTCGTTGGGATGGCAGAGATGCCCAGGCACATGCATTGATAGCTTTGTTTGTCAAACATGCCATTATTCCTCACATACGCTCTTGCAGAACAGCTAGGGATGCTTGGGATACACTTACCACATTGTACCAAGCTAGGAATGAGGCTGGTGTTGCTTATCTCCGAAAACAGTTGGAGAGTGAGCACATGAATGAAGGTGATTCCATGGACAGTTTCCTAACAAAGATCAAAGACTTGAAGGAACAGTTGATTTCTGCTGACTAGGTTATACCAGATAGCTCACTAGTGCAGACCGTTCTGAATGGTCTTCCTGATTCATATTAGAGTTTTGCTCTTACTCTTTGGTTAATGATGAAAGGCAATCCAAATGCCTTGTCATTTGAGGAGTTAGTCTCTGTTCTGTTGCAGGAAGATCAATCCAGGTAGAACAGGTCCATTATGCATGTTGCAGATCAAGCTTTCCTGGCTAGTCAAAAGGGCAAAGGAAAATGGAGCTCTTCTACTAGTAAGCAGAAATCTGCTAATGCTGCACATTCAAAGAACCAAGACAAAGATGAGAAAAAATCAGAAAAGCAGAAATTGTTTTGTAAGTACTGTAAAGGGAATGATCATATCAGAAAGAACTGTCCAAAACTAGCTGCTAAAGAGGCAAAGAAGAAAGAGGCTGGAATGGTTGTTGCAGAGGCCTCTACACCAAAAACAGAGTCTACAAATCTTGTGCAGCAAGAAGAATGGGCGTTTACTACTGTCTGCAGTTTTGACCCATCTTCTCATGAACAGTGCATGTCTGTTGTAGACTCAGATGTTTGGTACTTTGACAGTGGGGCGACCAAACATATTACCTCGCAGCGTAGTTTCTTCTCTTCACTCGAGCCTGCCCCTACAGGGAACACTGTCACATGCCCAACAACTCCTCTTATCTTGTTATGGGAGTTGATAAGATCATTTTGACTACCGCTGATGGTAGTTCTTTCACTTTGTCAGATGCTTTATTTGTGCCAGGGATCAAGAAGAATCTGTTATTAGTTTTTGCATTAGCCAAGATTGGCTTCGTTGTGAAATTTGTTGATGTCAGGTGTACAGTTCATGATCTATCAAATGGCGACGTGATTATTGCTTCTGGCATTTTATGTCGTGGGCTGTATAAGTTCATAGACTATGAAAGATCTGTGAATGATTCGACATGTGCATTTCATGATTCTCAGGCTATGTCAGATGCAAAGCTTTGGCATGCACGCTTTGGTCATCTGAATTTTGCTAGCTTGCTACGCCTGCAGAAATTTGAATGGTGTCCTCTTTGCCCAAACTTGAGGCACCTGGAAAACATGTTTGTGAAGGCTGTATTTTGGGCAAAATGCAGCGTTCATCCTTTCCAAAAGATGGTTCAGTTTGGGCTATGCAGAAATTGCAGCTTGTACACAGTGATGTCTGTGGTCCTATGCAGACACCCTCTTTTGGAAATTACCTTTACTTCGTGACTTTCATTGATGATTTTTCCAGGCATGCATGGGTATATCCACTCAAAGCAAAGTTCGAAGTGTTCATGTGCTTCAAACAGTTTTTAGTTTTGGCTGAAAATCTGTCAGCATGTAAAATGGGCACCCTCCGTTCTGATCGAGGGGGGGAATATATGTCTTCTGATTTTAATGCATTTCTGGCTGAACATGGGATAAAACACCAGTGTACAATGCCATATACACCTCAACAGAATGGAGGTGTTGAACGAAAGAATAGGTCACTCATGGAGATGGCGAGATGCATGGTCAAAAGTCAGGCTTTACCACATAGTTTCTGGCTTGAGGTTGTCATGTATGCAGCATATGTACTGAACAAGTGTCCCACTAAAGCGCTGCAGTCTATCACTCCATATGAGGCTTGTCATGACCGCAAGCCATCTGTTGCTCATCTGCGTGTTTTTGGTTGTTTGGCATATGCACTAGTGCCTGAACAACATCGCAGAAAATTGGATGATAAAGTAGTAAAATGTATTTTTGTTGGGTACAGTTCTGAAAGTAAAGGCTATCATCTGTATCGTCCTTAGACAAAATGCATTCTGGTTAGCCGTGATGTTGTTTTTGTGGAAGATGCAATTCAGCCATTGCTTTCATGTACTAAGGAGACATATGTGAGCTCCAAAGACATGTATGATACTTTGATGCCTCTTTTTACAGGTGGACAGTCTAGTGCTGGTCCTAATGAGGAACTTCTCAGCCTTTGCAAGCTTCATATGATGATGCAGATCATTCCATTTCTCATGAAGATTTACATGATGCACTTGTTGATGAGAGAGCTGATATTGATCAGGCAAAAACTATGCCAAAATGGCTGGTGCAGACTTTGTGTGACAGCAAATTAGATGCACCTTTGTCATATTTTACTTGTTCAGGCTCTCATAGTGCCTCCTTTGCATCAGATTGCTATGCTATGGCTGCGTCTAGTCTCTGTGATGAGAATGAGCCTGTTTCTTTTGATGAAGTACAGAATTGAGAAAATTGGATGGCTGTTATGCAATCTGAATATGATGCTATAATGAAGAATGGTACTTGGTCTTTATGTGACTTGCCTCCTGGCAAGAAGGCCATTGGCACTAAGTGGGTATACAAGCTGAAGCATAAACCGAATGGTACAGTTGATAGGTATAAGGCTAGGCTCGTTGCAAAGGTTTATGCACAGGAAAGAGGCATTGATTTTGATGAGACCTTTGAACCCACATGTCGTATGACTACTGTTCGGAGCATCTGTGCACTTGCAGCCCATCATTGTTGGAATGTACATCAGTTGGACATTAAAACTGCATTTCTGGATGGTGATTTGCATGAAGAAGTGTATGTTTTTCAGCCCCGTGGCTTTGTGCAGAAAGGGCATGAAAACTAGGTTTGCAAGTTAAAGAAGGCATTATATGGTTTAAAGCAAGCACCACGTGCTTGGTATGAGAAGATACATGCCTATCTGATTGCACATGGTTTTGAGAATAGTCCAACTGAAAGCACCTTATATGTTAAGCGTGCTAATGATGTGCTTCTGATCATTGTTGTCTATGTTGATGACATGTTGCTCACTGGTCCTATTGAGATGCATATTGCTGATTTTAAGACTGATTTGCATGCCTCATTTGAGATGTCTGATTTGGGGCATTTGCATCACTATTTGGGCATTCAGTTTATGCACATTGATGGTGGAATGGCTTTGTGTCAAACGAAATATATTGACACATTATTGCAGTGTTTTGGCCTTGAAGGCTGTAAGCCTATTGCCACTCCTATGGAGACAGGTTTACGATTGAGTCTTCATGATACTGGAGATGCATTTGATGCTGTTCTCTATCAGCAGGCTGTTGGATGCTTGATTTACTTATGCATTACTCGACCAGATATTCAGTTTGCTGTCTCACAGATGAGCAGGTTTATGCATTGCCCAGGAGTCACGCATTGCAAGGCGGTTAAGCGCATCTTTCGCTACTTGAGTGGTACTCGGCTACTTGGGTTGTTTTATCCCAAGGGGGGATCACTACCGCCAGATTTGCATGCTTTTTCTGACTCAGATTGGGCTAGTTGCTATGACACTCGTGTGTCCACCAGTGGTTTTTGCTTCATGCTTGGTAGCTCATGTATATCTTGGTTGAGCAAGAAGCAGCCTACTGTGGCCACTTCCAGTTGTGAGGCTGAGTATAGGGCAGCTTTCACAGCGACTGTTGAGTGTGTGTGGCTCAGACGCCTTATGGCTGATTTGGGTGTTGGCGAGTCTTCTGGCACCACCATCTTCACTGACAGTCAGAGTGCATTGGCAGTTGCAAGGAACCCTGTGTTCCATGCTCGCACTAAGCACATTGAGGTGCATTATCACTATGTCAGGGAGAGGTTCTCTGCGGGGAGATCAGCTTGGCATATGTGCACATGCAGGAGAACATTGCAGAACTTTTCATGAAAGCTCTGCCTAGGGAGAAGTTTGAAGCTTTCTGCAAAGCTTTGGGCTTACTTCCTTTTGTGGAGTGATTTCCACATAGCTTGGCACTTCCTTATACATGAGTGCCAGCTCCTTGTTCACCGCATCACTCCAAGGGGGGATTTGTTGATATATTTAGGTAGTGATGTGTGTGAACACACTAGGACCGCCGGGGCACTTTTTTCCCTCTTTAGGAGGTTTTTTTGCCCCGGCTTATATATACGCCTATTGCCCTAATGGGCTACTTATCTTTGTACATTCTCTAGTAATACATTCAGTATTGTGTGTTTGTGCTCCAAGCTTCTTCTTCTTCCTTGTGCTGTTCGCGTGCTTCCGCAGGTGTCTATCTCCAACAATGTCAATATGCTTTTTGCCTTCTTTGCATGATGGTTCAACTTTACAAGGTCATAGAGCTGTTCGGAATACCTTTTCAATTGTTGCATACTTATGAATCCGCATAATATTGGTATGGAACTTATGACACAGAGTCCTGCTGGTTGAAAGTTCCGTGAAAGTGTTTGGATTGGGGCTCTACATGGAAAATGCATCTAGAATTATAAAAAGACAGATGTTGGTTTGTTTTCGAGAGTAGAGCAAGAAGGTGGAACACGTCCTAAGAACACCATTATAAGACAAGAGGGAAAATTTCAAAATTTTCAAATGTCCGACAGACACAAACTTTGAGGCATATGAATTTTCATGATTTTCACACGAACTTTCTCTCTCTCCCAAAACAATATATTCCTAGAAGATACATTTTAAATGAGCCTACGTGGAATTTTCAAAGATGATTTGACAAGATTAATCTACACGGCCCATTTTTTTCTGTTTTTTGCCCTAATGCCAAAATACAGCCATCACAGACATGTTTACCAGGTGCCTCAAGTTTGGATAGAGAGGACACCGTTTCAGGTTTTTGCAAGTGTAGCAAACTAACAAAATTTCAATGACCAAAGCCTGCATGCCAAAGCTTTGCATCTGACAAAGCCTCAGAATCATGTACTGCACATGCTGAATCATCCATAGATTTTTCATAGTCTATGAGCTTATACAACCCATGACATAAAATACCAAAAGCAATATTGACATCACCATTTGATAGACCATAAATTGTACATCTGTCATCAACAAATTTCACAACCAAGCCAATCTTGGATAAAGTTGAAACTGATAATAGATTATTCTTGATCCCTAGTACAAATAAAGCATCTGACAATGTAAAAGAACTACCATCAACAATAGTAAGAATGAACTTACCAACTACCATGATAAGATAAGAGGAGTTGTTGGTGCATGTGACAATATTCCCTATAGGGATAGACTCGAGGGAAGCGAAGAAACTGTGCTATGAGGTAATACGTTTGGTTGCCCCATTATCAAAGTACTAAACATCTCAGTCTACTATAGACATACACTGTTCATGAGAAGATGGGTCATAAGTGAAAATAGTGGTAAATGCCCATTCTTCATTCTGCACAAGATTAGCATACTCTGTTTTGGGTGTAAAGGCCTCTTCAACAACCATTCCAACCTCTTTCTTCCTTGCCTCTTTAGCAGCCAGTTTTGGACAACTCTTTATGACATGATCATTTCCTTTAAAGTATTTGCAAAACAATTTTTTCTTTTTTGTTTTCTTATCATCTATGTCATCCTTCTTTGATTATGTAGAATTAGTAGATTTCTACTTACTAATAGAAGACATCCATTTACCTTTCCCCTTTTGATTAGCTTGGAAAGCTTGATCTACAACATGCACAATGGACCTGTCCTGCTTAGAGTGATCTTTCTGCAACAAAACAGAGACTAACTCCTCAAATGTTAAGGCATTGGGATTTCCTTTCATCATCAAATGAAGAGCATATGCAAAATTCTGATATGAATCAGAGAGACCATTCAGAACAGTCTGCACAAGTGAACTATCAGGTAAGACTTCATCAACAAAAATCAATTGTTCCTTCAAATCTTTGATCTTTTTTAGAAAACTATCCATGGAATCTCCCTTATTCATGTGCTCACTCTCCAATTGTTTTCGAATGTAAGAAGCATGAGCCTCATTCCTTGCTTGGTATAAAGTGGTAATTCTATCCCAAGCATCCTTAGATATTATGCAAGAGGGAATGTGAGGAATAGTGGCACATTTGACATACAAGACTATCAATGCATATGCCTTAGCATCTCTACCATCCCAATGAATTTTCTCTATAGTAGATGCAGTAGGAACTGTAGCATGAATAGGAACATGAAGAATATTGCCATCTTCAACACCAGCTGCATCACCTTCAACAACTGTGTTTGCAGGTGTAATATGAAGTTTTTCAACACCCTACAAAGTATTCCACAATCCTTTTGCAACCAATACATGATGCATCATGTAAGCCCATAATGGGTAATTGGTTTTTTCCAACTTATCCTCAAGATCCGACATACGAAATACATCACTGCTTTCAGCCATGGCCACTAATTAAAATACCCTAATGCAAACAAATGATTGTATCTCAGAAAGTTGAACGAAACTACCCTATTGGGTTTTGCTAAATGTGTAGCAAACTTTGAGGCACTTATACTGGCGAACCGAAATCTATATATATCTTTGGCACAAGAAGATGAAACTGACTGCACAGGCATTGTGATGGAGCATCGAAGGCCGAAACAAGCTCAGATCATGATTTTGACACCAAATTTTGTGAGCATGCTCATCAAATTTCATGAAATTCTAAGATTGTGATAGGAGGGGTGTCGATGATGCCCAAGATGAAGTGGTGGCCTGCTCTGATACCAATTGTTGGAGTTCAAGGTCTATGGCAGCACACAAACAACACAAGAAGAAGAAGCTTGGAGCACAACACAAAATAGTAAATGTATTACCAAAAGAATGTACAAAGATAAGTAGCCCATTAGAGTAATAGGCGTATATACAAGCTAGGGGAAAAAAAGCTCCTAAAGAGGGAAAAAAGTACCCCGGTGGTCCTAGTGTGTTCACACACATCACTACCTAAATATATCAACATGTTTAAGGTTATTTTGGATCCAATGAGAAAAAATCAAATTTCTAGTGTAACTAGGCATCAAGTTAATCCCTAAGCCATCATGGACTATTACTCTATCTAAGTTTCACCATAAATTGTTGTTATGACTTGGAGCTTTTATAATCTATAAGCGGTGTTGGAAGGAAATATTGGTGTGTGAAACACCACAAGAACTAAGCTAAAGTGATATTAGAATTCCTCCATAACCATCATTAGCTTAGCAACACTCTAAATTTGAGACCTTTATCACTAAACTTAGTGAAATTCAAAAATTCATTTTCCAGAAATCTGCACCTTTTCTTCTAGCTTCAAATCTGATCTTTATTAGCTTGATCCTTGTAAATTCTTTTGATCATTTGCTAATATAAGTTCTTGCTAATGTTAAGCAACAAATTCCAAGCAAAACTTTCAAGTAATAACTTCAGAATCGTTTGAATTCACTTCAACATTTGAACTATGTCTGAAATCTGAAAAATGACTTCATCAATTTGACATACCTTCATTGTTAGACTCATTTCTCGGAGTACACATCCCATTTTACAAAGATCTTTTGGTCGATTGTAGTTGAAGGTAGTAGCTTCAAATTGAGCTATCACTCATGAAAAATTTACATTGTACTATGAGATCTGACCATTAAAAGATCAGGAAAAAGTGTGCCAGAAAACTTGTAACTGTCAACTAACTTTCACACTGATATGAAATCACTTAGAATTCACTACACAAGAGGAATTAGATCAAATCCTTCTACACAAACATGTGTTATCTATTAGAGAAGATGTGTACAAAATGGCTTGGATTCATTCTACTCATAGCCATAGAAAACTCTCCTACTCTGAGTGGTTCTTCCTGAACATCTCTCTCAGAAAAATCTGACTTTTTCTCTACTCACTCAAGACTTACAAATCAAGTTCTTCTATATGTTTTTCAACTCAAATTAACTTATATACATATGGTATACATACTCCTAGACTCAAACTCGTAATTATGAAGTTTTATATCAAGATTAGACTTTAATTTTGCACTATATTACAAGTGTGAATTTGTCCCTTCACTTAGGCTTAATTTTCTGAGTGCTTTGCTTTCACTTCTCTTTGTCTTTCTTCTTCCTTCATACACCTTCATGTCTTTATGTCTAATTAGTGAGTGACGCCCCAACAACTCCCCCTCAATCACTAATTAGCATCCTCTATCTTCTTCATACATCCTTCTTCTCTTTTATTCCTACCATTTCTTTGAATCTACTTGTCTTCACTCCATCCAAGCACTTTGTCATAATATCTGCAATCTGATCTTTTGTAGAAGTGTATACCACTTCAAGATCCTTCTCCATTACCTTTTCTCTCAGAAAATGATATTGAATCTCTATTTGCTTTGTTCTTGCATGAAATACATGATTTTCTGCAAGATACAATGAACTCATATTATCTCCATGTATGATAGGTATACCTTGATCAATGTCCAAACTTTTGAACAAAGTCTGCATCCATATCACTTCTTTAGCTGCTTCCACAAGTCCTTTGTACTTAGCTTCAGTTGATGATAAAGCCACTGTATGTTGCTTCTTTGAACACCAACTTATAATTTTATCTCCTATGTATACCATATACCCATGTGTTGACCTTCTGTCATCTTGACTTCCTGCCCAATCTGAGTCACTATATGCTCTCAACTTTATATGTGATGTAAAAGGATAATATAATCCTCCTTTAAAGTTCCTTTGATATATCTAAGAACTCTTTGACTTGCAATCCAATGTGGATCCTCTGGACAATGCATGAATTGAGAAAGAACTCTCACTACATAACTAAGATCAGGTCTTGTTAGTGTAGCATAAATCAAGCTTCCCACAAAAAATTGATAATTCCTCATATCCTTGAACTCTGCACCATCATTTTTACTGAGTTTATGATTGACCTCAAGTGGTGTTGATGCCTCTCCGCAATTCTCCATGTTAAACTTCTTCAGAAGATTTAGAAGATACCTTTCTTGTGATAGATATATACCATGATCATTTGCTAGTAGAAGTTCTTGCTGATGTTAAGCAACACATTCCAAGAAAAACTTTCAAGTAATAACTTCAAAATATTTTGAATTCACTTCAACATTTGAACTATGTGTGAAATCTAAAAAATGACCATTGATTTGACATACCTTTACTATTAGACTCATTTCTCTAAGTACACGTCCCATTTTACAAAGATATTTTGGTCGATTGTAGTTGAGTAGCTTCAAATTGAGCTATCATTCATGAAAAACTTTACACTATACTATGAGATCTGACCATTAGAAGTTCAGGAAAAAGTGCGCCAGAAAACTCGTAACTGTCAACTAACTTTCACACTGATATGAAATCACTTAGAATTCACTACACAAGAGGAATTAGATCAAATCCTTCTATACAAACATGTGTTATCTATTAGAGAAGATGTGTACAAAATGGCTTGGCTTCATTTTGCTCATAGCCATAGAAAACTCTCCTAATCTGAGTAGTTCTTCCTCAACATCTCTCTCAGAAAAATATGACTTTTTCCCTACTCACTCAAGACTTACAAATCAAGTTCTTCTATATGTTTTTCAACTCAAATTTGTTACCGTTAGTGTCCATGTGAAAGGCCAAATGGCCACCGGACACTTCTTTGTATATGTTCTTTAATAAAACATATAGTGGCCTGGTCAGTCACAAACTGTAAGTTCGACCGCATTTGTAAGACCTAAGAAGTCTGTCTTCGTGCTTCCCGTGTACTGTGTTTTCTGCGTATTCTACAGCCTCTGTGCGGAGTACTGTGTGCGACCTCAGGAGCTCGGCTTTCTACTCCGAGCATATCGTCGTGGAGCTCTCGAGAAGGAGAACGCATTGTGGTGCATCGCCATTGAAACACTTCACTGGTATCAGAGCAGTTTGAGGCAAAACCTTTGTTCCGTTTGTGTGAGCGAAGCTAGCACCCCCCCCCCCCAGGCTTTATCCAAGGCTCGCGACTAAGGCGGCGACCAAGGCATAGACCTTGGCATACCTTGTCATCCGAGTCATCGAAGTCACCATTGGCACCGTTGGCTGCGGGCGAGGGAGGACCTCAACGATCAAGGAATATAGAGGTTCCCGGTACTTCTCGGGAGGTCACCCATCCCAGTACTGTTCCCCCTAGAGCTCGCTTAACCGTGGCAATCTCTTGCCACTAAGCTACACTCTTGTGGTGTTTGAAGAAGGGGAAAGACTAAGGTTGACATTACCTTGAACAAGTTTTGGTCCCTCAAAGCTTCATTTTTTGCTTTCAAAGCCTATTTCTGAAGCAATTTTGGGGTGTTTGTTGGAGCCATTTCGGAGTACTTTTGCACATAGTTCTCTTTGCACAGGTCCAAGAACATCAAGAAGAGTGTTCCTTGTACTTCTGAGACAATAAATATCAACCTTTGGGGCTGTACTTTCAGCCACACTCGTAAAACTACAGGTTTCTTGAGGGGTTTTCAGTTTTGGTGGGAGCAGTCGCTACAAATTTATGCAGGTTTTTAAAGCCTAAAACATCAGAGTTGACAGACACTTGCAGGTGTTATTGGCTAGTTTTTGGGCTGTGTACTCAGCCTTTTAGTGTCATTTTACTGCATATATTGAGCACATACACACCATGTACGCTTCTATGGATACCGCTTATGTACGTCCATGTGGTCATTGATATAGCAGTTACGTTCTTTGCATAAAGCCTTTTACGTTTGATAAAGAGGGTCGTGGTGAGGTTTTCTTAACTGGGAGACACAAAGATGTCGGGGTCTCTTCGGTGATGTAGGTGGAAGACTTACCCAGCCTCGCCATAAGAGATGTATGATAGTTGTTCATAGGTGCTCGATAAGCCTAGTTGGCTTCTATTGGGTAATTGATTATATGCAGTGGAGTCAGTGATTCACTATGCAGGTAGACATGTCAGTACTTGCAGTTTTATGATACTTTGACACTGGTCATATGCTAATTTTGCAGAGGATACTCTGGCAAAATTTTTCCAGATTTCTGGTTTAGTCAACTATACAGTGGTCGATTTACTCCTTGATACACTTATTTGTTGGTGTTTGGACTCTTCTAGCTCCATTATCATTCTATTCAGTTCTGTACGATCATGGCATCAGAGGTCTCAGGCACATCTGGTGGATCAGGGTCTAGTGCTAGTGTTCCGAGGAGGAGCTATAACTTGCAGGGCAAAGACCATTTTGAGATCCAAAAATTTGATGGCACAAACTTTGCTCTATGGAAGAATCAGATTAAAGATGTGCTGATTCAAAGGAGGCAATGGAAGCTAGTAAATGGGATTTCAAAGAAGCCTGCTGACATGGATGAAGATGATTGGGATGAGTTAGGTGAAATGGCCAGGTCTACCATTCGCTTGCACTTGGCAGATGATGTTTACTTTACAGTATTAGACCGTGAAAGTGTAGAGGAGCTTTGGAAGAAGTTATGCAATTCATATGAAAAAGAGACGGCATCAAATAAAGTGTATCTGATGAGAAAATTATATGACCTTCGTATGAAGGACACATATAGTGTTGCTGCTCATCTAAATGAGTTTGATGCTATATTCTCCCAGTTACAAGCTCACAAAATGGATATGGATAATGAAATGAAAGCAGTATTGCTGTTATGCACCCTGCCATCATCATGGGATACATTTTTGCACAGCTATTAGCAACAGTGCACCTGGCGGTAAACTTGTCTATGATGACATATGTGGAGCACTCTTGAGTGAGGAGATTCGTAGAAAATCTATGGTTGGAACTCAGAGTGGAGATGCATATAATGTTCGTGATTCTTACCAAGGAAAGAATCAACAACGTGGCAGGAGCAAGAACAAGGAAGAGAATGGTCAATAGAATAAGAGTAGAAGTAAATCAAGGAAGAGGGATATCGAATGCCATTTTTATCATAAGAAAGGACACATGAAGAAAGACTGTTATGCATTAAAGAATGCTAAAGGTAAAGGACAGAATGTTGATGGGCATGTTAAACAGTTACCTGCACCATCTACTTCGACTGTGAAGATTGAAGAAATTAATGCTATTTCTGATGATGCTGATGTGTTGACACTTGATAGTACTGTGCCATCTGAGGCACTTATGGCTAATTCTCTTTCCCACACTTGGCTGCTAGATTTTGGTGCTTCTTTCCATGTGACACCACATAGAGAATGGTTCTCTAATTATGCAGCAAAGTCTCTTGGTACCGTGAGGCTTGGTGACTCTTACCAGTGTGATGTTGTGGGGATTGGAGATGTGGTTGTGCAGTTCATTGATGGTTCAAAATTTACTATGCATAATGTATGCCATGTACCTCAGTTATCACACAGTTTGATGTCAGTCAGTCAACTTGATGACCTTGGTTACAAGGTGGTCTTCTATGCTCAGTCCTTTCGTATATCAAAGGGCAATATGTTTATTGCAAAAGGAAGCAAAATTTGGCTCACTTTATCCTTTATTTGTATCACAGAAAGAACACTTGTTAGCTGTTACTGAACAACCTATGGCTTGTATTTGGCATGGTCGTTTGGGCCATATATCTCGTAGTGGAATGGAAAATCTTTCTCGTTCTGGCTACTTACCTGTGTTATCTTTCTCTGATTTTTCATTTTGTGAGCATTGTCAATATGGAAAGCAAACCAGAAATGTGCATAGAATGCACATTGACTCTTTAATTCAGCCTTTAGATCTCGTTCATACAGATGTGTGTGGTCCTATGCCCACTAGGTCCTTAGGTGGTTCTCTTTACTTTGTCACTTTCATAGATGATGCTACTAGAAAAGTCTGGGTATATCCTATCAAATCAAAGGATGATGTATTCCCTACTTTCAGAAAATGGCTTTCTTCAGTTGAGACTGAAAAAGGAACTAAGCTTAAGGCTTTACGTTCAGATAATGGGGGTGAGTATACCTCAAGTGAATTCAACCTTTTCTGTCAGTCTAGAGGGATTCGTAGAGAGTTTACAGCTCCTTATACCCCAGTACATAATGGTGTAGCTGAGAGGATGAATAGAACTATTCAAGATAGAGTAGTCTCTATGTTGCATCATGCAAACCTCTCACAAGGTTTTTGGGCAAAAGCAGTATTGACTACAGTTCATGTGATTAACCTTTCACCTAGTACTGCCAAAGGTCTGAAAGTGGTACAAGAGTTATGGACAGGGAAACCACCATATTATGATCATCTTCGAGTTTTTGGGTGTGAAGCATATGTTCATATACCCAAGAATCTTAGACAAAAGTTGGACCATAAGTCAAAGAAATGCATTTTTCTTGGATATGGTCGAGAAGGACAATTTGGATATCGCTTATGGGATCTTGAAACACGGTCAGTGATCAGAAGTAGTGATGTCATTTTTAATGAGTCGAAGATGCATAAACAGCCCATTAAGGAGGTTGAAGTGAGAAAAGTGGTGTTTGAGGATAGTAGTCCTCCGGTTAGCATGCATAAAAATGCTACACATAGGGATGTTCAAGAGAATGTCCATTCAGATCAGTCTGCACATGTTCTTGTTCAGCAACCATTGAGACGTTCTGCACGTGTCTCATATCCACCTGATAGATATGTTCCAGGTTTAGATTTTGTTATGCTCACAGATGCCGGTGAGCCTTCTTGCTACAAAGAGGCTATGCAGACAGAGGATCATGTCAAGTGGGAGCGTGCCATGAAGAGTGAGTTGGATTCTATTCACAAGAATGGTACTTGGGACTTAGTACTTTTGCCAAAGGGCAGAAAAGCTTTACCATGTAAATGGGTATATAAGCTGAAATTCACATCAGATAGTGCTTCTGCAAAATATAAAGCACGACTTGTTGCAAAGGGTTTTAAGCAACAACATGGTGTTGATTTTGAGGAAATCTTCTCTCCAGTGGTCAAGATGACTACTTTGCGCATGTTGCTTGGATTCGTTGCAATGGAGGACTTAGAGCTAGTCCAAATGGATGTGAAAACAGCTTTCTTGCATGGAGATCTTACAGATGAGATCTATATGGAACAACCAGAGGGTTATGTAGTTCCTGGCAAGGAAAGTCTAGTTTGTAAGCTCAAGAAGAGCTTGTATGGACTTAAACAGTCTCCTAGACAATGGTACCAAAAGTTTGATGCTTTTATGAAGTCCCAAGGCTATTCTCGGAGCAATGAGGATCATTGTCTCTACACAAAGAGATGTTCTGATGGTAGCTTGATATGCTTGATACTTTACGTTGATGATATGTTGATTGCTGGGAAGTCCTCTTATGATTTGTCACTTCTCAAAAAGAAGTTGAGTCAGACATTTGATATGAAGGATTTGGGGGATGCCAAACATATTCTTGGCATGCGCATTACTCGTGATAGGAGTAAAAGATGCATATACTTGTCTCAAAGTGAGTACATATCCAAAGTACTTCACCGATTCAATATGCAGGGTGGAAAGGCATTGAGTACACCTTTACCCACATATGTGAAATTGAGCAAGGATGACTGCCCCAAACCAGATGAGGAAAAGGAATTCATGACCAAAATTCCCTATCAGTCTACTGTTGGTAGTCTCATGTATGCTATGGTAGCTACGAGACCAGACATTGCATTTGCAATGGGAGTTGTGAGCAGATATATGTCTAATCCTGGCAAGAAACATTGGGAAGTGGTCAAAATGATTTTGAGATATCTGAGTGGCACTAAGGACAAGTGTCTATGCTTAGGTAGAGGGAAAGCATCCATTATTGGTTACACAGATTCTGATTATGCTGGTTGTGTAGACAATCATAAGTCTACATCAGGGTATATTTTTCATTTTGCTGGAGGTGCTATCTCTTGGAGATCTCGTCTTCAAGAATGTACAACTGTTTCCACCACAGAAGCAGAATATGTTGCAGCAAGTGAGGCATGTAAGGAAGCATTGTGGCTTTCTCGTCTTGCTTGTGATATGGGTTTACCTCAGCATGTACCTCACTTGCTCAGTGATAGTCAGAGTGCCATTGCTTTGGCTAAGAATCCGGTCTATCATGCAAAGACCAAGCACATTGAGGTGAGGTATCACTTCATTAGAGATTGCTTAGCCATTGAGAGCATTATTCTTGAGAAGGTTCACACTCGAGATAATGCTGCAGATGCTTTGACTAAAGCTCTACCACAGGATAACTTTCGACACTGTTGTCACTTGATGGGGGTTACTTGATTCTTGATCTTACGCAGTCACTTGTATACTATGTAACATGCCCATCAGGTGGGAGGTATAGTTTGTATACTTACACTCAGGTATTCTTTATCATTCATTAATTTTTCTCCCATAGTTACTCTGGCCATATTGGCTTTTAGTGGGAGATTGTTACTGTTAGTGTCCATGTGAAAGGCCAAATGGCCACCGGACACTTCTTTGTATATGTTCTTTAATAAAACATATAGTGGCCTGGTCAGTCACAGACTGTAAGTTCGACCGCATTTGTAAGACCTAAGAAGTCTTTCTTCGTGCTTCCCGTGTACTGTGTTTTCTGCGTATTCTACAGCCTCTGTGCGGAGTACTGTGTGCGGCCTCAAGAGATCGGCTTTCTACTCCGAGCATATCATCGTGGAGCTCTCGAGAAGGAGAACGCATTGTGGTGCATCGCCATTGAAACACTTCAAAATTGACTTATATACATATGGTCTACATAGTCCTAGACTCAAACTTGTAATTCTAGAAGTTCTATATCAAGCTTAGACTTTAATTTTGCACTATATTACAAGTGTGAATTTGTCCCTTCACTTAGGCTTAATTTTCTGAGTGCTTTGCTTTCACTTCTCTTTGTCTTTCTTCTTCCTTCATACACCTTCATGTATTTAAGTATAATTTTGTGAGTGAAGCCCCAACAGGAAATATTCTAGTAATCCATTTAATTTCTAGAATCTCTTGGGCTTTACTACAAGTCTCGACTTTAATGCAACCAAAGGAGTGTACTAACTGCAATAGTTTTAGTTTCATTTTTACATAATTTTTAAATGATTTGTATAGACTGGCCTATTGGAAATACTCTTTTCTTAACATATTCCTTATCCAACATAGGATGCTTTCATATTTGATGGTTATATATTTAATCAATCTACGTCAGCTAGATGGGCCTAAGTTGTTTAGACCATTCTAAGGTGCATATCGGTAGATCTAGCCCTTGTGGAATTTTTATAAATGTGCACCCCTTTGTAGATTTGATAATCTATCTCATGCCCATTTTGTTGTGTTTTAGCTAACCTAAGATCTTCACCTATGTTTTCAATGTATCATCATCTAAGATATAATGGGAAAATATAGGTGGATGGATCCATCTTTCTACCACTTTTTTGAAGAATCACATTTCCCATTTCTCTTATTTAGAGTGTATTATCCATCTCTATCTCGTTTTTTTTTTGTGTTATCTATATTTGCTTACATTCCCATGGTTCTAGCTAATTGTGTAAACCATAGAACTCAATTGTGTACTTCACTTGTTGCAACATACTGTACGTCAATGGAAGACACAACCCATATAATCATGAAGTCAAGATCTTCGTGAAACCACATTTCTTACAAAACTAAAGATGCACACTAATGTTGCTTCTAATTATTCAATTATCCTACATAATTGTAAATATATTTAGGTAGTGATGTGTGTAAACACACTAGGACTACCGGGGCACTTTTTTCCCTCTTTATGAGTTTTTTCCCCTTGGCTTGTATATATGCCTATTACTCTAATGGGCTACTTATCTTTGTACATTCCTTGGTAATACATTTAGTATTGTGTGTTGTGATCCAAGAAGCTTCTTCTTCCTTGTGCTATTCGTGTGCTTCTATAGACCTCGAACTCCAACAATTTGTATTAGAGCACGTCGTTGCTTCATCTAGGGCATCTTTGACATCCCTCCATCAGAGTCTCAGAATCGCATGAAATCTGCTAAGAATACTCATGAAATTTGGTATCGAAATCGTGATCTAAGGTCATTTCAACCTTTCAATGCACTATCATAGTGCCTGTGCAGGCAATTTCATCTTTTGGTGCCGAAGATATATACATGTTTTTGGTTTGCCACTATAAGCGCCTCAAAGTTTGCTACATGTTTAGCAGAACTTGACATTGTAGTTTTGTTCAACTTTTTGAGATACAATCATTTTTGTGCATCAAGGTATTTTAGTTAGTGGCCATGGCTGAAAGCAATGATGTATTTTGTATGTTGGCTATTGAGGATAAGTTGGACGGTACCAATTGCCCATTGAGGGCTTATATGATGCATCATGTATTGGTAGCAAAAGGAATGTTGAATATTGTGCAGTGTGATGAAAAACATCTTATTACACCTACAAATACAATTATTGAAGGTGATGCAAAATACATTGAAGATGGCAATATTCTTCATGTTCCTATCTGTGCTGCTATTCCTACTGCATCTATCGTAGAGCAAATTTGTTTGGATGGCAGAGATGCTCATGCATATGCATTGGTAGCCTTGTTTGTCAAACGTGCCATTATTCCTCACATTCATGCTTGCAAAACAACAAAGGATGCTTGGGATGCACTTACCACTTTATACGATGCAAGGAATGAGGCTCCTATTGCTTACTTTCAAAAATAGTTGGAGAGTGAGCACATGAATGAAGGAGATTTTATGGACAATTTTCTAACAAAGATCAAAGATTTGAAGGAACAATTGAATTTTGCTGATGAAGTCTTACCTAATAGTTCACTTGTGTAGACTGTTCTGAATGGTCTTCTAGATTCATATCAGAGTTTTGCTTCTACTCTTCAATTGATGATGAAAGGAAATCCAAATGCCTTAACATTTGAGGAGTTAGTCTCTATTTTGTTGCACGAAGATCAAAGATCAAAGATTTGAAGGAACAATTGAATTCTGCTGATGAACTCTTACCTGATAGTTCACTTGTGTAGATTCTTGTGAATGGTCTTCTAGATTCATATAAGAGTTTTTCTTATACTCTTCGATCGATGATGAAAGGAAATCCAAATGCCTTGACATTTGCGGAGTTAGTCTCTATTCTGTTGATGGAGTCTTACCTGGCCATTTACTTGTGCAGATTGGTCTAAATGGTCTTCCAGATTCATATCAGAGTTTTGCTTCTACTCCTTGATTGATGATGAAAGGCAATCCAAATGCCCTAATAGTTGAGGATTTAGTCTCTATTTTTTTGCAAAGGTAAATGGAGGTCTTCTACTAGTAAGCAAAAATGTGCAAATTCTGCACAATCAAAGAAGGACGGCAGAGATGAGAAGAAAACAAAAAATCCAAAATTGTTTTGCAAATACTGTAAAGGAAATGATCATGTCATAAAGACTTGTCCAAAACTGGCTGCTAAAAAGGCAAGAAAGAAAGAGGCTAAAATGGTTGTTGTAGAGGCCTCTACACCCAAAACAGAGTCTGCTAATCTTATGTAGAATGAAACTGGGCATTTACCTCTGTTTGCGGTTACGAACCTTCTTCTCATGAATAGTGTATGTCTATAGTAGACTCAGATGCTTCGTACTTTGATAGTGAGCAACCAAACATATTACCTTGCAGTGCAGTTTCTTCACTTCATTGGAGCTTGCCCCTACAGGATACTATCACATGCATCAACAAATCCTCTTATCCTATCATGGGAGTTGGTAAGATCATTCTGACTACAACTGATGGTAGTTCTTTTACATTGTCGGACGCTTTATTTGTGTTAGGGATCAAGAAGAATCTATTATTAGTTGCAGATTTAGCCAAAATTGGCTTGGTTGTGAAATTTGTTGATGATAGATGTACAATTCATGATTTGTCAAATGGCGATGTCATTATTGCTTTTGGCGTTTTATGTCATGGGCTATATAAGCTCATAGATATGAAAAATCTATGAATGATTCAGCATGTGCAGTACATGATTCTCAAGATTTGTCAGATGCAAAGCTTTGGCATGCACACTTTGGTCATTTGAATTTTGCTAGTTTGCTACACTTGTAGAAATCTAAAATGGTGTCCTCTGTACTCAAACTTGAGGCACCTGGTAAACATGTTTGTGAAGGTTGTATTTTGGGAAAAATGCATCATTCCTCATTCCAAAAAGATGGTTTAGTTCGAGCTACTCAGAAATTGCACCTTGTTTACAATGATGTATGTGGTCCTATATAGACACCCTCTTTTGGAAACTATCTTTACTTCGTGACTTTCATTGATGATTTTTACGCATGCATGGCTATATCCACTGAAAGCAAAGTCTGAAGTATTTATGTGCTTCAAACAAATTTTGGTTTTGGTTGAAAATATGTCAGCATGTAAAATGGGCACCCTCCATTCTGATCGAGTGGGGAATATATGTCTTCTGATTTTAATGCAATATTGGCTAAATGTGGGATAAATCATTAGTGTAAAGTGGTGTATACACCTCAATATAATGGAGTTTCTAAACAGAAGAACATGTCACTCATCGAGATGGCGAGGTGTATGGTCAAGAGTCAGGCTTTACCACATAGTTTCTGGCTTGAGGCTGTTATGTGTGCAATATATGTACTTAAAAGTTTCCTACGAAAGCATTGCATTCTATCACTCCATATGAGGCTTGGCATGGTAATGAGCCATTTGTTGCTCACTTGCGTGTTTTTGGTTGTCTGACATATGCATTAGTGCTTGAACAACAACATATGAAATTGGATGATAAAGCAGCAAAATGTATTTTTGTTGGGTATAGTTTTGAAGGGAAAAGGCTATCATCTGTATCATCCATAGATTAAACACATTTTGGTTATCCGTGACGTTGTTTTTGTGGAAGATTCTATTAAACCATTACTTTCATGTATTAAGGAGACATCTGTTAGCTCCAAAGACATGTATGACACTTTGCTACCTCTTTTTATAGGTGGAGAGTCTAGTACTTGTCCTAATGAGGCAACTTCTCAGCCTTTACAAGTTTCATGTAATGATGCAAATCATTCCATTTTTTATGCAGATTTACATGATGCACTTGTTGATGAGAGAGCTAATATTGATGAGGCAAAAACTATGCCAAAATGGTTGGTGCAGACTTTGCATGATAGCAACTTAGATGCACCTCTATCATATCATACCCGTTCAGGATCTCATAGGCTTCGTTTGCATCAGATTGCTATGCTATGGATGCCTCCAGTCTTTGTGATGAGAATGAGCCTGTTCTGTTTGATGAAGCACAAAATTCTAAAAATTGGATGCCTACAATGCAATCAGAATATGATGCTATCATGAAAAATGGTACCTCGTTTTTATGTGACTTGCCTCGTGGCAAGAAAGCCATTGGCACTAAGTGGGTATACAAGCTGAAGTGTAAGCTTGATGGAAAAGTTGATAGGTATAAAGATAGGCTTGTTGCAAAGGGTTATGCTCAGGAAACAAGCAGTGATTTTGATGGGACCTTTGCTCCTACATGCCAAACGACTACTCTTTGTAGCATCTGTGCACTTGCACCTCATCATGATTGGAATGTACATCAGTTGGACATTAAAACTGCATTTTTGAATGGTGACTTGCATGAAGAAGTGTATGTTTTTTAGCCCCATGGCTTTGTGGAGAAAGGGCATGAAAACCAAGTGTGCAAGTTGAAAATGCATTATATGGTTTGAAGTAAGCACCATGTGCTTGGTATGAAAAGATATATGCGTGCCTAATTGCACATGGTTTTGAGAACAATCTGACTGAGAGCACCTTATATGTTAAGAGTGCCAATGATGTGCTTTTGATCATTGTTGTGTATGTTGATGACATGTTGCTCACTGCTCCTCATGAGAAGCTGTTGGGCTTTTGGGAAGCCACAAAGAAGGTGTTTTCTCACAAATAAATTGCTTAGATCACTATTTTTGGAAGATCTTTACTTGCCCTTAAATCGCAAACATGCACCAATGCACTCCTTTTTTCGATCCCCAGTAGGATTGCCAATATGGATAAGGTCTTGAGCTCGTAAAATGTGCAAATAATTGCAACTATATCTAGCTATACGAGCTCGATTCCTTGTAACCTACCAAGCTTATCTTACCCTCAACCACAAATATGCACAATCAGCTCACTTTTCTGATTCCCCATAGGATTGCTAAATGTTTAGTTATAACTTGGTCACAAACTTATTTTTGAGTATTATCCCACCCTTTATCTCGGCTCTATATTCCGCTTTTTCGCGTGAAAGGTCCTTTGTACTTATATTCTGCCTACCCCTGAATTCTCCACTTTGTTCTTTCTGTTTCACTCTCACTCTCGCTTATCCACACCTGCATCCTCACACAGTGACTCACACATTTACATACCAGCATACCCCCACCCTCTCATTCACTCTTCTCTTTTCACTCACACATTGCAGCTTTAAAACATTACATACTCTAGTACTATGCCTTGTCACACTCTCTGCTGTCCCTCTCATACACTCTTGCTCAAACACACACCGAGTCACACACACAGAGTCACTCATACATTTCCACACCAGCATACCTTTAAACACACAACCTTCCACACGAACACTTATCCGCAACTTTACTCACACATTCATTCTCAAACATTCGGAACTCATGCATTCAAATCTTCACACACTAACACACTCTCACATACACTCAACCACAAGCCCAAACTTCATACGCTGACACTCATACATTCAACACACCTATACTCAATTTCTCACATACAGATGGTTTTTTGTAGCAGTTGAGATGTCTATAGAAGAGGCACCGACTGCTTCAAACTTTTTCACAACTTCATTCAAGAGTCCTTTCCATGATGGAGATCCCAACCTAAATACTATCGATTTGCTTGCATTCTTTATTTATACATCAAATTCTATAGGGCCCTTGGAGAGACGTTCCTGATTCCTCAATGTGTCTGCAACTCTTTCAGTAATGTCTGAGTAAACTACTCACGATGCTATTGGTAGACAGAAATGAGGTACTCACAAAGTCTAGCACACAGATCCTCTCCCTCTAGACTAACGGAGGTTGAGAGTGAAGGATTTTGTTTAGTAGAGGGAGAAGAGAAGGGTAGATCCGGAAGAGGAAAAGGGGATTCCCAAGAGAGCAAAAAAGTGCGACTAGTTGCTAGGTTCGGGCAAGAAAATAGGACCGAGATTTAGGACCAAGACACCAACAAGCGCATTAATTTGCATAAAGGTTAGTCGGCCGAGCCTTATCCAAAGTAGAAACAGGACGAGAAACAAGCACCAAAATGCTATTTGTAGTTCTCGTGTGCAAGAAATTATGCCGGTAGACTCTCTTATCCATTTGGTGATCCTACTGGGGATCGAAAAAGGAGTGCATTGGCGCATGTTCGCGAGTTAAGGGCAAGTAAAGATCTTCCAAAAATAGTGATCTAAGAAATTTATTTGCGAGAAAACACCTTCTTTGCCGCTTCCCACAAACCCCCCACTAACGGACGTTCATCATTTTTTTTTTGTTTTCTTTTTATTTTGATTGTTGTTGTTGTTTTTTTTTGGTATTATCTTCCTCATTTGTCTTTTTCTTTGTTTTTTTATCTCCTTTTTTTTGCTATTTGTTTTGTTTTTCTTCCAAATTCAAAATATATCATCCCTAAAATTTGAGATGCCCACATGAAGGAACCATGAGGTTCACACCTGCATGCATGTCCATACTCACACATTTGTGTTCTCCAACAATTTTACACACTTATGATGGTGTGCACATTACCCCAAATGCTTAATGACGAATATATTCCTAAGCTTAGTTCCTTTTTCAGTCTCAACTGAAGAAAGCCATTTTCTGAAAGTAGGGAATACATCATCCTTTGATTTGATAGGATATACCCAGACTTTTCTAGTAGCGTCATCTATGAAAGTGACTAAGTAAAGAGAACCACCTAAGGACCTAGTGGGCATAGGACCACACACATCTGTATGAACGAGATCTAAAGGCTGAATTGAAGAGTCAATGTGCATTCTATGCACATTTCTGGTTTGCTTTCCATATTGACAATGCTCACAAAATGAAAAATCAGAGAAAGATAACACAGGTAAGTAGCCAGAACGAGAAAGATTTTCCATTCCACTACGAGATATATGGCCCAAACGACCATGCCAAATACAAGCCATAGGCTGTTCAGTAACAGCTAACAAGTGTTCTTTCTGTGATACAAATAAAGGATAAAGTGAGCCAAATTTGCTTCCTTTTGCAATAAACATATTGCCCTTTGATATACGAAAGCACTGAGCATAGAAGACCACCTTGTAACCAAGGTCATCAAGTTGACTGACTGACATCAAACTACGTGATAATTGAGGTACATGGCGTACATTATGCATAGTAAATTTTGAACCATCAATGAACTGCACAACCACATCTCCAATCCCCACAACATCACATTGGTAAGAGTCACCAAGCCTCACGGTACCAAGAGACTTTGCTGCATAATTAGAGAACCATTCTCTATGTGGTGTCACATGGAAAGAAGCACCAAAATCTAGCAGCCAGGTGTGGGAAAGAGAATCAACCATAAGTGCCTCAGATGGCACAGTACTATCAAGTGTCAACACATCAGCATCATCAGAAATAGCATTAATTTCTTCAATCTTCACAGTCGAAGTAGATGGTGCAGGTAACTGTTTAACATGCCCATCAACATTCTGTCCTTTACCTTTAGCATTCTTTAATGCATAACAGTCTTTCTTCATGTGTCCTTTCTTATGACAAAAATGGCATTCGATATCCCTCTTCCTTGATTTACTTCTACTCTTATTCTGTTGACCATTCTTTTCCTTGTTCTTGCTCCTGCCACGTTGTTGATTCTTTCCTTGGTAAGAATCACGAACATTATATGCATCTCCACTCTGAGTTCCAACCATAGATTTTCTACGAATCTCCTCACTCAAGAGTGCTCCACATATGTCATCATAGACAAGTTTACCACCAGGTGCACTGTTGCTAATAGCTGTGCAAAAACGTATCCCATGATGATGGCAGGGTGCATAACAGCAATACTGCTTTCATTTCATTATCCATATCCATTTTGTGAGCCTGTAACTGGGAGAATATAGCATCAAACTCATTTAGATGAGCAGCAACACTATATGTGTCCTTCATACGAAGGTCATATAATTTTCTCATCAGATACACTTTATTTGATGCCGTCTCTTTTTCATATGAATTGCATAACTTCTTCCAAACCTCCTCTACACTTTCACGGTCTAATACTGTAAAGTAAACATTATCTGCCAAGTGCAAGCGAATGGTAGACCTGGCCATTTCACCTAACTCATCCCAATCATCTTCATCCATGTCAGCAGGCTTCTTTGAAATCCCATTTACTAGCTTCCATTGCCTCCTTTGAATCAGCACATCTTTAATCTGATTCTTCCATAGAGCAAAGCTTGTGCCATCAAATTTTTGGATCTCAAAATGGTCTTTGCCCTGCAAGTTATAGCTCCTCCTCGGAACACTAGCACTAGACCCTGATCCACCGGATGTGCCTGAGACCTCTGATGCCATGATCGTATAGAACTGAATAGAATGATAATGGAGCTAGAAGAGTCCAAACACCAACAAATAAGTGTATCAAGGAGTAAATCGACCACTGTATAGTTGACTAAACCAGAAATCTGGAAAAATTTTGCCAGAGTATCCTCTGCAAAATTAGCATATGACCAGTGTCAAAGTATCATAAAACTACAAGTACTGACATGTCTACCTGCATAGTGAATCACTGACTCCACTGCATATAATCAATTACCCAATAGAAGCCAACTAGGCTTATCGAGCACCTATGAACAACTATCATACATCTCTTATGGCGAGGCTGGGTAAGTCTTCCACCTACATCACCGAAGAGACCCCGACATCTTTGTGTCTCCCAGTTAAGAAAACCTCACCACGACCCTCTTTATCAAACGTAAAAGGCTTTATGCAAAGAACGTAACTGCTATATCAATGACCACATGGACGTACATAAGCGGTATCCATAGAAGCGTACATGGTGTGTATGTGCTCAATATATGCAGTAAAATGACACTAAAAGGCTGAGTACACAGCCCAAAAACTATCCAATAACACCTGCAAGTGTCTGTCAACTCTGATGTTTTAGGCTTTAAAAACCTGCATAAATTTGTAGCGACTGCTCCCACCAAAACTGAAAACCCCTCGAGAAACCTGTAGTTTTACGAGTGTGGCTGAAAGTACAGCCCCAAAGGTTGATATTTATTGTCTCAGAAGTACAAGGAACACTCTTCTTGATGTTCTTGGACCTGTGCAAAGAGAACTATGTGCAAAAGTACTCCGAAATGGCTCCAACAAACACCCCAAAATTGCTTCAGAAATAGACTTTGAAAGAAAAAAATGAAGCTTTGAGGGACCAAAACTTGTTCAAGGTAATGTCAACCTTAGTCTTTCCCCTTCTTCAAACACCACAAGGGTGTAGCTTAGTGGCAAGAGATTGCCACGGTTAAGCGAGCTCTAGGGGGAACAGTACTGGGATGGGTGACCTCCCGAGAAGTACCGGGAACCTCTATATTCCTTGATCGTTGAGGTCCTCCCTCGCCCGCAGCCAACGGTGCCAACGGTGACTTCGATGACTCGGATGACAAGGTATGCCAAGGTCTATGCCTTGGTCGCCGCCTTAGTCGCGAGCCTTGGATAAAGCCTGGGGGGGGGTGCTAGCTTCGCTCGCACAAACGGAACAAAGGTTTTGCCTCAAACTGCTCTGATACCAGTGAAGTGTTTCAATGGCGATGCACCACAATGCGTTCTCCTTCTCGAGAGCTCCACGACGATATGCTCGGAGTAGAAAGCCGAGCTCCTGAGGTCGCACACAGTACTCCGCACAGAGGCTGTAGAATACGCAGAAAACACAGTACACGGGAAGCACGAAGACAGACTTCTTAGGTCTTACAAATGCGGTCGAACTTACAGTCTGTGACTGACCAGGCCACTATATGTTTTATTAAAGAACATATACAAAGAAGTGTCCGGTGGCCATTTGGCCTTTCACATGGACACTAACGGTAACAAATTTGAGTTGAAAAACATATAGAAGAACTTGATTTGTAAGTCTTGAGTGAGTAGGGAAAAAGTCATATTTTTCTGAGAGAGATGTTGAGGAAGAACTACTCAGATTAGGAGAGTTTTCTATGGCTATGAGCAAAATGAAGCCAAGCCATTTTGTACACATCTTCTCTAATAGATAACACATGTTTGTATAGAAGGATTTGATCTAACTCCTCTTGTGTAGTGAATTCTAAGTGATTTCATATCAGTGTGAAAGTTAGTTGACAGTTACGAGTTTTCTGGCGCACTTTTTCCTGAACTTCTAATGGTCAGATCTCATAGTATAGTGTAAAGTTTTTCATGAATGATAGCTCAATTTGAAGCTACTCAACTACAATCGACCAAAATATCTTTGTAAAATGGGACGTGTACTTAGAGAAATGAGTCTAATAGTAAAGGTATGTCAAATCGATGGTCATTTTTCAGATTTCACACATAGTTCAAATGTTGAAGTGAATTCAAAATATTTTGAAGTTATTACTTGAAAGTTTTTCTTGGAATGTGTTGCTTAACATCAGCAAGAACTTCTACTAGCAAATGATCAAAAGAATTTACAAGGATCAAGCTAATATAGATCAGATTTGAAGCTAGAAGAAAAGGTGCAGATTTCTGGAAAATGAATTTTTGAATTTTACTAAGTTTAGTGATAAAGGTTTCAAATTTAGAGTGTTGCTAAGCTAATGATGGTTATGGAGGAATTCTAATATCACTTTAGATTAGTTCTTGTGGTGTTTCACACACCAGCAAGTGGTATCAGAGTAGAAGGGTCCTCAAGAGTGAAAGGAGGAACAAATACAAGAGGAGTTGAAGAGTTCTTCATTGAAAAGGTGAAAGCTGAGGTGTTCAACAACAAAAGACATCATAGGAGCACTTCAAAGTTATTGTCAAGGGTAAAGATCTACAAAAGGTATCATACTTTAACCTTATACTCACAGGTTGCAACAGAACCAAGAAGACTATGGCAGATCATGTATCTATTGACAAATTGAACAGAGATAATTATCCTACTTGGGTAATGAGAATGGAAGCCTTACTTATGAGTAAGGATCTAATGGTATATGTGACAGGTGAAGAAGAAAAGCCTACATTTGAAGATGATATTCAACCAAGGAAAGAAGAACTAGAAGCTTTGAAGCTATGGCAAAAGAGAGATGCAAGTGCAAGGGCTTATATATACAACACTATCACAGATCATTTGTTACCACATACGAGAGGTTTAGAAACAGCTGAAGACATATGGAATGCTTTGGAAGATCACTTCCAAAATACTACTAAAACTAGGAAGGCTAGCTTATGGTCAGAGTTTACCACATTTAAGAAGAATTAAAGCCAAAGCATTAGTGATTATGTCACTAAGATGAAGGACTTGGAAGATAGCCTTGGATCTATTGATGAGGATATTCAAGATCATAGGTTGATAGCATAATTGCTTGCAGGATTGAGAGGAGATGAAAGGTGGAAACCTTTTGTACTCTCAACTGAACTTTCATTAAATCATTATGTACCAGAATTAAACCAATTTCTTGGACTGATGCTTACATTTGAGCAAGATTTGAAGTCAGATGGAGATAAAGGACATAGCTATGCTATGTATGCAAAGAATAAGAAGAAAAGTGAGAAAGTTAAAGCAAAGGATGAAGAAGAACTGGCTACTCAAGCAAATTATGCAAGAGGAAGAGGTATTGGCAGAGGTAAAGGTTGAGGAAATGGAAGAGGTAGAGGTAATCAGAAAAATAATAAGAAGACATGCTAGATTTGTGGATTGACTAATCATCTAGCCTATGATTGTTGGCATAATCAACAAGGACCAAATCAAAATCAAAGTAATAATGGCAGAGGAAGAGGTGGAAGGTTTCAGAATCAATTTCAAAGAGGAAGACAAAATTCAAGAGGAAGTTTTGGTAGAGGTGGTGGAAGAAATTGGAATCAGAATCAGTCTTATAACACTACCTATTACAACTATGCAAATGATACACAAAATGACAACCATACAACATTGATGATGAATTCAATAAGTGCATCAGAGAAGGAGGATCTCAAGGTATTCTATATTGACTCTGGTTGTTCAAATCACTTGTCAGGTAATATAGAATTGTTATCAAAATTGGAAGAAGGTATTTCAAGTCACACAATACAAACAGGTGACAATACAAAACATAATGTGCATTCAATTGGAAAAGTGAAGTGCAGGAGTGGAGCTGATTTGCTAACAAATGTCTTGTATGTCCCAACAATACCAAAGAATTTGATTACTGTGGGACAAATAGTAGAGAAAGGTTTTCAAGTCAGATTTACAAATGAACGAGTATTTGTTGAAGATCCAGAGGATGGATATAATCAAATTGTCTATGGTAAGAAGGAAGGTAGACTTTTTACCCTTAAAGTGCAAGGGAATGTTGGTCAAGCCCTGATTACACATGGTGATGAAGAACTTACAGAGGTAGACCTCATGCATAAGAGGTTATGACACTTCAATGAAAAAGGAATTAAAACCATGGTGAAGAATCAATCTATAATAGGGTTACCAAATGTAAAGAGCCAACATATGATCTACAAATGTGAAGCTTGTCAGATGGGAAAGGCACACAGGTTATCATTTCAGAAAAAAGGTTTCAAACATGATGGTTTGCTAGAGCTCATACATACAGATGTATGGGGACCAACAAAAGAAGGATCAATCAATGGTTCTAGGTATTATGTTCTGTTCATTGATGATGGTACAAGATGGATAACTATTTATGTTTTGAAGGAAAGATCAGAAGTGTTTGGAGCCTTCAAACATTTTCATGCATATGCAGAGAGAGTTACAGGTCAAAAGCTCAAGAGGCTAAGGTCTGATGGAGGGGGAGAATACTTCTCCCAAGAATTCAATGGTTATCTTTGGAATGCAGGTATCAAGAGAGAAACAACTTGCAGGTATACACCTCAACACAATGGGGTGGTAGAAAGGAGGAATATAACATTGGTTGAGTTTGCAAGAGCACTGCTAAAAGAAAAGAATTGCCCTAATTATCTTTGGGCTGAGGCTATAAATACAACCACCTATCTTGTGAATAGGTTACCATGTGCAGCTCTAAATGGAATGACTCCTTATGAAGCTTGGTGGGGTAAGAAAACAACACTTGATCATTGTAAGGTGTTTTGATCAAATACCTATGCTTATGTACCATCACAAATCAGACATAAGCTTGAACCAAAGGCTGAAAAATATGTGTTTATTGGATATGATGAAAAGCATATGGGTTATAGGCTATGGAGTCCTCTAACCAAAAAAATTATTGTTTCTAGAGATGTGACATTTGATGAACAGAAGAGTTGGTATGCAGATAAAGTGTGTAATCTTGAAACATTTGAAGAAGAGGTAAGAAGAAGTGAAAGAGGTAAATCACACATGCAGGTAGATGGAGTATGCAAGCAAGTACATCCATGATTGGATCATATAGAAGAAATGAAGATGTACCTAGATTTGATGAAGAAATATATCCAGATACACATGAAGAGGTTGAACCAAGAAGATCAACCAGATTGAGGAAACAACCAACAAGGTATTCCTATGATACTTATTTGACTCAGAAAAATTATGCTTACATGGTTAAGGAAGATGAAGAACCTCAAATCTATGATGAAGCAAAAGGTAAGAAACAATGGGAAGAAGCAATGAAGGAAGAGTTTGATGCACTTGAAGAGAACAAGACTTGGAAACTTGTTCCAAAACCTAATGGTAAGAAAGTGATTGGAAATAAATGGGTGTATAAAATAAAGAAGCATGTAGATGGAAGAATAGCCAGATACAAAGCTAGATTGGTGGTTAAAGGCTATGCTCAAACTCATGGCATAGATTATGATGAGACATTCAGTCCTATAGCAAAGATGTCAACCACAAGGACAATCATTGCTATGCAGCATCAAAAGGATGGAAATTGAGTCAATTGGATATAAAGAATGCATTTTCAAATGGATATATATCAGATGAAGTCTACATGGAGCAACCTCAAGGGTTTGCAGATTACAAGTATCCAAATTATGTTTGCAGATTGAGAAGAGCATTCTATGGATTAAAGCAAGCTCCAAGAGCTTGGAGTTATAGACTTGTGAAGTATCTTAATGATTTTGGATATCAAAGTTCAAAGGCAGATGCAAGTTTACTTGTCAAGAGAACAGACGAAGGTATTATCTACATTTGTGTTTATATAGATGATCTTATAATCACAGGTACTTCAAATGAAGGAATCAAGGAGGTGAAGAGATTACTTGAAAAAGAATTCAAGATAATTGACCTAGGAAAATTATCATATTTTCTTGGAATGGAAATCACTTATGCAGATCATGGTATATATCTATCACAAGAAAGGTATCTTCTAAATCTTCTGAAGAAGTTTAACATGGAGAATTGCGGAGAGGCATCAACACCACTTGAGGTCAATCATAAACTCAGTAAAAATGATGGTGCAGAGTTCAAGGATATGAGGAATTATCAATTTTTAGTGGGAAGCTTGATTTATGCTACACTAACAAGACCTGATCTTAGTTATGTAGTGAGAGTTCTTTCTCAATTCATGCATTGTCCAGAGGATCCACATTGGATTGCAAGTCAAAGAGTTCTTAGATATATCAAAGGAACTTTGAAGGAGGATTATATTATCCTTTTACATCACATATAAAGTTGAGAGCATATAGTGACTCAGATTGGGCAGGAAGTCAAGATGACAGAAGGTCAACACATGGGTATATGGTATACATAGGAGATAAAATTATAAGTTGGTGTTCAAAGAAGCAACATACAGTGGCTTTATCATCAACTGAAGCTAAGTACAAAGGACTTGTGGAAGCAGCTAAAGAAGTGATATGGATGCAGACTTTGTTCAAAAGTTTGGACATTGATCAAGGTATACCTATCATACATGGAGATAATATGAGTTCATTGTATCTTGCAGAAAATCATGTATTTCATGCAAGAACAAAGCAAATAGAGATTCAATATCATTTTCTGAGAGAAAAGGTAATGGAGAAGGATCTTGAAGTGGTATACACTTCTACAAAAGATCAGATTGCAGATATTATGACAAAGTGCTTGGATGGAGTGAAGACAAGTAGATTCAAAGAAATGGTAGGAATAAAAGAGAAGAAGGATGTATGAAGAAGATAGAGGATGCTAATTAGTGATTGAGGGGGAGTTGTTGGGGCGTCACTCACTAATTAGACATAAAGACATGAAGGTGTATGAAGGAAGAAGAAAGACAAAGAGAAGTGAAAGCAAAGCACTCAGAAAATTAAGCCTAAGTGAAGGGACAAATTCACACTTGTAATATAGTGCAAAATTAAAGTCTAATCTTGATATAAAACTTCATAATTACGAGTTTGAGTCTAGGAGTATGTATACCATATGTATATAAGTTAATGTGAGTTGAAAAACATATAGAAGAACTTGATTTGTAAGTCTTGAGTGAGTAGAGAAAAAGTCAGATTTTTCTGAGAGAGATGTTGAGGAAGAACCACTCAGAGTAGGAGAGTTTTCTATGGCTATGAGTAGAATGAATCCAAGCCATTTTGTACACATCTTCTCTAATAGATAACACATGTTTGTGTAGAAGGATTTGATCTAATTCCTCTTGTGTAGTGAATTCTAAGTGATTTCATATCAGTGTGAAAGTTAGTTGACAGTTACATGTTTTTTGGCACACTTTTTCCTGATCTTTTAATGGTCAGATCTCATAGTACAATGTAAATTTTTCATGAGTGATAGCTCAATTTGAAGCTACTACCTTCAACTACAATCGACCAAAATATCTTTGTAAAATGGGATGTGTACTCCGAGAAATGAGTCTAACATTGTTCTAAGATTTAAAAAGGTTCAAAAGAAGAATTTCCTCTAGTACTTGCAAGACCATGGTTGTGACAAGCATCAACAAAAAAACATGGGCATCAAGAATAGCCTTGGGTCTCCATGCTTGCAAATGATCACATTCAACTGCATCTAGAAGGAGGTGCTAAAAATAAAGCTTCAACTACTACTTGTTGTGAGTTACACTCGCAAGCCCAACACAACTCCTAAATGAAGATGATGTGCTATTGCAATGGATAGTAGAAGAGTACGTAGTCCAACTCATCAAGATGGTGAGCCATGATGAAACTCCATACTCAATAGGACTCACCCTCGACTCCATGGTATATGACTCTAACTTTCTCATTGGATCCTAAATAACCTTAAACATGTTGATATATTTAGGTAGTGATGTGTGTGAACACACTAGGACCACCGGGGTACTTTTTTCCCTCTTTAGGAGCTTTTTTTCCCCTAGCTTGTATATACGCCTATTACTCTAATGGGCTACTTATCTTTGTACATTCTTTTGGTAATACATTTACTATTTTGTGTTGTGCTCCAAGCTTCTTCTTCTTGTGTTGTTTGTGTGCTGCCATAGACCTTGAACTCCAACAATTGGTATCAGAGCAGGCCACCACTTCATCTTGGGCATCATCGACACCCCTCCTATCACAATCTTAGAATTTCATGAAATTTGATGAGCATGCTCACAAAATTTGGTGTCAAAATCATGATCTGAGCTTGTTTCGGCCTTCGATGCTCCATCACAATGCCTGTGCAGTCAGTTTCATCTTCTTGTGCCAAAGATATATATAGATTTCGGTTCGCCAGTATAAGTGCCTCAAAGTTTGCTACACATTTAGCAAAACCCAATAGGGTAGTTTCGTTCAACTTTCTGAGATACAATCATTTGTTTGCATTAGGGTATTTTAATTAGTGGCCATGGCTGAAAGCAGTGATGTATTTCGTATGTCGGATCTTGAGGATAAGTTGGAAAAAACCAATTACCCATTATGGGCTTACATGATGCATCATGTATTGGTTGCAAAAGGATTGTGGAATACTTTGTAGGGTGTTGAAAAACTTCATATTACACCTGCAAACACAGTTGTTGAAGGTGATGCAGCTGGTGTTGAAGATGGCAATATTCTTCATGTTCCTATTCATGCTACAGTTCCTACTACATCTACTATAGAGAAAATTCATTGGGATGGTAGAGATGCTAAGGCACATGCATTGATAGTCTTGTATGTCAAATGTGCCACTATTCCTCACATTCCCTCTTGCAGAATATCTAAGGATGCTTGGGATAGAATTACCACTTTATACCAAGCAAGGAATGAGGCTCATGCTTCTTACATTCGAAAACAATTGGAGAGTGAGCACATGAATAAGGGAGATTCCATGGATAGTTTTCTAAAAAAGATCAAAGATTTGAAGGAACAATTGATTTTTGTTGATGAAGTCTTACCTGATAGTTCACTTGTGCAGACTGTTCTGAATGGTCTTTCTGATTCATATCAGAATTTTGCATATGCTCTTCATTTGATGATGAAAGGAAATCCCAATGCCTTAACATTTGAGGAGTTAGTCTCTGTTTTGTTGCAGAAAGATCACTCTAAGCAGGACAGGTCCATTGTGCATGTTGTAGATCAAGCTTTCCAAGCTAATCAAAAGGGCAAAGGTAAATGGATGTCTTCTATTAGTAAGTAGAAATCTACTAATTCTACATAATCAAAGAAGGATGACATAGATGATAAGAAAACAAAAAAGAAAAAATTGTTTTGCAAATACTTTAAAGGAAATGATCATGTCATAAAGAGTTGTCCAAAACTGGCTGCTAAAGAGGCAAGGAAGAAAGAGGTTGGAATGGTTGTTGAAGAGGCCTTTACACCCAAAACAGAGTATGCTAATCTTGTGCAGAATGAAGAATGGGCATTTACCACTATTTTCACTTATGACCCATCTTCTCATGAACAGTGTATGTCTATAGTAGACTGAGATGTTTAGTACTTTGATAATGGGGCAACCAAACGTATTACCTCATAGCAGAGTTTCTTCACTTCCCTCGAGTCTATCCCTATAGGGAATATTGTCACATGCACCAACAACTCCTCTTATCTTGTCATGGTAGTTGGTAAGTTCATTCTTACTATTGTTGATGGTAGTTCTTTTACATTGTCAGATGCTTTATTTGTACTAGGGATCAAGAATAATCTATTATCAGTTTCAACTTTATCCAAGATTGGCTTGGTTGTGAAATTTGTTGATGACAGATGTACAATTTATGGTCTATCAAATGGTGATGTCAATATTGCTTTTGGTATTTTATGTCATGGGTTGTATAAGCTCATAGACTATGAAAAATCTATGGATGATTCAGCATGTGCAGTACATGATTCTGAGGCTTTGTCAGATGCAAAGCTTTGGCATGCAGGCTTTGGTCATCGAAATTTTGTTAGTTTGCTACACTTGCAAAAACCTGAAACGGTGTCCTCTCTATCCAAACTTGAGGCACCTGGTAAACATGTCTGTGAAGGCTGTATTTTGGCATTAGGGCAAAAAACAGAAAAAAATGGGCCGTGTAGATTAATCTTGTCAAATCATCTTTGAAAATTCCACGTAGGCTCATTTAAAATGTATCTTCTAGGAATATATTGTTTTGGGAGAGAGAGAAAGTTCATGTGAAAATCATGAAAATTCATATGCCTCAAAGTTTGTGTCTGTCGGACATTTGAAAATTTTGAAATTTTCCCTCTTGTCTTATAATGGTGTTTTTAGGACGTGTTCCACCTTCTTGCTCTACTCTCGAAAACAAACCAACATCTGTCTTTTTATAATTCTAGATGCATTTTCCATGTAGAGCCCCAATCCAAACACTTTCACAGAACTTTCAACCAGCAGGACTCTGTGTCATAAGTTCCATACCAATATTATGCGGATTCATAAGTATGCAACAACTGAAAAGGTATTCCGAATAGCTCTACGACCTTGTAAAGTTGAACCATCATGTAAAGAAGGCAAAAAGCATATTGACATTGTTGGAGATAGACACCTACGGAAGCACGCGAACAGCACAAGGAAGAAGAAGAAGCTTGGACCACAAACAGACAATACTGAATGTATTACTAGAGAATGTACAAAGATAAGTAGCCCATTAGGGCAATAGGCGTATATATAAGCCGGGGCAAAAAAACCTCCTAAAGAGGGAAAAAAGTGCCCCGGCGGTCCTAGTGTGTTCACACACATCACTACCTAAATATATCAACAAATCCCCCCTTGGAGTGATGCGGTGAACAAGGAGCTGGCACTCATGTATAAGGAAGTGCCAAGCTATGTGGAAATCACTCCATAAAAGGAAGTAAGCCCAAAGCTTTGCAGAAAGCTTCAAACTTCTCCCTAGGCAGAGCCTTCGTGAAAAGTTCTGCAATGTTCTCCTGCATGTGCACATATGCCAAGCTGATCTCCCCGCAGAGAACCTCTCCTTGACATAGTGATAATGCACCTCAATGTGCTTAGTGCGAGCATGGAACACAGGGTTCCTCGCAACTGCCAATGCGCTCTGACTGTCAGTGAAGATGGTGGTGCCAGAAGACTCGCCAACACCCAAATCAGCCATAAGGCGTCTGAGCCACACACACTCAATAGTCGCTGTGAAAGCTGCCCTATACTCAGCCTCACAATTGGAAGTGGCCACAGTAGGCTGCTTCTTGCTCAACCAAGATATACATGAGCTACCAAGCATGAAGCAAAAACCACTGGTGGACACATGAGTGTCATAGCAACTAGCCCAATCTGAGTCAGAAAAAGCATGCAAATCTGGCGGTAGTGATCCCCCCTTGGGATAAAACAACCCAAGTAGCCGAGTACCACTCAAGTAGCGAAAGATGCGCTTAACCGCCTTCCAATGCGTGACTCCTGGGCAATGCATAAACCTGCTCATCTGTGAGACAGCAAACTGAATATCTGGTCGAGTAATGCATAAGTAAATCAAGCATCCAACAACCTGCTGATAGAGAACAACATCAAATGCATCTCCAGTATCATGAAGACTCAATCGTAAACCTATCTCCATAGGAGTGGCAATAGGCTTACAGCCTTCAAGGCCAAAACGCTGCAATAATGTGTCAATATATTTCGTTTGACACAAAGCCATTCCACCATCAATGTGCATAAACTGAATGCCCAAATAGTGATGCAAATGCCCCAAATCAGACATCTCAAATGAGGCATGCAAATCAGTCTTAAAATCAGCAATATGCATCTCAATAGGACCAGTGAGCAACATGTCATCAACATAGACAACAATGATCAGAAGCACATCATTAGCACGCTTAACATATAAGGTGCTTTCAGTTGGACTATTCTCAAAACCATGTGCAATCAGATAGGCATGTATCTTCTCATACCAAGCACGTGGTGCTTGCTTTAAACCATATAATGCCTTCTTTAACTTGCAAACCTAGTTTTCATGCCCTTTCTGCACAAAGCCACGGGGCTGAAAAACATACACTTCTTCATGCAAATCACCATCCAGAAATGCAGTTTTAATGTCCAACTGATGTACATTCCAACAATGATGGGCTGCAAGTGCACAGATGCTCCGAACAGTAGTCATACGACATGTGGGTTCAAAGGTCTCATCAAAATCAATGCCTCTTTCCTGTGCATAAACCTTTGCAACAAGCCTAGCCTTATACCTGTCAACTATACCATTCGGTTTATGCTTCAGCTTGTATACCCACTTAGTGCCAATGGCCTTCTTGCCAGGAGGCAAGTCACATAAAGACCAAGTACCATTCTTCATTATAGCATCATATTCAGATTGCATAACAGCCATCCAATTTTCTGAAGTCTGTGCTTCATCAAAAGAAACAGGCTCATTCTCATCACAGAGACTAGACGCAGCCATAGCATAGCAATCTGATGCAAAGGAGGCACTATGAGAGCCTGAACGAGTAAAATATGACAAAGGTGCATCTAATTTGTTGTCACACAAAGTCTGCACCAGCCATTTTGGCATAGTTTTTGCCTGATCAATATCAGCTCTCTCATCAACAAGTGCATCATGTAAATCTTCATGAGAAATGGAATGATCTGCATCATCATATGAAGCCTGCAAAGGCTGAGAAGTTGCCTCATTAGGACCAGCACTAGACTGTCCACCTGTAAAAAGAGGCATCAAAGTATCATACATGTCTTTGGAGCTCACAGATGTCTCCTTAGTACATGAAAGCAATGGCTGAATTGCATCTTCCACAAAAACAACATCACAGCTAACCAGAATGCATTTTGTCTAAGGACGATACAGATGATAGCCTTTACTTTCAGAACTGTACCCAACAAAAATACATTTTACTACTTTATCATCCAATTTTCTGCGATGTTGTTCAGGCACTAGTGCATATGCCAAACAACCAAAAACACGCAGATGAGCAACAGATGGCTTGCGGTCATGACAAGCCTCATATGGAGTGATAGACTGCAGCGCTTTAGTGGGACACTTGTTCAGTACATATACTGCACACATGACAGCCTCAAGCCAGAAACTATGTGGTAAAGCCTGACTTTTGACCATGCATCTCGCCATCTCCATGAGTGACCTATTCTTTTGTTCAACACCTCCATTCTGTTGAGGTGTATATGGCACTGTACACTGGTGTTTTATCCCATGTTCAGCCAGAAATGCATTAAAATCAGAAGACATATATTCCCCCCCTCGATCAGAACGGAGGGTGCCCATTTTACATGCTGATAGATTTTCAGCCAAAACTAAAAACTGTTTGAAGCACATGAACACTTCGAACTTTGCTTTGAGGGGATATACCCATGCATGCCTGGAAAAATCATCAATGAAAGTCACGAAGTAAAGGTAATTTCCAAAAGAGGGTGTCTGCATAGGACCACAGACATCAGTGTGTACAAGCTGCAATTTCTGCATAGCCCAAACTGAACCATCTTTTGGAAAGGATGAACGCTGCATTTTGCCCAAAATACAGCCTTCACAAACATGTTTTCCAGGTGCCTCAAGTTTGGGCAAAGAGGACACCATTCAGATTTCTGCAGGCGTAGCAAGCTAGCAAAATTCAGATGACCAAAGCGTGCATGCCAAAGCTTTGCATCTGACATAGCCTGAGAATCATGAAATGCACATGTCGAATCATTCACAGATCTTTCATAGTCTATGAACTTATACAACCCACGACATAAAATGCCAGAAGCAATAATCACGTCGCCATTTGATAGATCATGAACTGTACACCTGACATCAACAAATTTCACAACGAAGCCAATCTTGGCTAATGCAAAAACTGATAACAGATTCTTCTTGATCCCTGGCACAAATAAAGCATCTGACAAAGTGAAAGAACTACCATCAGCGGTAGTCAGAATGATCTTATCAACTCCCATAACAAGATAAGAGGAGTTGTTGGGCATGTGACAGTGTTCCCTGTAGGGGCAGGCTCGAGTGAAGAGAAGAAACTACGCTGCGAGGTAATATGTTTGGTCGCCCCACTGTCAAAGTACCAAACATCTGAGTCTACAACAGACATGCACTGTTCATGAGAAGATAGGTCAAAACTGCAGACAGTAGTAAACGCCCATTCTTCTTCCTGCACAAGATTTGTAGACTCTGTTTTTGGTGTAGAGGCCTCTGCAACAACCATTCCAGCCTCTTTCTTCTTTGCCTCTTTAGCAGCCAGTTTTGGACATTTCTTTATGATATGATCATTCCCTTTACAGTACTTACAAAACAATTTCTGCTTTTCTGATTTTTTCTCATCTTTGTCTTGGTTCTTCGAATGTGCAGCATTAGCAGATTTCTGCTTACTAGTAGAAGAGCTCCATTTTCCTTTGCCCTTTTGACTAGCCAGGAAAGCTTGATCTGCAACATGCATAATGGACCTGTTCTACCTGGATTGATCTTCCTGCAACAGAATAGAGACTAACTCCTCAAATGACAAGGCATTTGGATTGCCTTTCATCATTAACCAAAGAGTAAGAGCAAAACTCTAATATGAATCAGGAAGACCATTCAGAACGGTCTGCACTAGTGAGCTATCTGGTATAACCTCGTCAGTAGAAATCAACTGTTCCTTCAAGTCTTTGATCTTTGTTAGGAAACTGTCCATGGAATCACCTTCATTCATGTGCTCACTCTCCAACTGTTTTCGGAGATAAGCAACACGAGCCTCATTCCTAGCTTGGTACAATGTGGTAAGTGTATCCCAAGCATCCCTAGCTATTCTGCAAGAGCGTATGTGAGGAATAATGGCATGTTTGACAAACAAAGCTATCAATGCATGTGCCTGGGCATCTCTGCCATCCCAACGAACCTGCTCTGCAGTAGGTGCAACAGAAACAGTAGCACGAACAGGAATCTGCGGAATATCATCTTCGACACCATCTTCATCAGCTCCAGCACCTGTATTTGCAGTACCTGTTGTTAGAGGTGTAACAGGACGTCTTTCAACACCCCGCACAATGTTCCACAATCCTTTTGCAACCAAAACATGTCGCATCATATAAGCCCATAATGGGTAGTTGGTACCATCCAACTTATCCTCAACAGCCAACATACGAAATACATCACTGCTTTCAGACATGGCCGGTGACTAAAATACCTTGATGCAAAAAATTGACTGTATCTCAAAAAGTTGAACGGAACTGCCCAGACAAGTTTTGCTAGACCTGTAGCAGACTTCGAGACGCTTAAACTGGCGAACAGAAACTAGTATATATCTTTGGCACAAAAGGACGACATAGCCTGCACAAGCGCTGTGATAGTGCATTCGGAGGCCGAAACGAGCTCAGATCGCGATTTCGGCACCACAGAACGAAGCTGTTTTGATCTCCGAAACACCCTGAGTATGCTCACCAAATTTCATGCAAATCTGAGACTACATACGAAGGAGTGTCGATGGCGCCCTAGAAGAAGCGACGACCTGCTCTGATACCAATTGTTGGAGATAGACACCTGCGGAAGCACGCGAACAGCACAAGGAAGAAGAATAAGCTTGGAGCACAAACACACAATACTGAATGTATTACTAGAGAATGTACAAAGATAAGTAGCCCATTAGGGCAATAGGCGTATATATAAGCCGGGGGAAAAAAACCTCCTAAAGAGGGAAAAAAGTGCCCCGGCGGTCCTAGTGTGTTCACACACATCACTACCTAAATATATCAACAGACATATGGATAAATGAAGCTACTTATCCAACTGATCCTGAAATTACAAGGCACCCACCTTTTCATAATCTTCATGATTTTATTAGATTTGTAGGAGATTGTGATGAGGTTTTATGTGGATATTTTCCAAACTTGTGTGAGTTCTCAAACACCTACATGCAATACATAAACTGATGAATTTTTGTAGATCATGAGGCACATATGTGTTGTAGAGCTAAAGAGCGCACAAAGCAGAGAAAAAAGACGGGCCCCAAAATTTTTCCGATTTGGACCACATATTTTTGTAACATATTCATTCCTGTAATATATTTCCCTTTGTAAAGGCACTAGAGGAGTCCTCTAGATGCATTCCCACAGAAGAATAGAAGCTTACCCATGTAAAATAGTAGGAAATTAGCTTTTAGTGAATAAAAGTGCCAATCACTTGTGTGAAAGGACCATTTTTAGGGCACTAGTATATAAGTCAAATGTGACTCTTTGTAGAAGACTTTTTGCCATTGTGAGAAAGGAGAGCACAGAAATTCGAATTTGTGTCTTCTTCCCTCTTCATCTCCTTCTTCGTGAGCTTGTATGCATGTGTATTGCTTGGAAAGAGTGCTTGTGAGTGTTGTCTATCCTTGAGAGTGTTTCTTGGCTGTAGGAGAGGTGTGTGCGAGGTGTAGGAAGTGCTGAAGCGTAGGAAAGTATTCTCGCGATTCAGTATTTCTGTCATAACTTGAAGTAGGAGCGTCGGAATTGAGTGAGACCACTGCCATTGGATGCGTCTTCTCGAGAGCTTCGAAACGCGTATGCTATTTGATATGTTTGGAGCTCTGAGCTGGGAGAAAAGTCCAAAATACTGACGGCTGCTGCCCCAAGTATCGTTTCGCCTTGACCTACAGTTGAAGTTTGTTAGGATAAGTATTTACCTCATTTTCATTCTTGAGTAGTTCATTTGCATTGACCATTATATGATTGCATGTCTTCTTACACTCGGCTAGGTTAGTATACTCTTTGGATTGATATTTAAAAGCGTGTATCCCCACTATATGCACTTGTGAGGGGATTGAGGTATAGTCTCTTTCTCCGCAAGTCCCTAAGTTGCAGCTTAGGTCAACACACTTTTTGGCACCGTTGCCGGGGAGTGACGAATCAAACCGAGGCATTCGTGTGATGGTAAGTAGCTTTTTGCTTTGAAGAACTTGGAGGAGCGGAAATCTTCTCTTCTTTGGTAAGTCATTTTCAGCCGCACTTGCTACTTCTCATTCTTGGAGTGTGTGTAGTGAGTTGATAGATTAGGGAAGAGAGTAGAAGGAGTAGAATAGGAGTGAGTAGAGAGTGGACTAAATCATTAGAGTAGGTTTTAGTTTTGTTCAAAAAATTTTCCTTGTTGATAGCTAGAAATTTCCAAGTATAAAAGCCAAAAAAGTCTCATTTTTCAAATCACTTGTTGAACAAGTATCGTGAAGAGAGCAGTCGGGTATCGTGTGAGCTTGCAGAGATCGTGGCGAGGAAAACAAGCAATAGGGAAGAGTACAGTGCAAGGGAACTTGACCAAAAGATCATAGGTGCTACCAAGGTAAACTAAATTACCCATTTGATCAAAAATTTTCAGCATTTCAACCTAGGAAAGGAAAAAAACGATCTGCGCTGAGTATCGTTTGGGCTTTCAGGGGGCTAAAAGTTGTTTGTTGAATGATACAGTGAGTGAGGGTAAGAGAGAAGAGCTAGGTGAGCAAGGGGGAAAACATCAAATCTCAAAAAACATCTATAAAAATTTGAAGTTGGGTCAAGTATCGTCTTTGCTCCCGCGGTCGAGTATCGCGATACTTGTCAAGTATCGTGGAACTCCTGTGGTTGAGTATCGCGATATTTCCCAAATATCGGTATCGTCTCGATCAGAGATCGTTTGTACCCAAAGATCGTGTATCGTTGGTTCAAGTATCGTGTTCCAGAGATCGCGATACTTGCCAAAGATCGTCGATCGTTGAGGTCAAAGATCGGTATCGTTTCGGTCAGATATCGTTTGACCAAGTATCGTTTGGATCAGCGATTGTGTATCGTTGGTTCAAGTATCGTGTTCCAGAGATCGCGATCCTTGCCAAAGATCGTCGATCGTTGAGGTCAAAGATCGGTATCGTTTCGGTCAGATATCGTTTGACCTAGTATCGTTTGGATCAGCGATCGTGTATCGTTTGGTTCAAAGATCGCGATATTGATCAAAGATCGGTATCGTTTTGGCTCAAGTATCGTCGATCGTCGCAGTGAGAGATCGTTTACCAAAGATCGCGATACTTAGGAGAGATCGGTATCGTTTCGTTTCAAGTATCGGTATCGTCTAGTCTTCAGCGATCGCGATACTTAACAAGTGTCGTGTATCGTTGTGGTCAGCGATCGTCGGCCAAAGATCGTTTTGTGAGAGATCGTGTATCGTCAGTGGCAAGTATCGTCTTAGTGAAATATCGTGTATCGTGGACTGAAGAGCGCGATACTTGTGAAGTATCGTGTATCGTTTGACCAAGCATCGTGTTGACCAAAGATCGTTGAGTTCAGAGATCGTTTTGCCAAAGATTGTTTTGGAAAGTGTCGTGTATCGTTTTCTCCCAAAGATCAAGTATCGTCTGGACTCAGGTATCGTGTATCGTTTTCACCCAAGTATCGTGTATCGTGCGCATCAAGTATCGTCTGGGAGAGATCGTTTTCCAGCGATCGTTTCGTCCAAGTATCGTGTCAGTCAGCGATCGTTTCCTCAGAGATCGTGAGGATTAAGTATTGTGACTTGGAACTGTCCTTTAGTTATATTCCAGCCTAATTCTTTTCCTAGACTTCTAAGTCATATCATAGAATTCTAGAGGCTAGAGGAGGACCAGATTTGATCAGATCTCTTAAGTGAATGAACCTGAGATCCGGAAGAACCCTAGGAAGCCGAAGAAGTGTCATTTCTTCCGTAGGGAGTGTAGCCGAACCAAGTAGCCGTTCACACTACTCTGAGACCTCCAGTGAGTCAGAAGGAAAAATCCCCATGGCTTCAGAGGATATGCAAACCACTGTCTCCATGATTGGCCAGATGTCCATCATTGAGGGCGAATACAGAACTTCCTTAGAGTATGTGAGCACCAACCACAATGAGATCCCTATCTATTTGGATGGTCTAAACAGATCAGTGGCCAGACTGAGGAAGACTTCAGAGGCCTATATAGTGCCGAGACCAGCAGTTAAGTACATAGGAGGACTGTACATGGACAAACGAGATATCCAATACATGGTCACCGAACACCCGGAAATCATTAATGAGCATGGTGAGGAAAATAATGCGTCAAGTTTAAATGGATGTGGAAACGAAGAGCAAGTAACTACTCCTAGAGGGAGATCTACAATTACTAAACTTTGGAGAGGAGACCTAATTCCCCAGGATGACACTCTAATAGACGTATATTTGATCAACGGGATGGAGTACCTGCTCAGAGCCCATTCCTCTATATGGGAAGCTGCTCCTAATCCAGTTACCATCTATGAGTTACAAGACCCTGAGTTCCCCACCATCATCACATATTTGGACAAAAATCACAGAAGATATTGGCCAATCACAGAATTAGAGAGAGCTGAGCTGAAATATCAGAACATCCCAGTGTTCCCCCCAAGGGACCAAGCCACTACGTCACAGAATCCACATGGAACTTCTCAAAATGATTCAATTCAACAATCGGGACAAACACAACAAACTCAACAAACCCAGATCCCCGTCAGACCACATGTACAATTCGCAATGCCTGCCACTAATCCTAACTATCGGCCACAACCAGCCATTGACCCAAGACATGGAGTTCATGCTCCAGTCAGACCACAGGTAGTACGAGGACCAGGTATACCAATAGGAAGACCAAATTACCCTGTGATGCCGAGACAACCTGAAGTAGGAAGGAGACTAAGGCCGATCCAAGTGGCCAAGTGCATGAGAAATCATTATGATGGCTCTAGTGAATCCTATAACCACATAGCAGAATTTAAACAAGTAGTTAGAGCCGAGGAGGTCGATGACTTCATGATTCAATATGAGTCTTTTGGCCTTACCTTGTCAGACACAGCTCTGGCCTGGTTTCAGCCATTGGATCCAAATACTTTTCAGAACATGGATCAGGTATACCAAGAAATGATTGAAGAATTTACCAAATCTGGAATTAAGAACAATTCTTCGTCATTAATCCACAGCTTCAAACAAGTCCCTACCGAGTCAGTAAGATTGGCAGCTAGGAGATTCAAGCAGTATGTGGATAGATGTCCCGTAGAAGAGAGACCCACACAAAACAAAATGGTATCATTGTTCTTAGAAGGACTATTGAACGGAACCTTGAGGTCATTAGTGTACGTGAAGAGAGTTCAAACCTTGCAAGAATGTATGAAGGAATGTATAGACCTAGAAGATAACCTTCCAGAAGACTTGAAAATACCCCAAGGTAGTGTGAAAAGCGAAGAGTCAACAAGTAGCACATCAAACCCCAAAAACAACGTAGAGGAAATTGCCGACCTGTTAGCAAAAAAACTGAATGTTCAAGGACAGAGGAATTATCCCACCAATCCTATGAGAATGCCTATGCTTAGAAGATGTATGCAGTGCGGAGGAGACCATCCTTCTCATTTGTGTACTAGGGGAGTAGTCCCACCACCTGCCTATGCTCCTCATAGACCCTCTGTCCCCGGACCACTACAATATTGCAGTATAGAGCAGAGATACACAAACCATAGCACTGAGAACTGCCCTTACAATAGGCAAACCAGATCCACACAGCCTTATGTGAGACCATATGGATACCCACAGAACCAGCAGGGAGGAGAAGCCTTTAGATATCCCTCATATCAGCCGCAGGCACCAATACCACGACCATACGCATATCAGGGATATACACAACCTCAACCAGTGCTAGGACAACAACCGCCCCACCCTCAGAATGTTGTCCCAGTTAAGATAGCGCAGCCAGAGGAAAATCTAGAAAGAGCTATAGTGCCAGCCACACCTTTGACTAGCAGTGAACCATATGACTCATTTTACGAACCTAGTCAAGGAACATACCCTGGTTATGAGAGCTCGATAATGGAATATGGGCAACAATATGACCCATATGCTTATGGCATGGAGATACCTGATAGTTCTTACGGACATGAGCAGGATTATGTACCCTTAATGTACACAGCTCCTAGAGCAACCATGCCACCTCGACCAATGAATAGACCGCCTGTACCCAGAGGACCATGCTACAGATGTGGAGGTGACCACTATATTAGAGAATGTACATTACCAAACCCACCACCACCACAACGAATTTGGGAAGGCTACTGTAGCGATTGTGGGAAGGAACATCTTTTTAGAGATTGTCCTAAGAATCCCAACAAAGTCACTTCTAATGTGCAGATTAATGTGATAGAAGTAATTGAATCATCAGGGAGTGACAAAGAGTACACTATACCTTTAAAGGCCATAACAAGAGCAAAGGCTAGAGAGAACCCTGATAAAACAGGCGGAAGTAATCAAAGTGACAAAGAGGGAAATGCACCCATCCCTCACAGAGTAGAAGACTCCGAAGAACCAGAGAGAAGTATTGCCAGTAAAAGATCACAAAGATGGAAGAACCGGAGAGACAGGATAAAAGAAAAAAAGTTGTTGCAAAAGAAAGAAAATGAAAAGAGTAAACAGAAATCAACAGAAGAATCACAAGTGGAAGAAGAAAATAAAAAAGAGGATAAAAGGGAGGAGGTAGGATCAGTATTAGCAGACCCAATGCCTGAAGAATTAGCCATGTGGATTCAGGCATACAAGGCGAGAATAAAAGCAGGACCTACCATAGAACAACATGAGAGAGAGTATCCGAGAGGCGACTTAGAGAAAGAAAGACTGGAAATCTGCAAAAAACTGATAGAAGTTGCCCAACAAACATTAGAAAAACCCGCATCACCTTTACCAAACAACCGAATTTGCGAAGAAAAATTCCAAGAGTGCCTAAACACTCAGGAAAAGCCTAACGTAAATAGACCTCTGAATGATGAAATTGGTATTGAGAGAAAAGAAGGATCCATAGTCCCTGAAATAGAAGGAGATTGGACTAAGGATCTATGGGCGCGAGTTCAAGAGGACAAGTGGAAAAAGGTAGAAGGAATGGAACCGCCCTTTGGAGAATTAGAGGCAGAAAACGAAATAGAGGGTTCAATACCTGAACTCAATTCAGAAGAAATTTTTCCAATGGATGCAAGTGACAAAGAAGAGGACGATGTAAAGGAACTACCCAACTACACCGGGGAGTACGAGCACAACTCAGAATTGTATCGTATTCCATCAATAACGAGACGAGAAACGAATCCATCAGTTCAAACATCGGAGATTATACAACGTCTTAGAGAAGTGAAAATCCCATGTACCCTAACACTCGAGGAACTGTTAAAGGTAAAACCACATTTAAAAGAGAAATTGATCAATCAATGGGAAGTCAAGGAGGAAAAGAAGGAGGTAGCTGACGAAGTGAAAACGGTGAGAATTCCAGTGGATAAAGTAGGAGACTTTAGTGAAGGAGATGAAGGAAATACATGCCTACCAATCACCTATAGGGGTTATACTACCAAAGCCATACTCGATTCAGGAGCCGGTGTTGGCATTGCTACCAAAGAAATTTGGGAGAAATGGGGAAAACCAGCATTGAGACCAACACGCATGAAAATTCAAATGGCAGATGGACATACGGAAAGACCCTTAGGATTGTTGGAATGAGTAGTCTTCACTACGTGCGGAGTGGAATTCGAACATACTTTAGCAATTTGTCACTTTGAAAGGCCAAGCAACTATGAAATGATCTTGGGAAGGCCATTCATGAGACAGCTAAAGGTCGTACAAGATTGGGGAAAGGATGCAGTGTACCTACAACACGCAGGAATCACCACTAGGATCAACCTACATACATACACATATCAAGATGTACCACCTCTACAATGGAATCAAATCCATAAAGAGGAAGACGATCAATCGGTTCATAGTGCAGGTTCTAGTGACCAATCCTGGATGAACGAGGACACTCATCTATGGATATGCAAAGCAGCAAAGAAGGAAGAAGAGAGAAGAAAAAGTTGGCAGCAGAAACAAGGAATAGGGAGATCGGTACAAGATCCGGCTTATATGCCACAAGTATTTCCAGACGAAGAATTTGAGCCTCACGGTTGGATGGAAATATTAGCCACCCTCGATGTCTGCGTAAACGAAGAAGTAGTGACTATGAACGAATGTATCGATGAGGAAGGTTATGACATTAGTCTGTATATGGTAGTCCTTCAGGAGGCAGAAGAAGGAGAAGTGATTGAGAAAGACTGGAAGGAGGACTACGAGAGCATTGAAATGGAACCAGAACCCATGGATCTAGGGATTAGCCCCACCAACATGGATATCACTGCCAATGAAAAACATAAGGTACTCACACAAAAAGAAGAATTAGAAGTTGAAAGGGAATTAGAAGATGAAGAAAACAAACCCCAAGACCAATTTGAGGTACCAGCTCATTTCAAAAAATATGAAGTGGAAGAGAGGAAAATTGCTATTCAAATGCCTAAAAGAGAAGCGCAACCTGGAATAGCATATGATAATAAGGAGCAAACCAAAAAAATAGTCGTAACTATGGAAGGAGGTGAAGAACGATGTACCTTCATAGGACAGGATGTCTCAGCGGAAGAAGAACAAGAGTTAATTCGACTCATAAGAGAATACCGGGATGTCTTTGCTTGGACTTATAAGGACTTAAAGGGAGTAGATCCATCTATATGTGCGCATAGAATCCCCATGACATCCGAGGCCAAACCTTCGAAACAGAGACCTTATACTTATAATGATGTGTATTCAGCCAAGATAAAAGAAGAGATAGATAAGTTATTAGATGCTAGATTCATCTACGAAATTGAGCACACGGAATGGGTATCACCCTTGGTGGTTGTACCAAAGAAGAATGGAAAGTTAAGAGTGTGCATCAATTTGAAAAAAGTGAACGCCGCAACCATAAGGGATAGCTATCCCTTACCAATCACTGACCATCTCTTGGAAAGGGTAGCAGGGAAAGAAGTTTATAGTTTTCTGGATGGCTTTTCAGGGTATAATCAGGTAGCTATTGCTCCTGAGGACCAACACAAGACTGCATTTGCAACTGAATGGGGAGTATACGCCTTTAGAGTCATGCCTTTTGGTTTCACGAATGCCCCAGCTACATTCCAAAGACTGATGTGTCATGTGTTCAAAGAATTCTTGAGAAAAAGCATGGAGGTATACGTGGATGATCTGTGTACATATTCAGCTATACGATCAGAGCACATCCCTGAACTAGAAAAGATTTTTGCTAAATGTAAACAATATCGAGTATGCCTCAATCCTGAAAAATGTGTCTTCATGGTGCGACAAGGGAAAATCCTAGGACACATAGTCTCAAGAAATGGAATTTCCACAGATGAAGACAAAATTAAAGTCATTTTGGATTTACCGAGACCGAAAAATGCTAAAGAAGTCCAAGCATTTATGGGACATTGTGGCTACTATCGAAGGTTCATACATATGTACGCCATAATTGCTAGACCTCTTTATGCATTATTAACTCAATTCAATTGGACCGAAGAATGCGAAAAAGCCTTTAATGAGTTGAAGAATCGATTGAGTTCAGCACCTATTCTTCGAGTCCCCAACTGGAATAAACCGTTTCATATTCATGTTGATGCTTCCAAGTTTGCCATTGGTTGCATCTTAGCTCAACCAGCTGATACAGGTAAATTGGACCACCCGATAGCCTATGCCAGTAGACAGTTAAATCAAGCGGAACGAAATTACACTACTACGGAGAGAGAAGGCCTAGGGATGGTATACGCAGTAAAGAAATTCAGACATTACTTACTGGCAAACAAATTCAAATTCTTCATTGATCATCAAGCTCTATTGTACTTAGTCAACAAGCCTTGCAATACAGGACGACTAGTACGATGGTTTTTATTGCTAATGGAATTTGATTTTGAAGTAATAGTCAAGAAAGGAAACACACACATAAGGGCAGACCACTTATCTCGCATGACCCATGGAGAACCACCCATAGGAGTTCCTGATGATCTGCCAAATACCTATCTCTTTAACCTGGAAGTATGTCCTCAATGGGCCGAAAAATTGATCCCGATACTTACACATGGACCTAAAGAAGGGATCACGCCAAACCAAAAGCAAGATCTTTGGAGGACTAAAAACCTTCACATTATTGCTGGAAGTTTGTACCACCAGGATTCTAGCGGACTGCTGATGAGATGCGTGGAAGAAGGGGAACAAGAAATGTGGCTTCAGAAAGCACACATAAACCAATGGGACACTCATTTGAATGCAAATGGAACGTGGCAAACACTCAAGAGATTTGGCATATATTGGCCAACAATGCAACGAGATGCACATAACTATGTGTCAACCTGTCAAACCTGTCAAGAACAAATCCCAGACGAGAACTCTACATTATGCTATTCCACAATAGCACCAAGATGGAGCATGCCTCTGGTAAAGTTCTTGAAAACTCGAGAGTACCCTGATGGAGCTACCCTAGCAAGGAAACGTGCTCTTGAAGAACAGAGCAAAGATTACGCCATCATAGGAAAACAACTCTTTAAACGCGGGAGGGATAACCAACTAAGAATGTGCATTCATGAAAATGAATATCTCTCTGTCTTAGAAATGGCACATGCAGGAGCTGCGGGAGGACATTTCTCAGCAGACAGAACGGTCAAGATGATTCTCTTTGCAGGCTTGTGGTGGCCAACTCTACATATGGATGCAGAGACATATGTGAGAAGCTGCGAAACATGTCAGTGAACGAAATATCCCATTCGGAGAGACGACATGCCTTTAAGACCGATGGTTTGTGCGAGAGCATTTACCAAGTGGGGAATTGACTTCATAGGACCTATCAATCCACCGGCCAAAGGATCACATGCTGAATATATCATAGTAGCCACCGACTACTTGACTAAGTGGGTAGAAGCAAAAGCCACTAGAAAGAATGATGCTCAAACCACTGCAAAATTTCTCTTTGAGCACATTTTCACACGCTTTGGACTACCAATTGAGATAGTGAGTGATCGAGGAACGCATTTCTTAAACGAGGTCATTGAGTCGCTAATGAATGACTTTCTTGTGATTCACAAAAAATCAGCCCCATACCACCCTCAAGCTAATGGACAAGCTGAAAGTTCCAACAAGGTACTATGTACTGTATTGACAAAAATTGTCAATAATGGAAGGACAGACTGGGACAAACAATTGCATCACGCAATTTGGGCCTTCCGTGTGGCATATAAAACGGCCATTGGCACTACACCTTTCAACCTAGTGTATGGGCAGAATGCAATTTTGCCAATTGACTTCTTAGTACCTACATTGAAAGTGGCCCAGCAATATGAGTGGAACGGTCATGAATTGTCTCAGCAATTAGATCAAATTGAAAAGCTACACGAGACTAGATTGCAAGCGGTAGCGGGCATTTATGCAGCTAAACGGAGACAAAAGGCTTATTATGATGCACATATAAAAGACAAGGGACTAAAAGAAGGCGACTTGGTCCTAGTATACACCCTCAAACAACACTCAAAGAAGCTCCAAAAACGCGGATATGGACCCATGATTATAAATCGAATCTCTACTAGTGGTGCAGTCAATCTCGCCACACTAGACGGAGACATTCTTCCCAACTACATCAGTGGATGCAGAGTGAAAAGATTCATGGAGCCTTTGACGGATCAAATGCAAGCACGACTGTTAGGAGCTCAAAGTAGGAAAAAGGAAGAAGAACGAATACGAGAAGAAGCGAGACAGGAAGCCCTAGAACGCATCAGAAAACGGAAAGAGTGGATGAGAGAAAGAGACGAGAGATATCGAGTAGGAGAAGAACTCATCCCAATGGCTAATTTTAGAGCCACTAAGAGCTCCGGACAACAAAGAAGACAGCCTTACTTGAATCTGGGAGCAGGACGAAAAGAGTACCACTTAGTGGATGCTCTCATAGACACAGGAGCAGCCATAAGCTGCATTAGATTTTCCTTGTCTCAGAGACTTAACGAGGAGTTACGGCCATCAAAGGCACAGCTAATTGGAATAGGAGGAAAAATTACTCAATGCATAGGTGAGATAACTTTACCTTTACATATGGGGAACAACACTATGGAGCAGAGGCTCTTAGTGTGTCAGGACCAAGATCTGCTTGAAGATGTGGTGTTAGGACAAGATTGGATCTATGAATATGAGGTAACCATTCAATTGGCTTTAGGATACATATCTGCCAGAATAGGACCTCGTGAGGTATTTAGTTTGCTAGACGAACGACCACCCAAAGCCGCTAATACAGAGCCAGAAGCTCATCCCAATGAACAAAGTCATGCTTGTATGTTCACTAGCACTATAGAAACCCCATCATCAAGTACTTCATGTGAGAATATCGTGAGTCCTGTGTGCACTCCATCTTTGAGTATAGAGAGTCACAAAAGTGCACAAGAACATGAAATCAAGCCCAGTGAACCACTAGGCGCAAGAGAGAATATTCCTCTGCAAGAATTGAAGTCTACACCCATGAAGGTGTACCCTATTCCACATTCTACACTAGCTTGGATAAGGAAGGATCAAAAGAAGGCATATCTTCAGCAACAGAAAAGTCTTCGACATCAGCGTGTCCAATTGAATAAGAAGACAAAGAATTTCGAACACTTCAGTCAACCACGACTCAATAGCATATGGGTCCCAAAAAAACTGATAGCTGCACAACCTGATCGAACAAAAATATGGATCCCAAAGTCATGTACTCCAAGGACAACCATCCCAAACAAGGAACATCCTCAGAAGGGCTATCACCATCAACATGGTCAACAGACACATCAGCCGAGAAAGAGGACATATTGGAGGAAGAAGGAATCTACAGATGCAATACAAACCAACTTAAGATTCCCAAAACAGAATAAGCAGACGTACTACCGAAGAAGAACCACATTCATCAAAGAGGTGGAGCATACAGTACATTCCGTCCAAGTGAAGCAAATTTGGGTGCCGAAAGACGAGACAAGCTGCATACATCAAGAAACTACTTCCAATTGCACACATGAGGAGTTGTCGAGATCCAAAGTATGCATGATAGGGCCACATTACAAGGCCAAGCATTCGGCACGTCTTTCTTCTACTTTCGGATAGTCACGCACATTTTCCCTTTGGAAATAGGAGAGCACTTGTACATACATAAAAATATCACTCCAAAAAAATTTTATTAACCGCTTCGGCTATGACTAACTTTTATGTTTTCTTTTCAGCAAAAAAATATAAAAATACATGAAAAAAATTCAGGTATTACCTTTCTCACACCCACTGGAAAGGGACGGCACCATGCACTCGGAGCAACATCAAATTATTAATCAACATAAGGAGGAGGATTTCTAAAAAAATATATGGATACTAATTCATACTCCATATTGAGTGCAGATGGCTTCCACTGATTCCGAAGCAACACAGCAAGAAGAGGTGCAACTTCTTCCGATGGAATCAGTAACTAAAGCAAGAGGTCACTGGTTCAGGGACGATCAGCCAGTGTCAGAGCTAATTTTCATGGCTACCATCAAGATCATGGACACGGACCATTACTTCCCTATCATGTCCCAAGATTTCAAGACTATAATACAAGGGTTACCTCATATTGAGGATGTGTGAACACAAGCAGGCATAGAGTCATTCTTGAAGTTACCCATATATGTACCAGATTTTCAGAGGTGTACACAGGTGATGAACACCATGCAGCCCGCTGGAACGAAAATTTCAGTCCCAGAAGCGCAAGTAATGGACAAAGTCGGGACATGGAAGACAATTCAATTCACCCATGAATTGATTAATAAAGCTTTTGGATGGAATCAAGCAGGGATTACTAGTGTGAAGGACGAATGCCATGATCCGAAGAAGAGATCATTCCTGGAAATCAATAGAATTGACATAGAGGATGTTGTACGGCTAGTGCATCAACACTTCTATTTTCCAAGTATGCACATGTACACTGCACCTCAAAAAATAGTCGTCCAACTACTATCGCATGCCATGAGACAGATAGGCAACAAAGTAAATCTAACAGGCTATGTACAAGAACGATTGTTTGAAGCCCAAAAGAAATGGGGCCAGAAGAAATTCTTGAATGGCAGTTCAGCCTTGACACTATTGATCTATAAAGCTTTGGACATGAAGAATTGTTTAAGAGAGATGCCAACCTCAGAAGGGCTAGCTACATATGTGAAATCCGCCTCAGTTCCCAAGAAGAAGAAAAGTGCTACAGGTATGGAAGAGGCAGGAACTAGCTCTCAGCCAAGAATGAGAGGCACCAAAAGACTAAGGGAAGTCAAGACAGATGAAGAAGGAATACCTATGAAAAAAAGAGTCCATGTACTTCCAAAGGTGACACTTGTAGGACAGAAACAAATTACGGAGGAAGAATTGACCAAAGCACTTGAAGAAACGCACAAATATACGGAAGGACAAGTCAACTTACCAGTGCAAGGTCATCACTATCAGCAGTCACAACAAGAGTCAAAAACAAAAAGAAGACTCACTAAGGTCCACCGATACCGTGAAATCGGATTAGACAACTCCAGCTCATCTACTCATGACAAAGAAGAAAAGGACACATCCTTGTTAGATGTGGAGATTCAAAGCGAATCAAAAGATGATGGGCAATGGAACGAACTCAATGAAGTGGATTATGGTGAAGAACCAGAATGTCCCAAATCGATTGATCAAGATATAAAAATGAATCAGAAAACCACCAGCGCAAAGATCGATGAGGAGATTGCGGAAAAGGAAAATGAAGGTCAGGATATAGAGACGGAGGAACCATTCACACCTATCAGGGTTGTAGCAGAACCTTCCCCAATGGATGTCACGTTTCAGGGGAGTGCTACTAAAAAGAAGAAAGCAAAAGACGATGATGAGGAACCCAAGATACAACTACAAGTTAGACAGCCACACAATGAGACACTCCAGGTGGCAGAAGGCAAAGATGTGCAAACGGGAGAGACTCCAGCAATCGCAAAGACATGGCTAAATGTAGACATCGCTCAGCTCAAGCCTGTTGTACAAGATATGATTCGAACGGCTTTAGATACACAACAACTGATGCTTGATGCTGATGAAGATTACGACCAAGCCATGCAAGACAAGAAAGAACTTGAAAGAGCAGGCAAAGAGCTTTCAGAAGAAATAGTCAAGGTGCGAGAACAAGCTCTGAATAAAGAAAAGGAACTTCACGAGGTCAAAACACAAAACAGTATGCTAGAAACAGAGCAGACAAAGCTAAGAGATCAAGTCCAAGAATTAACAAAGAAATTAGAGAAGAGTGAGACTGAGAAGACACGTCTTCAAGCACGTAGTAAGATCTTAGAGTCTCAGCTCAAGGCCAGTATGGAGGAAGCTGACAACATGCGACAAAGAAATAAAGAGCTAATGACAGCTCTCATTAGTGATCAGCCACTGGCAATTACTGACGACCGACAAACAAATGTAAAAGACCTGGAAGATCAGATCACTAAATTACAAGATCAGCTCAAACAGGAGCAAGAAGTCATAACGGATTGGGAAAAGAGGTATATGGAGGACACAGCAGCCCTCAGAATGAAATGGAAAAAAGCAGAAAATAACTACCTGCGACAATGCAAGGAAGACACGGAGCACATGAACATTGTGGCCCAAGAACTAATGAAACATCAAGCAACTATTGCTAAGGCCGAAGAGGGAATCAGACAAAAAGATGCTTTAATCAAACAGCTTCAGGAACAGTTAGAGCAGCGAGCACAACAAGGGACACCAGTAGTTCCGCCAGGGACCTCGGCTACTGTGGAGGAAGAGGTACGCCCTCTCTCTCCCCCCTTGTATAATTCACCAATAAGGGAGGAAAAGGAGGTTCCATTAGAACCTAACACACAAAAACTTGTAGAGCTGAGCAGGACAGAAAGGGCACTACTGGTGTCCCAGCTTATGGCTGAATTTGAAGATCAAATCATCAATCTAATGAAAGAGGCTCAAATCGACAGCAAGCAACTGGAGCAAATACTCAGGCCATTCAATGTACCATACGGGCTTTTGAAGGAACAAACTAGGCATTACATAAAACATGCTACAAATAAGGAACCTGATCAAAATCTCCATTTTCGGTATGATACTTTTAAATATACTCAGGTAGAGTTTGAGGCAGCAAATCCAATTTGGAGAAGAAAGCTCTTCGAAAAGCACACTACACTACGGGTACAGTGGGAAGCATCCCCGTATGAGCTTCAAGTAAACCCATCATTTTGCCCACTACCCCGCCGAAGAGCATGGATGCAATTTTGGGAAGGCCAGCGACAAGGTAGCATTAATAACCAATGGCTTAATTATCCGCTATTACCTAGTCCACCACACAACTACCTACCGACAGAGGAATACATGGTCAAAACCATGGAATTTTGGCTTGCAAGATATGCTACAGTTCCGGACCTAGCAGTCAAAATGACAAATAAAATATTTAGCATGCTCCTTACAGTAATTAAAGTGTTCCAACATGCACAGTATACTTTTTTGAATTTCATCGGCATTACACAGGGCTCGGAGGCTTTAATTTTTAATTTATCTACTATTCCCAGCCGGTTAACAATTATGGCATATTTTTCTCGGCTCATGTTTCTTCCATCGACATATATGCAGACATTTGAAGAAGCATTCTTTACGGGCTTTTTTGAAATGGATTCAGAGATCTTCATTAAAATGACCTCCAACTTAAATGCACGACTGGTGGCCTACGAGATAAGTTTCTTTGCTGACCATAGACAGGCACCAGAGGACGGAGTCAAGTCTCGCCAATGGAAGGAATTCATGTTATGTCACGCCAATCTGCTAAATCAAAGAGAGCAACAGGTCATTCAAACCTATACCCGTCGCCACAAAAAGCCTGTCGGGGACGACAGAGTCCAGGAGGGGGGCAGTGTCGAGGGCGAGACGAGTAAGAAAAGAAAAAAAAGAAAACAACGAAAGAAACAGCTTCACTAAAAGGCAAATTTGAAGATGCATCTCTGCAGGAAGCCCCGCAGGGGCGCACACACCAAGGAAAAGCACGCAGCTGGAAGAAGGGATCAGGGACAACATGTATCACTTATGTGGATGCTTCAACCTCTTGAGTTGCAGAGGTTTCAGATCAAGGCTTACGAGCTACATCCGCATATGTGCACTGATGGCGTGCGTGGCAAACCAAATCAGCCAGGTCCAACGTGTGCAACCAGGACAAATCAGAGCGCCTCTAAAACGTAATGCAAGATCAAGAATCAGACAATACTGACCACAGGGCGCGTGCGCGAAGCAAAGTCTGTCAAGGGACGACAGAGACGAAGAGGGGGAGAGTGTTGCAGAGCTAAAGAGCACACAAAGCAGAGAAAAAAGACGGGCCCCAGAATTTTTCCGATTTGGACCACATATTTTTGTAACATATTCATTCCTGTAATATATTTCCCTTTGTAAAGGCACTAGAGGAGTCCTCTAGATGCATTCCCACAGAAGAATAGAAGCTTACCCATGTAAAATAGTAGGAAATTAGCTTTTAGTGAATAAAAGTGCCAATCACTTGTGTGAAAGGACCATTTTTAGGGCACTAGTATATAAGTCAAATGTGACTCTTTGTAGAAGACTTTTTGCCATTGTGAGAAAGGAGAGCACAGAAATTCGAATTTGTGTCTTCTTCCCTCTTCATCTCCTTCTTCGTGAGCTTGTATGCATGTGTATTGCTTGGAAAGAGTGCTTGTGAGTGTTGTCTATCCTTGAGAGTGTTTCTTGGCTGTAGGAGAGGTGTGTGCGAGGTGTAGGAAGTGCTGAAGCGTAGGAAAGTATTCTCGCGATTCAGTATTTCTGTCATAACTTGAAGTAGGAGCGTCGGAATTGAGTGAGACCACTGCCATTGGATGCGTCTTCTCGAGAGCTTCGAAATGCATATGCTATTTGCTATGTTTGGAGCTCTGAGCTGGGAGAAAAGTCCAAAATACTGACGGCTGCTGCCCCAAGTATCGTTTCGCCTTGACCTACAGTTGAAGCTTGTTAGGATAAGTATTTACCTCATTTTCATTCTTGAGTAGTTCATTTGCATTGACCATTATATGATTGCATGTCTTCTTACACTCGGCTAGGTTAGTATACTCTTTGGATTGATATTTAAAAGCGTGTATCCCCACTATATGCACTTGTGAGGGGATTGAGGTATAGTCTCTTTCTCCGCAAGTCCCTAAGTTGCAGCTTAGGTCAACAATATGCAACATGTTATATCTGATATGTATGTGATTGATTTCAAAAGGACAATCATAGAGCCTATATGAACCATCACAAAGGCTTGGAGTGTCAAACACATAACTTACTACTTGGTGAGATTTAAAGAGATTATTTAGTCCAATATTACTTTTTCAAAAAACCATCTCATGGTCTTAATCTTTATGTTTTTACAGCATATCCTTTTTTTGCATGGTCCATTCTTTGTTTAAGAAGGAAGCCTTGCAAGATGTGACATTCTAGGGATGGAAATTTCTCATTATGAAGCAAGAAAAAGCTTCTTCAAATGCATAAGAAAAGAGGTTACAAAAATTATTGCATTCAAAGAGCTTTTTGATTAGTTCTTTAGAAGAAAAATACAAAGGAACACATGCCAAAAACTATCAACAAACTGAAAATATCAATTTGAGGAAAATCCTTTTAGGACAAAGCTTGACTAAATATAACAAGAGTGACATCTCATTCTAATGTGAACCTGAAGGTACAAAGATGGTACCGAACTCTAGTTGAATTTGCAAGAGCGATGCTAAAGGAGAAGAATTGTCCAAATCATCTTTGGGCTGAGGCTGTAAATACAGCAACATACCTGGTAAACAGATTACCATGTACAGATTTAAATGGGATGACCCCTTATGAAGCTTGGTGGGGTAAGAAACCAACACTTGATCATTGCAAAGTGTTTGGATCAGTTGCTTATGATTATGTACCATCACAGTTGAGACATAAGCTTGAACCAAAAGCTGAAAAATATGTGTTCATTGGATATGATGAAAAGCAGATGGGTTACAGGTTATGGAGTCCTCTAACCAAACAGTTTATTGTTTCTAGAGATGTCACATTTGATGAAGGAAAGAGCTGGTATACAAATAAAGAGCATAGTGTTGAAACACTTGAAGAAGAGATAAGAAGGAATGAAAAAGGTAAATCACAGATGCAGGTGAATGGAGATGAAGATCATATGCAGGTAAGTACATCCAGGATCGGATCAGGTATGAGAAATGAAGATGGATCAAGATTTGATGAAGATGTGTATTCAGATACACATGAAGAGTTTGAACCTAGAAGGTCAAACAGAGTAAGGAAACAACCAACAAGGTATTCCTATGACACTTCTTATTTGACTCAGAAAAACTATGCTTACTTAGTAAAGGAGGATGAAGAACCTCAGAGTTACGGTGAAGCAAAAGGTAAGAAACAATGGGAAGAAGCGATGAGTTCAATGCTCTTGAAGAGAACAAGACTTGGGAACTTGTTCCAAAACCAAATGGTAAGAAAGTGATTGGAAATAAATGGGTTTACAAAGTTAAGAAACTTGCAGATGGAAGGATAGCCAGATACAAAGCTAGACTGGTTGTCAAAGGCTATGCTCAGACATATGGCATAGATTATGATGAGACGTTTAGTCCGGTGGCAAAGATGTCAACCATAAGAACATTGATTGCTATAGCAGCATCAAAAGGATGGAAGCTAAGTCAGCTGGATATAAAGAATGCATTTTTGAATGGATATATATCCGATGAGGTTTACATGGAACAACCTGAAGGGTTCGTAAGTTCCAGTTACCCAAACCATGTTTGCAGATTAAGAAGAGCTCTCTATGGACTGAAGCAAGCTCCAAGAGCTTGGAATTACAGACTTGTGAAGTATCTCAATGACCTTGGATACCAAAGCTCGAAGGCTGATGCAAGTCTACTCGTTAAGAGAACAGATGAAGGTATGATCTACATTTGTATTTATGTAGATGACATAATAATCATAGGAACCTCAGATGAAGGAATCAAAGAGGTAAAGAGACTGCTTGAAAAAGAGTTCAAGATCAGTGATCTAGGAAAGTTATCATACTTTCTTGGAATGGAAGTTACATATACAGATCATGGTATATATGTTTCGCAAGAAAGGTATCTCCTAAACTTATTGAAGAAGTTTAATATGGAGAATTGCAGAGAAGCTTCAACACAGCTTGAAGTAAATCATAAACTCAGCAAATATGGTGGTGTAGAGTTTAAAGATATGAGGAAGTATCAGTCGTTAATAGGAAGCTTAATCTATGCTATACTAACAAGACCAGATCTCAGTTATGGAGTGGGAGTTCTCTCACAGTTTATGCATTGTCCGAAGGATCAACATTGGGTTGCAGGACAAAGAGTTCTTAGATATATTAAAAGAACTATAAAAGAAGGATTATATTATCCTTATACATCAGATATAAAGCTGAGAGCATACAGTGACTCAGACTGGGCAGGAAGTCAAGATGACAGAAGGTCAACACATGGGTATATGATATACCTAGGAGATAAGCTTGTAAGCTGGTGTTCGAAGAAGCAGCATACAGTAGCTTTATCGTCAACAGAAGCAGAATATAAAGGACTTGTGGAAGCAGCTAAAGAAGTGATATGGATGTAGACCTTGTTCAAAAGCATGGGTATTGATCAAGGTATACCTATCATACATGGAGATAATATGAGCTCGTTGTATCTTGCAGCAAATCCAGTATTTCATGCAAGAACAAAACACGTAGAGATTCAATATCATTTCCTGAGGGAAAAGGTAATGGAGAAGGAGATTGCATTGGTATTCACTCCTACACAAAGATCAGATTGCAGATATTCTGACAAAGAGCACGCGAACAGCACAAGGAAGAAGAAGAAGCTTGGAGCACAAACACACAATACTGAATGTATTACTAGAGAATGTACAAAGATAAGTAGCCCATTAGGGCAATAGGCGTATATACAAGCCGGGGGACAAAAACCTCCTAAAGAGGGAAAAAAGTGCCCCGACGGTCCTAGTGTGTTCACACACATCACTACCTAAATATATCAACAAATCCCCCCTGGGAGTGATGCGGTGAACAAGGAGCTGGTACTCATCTATAAGGAAGTGCCAAGCTTTGTGGAAATCACTCCACAAAAGGAAGTAAGCCCAAAGCTTTGCGGAAAGCTTCAAACTTCTCCCTAGGTAGAGCCTTCGTGAAAAGGTCTGCAATGTTCTCCTGCGTGGGCACATCTGCCAAGCTGATCTCCCCAGCAGAGAACCTCTCCCTGACATAGTGATAATGCACCTCAATGTGCTTAGTGCGAGCATGGAACACAGGGTTCCTCGCAACTGCCAATGTGCTCTGACTGTTAGTGAAGATGGTGGTGGCAGAAGACTGGCCAACACCCAAATCAGCCATAAGGCGTCTGAGCCACACACACTCAACAGTCGCTGTGAAAGCTGCCCTATACTCAGCCTCATAACTAGAAGTGGCCACAGTAGGCTGCTTCTTGCTCAACCAAGATATACATGAGCTACCAAGCATGAAGCAAAAACCACTGGTGGACACACGAGTGTCATAGCAACCAACCCAATCTGAGTCAGAGAAAGCATGCAAATCTGGCGGTAGTGATCCCCCCTTGGGATAAAACAACCCAAGTAGCTGAGTACCACTCAAGTAGAGAAAGATGCGCTTAACCGCCTTCCAATGCGTGACTCCTGGGCAATGCATAAACCTGCTCATCTGTGAGACAGCAAATTGAATACCTGGTTGAGTAATGCATAAGTAAATCAAGCATCCAACAGTCTGCTGATAGAGAACAACATCAAATGCATCTCTAGCATCATGAAGACTCAATCGTAAACCTGTCTCCATAGGAGTGGCAATAGGCTTACAGTCTTCAAGGCCAAAACGCTGCAATAATGTGTCAATATATTTTGTTTGACATAAAGCCATTCCACCATCAACTTGCATAAACTGAATGCCCAAATAGTGATGCAAATGCCCCAAATCAGACATCTCAAATGAGGCATGCAAATCAGCCTTGAAATCAGCAATATGCTTCTCAATAGGACCAGTGAGCAGCATGTCATCAACATAGACAACAATGATCAGAAGCACATCATTAACACGCTTAACATATAAGGTGCTTTCAGTTGGACTATTCTCAAAACCATGTGCAACCAGATAGGCATGTATCTTCTCATACCAAGCACGTGGTGCTTGCTTTAAACCATATAATGCCTTCTTTAACTTGCACACCTGGTTTTCATGCCCTTTCTGCACAAAGCCACAGGGCTGAAAAACATACACTTCTTCATGCAAGTCACCATTCAGAAATGCTGTTTTAATGTCCAACTGATGTACATTCCAACCATGATGGGCTGCAAGTGCACAAATGCTCCGAACAGTAGTCATGGGCATGTAGGTGCAAAGGTCTCATCAAAATCAATGCCTCTTTCCTGCGCATAACCCTTTGCAACAAGCCTAGCCTTATACCTGTCAACTGTACCATCAGGTTTATGCTTCAGCTTGTATACCCACTTAGTGCCAATGGCCTTCTTGCCAGGAGGCAAGTCACATAAAGACCATGTACCATTCTTCATTATATCATCATATTCAGATTGCATAGCAGCCATCCAATTTTTTGAATTCTGTGCTTCATCAAAAGAAATAGGCTCATTCTCATCATAGAGACTAGACGCAGCCATAGCATAGCAATCTGATGCAAAAGAGGCACTATGAGAGGCTGAACAAGTACGATATGACAAAGGTGCATCTAATTTGCTGTCACGCAAAGTCTACACCAGCCATTTTGGCATAGTTTTTGCCTGCTCAATATCAGCTCTCTCATCAACAAGTGCATCATGTAAATCTGCGTCAGAAATAGAATGATCTGCATCATCATATGAAACCTGCAAAGGCTGAGAAGTTGCCTCATTAGGACCATCACTAGACTGTCCACCTGTAAAAAGAGGCATCAAAGTATCATACATGTCTTTGGAGTTAATAGATGTCTCCTTAGTACATGAAAGCAATGGCTGAATAGCATCTTCCACAAAGACAACATCATGGCTAACCAGAATGCGTTTAGTTTGTGGATGATACAGACGATAGCCTTTACTTTCAGAACTGTACCCAACAAAAATACATTTTACTGCCTTATCATCCAAATGTCTACGATGTTGTTTAGGCACTAATGCATATGCCAAACAACCAAAAACACGCAGATGAGCAACAGATGGCTTGCGGTCATGCCAAGCCTCATATGGAGTGATAGACTGCAACGCTTTAGTGGGACACCTGTTCAGTACATATGCTACACACATGACAACCTCAAGCCAGAAACTATGTGGTAAAGCCTGACTTTTGACCATGCATCTCGCCATCTCCATGAGTGACCTGTTCTTTCGTTCAGCAACTCCATTCTGTTGAGGTGTATAGGGCACTATACATTGGTGTTTTATCCAACGTTCAGCCAGAAATGCATTAAAATCAGAAGACATATATTCCCCCCCTCGTCTGACACAGCCTGAGAATCATGAACTGCACATGCCGAATCATTAACAGATCTTTCATAGTCTATGAGCTTATACAGCCCACGACATAAAATGCTAGAAGCAATAATCACATCGTCATTTGAGAGATCATGAACTGTACACCTATCATCAACAAATTTCACAACCAAACCAATCTTGGCTAATGCAGAAACTAATAACATGTTCTTTTTGATCCCTGGCACAAATAAAGCATCTGACAAGGTGAAAGAACTACCATCAGCAATAGTCAGAATGATCTTACCAACTCCCATAATAGGATAAGAGGAGTTGTTGGCGCATGTGACAGTATTCCCTGTAGGGGCAGGCTCGAGTGAAGAGAAGAAACTGCGCTGCGAGGTAATATGTTTGGTCGCCCCACTGTCAAAGTACCAAACATCTAAGTCCACTGTAGACATGCACTGCTCATTAGAAGATGGGTCAAAACTGCAAACAGTAGTAAACGCCCATTCTTCTTCCTGCACAAGATTAGCAGACTCTGTTTTTTGTGTAGAGGCTTTTGCAACAACCATTCCAGCCTCCTTTTCTTTGCCTCTTTTGCAGCCAGTTTTGGACAGTTCTTTATGATGTGATCATTCCCTTTACAGTACTTGCAAGCTTTTCTGATTTCTTCTCATCTTTATCTTGTTTCTTCGAATGTGCAGCATTTGCAGATTTCTGCTTACTAGTAGAAGAGCTCCATTTTCCTTTGCCCTTCTGACTAGCCAGGAAAGCTTGATCTGTAACACGCATAATGGACATGTTCTGCCTGGACTAATCTTCCTGCAATAGAACAAAGACTAACTCCTCAAATGATAAGGCATTCGGATTGCCTTTCATCATCAACCGAAGAGTAGAAGCAAAACTCTGATATGAATCAGGAAGACCATTCAGAACGGTCTGCACAAGTGAGCTATCTGGTATAACCTCATCAGCAGAAATCAACTGTTCCTTCAAATCTTTGATCTTCGTTAGGAAACTGTCCATAGAATCACCTTCATTCATGTGCTCACTCTCCAACTGTTTTCGGAGGTAAGCAACACGAGCCTCATTCCTAGCTTGGTACAATGTGGTAAGTGTATCCCAATCATCCCTAGCTATTCTGCAAGAGCGAATATGAGGAATAATGGCACATTTGATAGACAAAGCTATGAATGCATGTGCCTGGGCATCTCTGCCATCCGAACGAATCTACTCTGCAATAGGTGCAACAGAAACAGCAGCACGAACAGGAATCTGTGGAATATCATCTTCGACACTATCTTCATCAGCTCCAACACCTATATTTGTAGTACCTGTCGTTACAGGTGTAACAGGACGTCTTTCAACACCCTACACAATGTTCCACAATCCTTTTGCAACCAAAACATGTCGCATCATATAAGCCCATAATGGGTAGTTGGTACCATCCAACTTATCCTCAACAGCCAACATACGGAATACATCACTACTTTCAGCCATGGCCGGTGACTAAAATACCTTGATGCAGAAAATTGAGTATATCTCAAAAAGTTGAACGGAACTGCCCAGAGGAGTTCTGCTAAACTTGTAGTAGACTTCGAGACGCTTATATTGGCGAACAAAAACTGGTATACATCTCTGGCACAAAAAGACGAAATAGCCTACACAAGCGCTACGATAGTGCGTTCGGAGGCCGAAACAAGCTCAGATTGCGATTTCGGCACCAAAAAGCGAAGCAGTTTTGATCTTAGAAACACGTTGAGTATGCTCACCAAACTTCGTGCAATTCTGAGACTGCAAACGGAGGAGTGTCGACGGCGCCCTAGATGAAGCGACGACGTGCTCTGATACCAATTGTTGGAGTTAGACGTCTACGGAAGCACGCGAACAGCACAAGGAAGAAGAAGAAGCTTGGAGCACAAACACACAATACTGAATGTATTACTAGAGAATGTACAAAGATAAGTAGCTCATTAGGGCAATAGGAGTATATACAAGCCGGGGGGAAAAAACCTCCTAAAGAGGGAAAAAAGTGCCCCGACGGTCCTAGTGTGTTCACACACATCACTACCTAAATATATCAACAGCAGATATTCTGACAAAGAGCTTAGATGGAGTAAAGACAAGCAGATTCAAAGAAATGGCAGGTATAAAAGAAAAGAAGGATATATGAAGACCGGAAGATGCAAATTAGTGATTGAGGGGGAGCTGTTGGAGATTCACTCACTAATTAGCCATAACGACATAAAGACAAAGGAAAGAAGAAACAAAGCATTCAGAAGAAAAAACCAAAGCCTTAGTGAAGGGACAAAGTCACGACTGTAACATATAGTGTAGAAATTTCTAGAATTATGAGTTTGTTAAAACCGGATAAAAAATTGTATATAAGTGAGCTGAGAGATGTAGAAGATATAGCATAAGAATAGAGAAAGAGGTTGAGCTCAATAGAGTAGAGGACGCCAGAGATTGCGTATGTAGAGATGAATAACAGAACCTAAGATGTCGGGTATTCATCTAAGAGAGATGGTAAGGAGAAACTACTCAGTATAGGAGAGTTCTCATGACTATGAGCGAAGTGAGGCCGAGTCATTTTTGTACACATCTTCTCTAATAGAAAACACATGTTCATGTGGAAGAATTTGAGCGCATTTTTCGTATGTGAAGAAATCTGAGAGATTTCATGTTACTATGAAAGTTAGTTAACAGTTACAGTTTTTCTCAGTAAATGTTTTTCCGGTACTCTATGAGTTAGATCTCGAAGTATAGTGTAAAGTTTTGTATGAGATATAGCTTATCTTGTAGCTATAAGTCTCAACTATAAACTGATAAAAGATTTCGGTGAAATGGATATGTACACATAGTACAAAGTCTGACCGGAAAGAGACATCCAGAACTGGTGAAGTTTTTCTTTAAACTTCAGATAGAGTTCATTCAGTGAACGAAGTTCACATCTCACTTTCTTACTTCATGTATACACATTTGAAGTAACTATAAACAGATTTGCGGTTGATTCCGGTAGTATTCCGGTACAATTAGGGTGACATTCCGGTAATAGTCCGGTGAAGTTCCGGTGGAATTTTGGTGAGTTTAAAACACAGTTTTTGACAAAGTTAAGTGACGCAAAGATTGTTTAACTGTAAGCTAATATAGTAGTGTAAAGGCTGAAGTAAATGAGTTCAAAATTGAAGCTTGAAGAAAATGAGAAGCTTTCTGTAAAGTGAATTTTCGGTGTTCACTAAATACAGTTATAAGGTTTCAGTTTCAAAAAGTTTGCTAAGCTATTGATGATTATAGAGGTGTTCTAACATCACTCTAGCTTAGTTTCTGTGGTGTAAGGGAATTGCGCAATAAGCGCTGCACCAACACTTCTCTCTGCTATGACTCTTTTCATTGGATTCCCTGTCTTGTAAGTCCTTGAGTGCTCTGACTGCTACTAATAGAGAACCAAGGTGGTTCCTCACATGAGTGCCACTTTGCACTCATGTGAGAGCCCATGTGTATAAAGACTAAGGGGTTCTCACCTGCCTTCTTAAGAGTTCCCATGTAACATTAAAACATCAACTTGATCAAAATTTCTCCATTAAAATTTTTAGAGACCCACATCATATGTTTAGGTTGTAAATTGCTTAGGATAGAGATAGCCAAAATATCTATATATCTCAATAAGAGTAAATCACAAAGGTTTTCAAAACATTTGGTATGGAGAGTTTTGAGCTAATGTAGATGTTGTTATCTAATCACATTAATTTGCACATTGAGGAATGCCCCCAATCACTGATGGATAGAAATCCATGACAAAGGCTCCATCTCAGCCTTGTATTGAAATTTTGAAGTATGTTATGGTAGCTACGTGAATTAGATTTATAGTAGCAACAATGAGCAAACTCATGGTCGACCTCGGACCAAAAATTGTGAAGGGGTGAAGATGATATTGCAATACCTAGGCATTATGAAGGACATTCTCATTTACTTTGGTTATGGTGGACCATTGGTTCTTAGATGCATTGGATTTCAGTATTGTTGGAGTTCGAGGTCTGCGAAAGCACACGAACAGCACAAGGAAGAAGAAGAAGCTTGGAGCACAACACACAATACTAAATGTATTGCTAAGGGAATGTACAAAGATAAGTAGCCCATTATGGTAATAAGCGCATATACAAGTCATGAAAAAAAAAACCTCCTAAACAGGGAAAAAAGTGCCTCGGTGGTCCTACTACGTACACACACATCACTACCTAAATATATCAACAAATTCCCCCTAGTGTTGATGTGGTGAACAAGGAGTTTGCACTCATGTATAAGGAATTAGCAAGCTACATGGAATCAATCCTCAAAAGAAAGTAAGCCAAAAGCTTTGCGGAAAGCTTCAAACTTCTCCCTAGGCAGAGCCTTTGTGAAAAGGTTTGCAATGTTCTCCTATGTGGGCACATATGCCAAATTGATGTCTCCAATAGAGAACCTCTCCCTGACATAATGATAGTGCACCTCAATGTATTTAGTGCGAGCATGGAACACAAGGTTCCTTACAACTGCCAGTGCACTCTAACTAGCAGTGAATATGCTCGTGGTAGATGATTGACCAACACCCAAATCAGCAATAAGGCATCTAAGCCATACACACTCAATAGTCAACATAATGCATTTCAGCCACACACACTCAACAGTCACCATGAAAGTTGTCCTATACTCAACATCACAATTGGAAGTGCCACATTAGGCTGCTTCTTGCTCAACCAAGACATACATGAGCTACCAATCATGAAGCAAAAGCCACTAGTGGACACATAAGTTTCATAGCAACCAGCCTAGTCATAGTGAGGAAAAGCATGTAAATATGGCGATAGTGATCCCCCCTTGGGATAAAACAATCCAAGTAGCCAGGTACCACTCAAATAGCGAAAGACGTGCCTAACCATCTACCAATGGTTGACACCTAGGCAATGCATAAACCTACTCATTTGTGAGATAGCAACTTGAATGCATGGTTGAGTAATCCATAAGTAAATCAAGCATCCTACAACTTGCTAATCGAGAAGAGCATCAAATGTGTCTCCAGCATCATGAAGACTCAATCATAATCCTGTCTCCATAGGAGTGGAAATAGGTTTCCACTCTTCAAGGCCAAAACACTGCAATAATGTGTCAATATATTTTGTTTGACACAAAGTTATTCTGCCATCAACTTGCATAAATTGAATGCCCAAAAAATGATGCAAATGCACAAAATTTGACATCTCAAATGAGGCATGAAAATCAGTAGGCCCATAACTAATACCACAGGTCCAACGTTCCATAGATCCAGCATACACAACATAGAATCTAGCAATCTTCCAATATTGACAAAACATGAATATACCACACTTAATCATACAAATGATGAGACAAAGATAGAGAAAGACTAGACAACATGTGAAGTGTTACGTAAGCCACTGCTTACTCAGACTATCATATATACCAATGTTCAATGTACAATGTGGGAGCAAAACTCTCAACCACTCTATGTGAACAGTAATAGATGGATGAGTGAATGTACAAATGTAACAAACATATTCAAATGTATGGAAAGAAATCTGAATATATATGAGATGTGTAACCTAATAGGTTGTAGAAGAGTGAATATGAGTGACAGAAAGAGGAAGGATCAGTCTAAAATTGATAATCAACAAACCCTCATCTGAACTTAGGCTATAAAGAGCCTAAGTCAGATACGTGTGTGAAAGATCACATACTTACAAAAGTAGCAAAGAATGCTAACAAGTTTGCTACCAGAAATCCTCAAACTCATATGAACATATTTTCTCTAACACCTCATCCAAATAGGCATAAAGCATACACGTACTGATTCTCTTGTACCTTATGCCGAATAGGACTCCTCCTGATATGGATGACACTGCTTCCATAAGCTCCAAGTAGTATCTGTGTGCATAAAGAGAACATGTACCTAAACTCTTAACATAAGATGCAAATCTTATGTTAACCTCCATCCGATGTCTTTGAAGTACACCAAAATCTTCATGTAGAAGACATCCTTCAAATACATTATGTAGATGGATGATCCACACCACCAAGCTGCTAATGACCAAGTCTTCTCCATCAGCAAGAGTGTGAGCACACTCTTCTCCTCCAAGAAGAACTCCATAGCCACTCCTCAACATGCTCCAAGATAGCAACATGGCTGCCCCATGTGCTAAGAAGCACCACCTCTATTGAGGTACCAAATCTCTCCAAAGCTTGGTGTTGAAACTAGGTGAAGGATGATTTGAACAATGAGCCAAGCATGTGCTTATATAGTATTTGTGTATCTCTTGAAAAGCACTTCCAAAAGTTGTTCCAAAAGCAATCGCTTCTAATAAAGCTACGAAAAATAACGATCGTGATTCTTCAATAAATCACTCTCGAAAAAATCCATCCTCACACTATAGCTTTATCTCAAAAACACATAAACAAAAAACACATTTTTTCAAGTGCGTCGATCTGCTGTCGTCGATGGGTTTTGAACCCAGGTCACAGGGATGAGAGACTATTGCCTTAACCAAGGTGCCCCATGCGTTGTTTGTACAAGGATCTATAATGAAAGCTACACATGCTGTGTATACTTAGGCCTTTTGGACTAATAGGACATTGTTTTTCAACAATCCCCCCTGCAATGTCATATTGGTACATTTTGGCCTGGATCTGCAAACTTCATAAGCTACAAACTATCACAAGCTTCAAGCTTGTACTTCCGAACTGACCTTCAAACCTTTTCTTCAAAAAACCTGAACTTGCTGAATATGAACCATAGTGCTTGGGAAAATATGCAAACTAGATATCCAATAGTGTACACATCAAGCAATCATTGCTTGACAACAAATGTAGCAAGTAGTGACTCTGAACCTGCTATCTCATGTCTTCATAAACCTGAAAACATACACTAGGATCCACATATTTGCATTTACCTTATGAAAGCTTTCTCAACGTACTTCTGTTGTGTAAATACACTAAACAAAATCAAGAACTGAATCCTGTAACCTGTGATTGACAATTCACAACTTAGTGTATTATGAACACTGTTGGTTCATCTCTCATCGTACTCAAGTCAAGTCAAATTAACTCAACTAAAATTAACTGAAATCAACTAAAATCAATTGAAATCAACTCATGAGTCTCAACAAAAAATCTATGATGTCATCATGTCTTCATCCTTGTTTAATCTGTAAGTCTTTCATACCTCTTTCCTTCAAAACCTGGTCTAAACATATATGTGCACACTTCTCAAACATACCTCTCTGAAATATCAAGCTTCTCTTCAATAGAACTCTTGAACCTTCTCCTGAACAAGAACATCCTAACAGGAACTTTCTCCAGACATTCTCCTTCTTCCTTCTTCTTTCAAAGCTGGAACATAAAGAGAACCTCACAAAGGAAATATAGGAATACCTGAAATAGGAATACCTGTAGGTATGACTCTGTATTCTTTTACATATGATTGAAAATAAGTCTTCATGTTTCATCACCCCCCTGGATGACTTAACACTAGTATCCAGAACTTTTCAAATATATCAGACTTTATGAAATCTAGAATGTCTTCCTTCTTTCAATAAATCTGATCTTCAGTGATCAATACCTGTATCTGAAACAAAATCTCTGAACCCTTTTTATTAGCATTGTGCACATGCCAATAGCTTTCCCTGTCATTCCTCAGCTTCCCAAATTATAGAATAAGGTTAGCTGATCTATCTTAAAAACCTTGCTGAAAGCATTTTAGGATTCATAACCTTCTGCAACATAACAAGTATCTTCTTCTATTCCTCGGCAACACAAATATGAAAGAATCTGAATCTTTGACTTACTTCTTCCAATGCTAAGAATCTTCACAAACAAAGGATAGACAACTGACTCATTAATACTCAAGATCTTCATGATCATTCAAGATCATCCAAGATCATATAAGATCATACAAGATCATACAAGATCTATGATCTGTCCAACAAAATACATGTCTAGAATATGCTCTCATCAAACCTTCATGGCTGAATGTTTGATTTGTTACCTGAATGTCTCTGAGTGTCCATGCTTCTCACATAAAGTTATAAAACTTTTCTTCAACCAAATCCTTCCCAAGAATCTGCATTTCTACTTGAGACACAAGTGGACAAACTTCTCACCTTGAGAACTCCAAAAGTGACAAGTTGATACTTCAAATTTTCATATTCTACCCAGGTGAAATGTGAAAGTATCTGCTCGACTTTCTTTTAGCTAACTCCACTTCTCAATCAAGTGATAGGATCTGATGGAATACCTTTTTTAATACAAGCATGTATCCAAAAGTCTAGACATTCATAGAAAGTAGATTCTCCAACTGATTGGTACATCAAAAAATTGAATTTTCTTGAATTTTTCTAAAATACTGAATATGAGGTAACCTTTCCAAACACAAAACCTCAACCCAAGTCTTCAACATCTGCTACAAATACTCTTTTACCTCAAGAGTTAGATAAAGAAGAAATATACTTCTCTGAAACTTGTCATATACCAAGTAGCTTTGTATTGACACTCCAATAATTCTTTGAGGGAATATATAAGCTGCCTACTCAAAAACTTCAACTTATATATAACTCATACATATGAGTTAAAACATACAAGTTGTCTTCAAAATCTGCTGCTTTTCTTTCTCTCAATGCAATTCTCTGTCAAATCTACTAAATCATGACCAAGTATCATGCAAAACAAGAAATTGCTTCTTCTTTAAACTATCTTCATGCAAGATGTTCTCGTAGACTTGTCTTTGGATGTAGAGGATAAAATAGGAAGATTATATGGAAAATATATGAGAAAAGGAAGTCTTAATTTTCTTTTGGAATTGTTGGGCTTTCTTCTTCTGCATCTTTCTTCCACCTGATGATGTCAACATCTTCAAACTTCTCTTCCATACCTTTTGTTCTCTTCATTTTGAAGTAGCAAGCACCCTTAACTTCTTCAAATGAACTTTTTCTCTTCCTCTAGTGCTAAGAGTAAGAGAAAAAACAAACATGGTATAAAAATGGAAGTGAATATAGAATCATGTTTTATCATCTCCTAAATCAAAATTCTGCTTCAAATGTCTGAAATGACTAAATTCACCAACCTTTTGTCTGAATGATGAATTACCTTTCTATAGTTATCTCTCTAGATCAAATTTTGTACCTAGATATCCAACCAACTTACAACAAAAAATTGGTTGAACACAAAACTCATCCCATCTCCAAATTTGTTTTCTTAGAGAGCTTTCTTGCCATGAAAAAGATCTCAAAACTCTCTAGAAAAACCTCTAGATACCAGTTTTGATGTAGCTAATGCTTTTACTTTCAAATAATGAAAGTGTATAAAAGCACTCCTTGAATCCTTCAAATCTCTTCATAACTGCTCTTCTAAGATATAACCTGCAAATGATAATCTGATAGTAGAAACTGATACCTGTGATTTGATGTTGAGTTGTTTCCTTCATCTTCTCCAAACCATTGTTTTTCCTTGAATTTGAAGTAGCCTTTTCTTCATCAAGTCTTGGTCTTCAAACAATACGTTATGTAAAGTATTTTCATACTCTTCCAAAAGTATTCGGCTGCTAACATATCATGAACTTCGTACTCCACACTGATGAATAAACATGTAACCAAATTGTCTAATTCTCAAATCTCTACTCATCTAGATTGAGTGTGTATGTCAAATGTCAAATGTTAGAAGATACTCTTAAATCATATGTTGTAAACTTGGAAGTTTGGAAACCTGGGAATATGAAAGCCTGAATGCACTGATGTCGAAGCCCTAAAGCTCTGATACCAAATGTTGGAAATTTAGTAGGTCCATAACTAATACCACAGGTCCAAGGTTCCATAGGTCTAGCATATACAACATAGAATCTAGCAATCTTCCAATATTGACAAAACATGAACATACCACACTTAATCATACAAATGATGAGACAAAGATAGAGAAAGACTAGACAACATGTGTAAAGTGTTACGTAAGTCATTGCTTACTCACACTATCATATATACCAGTGCTCAATGTACAATGTGGGAGCAAAACTCTCAACAACTCTATGTGAACAGTAATAGATGGATGAGTGAATGTACAAATGTAACAAACATATTCAGATGTATGGACAGAAATCTGAATATATATGAGATGTGTAACCTAATAGGTTGTAGAAGAGTGAATATGAGTGATAGAAAGAGGAAGGATCAGTCTAAAACTGATAATCAACAAACCCTCATCTGAACTTAGGCTATGGAAGGCCCTAAGTCAGATACATGTGTGAAAGATCACATACTTACAAAAGTAGCAAAGATTGCTAACAAGTTTGCTGCCAGAAATCCTCAAACTCATATGATCATATCTTCTCTAACACCTCATCCAAATATGCATAAAGCATACATGTACTAATTCTCTTGTACCTTATGCCGAATAGGACTCCTCTTGATATGCATGACACTGCTTCCATAAACTCCAAGTAGTACCTGTGTGCATAAAGAGAACATGTACTTGAACTCTTAACATAAGATGCAAATCTTATGTTAACCTCCATCCAATGTCTTTGAAGTAGACCAAAATCTTCATGTAGAAGACATCCTTCAAATACATTATGTAGATAGATGATCCACACCACCAAGCTGCTAATGACCAAGTCCTCTCCATGAGCAAGAGTGTGAGCACACTCTTCTCCTCCAAGAAGAACTCCATAGTTGCTCCTCAACATGCTCCAAGGTAGCAACATGGCTGCCCCATGTGCTAAGAAGCACTACCTCTATTGAGGTACCAAAGCTCGCCAAAGCTTGGTGTTGAAACTAGGTGAAGGATGATTTGAACAATGAGCCAAGCATGTGTTTATATAGTATTTGTGTATCTCTTGAAAAGCACTTCAAAAAGTTGTTTCAAACGCAACCACTTTTAATAAAGCTACGAAAAATAACGATCATGATTCTTCAATAAATCACTCTCAAAAAAATCCATCTTCGCGCTGTAGCTTTATCTCAGAAACACATGTTTTCAACTGCACCGATCTGCTATCGCTGACGGGTTTTGAACCCAGGTCGTAGGGATGAGAGACTATTGCCTTAAGCAAGGTGCCCCGTGCTTTTGTTTGTACAAGGATCTATAATGAAAGCTACACATGTTGTGTATATTGAGGCCTTTTGGACTAATAGGACATTGTTTTCCAACAAATTTGACATCTCAAATGAGGCATGAAAATCAGCCTTAAAATCAGCAATATGCTTCTGTTACACCAAAAGTTTGTGTTGATCTTAAGTCTACTAATGTGGTGTTTATAAAAAAAAAAAGTGTAGCTCTTTGAAATATGATCTTGTTCAAATATCCCGAAAAAAATTCTTTTGATGTTCACATTTATGAATATGTGTGCATATGTCAACATGGATCTGGTGTCGAGTGCATGATTGCAAAGGATGTGTGTTTGCTAGGGAGATGTGTAGGTGAGCATGTATTAAAAGGAATATATTCATCATTAAGCATTTGGGGTAATGTGCACACCATCATAAGTGTGTAAAATTGTTGGAGAACACAAATGTGTGAGTATGGACATGCATGCAGGTGTGAACCTCATGGTTCCTTCATCTAAGCATCTCAAATTTTAGGGATGATATATTTTGAATTTGGAAGAAAAACAAAACAAATAGCAAAAAAAAGGAGATAAAAAAACAAAGAAAAAGACAAATGAGGAAGATAATACCAAAAAAAACAAAACAAAAAAAAAATGATGAACGTCCGTTAGTGGGGGGGAGTGGGTTTGTGGGAAGCGGCAAAGAAGGTGTTTTCTCGCAAATAAATTTCTTAGATCACAATAATCAAAATAAAAACAAAACAAAAAAAAAATGATGAACGTCCGTTAGTGGGGGGAGTGGGTTTGTGGGAAGCGGCAAAGAAGGTGTTTTCTCGCAAATAAATTTCTTAGATCACTATTTTTGGAAGATCTTTACTTGCCCTTAACTCGCGAACATGCGCCAATGCACTCCTTTTTCGATCCCCAGTAGGATCACCAAATGGATAAGAGAGTCTACCGGCATAATTTCTTGCACACGAGAACTACAAATAGCATTTTGGTGCTTGTTTCTCGTCCTGTTTCTACTTTGGATAAGGCTCGGCCGACTAACCTTTATGCAAATTAATGCGCTTGTTGGTGTCTTGGTCCTAAATCTCGGTCCTATTTTCTTGCCCGAACCTAGCAACTAGTCGCGCTTTTTTGCTCTCTTGGGAATCCCCTTTTCCTCTTCCGGATCTACCCTTCTCTTCTCCCTCTACTAAACAAAATCCTTCACTCTCAACCTCCGTTAGTCTAGAGGGAGAGGATCTGTGTGCTAGACTTTGTGAGTACCTCATTTCTGTCTACCAATAGCATCGTGAGTAGTTTACTCAGACATTACTAAAAGAGTTGCAGACACATTGAGGAATCAGGAACGTCTCTCCAAGGGCCCTATAGAATTTGATGTATAAATAAAGAATGCAAGCAAATCGATAGTATTTAGGTTGGGATCTCCATCATGGAAAGGACTCTTGAATGAAGTTGTGAAAAAGTTTGAAGCAGTCGGTGCCTCTTCTATAGACATCTCAACTGCTACAAAAAACCATCTGTATGTGAGAAATTGAGTATAGGTGTGTTGAATGTATGAGTGTCAGCGTATGAAGTTTGGGCTTGTGGTTGAGTGTATGTGAGAGTGTGTTAGTGTGTGAAGATTTGAATGCATGAGTTCCGAATGTTTGAGAATGAATGTGTGAGTAAAGTTGCGGATAAGTGTTCGTGTGGAAGGTTGTGTGTTTAAAGGTATGTTGGTGTGGAAATGTATGAGTGACTCTGTGTGTGTGACTCGGTGTGTGTTTGAGCAAGAGTGTATGAGAGGGACAGCAGAGAGTGTGACAGGGCATAGTACTAGAGTATGCAATGTTTTAAAGCTGCAATGTGTGAGTGAAAAGAGAAGAGTGAATGAGAGGGTGGGGGTATGTTGGTATGTAAATGTGTGAGTCACTGTGTGAGGATGCAGGTGTGGATAAGCGAGAGTGAGAGTGAAACAGAAAGAACAAAGTGGAGAATTCAGGGGTAGGCAGAATATAAGTACAAAGGACCTTTTACGCGAAAAAGCGGAAGATAGAGCCGAGATAAAGGGTGGGATAATACTGAAAAATAAGTTTGTGACCAAGTTATAACTAAACATTTAGCAATCCTATGGGGAATCAGAAAAGTGAGCTGATTGTGCATATTTGTGGTTAAGGGTAAGATAAGCTTGGTAGGTTACAAGGAATCGAGCTCGTATAGCTAGATATAGTTGCAATTATTTGCACATTTTACGAGCTCAAGACCTTATCCATATTGGCAATCCTACTGGGGATCGAAAAAAGGAGTGCATTGGTGCATGTTTGCGATTTAAGGGCAAGTAAAGATCTTCCAAAAATAGTGATCTAAGCAATTTATTTGTGAGAAAACACCTTCTTTGCGGCTTCCCAAAAGCCCAACAGCTTCTCATGAGGAGCAGTGAGCAACATGTCATCAACATACACAACAATGATCAAAAGCACATCATTGGCACTCTTAACATATAAGGTGCTCTCAGTCAGATTGTTCTCAAAACCATGTGCAATTAGGCACGCATATATCTTTTCATACCAAGCACATGGTGCTTACTTCAAACCATATAATGCATTTTCAACTTGCACACTTGGTTTTCATGCCCTTTCTCCACAAAGCCATGGGGCTAAAAAACATACACTTCTTCATGCAAGTCACCATTCAAAAATGCAGTTTTAATGTCCAACTGATGTACATTCCAATCATGATGAGGTGCAAGTGCACAGATGCTACAAAGAGTAGTCGTTTGGCATGTAGGAGCAAAGGTCCCATCAAAATCACTGCTTGTTTCCTGAGCATAACCCTTTGCAACAAGCCTATCTTTATACCTATCAACTTTTCCATCAAGATTACACTTCAGCTTGTATACCCACTTAGTGCCAATGGCTTTCTTGCCACAAGGCAAGTCACATAAAAACGAGGTACCATTTTTCATGATAGCATCATATTCTGATTGCATTGTAGGCATCCAATTTTTAGAATTTTGTGCTTCATCAAACAGAACAGGCTCATTCTCATCACAAAGACTAGAGGCATCCATAGCATAGCAATCTGATGCAAACGAAGCCTATGAGATCCTGAACGGGTATGATATGATAGAGGTGCATCTAAGTTGCTATCATGCAAAGTTTGCACCAACCATTTTGGCATAGTTTTTGCCTCATCAATATTAGCTCTCTCATCAACAAGTGCATCATGTAAATCTGCATCAAAAATGGAATGATTTGCATCATTACATGAAACTTGTAAAGGCTGAGAAGTTGCCTCATTAGGACAAGTACTAGACTCTCCACCTATAAAAAGAGGTAGCAAAGTGTCATACATGTCTTTGGAGCTAACAGATGTCTCCTTAATACATGAAAGTAATGGTTTAATAGAATCTTCCACAAAAACAACGTCACGGATAACCAAAATGTGTTTAATCTATGGATGATATAGATGATAGCCTTTTCCCTTCAAAACTATACCCAACAAAAATACATTTTGCTGCTTTATCATCCAATTTCATGTGTTGTTGTTCAAGCACTAATGCATATGTCAGACAACCAAAAACATGCAAGTGAGCAACAAATGGCTCATTACCATGCCAAGCCTCATATGGAGTGATAGAATGCAATGCTTTTGTAGGAAACTTTTAAGTACATATATTGCACACATAACAGCCTCAAGCCAGAAACTATGTGGTAAAGCCTGACTCTTGACCATACACCTCGCCATCTCGATGAGTGACATGTTCTTCTGTTTAGAAACTCCATTATATTGAGGTGTATACACCACTTTACACTAATGATTTATCCCACATTTAGCCAATATTGCATTAAAATCAGAAGACATATATTCCCCACTCGATCAGAATGGAGGGTGCCCATTTTACATGCTGACATATTTTCAACCAAAACCAAAATTTGTTTGAAGCACATAAATACTTCAGACTTTGCTTTCAGTGGATATAGCCATGCATGCGTAAAAATCATCAATGAAAGTCACGAAGTAAAGATAGTTTCCAAAAGAGGGTGTCTATATAGGACCACATACATCATTGTAAACAAGGTGCAATTTCTGAGTAGCTCGAACTAAACCATCTTTTTGGAATGAGGAATGATGCATTTTTCCCAAAATACAACCTTCACAAACATGTTTACCAGGTGCCTCAAGTTTGAGTACAGAGGACACCATTTTATATTTCTACAAGTGTAGCAAACTAGCAAAATTCAAATGACCAAAGTGTGCATGCCAAAGCTTTGCATCTGACAAATCTTGAGAATCATGTACTGCACATGCTGAATCATTCATAGATTTTTCATATCTATGAGCTTATATAGCCCATGACATAAAACGCCAAAAGCAATAATGACATCGCCATTTGACAAATCATGAATTGTACATCTATCATCAACAAATTTCACAACCAAGCCAATTTTGGCTAAATCTGCAACTAATAATAGATTCTTCTTGATCCCTAACACAAATAAAGCATCCGACAATGTAAAAGAACTACCATCAGCTGTAGTCAGAATGATCTTACCAACTCCCATGATAGGATAAGAGGATTTGTTGATGCATGTGATAGTATCCTGTAGGGGCAAGCTCCAATGAAGTGAAGAAACTGCACTGCAAGGTAATATGTTTGGTTGCTCACTATCAAAGTACGAAGCATCTGAGTCTACTATAGACATACACTATTCATGAGAAGAAGGTTCATAACCGCAAACAGAGGTAAATGCCCAGTTTCATTCTACACAAGATTAGCAGACTCTGTTTTGGGTGTAGAGGCCTCTACAACAACCATTTTAGCCTCTTTCTTTCTTGCCTTTTTAGCAGCCAGTTTTGGACAAGTCTTTATGACATGATCATTTCCTTTACAGTATTTGCAAAACAATTTTGGATTTTTTGTTTTCTTCTCATCTCTGCCGTCCTTCTTTGATTGTGCAGAATTTGCACATTTTTGCTTACTAGTAGAAGACCTCCATTTACCTTTGCAAAAAAATAGAGACTAAATCCTCAACTATTAGGGCATTTGGATTGCCTTTCATCATCAATCAAGGAGTAGAAGCAAAACTCTGATATGAATCTGGAAGACCATTTAGACCAATCTGCACAAGTAAATGGCCAGGTAAGACTCCATCAACAGAATAGAGACTAACTCCGCAAATGTCAAGGCATTTGGATTTCCTTTCATCATCGATCGAAGAGTATAAGAAAAACTCTTATATGAATCTAGAAGACCATTCACAAGAATCTACACAAGTGAACTATCAGGTAAGAGTTCATCAGCAGAATTCAATTGTTCCTTCAAATCTTTGATCTTTGATCTTCGTGCAACAAAATAGAGACTAACTCCTCAAATGTTAAGGCATTTGGATTTCCTTTCATCATCAATCGAAGAGTAGAAGCAAAAGATATGAATCTAGAAGACCATTCAGAACAATCTACACAAGTGAACTATCAGGTAAGACTTCATCAGCAAAATTCAATTGTTCCTTCAAATCTTTGATCTTTGTTAGAAAATTGTCCATAAAATCTCCTTCATTCATGTGCTCACTCTCCAACTATTTTTGAAAGTAAGCAATAGGAGCCTCATTCCTTGCATCGTATAAAGTGGTAAGTGCATCCCAAGCATCCTTTGTTGTTTTGCAAGCATGAATGTGAGGAATAATGGCACGTTTGACAAACAAGGCTACCAATGCATATGCCTGAGCATCTCTGCCATCCAAACAAATTTGCTCTACGATAGATGCAGTAGGAATAGCAGCACAGATAGGAACATGAAGAATATTGCCATCTTCAATGTATTCTGCATCACCTTCAATAATTGTATTTGTAGGTGTAATAAGATGTTTTTCATCACACTGCACAATATTCAACATTCCTTTTGCTACCAATACATGATGCATCATATAAGCCCTCAATGGGCAATTGGTACCGTCCAACTTATCCTCAATAGCCAACATACAAAATACATCATTGCTTTCAGCCATGGCCACTAACTAAAATACCTTGATGCACAAAAATGATTGTATCTCAAAAAGTTGAACAAAACTACAATGTCAAGTTCTGCTAAACATGTAGCAAACTTTGAGGCGCTTATAGTGGCAAACCAAAAACATGTATATATCTTCAGCACCAAAAGATGAAATTGCCTGCACAGGCACTATGATAGTGCATTGAAAGGTTGAAATGACCTTAGATCACGATTTCGATACCAAATTTCATGAGTATTCTTAGCAGATTTCATGCGATTCTGAGACTCTGATGGAGGGATGTCAAAGATGCCCTAGATGAAGCAACGACTTGCTCTAATACAAATTGTTGGAGTTCGAGGTCTATAGAAGCACACGAATAGCACAAGGAAGAAGAAGCTTCTTGGATCACAACACACAATACTAAATGTATTACCAAGGAATGTACAAAGATAAGTAGCCCATTAGAGTAATAGGCATATATACAAGCCAGGGGGGAAAAACTCATAAAGAGGGAAAAAAGTGCCCCGGTAGTCCTAGTGTGTTTACACACATCACTACCTAAATATATTTACAATTATGTAGGATAATTGAATAATTAGAAGCAACATTAGTGTGCATCTTTAGTTTTGTAAGAAATGTGGTTTCACGAAGATCTTGACTTCATGATTATATGGGTTGTGTCTTCCATTGATGTACAGTATGTTGCAACAAGTGAAGTACACAATTGAGTTCTATGGTTTACACAATTAGCTAGAACCATGGGAATGTAAGCAAATATAGATAACACAAAAAAAAAACGAGATAGAGATGGATAATACACTCTAAATAAGAGAAATGGGAAATGTGATTCTTCAAAAAAGTGGTAGAAAGATGGATCCATCCACCTATATTTTCCCATTATATCTTAGATGATGATACATTGAAAACATAGGTGAAGATCTTAGGTTAGCTAAAACACAACAAAATGGGCATGAGATAGATTATCAAATCTACAAAGGGGTGCACATATATAAAAACTCCACAAGGGCTAGATCTACCGATATGCACCTTAGAATGGTCTAAACAACTTAGGCCCATCTAGCTTACGTAGATTGATTAAATATATAACCATCAAATATGAAAGCATCCTATGTTGGATAAGGAATATGTTAAGAAAAGAGTATTTCCAATAGGCCAGTCTATACAAATCATTTAAAAATTATGTAAAAATGAAACTAAAACTATTGCAGTTAGTACACTCCTTTGGTTGCATTAAAGTCGAGACTTGTAGTAAAGCCCAAGAGATTCTAGAAATTAAATGGATTACTAGAATATTTCCTGTTGGGGCTTCACTCACAAAATTATACTTAAATACATGAAGGTGTATGAAGGAAGAAGAAAGACAAAGAGAAGTGAAAGCAAAGCACTCAGAAAATTAAGCCTAAGTGAAGGGACAAATTCACACTTGTAATATAGTGCAAAATTAAAGTCTAAGCTTGATATAGAACTTCTAGAATTACAAGTTTGAGTCTAGGACTATGTAGACCATATGTATATAAGTCAATTTTGAAGTGTTTCAATGGCGATGCACCACAATGCGTTCTCCTTCTCGAGAGCTCCACGATGATATGCTCGGAGTAGAAAGCCGAGCTCTTGAGGCCGCACACAGTACTCCGCACAGAGGCTGTAGAATACGCAGAAAACACAGTACACGGGAAGCACGAAGACAGACTTCTTAGGTTTTACAAATGCGGTCGAACTTACAGTCTGTGACTGACCAGGCCACTATATGTTTTATTAAAGAACATATACAAAGAAGTGTCCGGTGGCCATTTGGCCTTTCACATGGACACGAACAGTAACAATCTCCCACTAAAAGGCAATATGGCCAGAGTAACTATGGGAGAAAAATTAATGAATGATAAAGAATACCTGAGTGTAAGTATACAAACTATACCTCCCACCTGATGGGCATGTTACATAGTATACAACTGACTGCGTAAGATCAAGAATCAAGTAACCCCCATCAAGTGACAACAGTGTCGAAAGCTATCCTGTGGTAGAGCTTTAGTCAAAGCATCTGCAGCATTATCTCGAGTGTGAACCTTCTCAAGAATAATGCTCTCAGTGGCTAAGCAATCTCTAATGAAGTGATACCTCACCTCAATGTGCTTGGTCTTTGCATGATAGACTGGATTCTTAGCCAAAGCAATGGCACTCTGACTATCACTGAGCAAGTGAGGTACATGCTGAGGTAAACCCATATCACAAGCAAGACGAGAAAGCCACAATGCTTCCTTACATGCCTCACTTGCTGCAACATATTCTGCTTCTGTGGTGGAAACAGCTGTACATTCTTGAAGACGAGATCTCCAAGAGATAGCACCTCCAGCAAAATGAAAAATATACCCTGATGTAGACTTATGATTGTCTACACAACCAGCATAATCAGAATCTGTGTAACCAATAATGGATGCTTTCCCTCTACCTAAGCATAGACACTTGTCCTTAGTGCCACTCAGATATCTCAAAATCATTTTGACCACTTCCCAATGTTTCTTGCCAGGGTTAGACATATATCTGCTCACAACTCCCATTGCAAATGCAATGTCTGGTCTCGTAGCTACCATAGCATACATGAGACTACCAACAGTAGACTGATAGGGAATTTTGGTCATGAATTCCTTTTCCTCATCTGATTTGGGGCAGTCATCCTTGCTCAATTTCACATATGTGGGTAAAGGTGTACTCAATGCCTTTCCACCCTGCATATTGAATCGGTGAAGTACTTTGGATATGTACTCACTTTGAGACAAGTATATGCATCTTTTACTCCTATCACGAGTAATGCGCATGCCAAGAATATGTTTGGCATCCCCCAAATCCTTCATATCAAATGTCTGACTCAACTTCTTTTTGAGAAGTGACAAATCATAAGAGGACTTCCCAGCAATCAACATATCATCAACGTAAAGTATCAAGCATATCAAGCTACCATCAAAACATCTCTTTGTGTAGAGACAATGATCCTCATTGCTCCGAGAATAGCCTTGGGACTTCATAAAAGCATCAAACTTTTGGTACCATTGTCTAGGAGACTGTTTAAGTCCATACAAGCTCTTCTTGAGCTTACAAACTAGACTTTCCTTGCCAGGAACTACATAACCCTCTGGTTGTTCCATATAGATCTCATTTGTAAGATCTCCATGCAAGAAAGCTGTTTTCACATCCATTTGGACTAGCTCTAAGTCCTCCATTGCAACGAATCCAAGCAACATGCGCAAAGTAGTCATCTTGACCACTGGAGAGAAGATTTCCTCAAAATCAACACCATGTTGTTGCTTAAAACCCTTTGCAACAAGTCGTGCTTTATATTTTGCAGAAGCACTATCTAATGTGAATTTCAGCTTATATACCCATTTACATGGTAAAGCTTTTCTGCCCTTTGGCAAAAGTACTAAGTCCCAAGTACCATTCTTGTGAATAGAATCCAACTCAGTCTTCATGGCACGCTCCCACTTGACATGATCCTCTGTTTGCATAGTCTCTTTATAGCAAGAAGGCTCACCGGCATCTGTGAGCATAACAAAATCTAAACCTGGAACATATCTATCAGGTGGATATGAGACACGTGCAGAACGTCTCAATGGTTGCTGAACAAGAACATGTGTAGACTGATCTGAATGGACATTCTCTTGAACATCCCTATGTGTAGCATTTTTATGCATGCTAACCGGAGGACTACTATCCTCAAACACCACTTTTCTCACTTCAACCTCCTTAATGGGCTGTTTATGCATCTTCGACTCATTAAAAATGACATCACTACTTCTGATCACTGACCGTGTTTCAAGATCCCATAAGCGATATCCAAATTGTCCTTCTCGACCATATCCAAGAAAAATGCATTTCTTTGACTTATGGTCCAACTTTTGTCTAAGATTCTTGGGTATATGAACATATGCTTCACACCCAAAAACTCGAAGATGATCATAATATGGTGGTTTCCCTGTCCATAACTCTTGTACCACTTTCAGACCTTTGGCAGTACTAGGTGAAAGGTTAATCACATGAACTGCAGTCAATACTGCTTCTAGCCAAAAACCTTGTGAGAGGTTTGCATGATGCAACATAGAGACTACTCTATCTTGAATAGTTCTATTCATCCTCTCAGCTACACCATTATGTACTGGGGTATAAGGAGCTGTAAACTCTCTACGAATCCCTAGCAAACACACATCCTTTGCAATCATGCACTCGACACCAGATCCATGTTGACATATGCACACATATTCATAAATGTGAACATCAAAAGAATTTCTTTCGGGATATTTGAACAAGATCATATTTCAAAGAGCTACACTTTTTTTTTTATAAACACCACATTAGTAGACTTAAGATCAACACAAACTTTTGGTGTAACAGAAGCATATTGTTGATTTTAAGGCTGATTTTCATGCCTCATTTGAGATGTCAAATTTGTTGGAAAACAATTTCCTATTAGTCCAAAAGGCCTCAATATACACAACATGTGTAGCTTTCATTATAGATCCTTGTACAAACAAAAGCACGGGGCACCTTGCTTAAGGCAATAGTCTCTCATCCCTACGACCTGGGTTCAAAACCCGTCAGCGATAGCAGATCGGCGTAGTTGAAAACACGTGTTTCTGAGATAAAGCTACAGCGCGAAGATGGATTTTTTTGAGAGTGATTTATTGAAGCATTATGATCGTTATTTTTCGTAGCTTTATTAAAAGTGGTTGCGTTTGAAACAACTTTTTGAAGTGCTTTTCAAGAGATACACAAATACTATATAAACACATGCTTGGCTCATTGTTCAAATCATCCTTCACCTAGTTTCAACACCAAGCTTTGGCGAGCTTTCGTACCTCAATAGAGGTAGTGCTTCTTAGCACATGGGGCAGCCATGTTGCTACCTTGGAGCATGTTGAGGAGCAGCTATGGAGTTCTTCTTGGAGGAGAAGAGTGTGCTCACACTCTTGCTCATGGAGAGGACTTGGTCATTAGCAGCTTGTTGGTGTGGATCATCTATCTACATAATGTATTTGAAGGATGTCTTCTACATGAAGATTTTGGTCTACTTCAAAGACATTGGATGGAGGTTAACATAAGATTTGCATCTTATGTTAAGAGTTCAAGTACATGTTCTCTTTATGCACACAGGTACTACTTGGAGTTTATGGAAGCAGTGTCATGCATATCAAGAGGAGTCCTATTCGGTATAAGGTACAAGAGAATTAGTACATGTATGCTTTATGCATATTTGGATGAGGTGTTAGAGAAGATATGTTCATATGAGTTTGAGGATTTCTGGCAGCAAACTTGTTAGCATTCTTTGCTACTTTTGTAAGTATGTGATCTTTCACACATGTATCTGACTTAGGGCCTTCCATAGCCTAAGTTCAGATGAGGGTTTGTTGATTATCAATTTTAGATTGATCCTTCCTCTTTCTATCACTCATATTCACTCTTCTACAACCTATTAGGTTACACATCTCATATATATTCAGATTTCTGTCCATACATCTGAATATGTTTGTTACATTTGTACATTCACTCATCCATCTATTACTGTTCACATAGAGTTGTTGAGAGTTTTGCTCCGTACATTGAGCACTGGTATATATGATAGTGTGAGTAAGCAATGACTTACGTAACACTTTACACATGTTGTCTAGTCTTTCTCTATCTTTGTCTCATCATTTGTATGATTAAGTGTGGTATGTTCATGTTTTGTCAATATTGGAAGATTGCTAGATTCTATGTTGTATATGCTAGACCTATGGAACCTTGGACCTGTGGTATTAGTTATGGACCTACTAAATTTCCAACATTTGGTATCAGAGCTTTAGGGCTTCGACATCAGTGCATTCAGGCTTTCATATTCCCAGGTTTCCAAACTTCCAAGTTTACAACATATGATTTAAGAGTATCTTCTAACATTTGACATTTGACATACACACTCAATCTAGATGAGTAGAGATTTGAGAATTAGACAATTTGGTTACATGTTTATTCATCAGTGTGGAGTACGAAGTTCATGATATGTTAGCAGCCGAATACTTTTGGAAGAGTATGAAAATACTTTACATAACGTATTGTTTGAAGACCAAGACTTGATGAAGAAAAGGCTACTTCAAATTCAAGGAAAAACAATGGTTTGGAGAAGATGAAGGAAACAACTCAACATCAAATCACAGGTATCAGTTTCTACTATCAGATTATCATTTGCAGGTTATATCTTAGAAGAGCAGTTATGAAGAGATTTGAAGGATTCAAGGAGTGCTTTTATACACTTTCATTATTTGAAAGTAAAAGCATTAGCTACATCAAAACTGGTATCTAGAGGTTTTTCTAGAGAGTTTTGAGATCTTTTTCATGGCAAGAAAGCTCTCTAAGAAAACAAATTTGGAGATGGGATGAGTTTTGTGTTCAACCAATTTTTTGTTGTAAGTTGGTTGGATATCTAGGTACAAAATTTGATCTAGAGAGATAACTATAGAAAGGTAATTCATCATTCAGACAAAAGGTTGGTGAATTTAGTCATTTCAGACATTTGAAGCAAAATTTTGATTTAGGAGATGATAAAACATGATTCTATATTCACTTCCATTTTTATACCATGTTTGTTTTTTCTCTTACTCTTAGCACTAGAGGAAGAGAAAAAGTTCATTTGAAGAAGTTAAGGGTGCTTGCTACTTCAAAATGAAGAGAACAAAAGGTATGGAAGAGAAGTTTGAAGATGTTGACATCATCAGGTGGAAGAAAGATGCAGAAGAAGAAAGCCCAACAATTCCAAAAGAAAATTAAGACTTCCTTTTCTCATATATTTTCCATATAATCTTCCTATTTTATCCTCTACATCCAAAGACAAGTCTACGAGAACATCTTGCATGAAGATAGTTTAAAGAAGAAGCAATTTCTTGTTTTGCATGATACTTGGTCATGATTTAGTAGATTTGACAGAGAATTGCATTGAGAGAAAGAAAAGCAGCAGATTTTGAAGACAACTTGTATGTTTTAACTCATATGTATGAGTTATATATAAGTTGAAGTTTTTGAGTAGGCAGCTTATATATTCCCTCAAAGAATTATTGGAGTGTCAATACAAAGCTACTTGGTATATGACAAGTTTCAGAGAAGTATATTTCTTCTTTATCTAACTCTTGAGGTAAAAGAGTATTTGTAGCAGATGTTGAAGACTTGGGTTGAGGTTTTGTGTTTGGAAAGGTTACCTCATATTCAGTATTTTAGAAAAATTCAAGAAAATTCAATTTTTTGATGTACCAATCAGTTGGAGAATCTACTTTCTATGAATGTCTAGACTTTTGGATACATGCTTGTATTAAAAAAGGTATTCCATCAGATCCTATCACTTGATTGAGAAGTGGAGTTAGCTAAAAGAAAGTCGAGCAGATACTTTCACATTTCACCTGGGTAGAATATGAAAATTTGAAGTATCAACTTGTCACTTTTGGAGTTCTCAAGGTGAGAAGTTTGTCCACTTGTGTCTCAAGTAGAAATGCAGATTCTTGGGAAGGATTTGGTTGAAGAAAAGTTTTATAACTTTATGTGAGAAGCATGGACACTCAGAGACATTCAGGTAACAAATCAAACATTCAGCCATGAAGGTTTGATGAGAGCAGATTCTAGACATGTATTTTGTTGGACAGATCATAGATCTTGTATGATCTTGTATGATCTTTTATGATCTTGGATGATCTTGAATGATCATGAAGATCTTGAGTATTAATGAGTCAGTTGTCTATCCTTTGTTTGTGAAGATTCTTAGCATTGGAAGAAGTAAGTCAAAGATTCAGATTCTTTCAGATTTGTGTTGCCGAGGAATAGAAGAAGATACTTGTTATGTTGCAGAAGGTTATGAATCCTAAAATGCTTTCAGCAAGGTTTTTAAGATAGATCAGCTAACCTTATTCTATAATTTGGGAAGCTGAGGAATGACAGGGAAAGCTATTGGCATGTGCACAATGCTAATAAAAAGGGTTCAGAGATTTTGTTTCAGATACAGGTATTGATCACTGAAGATCAGATTTATTGAAAGAAGGAAGACATTCTAGATTTCATAAAGTCTGATATATTTGAAAAATTCTGGATACTAGTGTTAAGTCATCCAGGGGGGTGATGAAACATGAAGACTTATTTTCAATCATATGTAAAAGAATACAGAGTCATACCTACAGGTATTCCTATTTCAGGTATTCCTATATTTCCTTTGTGAGGTTCTCTTTATGTTCCAGCTTTGAAAGAAGAAGGAAGAAGGAGAATGTCTGGAGAAAGTTCCTGTTAGGATGTTCTTGTTCAGGAGAAGGTTCAAGAGTTCTATTGAAGAGAAGCTTGATATTTCAGAGAGGTATGTTTGAGAAGTGTGCACATATATGTTTAGACCAGGTTTTGAAGGAAAGAGGTATGAAAGACTTACAGATTAAACAAGGATGAAGACATGATGACATCATAGATTTTTTGTTGAGACTCATGAGTTGATTTCAATTGATTTTAGTTGATTTCAGTTAATTTTAGTTGAGTTAATTTGACTTGACTTGAGTACGATGAGAGATGAACCAATAGTGTTCATAATACACTAAGTTGTGAATTGTCAATCACAGGTTACAGGATTCAGTTCTTGATTTTGTTTAGTGTATTTACACAACAGAAGTACGTTGAGAAAGCTTTCATAAGGTAAATGCAAATATGTGGATCCTAGTGTATGTTTTCAGGTTTATGAAGACATGAGATAGCAGGTTCAGAGTCACTACTTGCTACATTTGTTGTCAAGCAATGATTGCTTGATGTGTACACTATTGGATATCTAGTTTGCATATTTTCCCAAGCACTATGGTTCATATTCAGCAAGTTCAGGTTTTTTGAAGAAAAGGTTTGAAGGTCAGTTCGGAAGTACAAGCTTGAAGCTTGTGATAGTTTGTAGCTTATGAAGTTTGCAGATCCAGGCCAAAATGTACCAATATGACATTGCAGGGGGGATTGTTGAAAAACAATGTCCTATTAGTCCAAAAGGCCTAAGTATACACAGCATGTGTAGCTTTCATTATAGATCCTTGTACAAACAACGCATGGGGCACCTTGGTTAAGGCAATAGTCTCTCATCCCTGTGACCTGGGTTCAAAACCCATCGACGACAGCAGATCGACGCACTTGAAAAAATGTGTTTTTTGTTTATGTGTTTTTGAGATAAAGCTATAGTGTGAGGATGGATTTTTTCGAGAGTGATTTATTGAAGAATCACGATCGTTATTTTTCGTAGCTTTATTAGAAGCGATTGCTTTTGGAACAACTTTTGGAAGTGCTTTTCAAGAGATACACAAATACTATATAAGCACATGCTTGGCTCATTGTTCAAATCATCCTTCACCTAGTTTCAACACCAAGCTTTGGAGAGATTTGGTACCTCAATAGAGGTGGTGCTTCTTAGCACATGGGGCAGCCATGTTGCTATCTTGGAGCATGTTGAGGAGTGGCTATGGAGTTCTTCTTGGAGGAGAAGAGTGTGCTCACACTCTTGCTGATGGAGAAGACTTGGTCATTAGCAGCTTGGTGGTGTGGATCATCCATCTACATAATGTATTTGAAGGATGTCTTCTACATGAAGATTTTGGTGTACTTCAAAGACATCGGATGGAGGTTAACATAAGATTTGCATCTTATGTTAAGAGTTTAGGTACATGTTCTCTTTATGCACACAGATACTACTTGGAGCTTATGGAAGCAGTGTCATCCATATCAGGAGGAGTCCTATTCGGCATAAGGTACAAGAGAATCAGTACGTGTATGCTTTATGCATATTTGGATGAGGTGTTAGAGAAAATATGTTCATATGAGTTTGAGGATTTCTGGTAGCAAACTTGTTAGCATTCTTTGCTACTTTTGTAAGTATGTGATCTTTCACACACGTATCTGACTTAGGCTCTTTATAGCCTAAGTTCAGATGAGGGTTTGTTGATTATCAATTTTAGACTGATCCTTCCTCTTTCTGTCACTCATATTCACTCTTCTACAACCTATTAGGTTACACATCTCATATATATTCAGATTTCTTTCCATACATTTGAATATGTTTGTTACATTTGTACATTCACTCATCCATCTATTACTGTTCACATAGAGTGGTTGAGAGTTTTGCTCCCACATTGTACATTGAACATTGGTATATATGATAGTCTGAGTAAGCAGTGGCTTACGTAACACTTTATACATGTTGTCTAGTCTTTCTCTATCTTTGTCTCATCATTTGTATGATTAAGTGTGGTATATTCATGTTTTGTCAATATTGGAAGATTGCTAGATTCTATGTTGTGTATGCTGGATCTATGGAACGTTGGACCTGTGGTATTAGTTATGGGCCTACTGATTTTCATGCCTCATTTGAGATGTCAAATTTTGTGCATTTGCATCATTTTTTGGGCATTCAATTTATGCAAGTTGATGGCAGAATAACTTTGTGTCAAACAAAATATATTGACACATTATTGCAGTGTTTTGGCCTTGAAGAGTGGAAACCTATTTCCACTCCTATGGAGACAGGATTATGATTGAGTCTTCATGATGCTGGAGACACATTTGATGCTCTTCTCGATTAGCAAGTTGTAGGATGCTTGATTTACTTATAGATTACTCAACCATGCATTCAAGTTGCTATCTCACAAATGAGTAGGTTTATGCATTGCCTAGGTGTCAACCATTGGTAGATGGTTAGGCACGTCTTTCGCTATTTGAGTGGTACCTGGCTACTTGGATTGTTTTATCCCAAGGGGGGATCACTATCGCCATATTTACATGCTTTTCCTCACTATGACTAGGCTGGTTGCTATGAAACTTATGTGTCCACTAGTGGCTTTTGCTTCATGATTGGTAGCTCATGTATGTCTTGGTTGAGCAAGAAGCAGCCTAATGTGGCACTTCCAATTGTGATGTTGAGTATAGGACAACTTTCATGGTGACTGTTGAGTGTGTGTGGCTGAAATGCATTATGTTGACTATTGAGTGTGTATGGCTTAGATGCCTTATTGCTGATTTGGGTGTTGGTCAATCATCTACCACGAGCATATTCACTGCTAGTTAGAGTGCACTGGCAGTTGTAAGGAACCTTGTGTTCCATGCTCGCACTAAATACATTGAGGTGCACTATCATTATGTCAGGGAGAGGTTCTCTATTGGAGACATCAATTTGGCATATGTGCCCACATAGGAGAACATTGCAAACCTTTTCACAAAGGCTCCGCCTAGGGAGAAGTTTGAAGCTTTTCGCAAAGCTTTTGGCTTACTTTCTTTTGAGGATTGATTCCATGTAGCTTGCTAATTCCTTATACATGAGTGCAAACTCCTTGTTCACCACATCAACACTAGGGGGAATTTGTTGATATATTTAGGTAGTGATGTGTGTGTACGTAGTAGGACCACCGAGGCACTTTTTTCCCTGTTTAGGAGGTTTTTTTTTCCATGACTTGTATATGCGCTTATTACCATAATGGGCTACTTATCTTTGTACATTCCCTTAGCAATACATTTAGTATTGTGTGTTGTGCTCCAAGCTTCTTCTTCTTCCTTGTGCTGTTCGTGTGCTTTCGCAGACCTCGAACTCCAACAATACTGAAATCCAATGCATCTAAGAACCAATGGTCCACCATAACCAAAGTAAATGAGAATGTCTTTCATAATGCCTAGGTATTGCAATATCATCTTCACCCCTTCACAATTTTTGGTCCGAGGTCGACCATGAGTTTGCTCATTGTTGCTACTATAAATCTAATTCACGTAGCTACCATAACATACTTCAAAATTTCAATACAAGGCTGAGATGGAGCCTTTGTCATGGATTTCTATCCATCAGTGATTGGGGGCATTCCTCAATGTGCAAATTAATGTGATTAGATAACAACATCTACATTAGCTCAAAACTCTCCATACCAAATGTTTTGAAAACCTTTGTGATTTACTCTTATTGAGATATATAGATATTTTGGCTATCTCTATCCTAAGCAATTTACAACCTAAACATATGATGTGGGTCTCTAAAAATTTTAATGGAGAAATTTTGATCAAGTTGATGTTTTAATGTTACATGGGAACTCTTAAGAAGGCAAGTGAGAACCCCTTAGTCTTTATACACATGGGCTCTCACATGAGTGCAAAGTGGCACTCATGTGAGGAACCACCTTGGTTCTCTATTAGTAGCAGTCAGAGCACTCAAGGACTTACAAGACAGGGAATCCAATGAAAAGAGTCATAGCAGAGAGAAGTGTTGGTGCAGCGCTTATTGCGCAATTCCCTTACACCACAGAAACTAAGCTAGAGTGATGTTAGAACACCTCTATAATCATCAGTAGCTTAGCAAACTTTCTGAAACTGAAACCTTATAACTGTATTTAGTGAACACCGAAAATTCACTTTACAGAAAGCTTCTCATTTCCTTCAAGCTTCAATTCTGAACTCATTTACTTCAGCCTTTACACTACTATATTAGCTTACAGTTAAACAATCTCTGCGTCACTTAACTTTGTCAAAAACTGTGTTTTAAACTCACCAAAATTCCACCGGAACTTCACCGGACTATTATCGGAATGTCACCCTAATTGTACCGGAATACTATCGGAATCAACCGCAAATCTGTTTATAGTTACTTCAAATGTGTATACATGAAGTAAGAAAGTGAGATGTGAACTTCGTTCACTGAATGAACTCTATCTGAAGTTTAAAGAAAAACTTCACCAGTTCTGGATGTCTCTTTCCGGTCAGACTTTGTACTATGTGTACATATCCATTTCACCGAAATCTTTGATCAGTTTATAGTTGAGAATTATAGCTACAAGATAAGCTATATCTCGTACAAAACTTTACACTGTACTTCGAGATCTAACTCATAGAGTACCGGAAAAACATTTACTGAGAAAAACTGTAACTATTAACTAACTTTCACAGTAACATGAAATCTCTCAGATTTCTTCACATACAAAAATGCGCTCAAATTCTTCCACATGAACATGTGTTTTCTATTAGAGAAGATGTGTACAAAAATGACTCGGCCTCACTTCACTCATAGTCATGAGAACTCTCCTATACTGAGTAGTTTCTCCTTACCATCTCTCTTAGATGAATACCCGACATCTCAGGTTCTGTTATTCATCTCTACATACGCAATCTCTGGCGTCTTCTACTCTATTGAGCTCAACCTCTTTCTCTATTCTTATGCTATATCTTCTACATCTCTCAGCTCACTTACATACAATTTTTGATCCGGTTTTAACAAACTCATAATTCTAGAAATTTCTACACTGTATGTTACAGTCGTGAATTTGTCCCTTCACTAAGGCTTTGGTTTTTTCTTCTGAATGCTTTGTTTCTTCTTTCCTTTGTCTTTATGTCGTTATGGCTAATTAGTGAGTGAATCTCCAACAGCTCCCCCTCAATCACTAATTTGCATCTTCCGGTCTTCATATATCCTTCTTTTCTTTTATACCTGCCATTTCTTTGAATCTGCTTGTCTTTACTCCATCTAAGCTCTTTGTCAGAATATCTGTTGTTGATATATTTAGGTAGTGATGTGTGTGAACACACTAGGACCGTCGGGGCACTTTTTTCCCTCTTTAGGAGGTTTTTTCCCCCCGGCTTGTATATACGCCTATTGCCCTAATGGGCTACTTATCTTTGTACATTCTCTAGTAATACATTCAGTATTGTGTGTTTGTGCTCCAAGCTTCTTCTTCTTCCTTGTGCTGTTCGCGTGCTTCCGTAGACGTCTAACTCCAACAATTGGTATCAGAGCAGGTCGTCGCTTCATCTAGGGCGCCGTCGACACTCCTCCGTTTGCAGTCTCAGAATTGCACGAAGTTTGGTGAGCATACTCAGCGTGTTTCTGAGATCAAAACTGCTTCGCTTTGTGGTGCGGAAATCGCGATCTGAGCTTGTTTCGGCCTCCGAACGCACTATCGTAGCGCTTGTGTAGGCTATTTCGTCTTTTTGTGCCAAAGATGTATACCAGTTTTTGTTCGCCAATATAAGCGTCTCGAAGTCTACTACAAGTTTAGCAGAACTCCTCTGGGCAGTTCCGTTCAACTTTTTGAGATATAGTCAATTTTCTGCATCAAGGTATTTTAGTCACCGGCCATGGCTGAAAGTAGTGATGTATTCCGTATGTTGGCTGTTGAGGATAAGTTGGATGGTACCAACTACCCATTATGGGCTTATATGATGCGACATGTTTTGGTTGCAAAAGGATTGTGGAACATTGTGTAGGGTGTTGAAAGACGTCTTGTTACACTTGTAACGACAGGTACTACAAATATAGGTGTTGGAGCTGATGAAGATGGTGTCGAAGATGATATTCCACAGATTCCTGTTCCTGCTGCTGTTTCTGTTGCACCTATTGCAGAGTAGATTTGTTCGGATGGCAGAGATGCCCAGGCACATGCATTCATAGCTTTGTCTATCAAATGTGCCATTATTCCTCATATTCGCTCTTGCAGAATAGCTAGGGATGCTTGGGATACACTTACCACATTGTACCAAGCTAGGAATGAGGCTCGTGTTGCTTACCTCCGAAAACAGTTGGAGAGTGAGCACATGAATGAAGGTGATTCTATGGACAGTTTCCTAACGAAGATCAAAGATTTGAAGGAATAGTTGATTTCTACTGATGAGGTTATACCATATAGCTCACTTGTGCAGACCGTTCTGAATGGTCTTCCTGATTCATATCAGAGTTTTGCTTCTACTCTTCGGTTGATGATGAAAGGCAATCCGAATGCCTTATCATTTGAGGAGTTAGTCTCTGTTCTATTGCAGGAAGATTAGTCCAAGCAGAACAGGTCCATTATGCGTGTTACAGATCAAGCTTTCCTGGCTAGTCAGAAGGGCAAAGGAAAATGGAGCTCTTCTACTAGTAAGCAGAAATCTGCAAATGCTGCACATTCGAAGAAACAGGATAAAGATGAGAAGAAATCAGAAAAGCTTGCAAGTACTGTAAAGGGAATGATCACATCATAAAGAACTGTCCAAAACTGGCTGCAAAAGAGGCAAAGAAAAAGGAGGCTGGAATGGTTGTTGCAGAAGCCTCTACACAAAAAACAGAGTCTGCTAATCTTGTGCAGGAAGAAGAATGGGCGTTTACTACTGTTTGCACTTTTGACCCCTCTTCTAATGAGCAGTGCATGTCTGTAGTGGACTTAGATGTTTGGTACTTTGACAGTGGGGCGACCAAACATATTACCTTGCAGCGCAGTTTCTTCTCTTCACTCGAGCCTGCCCCTACAGGGAATACTGTCACATGCGCCAACAACTCCTCTTATCCTATTATGGGAGTTGCTAAGATCATTCTGACTATTGCTGATGGTAGTTCTTTCACCTTGTCAGATGCTTTATTTGTGCCAGGGATCAAAAAGAACCTGTTATCAGTTTCTGCATTAGCCAAGATTGGTTTGGTTGTGAAATTTGTTGATGATAGGTGTACAGTTCATGATCTCTCAAATGACGATGTGATTATTGCTTCTAGCATTTTATGTCGTGGGCTGTATAAGCTCATAGACTATGAAAGATCTGTTAATGATTCAGCATGTGCAGTTCATGATTCTCAGGCTATGTCAGATGCAAAGCTTTGGCATGCACGCTTTGGTCATCTGAATTTTGCTAGTTTGCTACGCCTGCAAAAATCTGATATGGTGTCTTCTTTGCCCAAGCTTGAGGCACCTGGAAAACATGTATGTGAAGGCTGTATTTTGGGCAAAATGCAGCGTTCCTCCTTTCCAAAAGATGGTTCAGTTCGGGCTACGCAGAAATTGCAGCTTGTACATAGTGATGTTTGTGGTTCTATGCAGACATCCTCTTTTGGAAATTACCTTTACTTCGTGACTTTCATTGATGATTTTTCCAGGCATGCATGGGTATATCCATTGAAGGCAAAGTCCGAAGTCTTCATGTGCTTTAAACAGTTTCTGGTTTTGGCTGAAAATCTGTCAGCATGTAAAATGGGCACCCTCCGTTCTGATCGAGGGGGGGAATATATGTCTTCTGATTTTAATGCATTTCTGGCTGAACGTTGGATAAAACACCAATGTATAGTGCCCTATACACCTCAACAGAATGGAGTTGCTGAACGAAAGAACAGGTCACTCATGGAGATGGCGAGGTGCATGGTCAAAAGTCAGGCTTTACCACATAGTTTCTGGCTTGAGGTTGTCATGTGTGTAGCATATGTACTGAACAGGTGTCCCACTAAAGCGTTGCAGTCTATCACTCCATATGAGGCTTGGCATGACCGCAAGCCATCTGTTGCTCATCTACGTGTTTTTGGTTGTTTGGCATATGCATTAGTGCCTGAACAACATCGTAGAAAATTGGATGATAAGGCAGTAAAATGTATTTTTGTTGGGTACAGTTCTGAAAGTAAAGGCTATCGTCTGTATCATCCACAAACTAAACGCATTCTGGTTAGCCATGATGTTGTCTTTGTGGAAGATGCTATTCAGCCATTGCTTTCATGTACTAAGGAGACATCTATTAACTCCAAAGACATGTATGATACTTTGATGCCTCTTTTTACAGGTGGACAGTCTAGTGATGGTCCTAATGAGGCAACTTCTCAGCCTTTGCAGGTTTCATATGATGATGCAGATCATTCTATTTCTGACGCAGATTTACATGATGCACTTGTTGATGAGAGAGCTGATATTGAGCAGGCAAAAACTATGCCAAAATGGCTGGTGCAGACTTTGCGTGACAGCAAATTAGATGCACCTTTGTCATATCGTACTCGTTCAGCCTCTCATAGTGCCTCTTTTGCATCAGATTGCTATGCTATGGCTGCGTCTAGTCTCTATGATGAGAATGAGCCTATTTCTTTTGATGAAGCACAGAATTCAAAAAATTGGATGGCTGCTATGCAATCTGAATATGATGATATAATGAAGAATGGTACATGGTCTTTATGTGACTTGCCTCCTAGCAAGAAGGCCATTGGCACTAAGTGGGTATACAAGCTGAAGCATAAACCTGATGGTACAGTTGACAGGTATAAGGCTAGGCTTGTTGCAAAGGGTTATGCGCAGGAAAGAGGCATTGATTTTGATGAGACCTTTGCACCTACATGCCCTATGACTACTGTTCGGAGCATTTGTGCACTTGCAGCCCATCATGGTTGGAATGTACATCAGTTGGACATTAAAACAACATTTCTGAATTGTGACTTGCATGAAGAAGTGTATGTTTTTCAGCCCTGTGGCTTTGTGCAGAAAGGGCATGAAAACCAGGTGTGCAAGTTAAAGAAGGCATTATATGGTTTAAAGCAAGCACCACGTGCTTGGTATGAGAAGATACATGCCTATCTGGTTGCACATGGTTTTGAGAATAGTCCAACTGAAAGCACCTTATATGTTAAGCGTGTTAATGATGTGCTTCTGATCATTGTTGTCTATGTTGATGACATGCTCCTCACTGGTCCTATTGAGAAGCATATTGCTGATTTCAAGGCTGATTTGCATGCCTCATTTGAGATGTCTGATTTGGGGCATTTGCATCACTATTTGGGCATTCAGTTTATGCAAGCTGATGGTGGAATGGCTTTGTGTCAAACAAAATATATTGACACATTATTGCAGCATTTTGGCCTTGAAGACTGTAAGCCTATTGCCACTCTTATGGAGACAGGTTTATGATTGAGTCTTCATGATGCTAGAGATGCATTTGATGTTGTTCTCTATCAGCAGGCTGTTGGATGCTTGATTTACTTATGCATTACTCAGCCAGATATTCAATTTGCTGTCTCACAGATGAGCAGGTTTATGCATTGCCCAGGAGTCACGCATTGGAAGGCGGTTAAGCGCATCTTTCTCTACTTGAGTGGTACTCAGCTACTTGGGTTGTTTTATCCCAAGGGGGGATCACTACCGCCAGATTTGCATGCTTTCTCTGACTCAGATTGGGTTGGTTGCTATGACACTCGTGTGTCCACCAGTGGTTTTTGCTTCATGCTTGGTAGCTCATGTATATCTTGGTTGAGCAAGAAGCAGCCTACTGTGGCCACTTCTAGTTGTGAGGCTGAGTATAGGGCAGCTTTCACAGCGACTGTTGAGTGTGTGTGGCTCAGACGCCTTATGGCTGATTTGGGTGTTGGCCAGTCTTCTGCCACCACCATCTTCACTAACAGTCAGAGCACATTGGCAGTTGCGAGGAACCCTGTGTTCCATGCTCGCACTAAGCACATTGAGGTGCATTATCACTATGTCAGGGAGAGGTTCTCTGCTGGGGAGATCAGCTTGGCATATGTGCCCACACAGGAGAACATTGCAGACCTTTTCACGAAGGCTCTGCCTAGGGAGAAGTTTGAAGCTTTCCGCAAAGCTTTGGGCTTACTTCCTTTTGTGGAGTGATTTCCACAAAGCTTGGCACTTCCTTATAGATGAGTACCAGCTCCTTGTTCACCGCATCACTCCCAGGGCGGATTTGTTGATATATTTAGGTAGTGATGTGTGTGAACACACTAGGACCGTCGAGGCACTTTTTTCCCTCTTTAGGAGGTTTTTGTCCCCCGGCTTGTATATACGCCTATTGCCCTAATGGGCTACTTATCTTTGTACATTCTCTAGTAATACATTCAGTATTGTGTGTTTGTGCTCCAAGCTTCTTCTTCTTCCTTGTGCTGTTCGCGTGCTCTTTGTCAGAATATCTGCAATCTGATCTTTGTGTAGGAGTGAATACCAATGCAATCTCCTTCTCCATTACCTTTTCCCTCAGGAAATGATATTGAATCTCTATGTGTTTTGTTCTTTCATGAAATACTGGATTTGCTGCAAGATACAACGAGCTCATATTATCTCCATGTATGATAGGTATACCTTGATCAATACCCATGCTTTTGAACAAGGTCTACATCCATATCACTTCTTTAGCTGCTTCCACAAGTCCTTTATATTCTGCTTCTGTTGACGATAAAGCTACTGTATGTTGCTTCTTCGAACACCAGCTTACAAGCTTATCTCCTAGGTATATCATATACCCATGTGTTGACCTTCTGTCATCTTGACTTCCTGCCCAGTCTGAGTCACTGTATGCTCTGAGCTTTATATCTGATGTATAAGGATAATATAATCCTTCTTTTATAGTTCTTTTAATATATCTAAGAACTCTTTGTCCTGCAACCCAATGTTGATCCTTCGGACAATGCATAAACTGTGAGAGAACTCCCACTCCATAACTGAGATCTGGTCTTGTTAGTGTAGCATAGATTAAGCTTCCTATTAACGACTGATACTTCCTCATATCTTTAAACTCTGCACCACCATATTTGCTGAGTTTATGATTTACTTCAAGCTGTGTTGAAGCTTCTCTGCAATTCTCCATATTAAACTTCTTCAATAAGTTTAGGAGATACCTTTCTTGCGAAACATATATACCATGATCTGTATATGTAACTTCCATTCCAAGAAAGTATGATAACTTTCCTAGATCACTGATCTTGAACTCTTTTTCAAGCAGTCTCTTTACCTCTTTGATTCCTTCATCTGAGGTTCCTATGATTATTATGTCATCTACATAAATACAAATGTAGATCATACCTTCATCTGTTCTCTTAACGAGTAGACTTGCATCAGCCTTCGAGCTTTGGTATCCAAGGTCATTGAGATACTTCACAAGTCTGTAATTCCAAGCTCTTGGAGCTTGCTTCAGTCCATAGAGAGCTCTTCTTAATCTGCAAACATGGTTTGGGTAACTGGAACTTACGAACCCTTCAGGTTGTTCCATGTAAACCTCATCGGATATATATCCATTCAAAAATGCATTCTTTATATCCAGCTGACTTAGCTTCCATCCTTTTGATGCTGCTATAGCAATCAATGTTCTTATGGTTGACATCTTTGCCACCGGACTAAACCTCTCATCATAATCTATGCCATATGTCTGAGCATAGCCTTTGACAACCAGTCTAGCTTCGTATCTGGCTATCCTTCCATCTGCAAGTTTCTTAACTTTGTAAACCCATTTATTTCCAATCACTTTCTTACCATTTGGTTTTGGAACAAGTTCCCAAGTCTTGTTCTCTTCAAGAGCATTGAACTCATCGCTTCTTCCCATTGTTTCTTACCTTTTGCTTCACCGTAACTCTGAGGTTCTTCATCCTCTTTTACTAAGTAAGCATAGTTTTTCTGAGTCAAATAAGAAGTGTCATAGGAATACCTTGTTGGTTGTTTCCTTACTCTGTTTGACCTTCTAGGTTCAAACTCTTCATGTGTATCTGAATACACATCTTCATCAAATCTTGATCCATCTTCATTTCTCATACCTGATCCGATCCTGGATGTACTTACCTGCATATGATCTTCATCTCCATTCACCTGCATCTGTGATTTACCTTTTTCATTCCTTCTTATCTCTTCTTCAAGTGTTTCAACACTATGCTCTTTATTTGTATACCAGCTCTTTCCTTCATCAAATGTGACATCTCTGGAAACAATAAACTATTTGGTTAGAGGACTCCATAACATGTAACCCATCTGCTTTTCATCATATCCAATGAACACATATTTTTCAGCTTTTGTTCAAGCTTATGTCTCAACTGTGATGGTACATAATCATAAGCAACTGATCCAAACACTTTGCAATGATCAAGTGTTGGTTTCTTACCCCACCAAGCTTCATAAGGGGTCATCCCATTTAAATCTGTACATGGTAATCTGTTTACCAGGTATGTTGCTGTATTTACAGCCTCAGCCCAAAGATGATTTGGACAATTCTTCTCCTTTAGCATCGCTCTTGCAAATTCAACTAGAGTTCGGTTTCTTCTTTCTGCTACTTCATTTTGTTGTGGTGTATACCTGCAAGTTATTTCTCTTTTGATACCTGCATTCCACAGATAATCATTGAACTCTTGAGAAAATATTCTCCTCCTCCATCAGAACTTAGTCTTTTGAGTCTCTGTCCTGTAAGTCTTTCAGCATATGCATGAAAATGTCTGAAAGCTCCAAACACTTCTGATTTCTCTTTCAAAACATAAAGAGTTATCCATCTTGTTGCATCATCAATGAAAAAACATAATACCTTGAGCCACTGATAGATCCTTCTTTCGTTGGTCCCCATACATCTGTATGTATGAGCTCTAGCACACCATCGTGTTTGTAACCATTTTTCTGAAATGGTAACTTGTGTGCTTTTCCCATCTGACAAGCTTCACATTTGTGAATCATATGTTGGTTCTTCATGTTTGGTAATCCTCTCACAGACTGTTTCTCTACCATAGCTTTGATTCCCTTTTCATTAAAATGTCCTAGCCTCTTATGCCAGAGGTCTAGTTCTGTAAATACCTCATCACCATGTGTGATCAAGGCTTGACCAACATTTCCTTGTACTTTCAGAGTAAAAAGTCTACCTTCCTTTTTACCATGGACAATCTGTTTGTATCCATTCTCTAGATCTTCAACAAATACTCCTTCATTTGTAAACCTGACTTGAAAACCTTTTTCTACTATCTGACCCACACTGATCAGATTCTTCGGGATTGTTGGAACATACAAAACATTTGTTAGTAGCTCAGCTCCATTCTTACACTTTACCTTTCCAATTGACCTTACATTATGTTTTGTGTTATCACCCGTCTGTACTGTATGATTTGAAATGCCTCCTTCTAATTCTAATAACAATTCTATATTTCCTGACAAATGATTTGAACAACTAGAGTCAATATAGAATACCTTGAGGTCTTCATTCTCTGACACACTTATCGAGTTCATCATCAACGTTGTATGATCGTCATTCTGTGTATCATTCGCATAGTTGTAGTAGGTAGTGTTGTGAGACTGATTCTGTCCCCAACCTCTTGCTCCACCTCTACCATATCCGCCTCTTTGGCTTTGTATTCCTCTTTGATATCTTCCGCTTCTGCCTCTACTATTATTGTTCTGATTCTGGTTTGATCCTTGTGAATTATGCCAGCAATCATGAGCCAAGTGATTACTTAATCCACAGATCCAGCAAGCTTTCTTGTTACCTCTTCCTTTTGTATTACTTCTACTTTTATTTCTGACATTACCCCGTCCTCTTGCATAATTTTCTCGAGCAATCACTTCTTCTTCATCTTTTTCTTTTCCTTTATCACCTTTCTTCTTATTCTTTGCGTACATAGCCGAACTATGTCCTTTTTCTCCATCTGTCTTCAAATCTTGCTCAAACGTTAGCATTAGTCCAAGCAACTGATTTAAATCTGGTACAAAATGATTTAAAGACAGTTCAGTTGAGAGTACGAAAGGTTTCCACCTTTCATCTCCTCTCAAACCTGTAAGCACTTGCGCTATTAACCTGTGGTCTTCAATATCTTCACCAATCGATCCAAGACTATCTGCCAAGTCCTTCATCTTAGTGACTTAATCACTAATGCTTTGACTTTGCTTTTTCTTGAACGTTGTAAACTCTGACCATAAGCTAGCCTTCCTAGCTTTCGTCGTATTTTGGAAGTGATCTTCCAACGCTCTCCATATGTCTTCTGCTTTCTCCAGACTTCTAATATGTGGTAGTAGATGATTTGTAACAGTATTATAGATATATGCTCTTGCCGTTGCATCTTTCTTCTTCCACAGCTTCAAGGCTTCTAATTCTTCTTTCTTCAGTTGGCTTCTTTTCTTCTCTTGTCACATATTTCATTAAGTATTTACTCATAAGTAAAGCTTTCATTCACATTACCCATGCGGGATAGTTATCTCTGTCCAATTTATCAATTGAGATATAATCTGCCATGATCTTCTTGTTTCTGTTACTTTCGGTGAGTGTAATGTTAAAAGGTTTTACCTTTTACAAACCTTTACCCTTGAGAATTACTTCGGAACGTTTCTTGACGCCGTTTGTTGTTGATCACCTCAGCTTTCACCTTCCTTTATGAGAATTCTTCAAATTCTCTTTCCGTTTCTTCTTCTGAGAAACCTTTTCTGCTCTTCAGAACCTTTTCTGTTCTAGTACCACTTGTGGATCTTACCACTCTGATATCACTGTTGATTAACCTGCTCTGATACCACTGTTTGTTAACCTACTCTGATACCACTGTTGGTGCAGCGCTTATTGCGGAATTCGCTTACACCACAGAAACTAAGCTAGAGTGATGTTAGAACACCTCTATAATCATCAGTAGCTTAGCAAACTTTCTGAAACTGAAACCTTATAACTGTATTTAGTGAACACGGAAAATTCACTTTACAAAAAGCTTCTCGTTTCCTTCAAGCTTCAATTCTGAACTGATTTACTTCTGTCTTTACACTACTGTATTAGCTTACAGTTAAACAATCTTTGCATCACTTAACTTTGTCAAAAACTGTGTTTTAAACTCACCAAAATTCCACCGGAACTTCATCGGACTGTTACCTGAATGTCACCGTAATTGTACCGGAATACTACCGGAATCAACTGCAAATATGTTTATAGTTACTTCAAATGTGTATACATGAAGTAAGGAAGTGATATGTGAATTTCGTTCACTGAATGAACTCTATCTGAAGTTTAAAGAAAAACTTCACCAGTTCTGGATGTCTCTTTCTGGTCAGACTTTGTACTGTGTGTACATATCCATTTCACCGAAATCTTTGATCAGTTTATAGTTGAGACTTATAGCTACAAGATAAGCTATATCTCATACAAAACTTTACACTGTACTTCGAGATCTAACTCATAGAAGTATCGAAAAAACATTTACTCAGAAAAATTATTACTGTTAACTAACTTTCACAGTAACATGAAATCTCTCAGATTTCTTCACATATGAAAAATGCGCTCAAATTCTTCCACATGAACATGTGTTTTCTATTAGAGAAGATGTGTACAAAAATGACTCGGCCTCACTTCACTCATAGTCATGAGAACTCTCCTATACTGAGTAGTTTCTCCTTACCATCTCTCTTAGATGAATACCCGACATCTCAGGTTCTGTTATTCATCTCTACATACACAATCTCTGGCGTCTTCTACTCTATTGAGCTCAACCTCTTTCTCTATTCTTATGCTATATCTTCTACATCTCTTAGCTCACTTATATACAATTTTTTATCCGGTTTTAACAAACTCATACTTCTAGAAATTTCTACGCTGTATGTTACAGTCATGAATTTGTCCCTTCACTAAGGCTTTGGTTTTTTCTTCTGAATGCTTTGTTTCTTCTTTCCTTTGTCTTTATGTCGTTATGCCTAATTAGTGAGTGAATCTCCAACAAGAAGGACCAAGTAGGAAAAGAAGTCAACAAAGATCCAACAAGTAGGCCATATAATTTTTTATGAAGAAATATTTCCCAAATAGTGATTTTAGTCACTTCAGACCATTGTAAATACCAATTTTCCATTATCCCTACTCCATTTTGTGCAAGATGAGGAGTCCTCGAGCTTGAGGATTATTAGAAGTCGCCATGTACCAATTTTCATAATTTTTAGATTCAGCTTGAGCCCTCAAATAAGCCATGGAACCTAAGTTTTAACTAGGCCAGACACTAGGTCTGGACAAGGCCAAAAGCTAGTAGAAAACTACAAAACGAGCTAGAGAGCTCATTTTTTAGGTTAGCTTGTTAGAGTTTTGAGTTATTGTATGAGTCTTTTTGAGTAATACAAAGAAATCCATTGTTCCTCTCTTTGTTCTTGCCTTGTGTGCATGCATGTGTGTGCATGCTTGTGTGCTTCTCACTCACGCACTTGTGCCGTCACTTGCTCATAGTCTTCATACTAGTCCTCACGCCTCTGCAGATTGACAATTATGAGGTGGATCTCCTCACATTGGTGCTTTCCATTGTTCTATAATGACACCAAATTTGGCACCGTTGTCGGGGAGAGAGTTTCGAGGACGAGCGTGTGATGGTAAGACATAGAGTTGTGATGTTGGAGTTGTAGGTAATTTGTTTACTTTTCCTTATTTTTCTCTTTCCTACTTCATCACCATCATCATCCTCACCATCCTCCACCTGCATCCCCATCTTTGCAAAATTTTCAATTTTTTGGTCATATCACCTTCCCCTTCTGATTCTCCTCATTTCACTTGTGAGAGAGAGCAAGAGAGAGCTATTGTGCTTGTTGTTTTTGTATGTTTTTGAGCTTTTCTTGCAGGTTCCAACTGTATCATCATCTCCAATAGGTTGCATAGGTACGAAAAATGTCTGCAGAAGTCCCAAGGCGTTGAGCTCTATCAATCACGATTGACAAAAAACTTGAGTATTTGGTAAAACTAAGTGCATATTCATGATCTATAGGCCTTGCAAATCACACCCGCACAAAAATTTCAAAAAAATTTGCCTTTTCTTTGTCCATTGTGATTGATAGCATCCATCACAACGGACACCTCTGTCCATCGTGATTGATAGGTCATGGCGGACAGCTCTGTCGATCGTGATTGATAGCCAATTTCCACCAAATTTCAAGGTTTTTGATTTTTCAATTTTTTGGCAATTTGGAACATAAAATTCGAGCCATTAGAGCATTGTGAGGCCCCTTTACAAGTTATTCAAAAGATCCTGTTTGCCTGTTAGCTTGTTTGAACCCCAAAACCCTGAACTATCATAACGTCTTCATACGAACTCTATTTCTAGTGATCTTGGGCTTGTTGGAAAGATCCGTTTCTAATACGTGGAGTTATAGATAGGATATTTTGAAGTTGACCTTCCACAGGGGTGAGAAGTTGAGGGATCGCTAAGGTAATTTTCATAAAAGCAAATCAAAATTGGATCTTTGTATTACATGAATGGACATGGTTTGTTACGTCAATTAAATTGAAATCTTGAGCTAACTTTGGGACTTTTATAGGTTCATCGAGAGCACAAAAGGCGTCTAGAGCACAAGCATGTTGCAAGCTTGAGAACGGCATTCTTGAGCGCTTAAGAGCAATGGATAAGCAACTTAAGGTTGGATCATTCTCAACCCCCTTTGTCAATTCCTAGCTTAGGCTAAGTATGGATAGAGCTTTTGATTAATTAGGGTGACGTTAAGGATGATCAAGTTCAAAAAACCCTAACTACTCAAGTGCAAGCATAAATAGGCTACATTTGCAAAAAACCTTAAAGCAAAAGAGCTTAAATTAAGCGATCAAACTCAAGACAAAACACAAGTGTCCCTTGCGATGGAAATTGGGTGGAAAAGAAGTGACATCCTAAGGAAATTAAAAAGAACAAGGAACTAATAAAAAAGAACTCTACAACTAGGTTGTACTTGGAAAAATTGGGATATCAGCCAAGGCTTATGAACCTTAGGTCACGAAGATATGTAGGACGAGATAGATAAAGCCTCAGATCTTCTGAAGCTAGTGTCAATCATACAGCTAGGTCTTGGGCCCAACAATTGATTACCCATATGCTCTAAGTTCAGAAACAAGTGATTTTGAGATGTCATATAACATGGAGAGACCTGTAGGTAGCTCAGGAGTGGCGTACCTAGAAAAGCCAGAAGGACCTTACAAGACTCAACTTGAATATATCAGGACCAACCGTCTAGGTGCTCACATCTACGAGGATGGCCTAAGAAGATCTGTTGTCCAGATTAAAAATCCAGACCAACCCATTGGACTAGAACATCTAGTAGCTAAGTTTGAAAATGATGCATATACAGATAAAGAAGGAACAATGTATGTGGTCACCACCCACCCAGATAGGATAGACGAGTTTGGAAATGTGATCTCAGAGGCTGAAATAGATGACATAGAGCAAGGGAACTTAGGAAGAGAGCCCAAAACTCCTCGGGGAAAATCTGTCCTGACTAGAATAATCACTCCATAGTGGATTCCCCACGACAACAAGAGCATAGATCTACTCCTAAACTAAGAGACAAATGAGGCTTTTGGAGGTATACACTAAACTTGACTAGCTTAATGAAGCCAGAGCACTCACTGTCTATGAATTTAAAGATCCTGATAGCCGAGCCAAAGTGACCTATTTAGACAATACTTCAGAGAGAGTCGTTGTGGTCTTAGAGCATGGTAGGCATGCCTACACTTGGAAGGGTGAATTTATTTTTCCCAACCAAGATCCAATGTCTCTCATGGTCATCAAGGAGTTGGAACATCTCAAGATCATGGAACTCAAAGGGACACGAGTAGAGATAGACCCGAGGTAAGATTTGCTAACCCAATAGGAAGAGAAAGAATGATAATTGAGACGGATATAATGGAAAACGAGAGACCTAGAGACCCAAGAAATCAAAGAAATGCATACGAATTCCCTTTGCCAAGGCCTAGAGAACACATGAGGACCTTACGGCCTACACAACTAGTCAAATCCATGAAGAACTATTTCGATGGTATAGGAGACCCTTATGATCATGTGGAAGAATTTAGGCAAGTATTGAAGGCTGAACAAGTTGATGACCTGTTCACGCAATACAATGCTTTTGGTTTAACACTCAAGAATACTGACTTGACTTGGTTTCAACCTCTACATGAGAGGCAATTCAGGAATATAGACTAGTTACTAGAAGCCTTCATTACATAATTTTCTAAGAGTGGCATCAGGCACAACACCTCCTCACTGATCCATAGCTTCAAACAAACACCTCAAGATATAGTGAGACTTGCAGGACAAAGATTTAGGCAATATCTAGAGAGATGCCTTGTTCCAGAGTTATCCACTCTAGCCAAACAAGTGGCTTTATTCTTATATGCATTGTTAAGTACCGAATTGAGATCTTATGTGTACCTGAAGGACCCTAGAACCATAGAAGAGTGTGCATCTATGTGCATAGATATTGAGGATAATCTAGGGGAGGAATTAAAGCTTTCAAAAATCTATAAAGATTCAGATAGCTCTACTAGCCTCACCTCCAAACAACCCACATCTATTGAGGAACTTGTAGAGAAGGTAGCTCAAAAACTAGGAGTCTCTAGCAAAAAGATACCTAGGTTTTCCCCAGTGAAAAGATGTTACATCTGCGGAGGAGAGCATATGGCTAGCATGTGTACAATGATGGATCAACCCCAAGCGAACCTGAATAGACAATACTGCACCATAGAAAGGAGGTACACTAACCACACCGCACAAGACTGCCCTTATAACAAGCAAGATGTTAGACAAATCCACAACCATATCCTCGACAAGGAAGATATCAAAATTAGTACCCACAACAGTATGGTAGGCAAGAACAGCCCTATCAGCAACCCTTCTAGGCGCAACAAAGGCCTCAACCTGTGTTACCTCAGCAACCTCCAACTCTAGCCAATGTGATCCTAGTGAAGTATGCAGCTGCTGAAGAAAATCTAAATAGAGACTTAGTGCCAGTAACACCATTGCTTTCAGAAAGTGACCCAAATGTTCATAATTTTGACTCTATTCATATGGATAGACTATAGGCTTACTATATGTAGTCAGCTGAGAAAAATGAAATTTATTATTACGAAGACCCTAGTGAGTCTAGTGGAGAGTCTGAATATGCCAATGTCATGTATGCAAATCCTAATTCTCGGCCTCAACCTAGACACATGAGACCGCAAGCACCTAGAGGGCCATGTTACAAATGCCAAGGAGATCACTTCATTCATGATTTTCCTTTACTTGCTCTGACGCAACCCCAATCACTGACAATTCAAGGGTTTTGTCATGATTGTGGGAAAGAGCACCTCTTACGAGGTTGCCCAAAAAACCCACACAATGCGACGAAGATCACTCCCATTAATGTGATTGGGTTAGTAGTAGAATCTATAGGAAGTGTAACTTCCACTGCCCTAGTGTAAGTGGTCATGAGAGCTCAGGCGTTACAACAAAACCAAGGTTTAGGTCAAGAAAAAAATTTAGAGGTTAGTGAGACTGAGATTATGACAAAGAAAAGGACGAGAGATTAGAAAGATAGTCTAGAGAGAATGAAAAGGAAATGGTCTAAGAAAATGAGTGACCTTGAGGAAAGCTTAAGATAAATAAAAGCCAAGATAGTCGAAATTGCCTCTCAAATGCACACTCACACACCACCACCATCACCATCCCTATCACCTTCTAATCCACCACATGTAACCCACCCACCACCTAGAATAGGATCAGTCTTAAAAGATCCCACTCCCGAGGACCTAGACATGATGCTTAAAGCATATCAGGATAGAATCCAAGAAGGGCCAAATGTGATGGATCATGAAAAATGTTACCCTAGAGCTGATCTAGAGATAGAGAGAACAAAGCTTTGTGCTAAGATGGTAGAATTGGCTCAAACCATGTTTGAAGCCACTCGCCTCTTCAACTATTCTAGTTCAGCTAAGAGAGAGTTGCATTTTGATGGATTTTTAGAAAGATTGGAGAGCCTAATTGCAAAATTTGGAAAGGAAGCCACCTCCCAAGGAAAGGACAAGGCAAGTGAAAGGATAAGACTTTCTCCCTAGGAAGCTTATGTGCCTAATTCCGCTGAACTAGACACACCTTCTTCTATGAATCGATATTCCCCAGAATTTCTAAGAGAGATTCAAGAAGAGAAATGGGCTAAAGAAAGTGAAAATCCTCCTCCCGTTGAACTTGTGGATGACTTACACGACCAATTCCCACTAGATGTTACTTCCATCTATGGAGAGCAGGAGGATGCCCAATCTAGTGAGAGATTAGACTTCGAGTCTGTTTCCTTGTAGGAACTACCCCATTTCATAGGCCCATGGGAAGCAATGTCTACTTGTATGAGAGCACCCATTGTCATGATAAGAAACGAAGACTCAGTCATACCTAGGAACACGGACGTAGTGAAGAACACTAAAGTGCAATGCAACCTCACTTTAGAAGAGCTACTCAAGGTTAAGCCAGAATTGTGGAAACATGTAGCCAATCAAGTGACAAAAATAGCTAAACTTCATTCCCAGGTAGGATCTCATAGAACAATGCTAGAAATACCCTTGGACAAGATAGGAGACATGAGTGAAGGAGAAGAAGGAAACACCTATCTTCCAATCACTCATCAAGGTTACACAACCAAGGCTATTTTGCACTCAGGTGTGGGAGTTGCAATTGCTACCACTTCCTTATGGAAGCGTTGGGGCAACCCAGCACTCAAGCCGACAAGAATGAAACTACAAATGGCTGATGGTCACATAGAGAGACCTTTGGGATTGCTAGAAGGGATAACTCTCACTACTTGTGATGTAGAGTTCGAGCATACTTTTGCTATATGTGACTTCAGCAAAAATCAGGCCTATGAGATGATTTTGGGAAGAGCGTTTATGAGACAATTGCAAGTAGTACAGGATTGGGGAACCAATTCCTCGTATTTGCAACACTTAGGTGTTACAACCAAAGTCAATCTCAAGGATTACTGTGATAGAGATGTACCCCCATATAGTGGAATCCCATCCATAGAGCCACAGATGATACGGAGTCAGTGCACTCCATTGGATCAGGATCCTCATGGATGCATGAAGACACCCACTTATGGATGTGCAAAGTAGTAGTAGAAGAAGAGAAGAGAGAAAAAGCTAGAGAGGTAGGTGCGAAGGAAACTCATAGATCAATTCAAGACCCAGCCTATGTGCCTATAGTATTTGTAGATGAAGAATTTGAACCACATGGTTGGGCTGAAATTCTAGCAACAATGGATGTAGCCATCAATGAGGAGCAATGGACACCACACTATGATGAAGATGGCTATGAAATTTTAGTCTTCACGATAGAGCCAATTATGTGTGATTCAGTTATTGAAGAGTGCGAGCCTAAGCATGGCCCTTGAGGATGAAGACATACTTGCAAGGAAGGAGTCTCTATGGATACATCTGAGGACATGAGGAGATGCCCATTTTCAAAAGCAAAGGACAACCTACAAGAGAGGAACATGAAAGACTCAATTCATGGTGTGCCAAGGATGCATTAGCAAGGTCATACTTACTTAACTCAATCTCTGATTTTCTTCTTCCACACATTAGGAACTGTAAGACATCCCAAGAGACTTGGGGAACACTGTCTTCATATTTTTCTTCCAACACAAGGGCTAGGAAGAACCAATTATGGATTGAGTTTACCACTCAAAGAAAGAAACCCAAGCAAGGCATCTCGGAGGCAAGCATAGGAGAAGAAATTGAAGAGGAGCAAATTGTTAGACAAGTGATCAATGGCATTAAGGCAGATGACAAATGGGAAAGCTTCACAACTGCCATGGACTTGTACATGGACATGCAGATTCTAGATCTTACCACACTCATGGGGCAACTCTTTACCCATGAAGCCAAACTCAACAAAAATGGAGATTCATCAAGAGGTAATAGCTCTTCTGCTCTATACGCAAAAAAAGGCAAGTCTAAAGAGAAAGGGAAAAGCAAGAAGATTGAGGATGAAGGTACAACCTCTCAAGCCAACTATGCAGGGAGAGGTAGAAACTCAAGACGTAGGGGCAAAGGAGGTAAGCAAGGTAGGGGGAGACTTTTCAACTCTTCCCCATGTAATATTTGTGGTTTATCAAATCACACTACAGATGAGTGTTACAAGAACTTCAAGAATCAGAGAGGTAGAGGTTTCCAAAGAGGTGGATATACACAATCAAGAGGGAGATTCAACCATCATCAAGGTTACAATAACAACTACAAGAATAATTACAATAACAACTACCAAGGAGGCTACAAATCAAGGAAAGACTACAACAATTATACAGAGGAATAAGAGGATTCTCTTCTGATTATGATTATGACTTCAAAGCAAGGTATGAATGATGACCTTCTCTTCTACATTGACTCAGGATGCTCAAACCATGTGGCAGGCAATGTAGCTCTTCTCTCTGACGTTGAGGAACCTAAGGGAAAACATCAGGTACAAACAGGTGATGACACCAAGCACTCAGTGATCAAGGTAGGAAATCTTAAAACCTCTGATGGAAATAGAAATCTGTTGAGCAGGGTTCTATATGTACCTACAATTACCAAAAAATTGATGAGTGTTGAACAGATTGTGGAAAAGGGTTTGTAGATCAGGTTCAACAAATATGGAGCATTTGTGGAGGATCCCCAACATGGATTCAAGAGAATTTCCAAAGGACCAAAGACAGGTAGATTATTTACTTTTGAACTTGAAGATACAAGGAATATTGCACTTTATAGTTACAAAGACCAAACATTGTCAAAGCTTGAAATTTGGCATCAGAGATTAGGACACATTGGTGAGAGAACCTTAAAGCAAATTTGTAGAGATCAATGTGTGATTGGGATACCCAATGTATCAAGCAACACATGATCTATAAATGTGGAGCTTGTCAGTTTGGAAAATCTCACATGTTACCCTTCTCAAGTAAAGGCTACATGCATGAGGACTACTTGGAGCTTGTCCATACAGATGTATCGGGACCAAGTAACGATCCCTCAATTTTTGGATCAAGGTATTATGTATCTTTCATTGATGACTTCAGTAGGTGGACTATTTCATATTTTATGAAGCACAAAGATGAGGTATTCAATTGCTTTAAGAAGTATCTTGCACTTGTGGAAAATCAAACAGGAAGATGCCTAAAAAGACTAAGGTCCGATGGAGGAGGTGAGTACTTCTCAAATGAGTTTGATGCATTCTTGCAGGATAGAGGAATCAAAAGGGAAATCACAACAAGGTATATCCCTGAGCAAAATGAGGTGGTAGAGAGAAGAAATAGGCTAATTATTGAAATAGCTAGGTCAATGCTAAATGAGAAAAAACTACCTAATTATTTGTGGGCAGAAAGTGTATCTACTTCCACTTATCTTGTTAACAGGTTACCATCAAAATCTCTTGATGGGATGATCCCATATGAAGCATGGCATGGTAGAAAACCTTCACTTGATCATTGCAGGATCTTTGGATGTGTCGCTTATGTGCATATACCATCTCAAATCAAAGGTAAGTTAGACCCTAAGGCAGAGAAGTGCTTCTTCATGGGGTATGACTTGAATCAGAAAAGATACAAGTTTTACAATCCTTGCAACAAAGGATTTATGGTCAATAGAGATGTTGTCTTTGATGAGAATGATTCTTGGTTTGAAAGTGAATGCAAGAAAGTAAAGTTGCCTTATGACTTGGAAGAGGAATTTCTAAGCCTCACCAAGGAGGAGCCAAACCAGATTGAAGACATCAACTCAGATGATGAGGACATCATCAACCTAGAAGAATTCAAGGCATGGAAGTCCAAAGGCAAAGTCAAGATGAATAAGTTGGAGGATATGCCTGAATCATCCAACCAAGCAATCAGAAGATCACAAAAGGAGAGCAAGAAGCCAATCAGATATGGGTGTGACACTTCTTTAGTTATTAAGCATTCTATTTATCTTGCAAAAGATTTGTCACTTGAAGAGCCATCATCATATGAAGAGGCAAAGACCAAGACAGAATGGAAGGAAGCTATGGATGAAGAAATTGAAGCACTCAAGGAGAATGACACTTGGGAGCTAGTGCAAAAGAAGGAGTCTATGAAGGTAATTGCTTCTAGGTGGATCTACAAGATCAAGAGAAATTATGATGGATCAATAAGTAGGTACAAAGCTAGACTTGTGGATAAGGGTTTTGCACAAACCCAAGGAGTTGATTATGAAGAAACCTTCTCACCTGTGGCCAAAATGCCAATCATCAAGGTATTGGTAAGTGTGGTTGCATCAAAGAATTGGAACATGTACCAATTGGATGTAAAAAATGCATTTCTAAATGGCTGGATTTCAGAGGAGGTGTACATGTCTCAACCTCGTGGCTATGAGGACCCAAGCAAGGTAACATATGTGTGTAAATTGAACAAAGCTCTTTATGGATTAAAGCATGCACCTAGGGCATGGAACCATAGGTTGACTACATACCTTTAGGATCAAGGATTCATCATGAGTAAAGCAGATACTTCTCTGTTTGTTAAGAAAAGTAACTCAGAGGTGATATATCTATGTGTGTATGTTGATGATATCATACTTACAAGTAATGATGCTAATAGCATCAAGAAAATCAAGAATCAAATGATGTAGGAGTTCAAAATCAGTGATCTTGGATCACTAAAGTATTTTCTTGGCCTTGAGTTAGTCTATACTAACTCTGGCATTTACATTACTCAAAGAAAGTATGTACATGATATGTTGAAGAAATTTCAATTATAGGATGCCAAGGTAGCAAGCACTCCTATGGAGGTGAACCAAAAATTAAGTGCTCATGAAGGTGATGTGCTTGAGAATATTGCAAGATACCAAAGCATAGTGGGAATCTTAAATTATGTGTTAGCTCAAGAAATGGTTGGTTTTTATGCACTAATATGTTTGTATTTAGCAGGGGAATTTGTTTGATTAGAGGTGCTTGAAGAGTTGAATAGACGTTTGATTGGAAGTATTTGGGGGCCACACGACGACTTCTTGATCAAAGAGAACCATAGAGGCAAACAAAGGGTCTACCGAATAGCGATCAAGTATTAAAGCAATTTCCAGAACGTACTGTGGAAACTGTAAAGCATACGATTCTTCAACATGAACCTGTATTTAAGGAGCCGCTACCCGAGATGCATAAGCTTTATTAGAAGCCGTGCATATTGATGGTAGAGGCGAACAAGGATGTTTCCTCCACCAAATTTTCAGAACCCCCGTCCTCAAACAGATCACATTTATCTACTCCCAGGATTTTGCTATTTGGGGATTGGACGAGTGTTGGGGAATGATTGTCTTATCAGAAAAGGTAGAAGAGGGGCGCCGATGGACAGATAAGGGGGGCGGGCTGTCAGTTTTGGGTCTCTCTCTCTGTTTTTTTTCGTGTACAGGAACGAGGGGGGGGGATCTGTGCAAGAGGTGTGCTGCTGGACGGTCGAGCCATAGTTGTGAAGCGGTTGAAAAGAAAAAAGTTCGGGAGGAAGGAGTCGAGTTCCGTATGCAGAAGAGAGTTCTCAGATTTCTGATGGGATTCGGTGCATTAGTACTGATATGACCGCACCACATCAAGCAGTGTTGAAAGTCAATTTGTTGCGGATCACCTTGGATATATGTGCACTACAAAGGAGAAGGAGACACAAATAGCTTAAGGTGGCTCGTAGAGCACAGTGGATTGCTTCATCATCTATATGCTTCCTCAGAATCCAGAAAGATATCATTAATTTCTCGTAAGTCTGTTGTTATCTACACTTTTGCTCAATAGCGCACTTTCTTGGGAACAATATTCACTCTCTGTATGAAGCACGTGACGACGGGTTTAAGAAAGCTGAAGTACTATTATACATATGGTATGTTTGCAAGAATTTGTGGTGTAAGTTGATAGAGTGATTAGTGTTGCGATATGCTTTTGCAAACGATATAGCTCAAATTTTTCTATTTACATAGCAAGCCATGTGACACTGATGGATACTGTGACATTATCCATGTGCAACTTGTTTTGATAAATGACACATAGAGTATAACAGTTGAAGACGAGGCTCGCGTGTAGTTAGCAGGGGAATTTGTTTGATTACAGGTGCTTGAAGAGTTGAATAGACGTTTGATTGGAAGTATTTGGGGGCCACACGACGACTTCTTGATCAAAGAGAACCATAGAGGCAAACAAAGGGTCTACCGAATAGCGATCAAGTATTAAAGCAATTTCCAGAACGTACTGTGGAAACTGTAAAGCATACGATTCTTCAACATGAACCTGTATTTAAGGAGCCGCTACCCGAGATGCATAAGCTTTATTAGAAGCCGTGCATATTGATGGTAGAGGCGAACAAGGATGTTTCCTCCACCAAATTTTCAGAACCCCCGTCCTCAAACAGATCACATTTATCTACTCCCAGGATTTTGCTATTTGGGGATTGGACGAGTGTTGGGGAATGATTGTCTTATCAGAAAAGGTAGAAGAGGGGCGCCGATGGACAGATAAGGGGGGCGGGCTGTCAGTTTTGGGTCTCTCTCTCTGTTTTTTTTCGTGTACAGGAACGAGGGGGGGGGATCTGTGCAAGAGGTGTGCTGCTGGACGGTCGAGCCATAGTTGTGAAGCGGTTGAAAAGAAAAAAGTTCGGGAGGAAGGAGTCGAGTTCCGTATGCAGAAGAGAGTTCTCAGATTTCTGATGGGATTCGGTGCATTAGTACTGATATGACCGCACCACATCAAGCAGTGTTGAAAGTCAATTTGTTGCGGATCACCTTGGATATATGTGCACTACAAAGGAGAAGGAGACACAGATAGCTTAAGGTGGCTCGTAGAGCACAGTGGATTGCTTCATCATCTATATGCTTCCTCAGAATCCAGAAAGATATCATTAATTTCTCGTAAGTCTGTTGTTATCTACACTTTTGCTCAATAGCGCACTTTCTTGGGAACAATATTCACTCTCTGTATGAAGCACGTGACGACGGGTTTAAGAAAGCTGAAGTACTATTATACATATGGTATGTTTGCAAGAATTTGTGGTGTAAGTTGATAGAGTGATTAGTGTTGCGATATGCTTTTGCAAACGATATAGCTCAAATTTTTCTATTTACATAGCAAGCCATGTGACACTGATGGATACTGTGACATGATCCATGTGCAACTTGTTTTGATAAATGACACATAGAGTATAACAGTTGAAGACGAGGCTCGCGTGTAGTATAGATGCATATAGGCATCTTCAATCAATGTGTGAGATTAATGACATGCGGAAAAAGCGTATTTTGAGAATACATCAATACATTTGATGTGATAACTTGAAAACATTGTTTATTTGATGACAGGATTATGTAACGTATGTATATACTAAAAAGTAATCTATTGCAGGTCTAAGATCATTTGACCGAAGTGAAATAATTGATATGATGTGATGTATACATATGTGAAGATTCTTATATGCAGAAGCATCATGCAAACAGGTTATGCTTTATATATGGTTGCGTTGAGAGGTTTGTATGGAATCAAGCGATAAGGTTTGATACAAGAAAAACTTTAGAGTGACGTATTGATTGTTCATATGAACTGCTCAATCTAAATATACTCAGGGTGAAATGTACTGATGCATGCAGAGAAATATATATTTATGTCCAAGACGCTCATTATGAATATATGCAGGTCATTCACTATTGAGATAAAACACGACATCATATGACTAGGACGTTGTGATTTTCCAAGTTGTATGTTTATAGCACATCTGAAAGGACTTGATGCATTCCATGGTATGTTAATGTTAAGGTTAGAATACAATCATATGCAGGTCGTACATCTTGAAGACAAAAGCATGTTTATATGATGTCTATTTCTATATCATAGGCACAACGCACAAGAAAGTAAAAGGGTGTCATTATAAGCAAAATGTGATAACGTAAACTGCTATAATGTGTTATAACTATATGTTCTCAAAGGAAGCATTGAAAAAGACGAGTTTGTCACAACATGTTAGCTAATTTTTTAGCCTCTATGTTACTGTATGTGTCCTTTCTTAGTTCAGGTTAAACTAAAATGGGATATGCGATCCCGCTCAGTTGTGGAGGACTTTGTCTTCATTAACATATTGATGTGCCGGACGTTGTTTTCTTGGAGCGATCGCATATTTAATGAGACATATGGAGCGAATTTTTAGGAGGTATTTGATTGTGCAGAGATATGTTATGTTGCTTGCATTAAGCTTTAGTCCAAGGCATATAGGTGAGGGAACCAATTGAAGAAGGTATCATGAACAAATGTGAAAATCTGATGCCAAACTAGTCAAATGGAGTGGTTCACCCATGCACTGATAGGAAGCTTTACAGTGATGTGAATATACTAAATTGGGAGTGTGCGAGAAAGATCTAAGGGGAGACAAGGGAAAAAGAGAGGGTAAGTAAGAAGTGCATGTGGGTGTGTGTGTGAGGGCATGAGGGCACATGTATGTGTAGGAGTGAAAGAGAGAGAGAGAGGTTGTTAGACGGAATCACTAGGGTTGGATGCTTATCCATGTACGTATGTTTCCATCTTCTCCAAGGTTTCATTTGCGTGCAATTGTGGACTCACGAGGACCAAAAGTGACCTAGTAATAGAAGGGTTGGGCAAAATATCATTGTGTGTATGCATCTTCCCCTTGGACTAAGAGGCCTTTCATTTTGGTGCGTCTTCCGGGAATTGGCTTGGCACATCTCATAGAGAGTGCTACGAGTTCGCTTGGTGCCCCAATCGTGTGGCACAGCCAAGTCGATCCCAAATCTGCTTTGATCTTCATTAAAGAAATGGCTCAACAAAGGCAAGCCTGTGGTTTTGAGAAGACCAACATGAGGCAAATGAATTCTGGGCAAAATAGGAGATGGATATATTCTGGTCCAACCATGAGACATCATGTGAACCGAGGGTGGCGATTTGGCCCGATATCAAATTATGTGAGATGCTGGATTTGCGAGCAGGTGGGGCATATAGCCAAATATTGCCCTCGCATATGCACCCCATTGGATTTTGTCCCCACATGTGAGGACTGCGAGAAAAAGCGGTTATGTGAGCACATGTGTAGCTCAAAAGAAGTGAATGTCAGAAAGGTTGCAACAATTGGACCTGATAGGTATGTATCTTCTCTATATGTGGAGGTTGACAAGAGCGGAGTTACTTCGTTCATAGAGACCGCAAGAGCAAGTGAGAGCAAGGACACTGGATCTCCGGACCGAGGCTTGGCAGAGCTTGTGAAGAGCCTTGAATGTCAAGTCAATTGGCTGCATGTGGAGCGGGATGGCGATAAGGTCAAGATGGAGAGAATAGAGGAAAATCAAGTGAAATTGGCAGAAGTCTTAGGAAATTGGGAAAAGCAAATGCGATTGGTCGAAAGTGAGAATAAAGAGTTAAAGGGAGAAAACAACAACTTAAAAAGACAAATCCAAACACTTCAGCATGAAAGCGGGGTTAGAAGGGGAAAGCAAATGAGAAAAGAAGTCTTGGACATTAGAACTGGTCGCGTAACGATAGACTGTTACCATGTCATGATCGAAGAAGGGCCCTCAAGAGATAGGGATGACCTGATGATGAGAGTCGAACGAATGGAGCATGAAATTGAGAAGGTACAAAGCATAATCCGTTGATATAGTGATCAAGCGGGTAAGGCATGTGAGGAGTTCCACCTAGAGTTAGAAAGAATGAAAAGTGCCCAAGCAGAGAGTGATGAGAAAGTTGGACGGGTAGAAAAAGAGAATGCAAAGTTGAGTAGCAAGCTCAGTAGGTGGATGAATCGGAAAGACGACAAGACAAGAGGAGAGGTAGAGGACTGGAAAGTAGGAAATATGGAAGGAGAGCTGAAAGCCATGTTGGATAGGTTGGATGTGTTCCGAACGGAGTTAGAAAGAACGAAGAATGAATTGTCAAAGAAGGTAGATGATCTCGATGAAGAAAATATGAGTAGGATTTGGGAGGAAAGATCGATTAGAGAGGAAGTCGAGAAGTTGATAGTTCGAGTTGAGAAGAGGGAGGAGATTTCCCTTGGATCTGAAAAAAGGGTGAGAGAGGATAAAGAGATGGAGCAAATATGGAATCGGTTCCGAAGCATTGACTCTAACCTGTTCCAATATCAGAGTGATATTGAGCACAACAAACAAGGATTAAGAGACCTAGCGATGAGGCTTGAGGCACTAAGAGGTACAATGGCTAATAGTAGTTTTCAAGGTCATCTATCAGGTCAAGTGGAATCTCTGCGAGGCAGAGGTTGGAGATGAAAAAGAAATAGATAAGGTGATGGATGTCGGTAAGGATGGCTTGGGTCTGATTAGGGTTTGTTTCGTGGGATTGCGAATCAGAGACGTGAGGACGAATAGACCAAGTCTGTTGTATGCTTAGGACCAAAGTGGCATTTTTTTGGGGTTTTTAGGTCGGCAAGGTAATTAGTGTGTGCGGGTTTCGAGAGGAAAAGTTGACCATGGCATTAGTGGCTGGATTTTGGTTTGAGTGGCGACAGAGAGGAGATATGTCTCATTGGGATGTCCATGGGGGGATATATGTATGTGTGTTGTGATTGGTTGGGTTGGGAAAAGATCCTTTCTTTGGTCTCCTAATTCTCGAGATGCGGGAATGAAAAAAAAAAGGTAAAAATATATGTTTGTGTATGTGTGCGTGTGGCTATGCGCTTATGTGTGCCGATAGGTGGGTGGACCCACTTTGGCAGGGTGGTCAAAGCCACGAACCGACGTCGGTTTTGCATAGGGCTAGCTGTCTGTGTGTCGCGCACTGCGTCGGGTTGGTAGATGGGTGGAACAAACCTGGCCGGGTGGTCAAGGCCACGAGTCGCATCCCGCTTCGGCGTAGGCCAGCAAGTTTGAGTAAATATGTGAAAAAATGATGAGAAAAAGGAGAGAAATGTGAAAAAATGAATGGGGAAAATTCCTTGCTCGAGGGGAGACAGAAGAGAGGCGAGAGAGCATGATGTTCGGATGGGAATATGTGTCTGTGTTGTGGGGATCTAGGAATGTGTGGACTCTTGATGAGGCATGTCGAATCAAAGCTTAAGCTCGGCTAGGATTTCAGCTGCGAAGTGTTTATGAAAGACTTGGGCTCGAGGGATCCAAGCGTGCTAGTTACCTTGTTTGTCTGCAAACCTTCGAGAAGTGTCAGTTTTGCTCTTAGTTGGTATGACAACTTGAGAAGTCCTGAATCGCGTTGATGATGAGCGATCTTGTCGAGGTGAGCTCGTGTTAGGCTTGAGTGGTCTTTGCTACGTGTCCATCATTTCAGGAGAGGTGGTGGTGACCTAGCATGAAATTTAGTTGAAAAACGAAAAAAAAAAACAAAGAGTTGATGAAAAGTAAAGTGGGTAGTGGAAACCCTAGGAAAAAGGGGAATAAAAAAAATCAGAAAGAGAATTCGGTTAGAAATGAGAAAAAGGAATCAGGAAAGCGATCGTGTGGCCGGGCAGAGTATCATATATGGTGTGTGTGGAAAGTGTGTTGAGTATGCATGTGGAATAGAGACTCGTGACGTGTTGAATGAATAGTCGAGAAGAGTGACGAGAGGGAATGTGGACATGTCTTCTTCTTGCATGCATATTGTGTATGATGAGCTTGCATGTGTGACGAGGATCTATGATTTGATTTCTTGATGTGTGTTTGCTCTTTCCATTTTGGTTGTAAATGTTATTGTGATTTGATGAAGAAAGGTTCTAATGTTTTGATGAAGTTCGTAGACAGGTGGATATGGCGATGAAGATGGACAAAGATGGTAAGTGAAATGATTGGATTTTTGTACTAACCGACAATTGTATGAGTGTGATTGCAGGTCCTACATCGAGGAAGAAGAGAATATGTATGCAAGATAAAGATTTGTATCTGATTGAGTGATGAAGCAACTGTTGGATGATTTGAGTGCAGGAACATATTTGGCTCGACGAGGACAACTTTGCAATTAAGAAGAGAGGAGTATGTTAGCTCAAGAAATGGTTGGTTTTTATGCACTAATATGTTTGTATTTAGCAGGGGAATTTGTTTGATTACAGGTGCTTGAATAGACGTTTGATTGGAAGTATTTGGGGGCCACATGACGACTTCTTGATCAAAGAGAACCATAGAGGCAAACAAAGGGTCTACCGAATAACGATCAGGTATTAAAGCAATTTCCAGAACGTACCGTGGAAACTGTAAAGCATATGATTCTTCAACATGAACCTGTATTTAAGGAGCCGCTACCCGAGATGCATAAGCTTTATCAGAAGCCATGTATATTGATGGCAGAGGCGAACAAGGATGTTTCCTCCATCAGATTTTCAGAACCCTCGTCCTCAAACAGATCACATTTATCTAGTCCCAAGATTTCGCTATCTGGGGATTGGACGAGTGTTGGCGAATGATTGTCTTATCAAAAAAGGTAGAAGAGGGGCACCGATGGACAGATAAGGGGGGCGGGCTATCAGTTTTGGGTCTCTCTCTCTGTTTTTTTCGTGTACAAGAACGAGGGGGGGGGTCTGTGCAAGAGGTGTGCTGCTGGACGGTCGAGCCATAGTTGTGAAGCGGTTGAAAAGATAAAAGTTCGGGAGGAAGGAGTCGATTCCGTATGCAGAAGAGAGTTCTGAGATTTCTGATGGGATTCGATGCATTAGTACTGATATGACCGCACCACATCAAGCAGTGTTGAAAGTCAATTTGTTGCGGATCACCTTGGATATATGCGCACTACAGAGGAGAAGGAGACAGAGAGAGCTTAAGGTGGCTCGTAGAGCACAGTGGATTGCCTCATCATCTGTATGCTTCCTCAGAATCCGGAAAGATATCATTAATTGAATATATCTCGTAAGTCTGTTGTTATCTACACTTTTGCTCAATAGCACACTTTCTTGGGAACAATATTCACTCTCTGTATGAAGCACATGACGACGGGTTTAAGAAAGCTGAAGTACTATTATACATATGGTATGTCTGCAAGAATTTGTGGTGTAAGTTGATAGAGTGATTAGTGTTGCGATATGCTTTTGCAAACGATATAGCTCAAATTTTTCTATTTACATAGCAAGCCATGTGACACTGATGGATACTGTGACATGATCCATGTGCAACTTGTTCTGATAAATGACACATAGAGTATAACAGTTGAAGACGAGGCTCGCGTGTAGTATAGATGCATATAGGCATCTTCAATCAATGTGTGAGATTAATGACATGCAGAAAAGCGTATTTTGAGAATACATCAATACATTTGATGTGATAACTTGAAAACATTGTTTATTTGATGACAGGATTATGTAACGTATGTATATACTATAAAATAATCTATTGCAGGTCTAAGATCATTTGACCGAAGTGAAATAATTGATATGATGTGATGTATACATATGTGAAGATTCTTATATGCAAAAGCATCATGCAAACAAGTTATGCTTTATATATGGTTGCGTTGAGAGGTTTGTATGGAATCAAGCGATAAGGTTTGATACAAGAAAAACTTTAGAGTGATGTATTGACTGTTCATATGAACTGCTCAATCTAAATATACTCAGGGTGAAATGTACTGATGCATGCAGAGAAATATATATTTATGTCCAAGACGCTCATTATGAATATATGTAGGTCATTCACTATTGAGATAAAACACGACATCATATGACTAGGACGTTGTGATTTTCCAAGTTGTATGTTTATAGCACATCTGAAAGGACTTGATGCATGTCGTACATCTTGAAGACGAAAGCATGTTTATATGATGTCTATTTCTATATCATAGGCACAACGCACAAGAAAGTAAAAGGGTGTCATTATAAGCAAAATGTGATAACGTAAACTGCTATAATGTGTTATAACTATATGTTCTCAAAGGAAGCATTGAAAAAGACGAGTTTGTCACAACATGTTAGCTAATTTTCTAGCCTCTATGTTACTAAAATGGGATATGCGATCCCGCTCAGCTGTGGAGGACTTTGTCTTCATTAACATATTGATGTGCCGGACGTTGTTTTCTTGGAGCGATCGCATATTTAATGAGACATATGGAGCGAATTTTTAGGAGGTATTTGATTGTGCAGAGATATGTTATGTTGTTTGCATTAAGCTTTAGTCCAAGGCATATAGGTGAGGGAACCAATTGAAGAAGGTATCATGAACAAATGTGAAAATCTGATGCCAAACTAGTCAAATGGAGTGGTTCACCCATGCATTGTTAGGAAGCTTTACAGTGATGTGAATATACTAAATTGGGAGTGTGCGAGAAAGATCTAAGGGGAGACAAGGGAAAAAGAGAGGGTAAGTAAGAAGTGCATGTGGGTGTGTGTGTGAGGGCATGAGGGCACATGTATGTGTAGGAGTGAAAGAGAGAGAGAGAGAGGTTGTTAGACGGAATCACTAGGGTTGGATGCTTATCCATGTATGTATGTTTCCATCTTCTCCAAGGTTTCATTTGCGTGCAATTGTGGACTCACGAGGACCAAAAGTGACCTAGTAATAGAAGGGTTGGGCAAAATATCATTGTGTGTATGCATCTTCCCCTTGGACTAAGAGGCCTTTCATTATGCTACATTGACAAGGATTGATATTGCTTATGGAGTAAGTGTTTTAAGTCAATTTATGCACAAACCTAGAGTACCTCATTTGGAAGCTGCCAAGAGAATTTTGAAGTACCTTAAGGGCACTCAAAATCAAGGTTTATACTTTCATTATACTTCAGATTTGGATATCAAGATATACTCAGATGTAGATTGGGTAGGTTGCAAAGATGATAGGAGTACCTCAGGCTATCTATCTTTAGCAGGTGACAAGCCTATATCATGGTCTTCCAAGAAGAAACCTACTGTTGCTTTGTCTTCAACAGAGGCAGAATATAGAGGATTGGCCAATGCTACTCAAGAGGCCATATGGATTAGATTACTATATACAGATTTGGGATTGCATACTATATCTCCAATGATTTTTGGAGATAATACAAGTTCCTTACATCTTGCAGCAAATCCTATTATCATGCTTTGACCAAGCATATAGAGGTCCACTGTTGGTGCAAGTACCAAGCCTACACACTTGGCTAGATATAAAAAGACCTTATGTGCAAGTAATTGAAGACCCATGAGAACCATTGCTTGGATTCTTTACCTTTTACCATTTGTAAAAGTCCATTTGACTTGGAAGAATATTTGTAACTACCACTGTGTACCTAAGAACCAACTTAGGGACTTGTGCAGAAAGAGACTATACCTCAATCCCCCTCAAGTGCATAAAGTGGGGATTCACGCTTTAATTATCAATCCGATGAGTATCAAAACCTAGCCGAGTGTATGAGGACATGCATTCAAATGACGATCAGTGCAAATGTACTTTTCAAAGAGTGCAAACAAGGCTATGACTATTCCAAACAAGCTTCAACTGTTAGTCATGGTATCACGATACTTGGAGCAGCAGAAAATAGTAAATTGAGCTTTTCTCTTAGCTCCGAACTCCAAATATAGCAAATAGCATATGCATTTTGAAGCTCTCGAGAAGACGCATCCAATGGTGGTATTTTGCTCAATTCTGATGCTTCTACTTCAAGTTATGAGCAAAATACTGAGTCGTGGGAATAACCTTCCTACACTTCAGCACTTCCTACACTTCGCACACACCTTATCCACAGCAAACAAACACTTTCATGGATAGACAACACTTCCTAAAACTCTTTTCAAGCAACACACATGCATACAAGCTCACAAAGAAGAAGATGCAGAGAGGAGAAGACACAAATTCGAAATTTTGTGCTCTTGATTCTCACAATGGCGAAAAGTCTTTACAAAGAGTCACAAATTGACTTATATACATGAAAATGGTCCTTTCACACAAGAGACCGACACTTTATTCACTAAAAGACTAATTTCCTACTAATTTACATGGGTAAGCTACTAATCTCCATGGGTATCCATCTAGAGAACTCCTCTAGTGCATTTACAACGGAAAATGTGTTACAAAAATGGTTTGTTAGCTCAGAAAATGGTTGGTTTTGATGCACTAATGTGGATCTATTTGGCAGGAAAATACGTTTGATTTCAGGTACTTGAAGAGTGGATTTGATGATTGATGAAAAGTATTTGGAGGTAACACGACAACTTCTTGGTCAAAAAGGGGGGCTGTCATAAAAGATTGGAGATGATGCCGCTTGATGCTAATTTTTCGGATGCGCCATCTTCAGTGTGCAGAGCCCCTCCTACGGTGCATTTGAATGGAGTTACTAATGCCAAGTTTGCAGGAGCTTTCGATAGGCAATGTCGCATTAAAATTGGATGCTTTGAAGCAGAACATGAGGTGGCATATTTTCATGAGTTCAGAGCAGGGGTTGACTGGATGTTTGTTGATCATCCATCTTATCATAGGCCTAAGAACCCCTATGGTGACACAAGAGGAGCTTTTGGTGATAACCAGTTTTGATTCACATTACTATGCCTCGCACCAAGGGGCGTGGATGCAAAGCCAAGGGCACTGTTTGTCTTTGGTGACTCGTATGCAGACACAGGGAACCATAGTCCTTATGTACCCATCCTCAACAGGCCCTGGAAACTCCCTTACGGAAGCACATGGCCAGGAGAAGGCTTTGGAAGATATTCAGATGGAAAAATATTTACAGACTTTTTTGTTGAATATCTTGGATTTCCGGCTGCCCCAATGACAGCAAGGATGGCCAAAGGAAAGAAGCAGTATGATGATAGCATGCATGGAATAAATTTTGCATATGGTGGCAGTGGCATGTTCAGCACATTTGGACCATTGATTGATCCTGTGCATTTACAAATCAAACAATTCAGTCAGATGATAGAGAGTGGTTTTCTTTCCAAGGACTTAATTGATGAATCTATGATCCTCTTTGTTGTTTGTGGTAATGATTATACTGCATATGGGGACAAACATCCCAATGACGAGGGGATCCTAGATTTTGTGCCTAGTGTAGCAAGCGAAATAGATTGGAGTTTGAAGGCCTTTCAGGCATTGGGTGTCAAGAAGATATCTATCACAAAGATGTTACCATATGGATGCTACCCCAAGATAACCTCCAAGGTCAATTACATTAGCTGTAATGCATCTGAAAATGCAAGAACAATACTTCACAACAAGCTTATCACAGATTATGTTACTGCATTCAAAGAATTAAATCCAGATATAGAGGTGATGATGCTAGATTTTCAACAAGCCTTTGAGCTCTCATTCCAAGGGCATTATGATACAGATGATTTATTATTGAGTGATAATTTGGGCTTTCAAAAATGAGTACAGCTATGTCCATGCTGTGAAGGCATTATAGTTTTATGATAAATAAGGTGAAAAGGGTTGTTCATTTTAATTGTCAGACAAAGGGGCCGCATCTGTTTTGTGTGCAGAAGGGAGGAAGTTACTTTTGTTTTTTGTTACAAGGGTTGTGTGGTCTATTTTCTCTTGAGGGAGTGGAGCCTTTATCAGGAGCGGCAACAAAAAGGGTCTCGCTCTCTCTCTTTTTTCTGTTTTTTTGTGGTGTCTGTGCAGGTATATCGACGGGGGGGATAGACAAGAAGGCCGATGGCCTGGGGGCTCTCTCTTTGCGTCTGTGTAGGAACGAGGGGCTTCTCTCTGATGTTTTTCACTGGGAAGGAGGCACTACTAAAGACGGGGATTCCCCCATGAATTCACACGCGAGGTACACAGGGGTAGCAGAGTAGGAGGGGGGTGTTCTCTGTGTTTTTCTTATTCAAGAGCTGGGCGAAGAAGGTAGAGTGGGCTAATGTAGCTTGGGGACCAACGATTAAGAGTCAAAGTGAAGCCAACAGCCGTGGTCTCGATATGTCTATGGCAATGACCTTGTTCTTCAATATTGGGCACAAATGGAGCCTTGTATTGGATCCACTCTTATGCTAGGAAGATGTCTGGTGTTTCCCTATCGCCAGTGCACTGCCAATTTGGGTTATCCATAGAGGATGGTTATTTGTGAATGAAGTATTTTCGTGTACAATCAGCACACAGGATTGTGTGAACGACGGAGGTGCCATGTCAGCGTGGATGAAGACTCTGAGGATTCTGTATAGAGGATTGGAATGGTTGTAAAGAAGCTCTTCTCTGTTCACAAACATGTCCTCGACCTATGTTTCTTAGCAGTATTGATGACGTAGTTGGACTTGGGAATATGATGAAGGCACCATTGTTTAATGGATTGAAGAAGTAAGATCTTTGTAGTGCTGAAGAACAGAGCATAACAGTGTTTCCCCAATGTGGACGCAGGATGTAGTGGATATGTGACATCCCATGCATCTCTACGCTGGATACTCACCTGCACTCATGGAATGCTAGAAACTCCATTGACAGAGGCTCATTCTTAAGCTGTAGGCTGAACGAGCAATCATTGCTACCTCGTTTGGAGGTATTTCACTTCCTTGGTTTTGAATTCATATTGGTTGATGTATTCAAAGATGTGCACATCCACATATGCATCTATGTGTTTTCTATACATGTTTAGTTACACACATGTTTCTCGTCCGAACCTCGACTCCCCCTGCCCTGCCAATTATCCCTTTGTGTTGTGAATTGCTTGCACTCTGATGAAACATGGGAAGGGAAAAGGTGTAGATGATCCCTATCCGTGGTTATCGGGTCATCTTCCATAGTTGAAATCGAGATTTTGGCATGGAAGAGATTTGGAAAATGGAAGGGGTACTGGTTTCCTTATGTGCAGAAGAGGGTAGATGAGTGAAGTCCGATTCATCATGTACTTTGGGTTATGCATTTGTTTCCCGGAAGCTTTGTAATCCCCATGTTCCTTGTGAGATTCCCCAAAACATTGATGAGTCCCCTGAGCTATGTCTATACTCTGGATGAGAGTTTTTAGTCATGATTTACAACCCATTGTTTCAAAGATCGGTATCGCTGTCATCTACAGCAGAGTCACTACAAAAAAATTTAACCCTTGGGAGAATTGGTTTATATTCGGATTGAGCCTTGAATATTTTGGAATTGCTTGGCACTTTTCAGGTTAACATACGTGCCAGTTAAGTATAACTTAAGCTAGCAGGAGATGTGGAACATGATGAAGGGAATCCGTGCCATCACGCTTTCAATAACAAGACAAAAAGACATTTAAAACTGTGTACTGAACCATTTGTATTGATCCACGCATGGGATAGAGTTCCATTTAAGTCATTCATTTTTGCCAAGTAGGGCAAAGGGAAACACGCGTGGTGTGTGCACAAAGTTGGTATGTACCTCGATAGGGTTCCGATTGGATGTTTATATTATGATATGTGTTTATTATGCAAAGTATAATATCAATGATGAGTAAAGATGGAAGTTAGTCCATACCCGAGATGATGTCTATGCAACAAGAACGTGGTGATGATGTGATTGAAGATAGGAAGATAGCGCAAGGAAGAGAGTGAGGAAAATATAAAGCAACGAGAAAAGGGGAAGGATGAAAAAGAAAGAAAGAGGAAGGGAGAAAGGAGAAAGAAAGGGAAAAGAAAGGTGAAAGTGAGTGAGAGAATAGGGGTGATAGAGGGTGAATCCGAAAGAGAAAAAAATGAGAGAGAAAGAGAGAGAGGGGACTGGCATATTTTTCTTCCATTTCAAAAGTGCATTTTCCACATAGAGGTAAAGAGAGAGAGAAGCAAGAGAAAAGAGAAAGAAAAACAAAGGAGGAAGAAGGAAAGAGAACGGGAGGGAGGGGGGAAAAGCAAGGTGAAGCAATCCATAATTTCGATTCCCTGCCTACGCACGTACTGGGGTTTCCATTTTCATGCTTTTATGTATATATTTGAGCGGAATTTGTGGATCTCAAGACATTTGGGCAACAAGAAGTAGGCATCCATCCGCACTTTCCCTTGGACTGAGAGCGAAACATGGTTATAATACAAAAAATTGGGTGTCCAAATCAGAAAATTTTGGGGCCCGTCTTTTTCTCTGCCTTGTGCTCTTCTTTGCTCTGCAACACTCTCCCCCTCTTTGTCTCTGTCATCCCTTGACAGGCTTTACTTCTTGTCTTCAGCTTGTTTAAGAGGTCTGAATACACGCACCCAGTGGTCAAACCAACAACAAGGACTGTCAGACAATTGGCTATCTTATCAGAGGTATGTCCTTTGCTTCTGTTTGCCCCTTGGTATTCCTTATATCACATATCTGGGTTGCTGTATTCAGTTGGGTTTCCACGCACGCCACCAGTGACCTCTTTCTAGCTTTTGGTCCTCTGATTTGTCCTGGTTGCACACATCTGACCCTGTTGTATTGCTTTGAGCATGTTTACTTTCTTTTCATCGCACGCTGTCAACGGAAGGATTAGTACCTGCCAATTATCTTCTTGCACTTCCTGGATACTTTCCTAGCCCTGGTTCCTCCTTTCCACCTACATGATTTTTCCTTGATCTGTGCCCCTGCGGGGCTCTGTGTAGAGATGGGTGTTGCGCCCCTCCGGGGCTTCCTGCAGAAATGTTTCTTCAGATATGATCTTTCTAATGAAGCTTCTTTCTTTGTCTTCTCCTTTTCTTCTTTTTGCTCGATTCTCCCTCAACACTGCCCCCCTCCTGAACTCTGTCGTCCCCGACAGGATTTGGGAGTCGACGGGAGTATGTTCTATACACTTTTTGCTCTCTTTCATTAAGCAGATTGGCTTCACGTATCATTAGCTGCTTCCACTGTCCTGCTTTCACACCGTCATGTGGTGGTTGTCTATGATCGGCAAAGAAGCTTAGCTCATATGCCACTAATCTGGCATTCAAGTTAGATGACATCTTTAAGAAGATTTTTGAATCAATTTCAAAAAACCCTGTGAAAAAGGCTTCTTCGAATGTTTGCAAATAGGTACTCGGAAAAAACATCAACCTAGAATAATATGCCATTATTGTTGGTCGGCTAGGCATAACAGACAAGTCAAAAACAAGAATATTTGTTCCTTGATTAATGTCGATGAAGTTCAAAAATGTATATGCTGCGTGTTTGAAGACCTTTAATACTGTAAGTATCATACTGAGTATTTTATTGGTCATCTTGATAGTTAAATCGGGTACTGTTGCATAATTTTGCAGCCAAAATTCAATGGTTTTGATCATGTAATCCTCCGTAGGTAGATAGTTATGCGGTGGACTTGGAAGTAGTGGATAGTTTAGCCACTGTTTATTGATCACACCAGTCTTTTGCATATCCAAAAATTCTTGTGCTTCTCTGCGCTGTGGTGTTGGACAAAAAGAAGGATTTACCTGTAATAAATATGGTGCCGCTTACCAGTGCACCCGTAATGTAGGATGTTTCTCCGAAAATTTTCTTCTCCAAACAGGCTGTGCAGCTTCAAATTCTCCTTGAGTATAGTTGAACGTGTCATTTTTGAACTGCAATTGTTCATCTGGATTTTTCTGTGTGATTCTCTTTATGTATTGTCTTGTTTTCTCTTTCAATAGTCCATACGGAATGTTGAAAGGCTTCATGATCGTCTCCAAGTCCTTACCTTTAATCCTTGCTTCTTTCATGACTTTGATGACTTCATTTTCAAAAATTTTTGTCAGTCGGGACACCAATAGTGCCCGTTCCTTCTGACTTATTTCTGCAGTATATGGCATTGGATGATCATCATGTGGTTCCACCATCTTCTCTTTTATTGGAGAATTATAAATCGGGGGAGATAGAGGGCGTACCTCAACCTTGTGAGTAGGATTTTCTTGTCTTGGCTCTACTGGTGTCCCGATTGGTGTTGGCTCTGTTGCTTTAACGTTTAATTTTGTAAATCGGCCAGTCTTTTCTTTTATTTCTTGCATTGTTGCCCTTAGAGCTTCTTTTGTCGCAAGCAACTCATTGCCAATTTCTGCTACCTGATCCATGTTTTCACTATAGCTCACGGCAAGTTTGCCATTGGCCGTATTCAGTTGTTTTTTAAGCTCATTGGTGTCTTGAATGTACTTATGTTCCCATTCTGCTCTCAATGTCTGCTCTTGCTTTAACAATTCTGCATACTTCTCAATCTGATCTCTTAATTCTTTCTGGTCAATATTTGTAGTCTCTTGTTTTTTAATAGGTTGATCATATAGCAATGACTTCATCAATTATTTATTGCATCCGTGTAAGCTATCATTTTCTTCCATGTATACCTTTAGTTGTGTTTCTAGTAAGTTGCTTCTAGCTTTCATTCTCTCCTTGTCTGCTTCACTAGCTTCATGTAATCATTGTAAGTCTGCCAGCTGTGCCTGGAGTTGATGATGTTGGGTCATCAATGTATCACATTGTGTTTTTATTGCGAGTAACTCCATTCCTTTGGCTGTAATCTCTTTCTGGGCTTGGATGAGATGTGCGGACAGTTGTTCACTCATGATTTGAAACTGATTCTTCTCCCTCATGGCCTTGTCATAATCTGCATCTGTATCCATCATTTGTTGTTGCGTCTCCATGGCCGTTTGTATCATTTGCTTGACAACAGGTTTCAATTGAGTGACATCCACATTTAACCAAGTGGTAGGGATACTAGGTTCTGCTCCTGTTGTCACATCTTTCCCTTGTGCCACGTGTAACGTAGTATCATGGGGCTTCCTAATATGAAGTTGGATCCTTGGCTCAGCCTCCATGTGGTCAATCTTGCCTTGAGGTGTATCATCAGGTATCTCAATCACAATTGGCTCCTTATTTGGTTGTCGGCCTGATTCCTGGTCCACAGGAGTTTGTATTTCTTCTTTGATAGGTGGCACTACATCTTTATTAGTTATTGGAGCTTCCTTGATACTGATCTTTGACTTATCATTCAATTGAATGATGTGCTCTGGTTCAGTGGGTTCTTGGCTCTTTGCCTGTCCCTGTTGGTTGTCTGGCATGGCTTCGACTTGATTAATCTCTGTCCATTCTTCATTGTGAGTTTCTATCCTTATATCAGTGTCCAGAGTGTCTTTTTCGTGACTAGATTCTGCATCAGAGCTAGAATCTTCTAAACCTAATTCTTTATATCTGGCCACTTGTTCAGGGGTCTGTTCTTTATCTTTCTGTCTCCTTTCTTTGCTTGCCTGTCTGTAATGGTGACCTTGAATATTTAAATTTACTTGCCCTTGCATAAACTGGTGTGTTTCTTCTACGACAGCAGAGAGATCTCTTTTCGTAATTGGTTGTTGGGTCCCAGGAATCTTTGGCAATGTGTGTGTCCTCTTTGATTGTGGTGTAGTCTGGGCTTCTTCCTCTCTAAGGCACTTTGTGCCCCTCATGGGTTTCTTTGAACTGGTTCCTACTTCTTCAATAGGGATGGCTATTTTCTTTTTCTTTGGAACCGTCGCTGACTTGGCATATTTGGCTAACTCTATTGAGGTTGGCATCACACGCAAGCAGTTCTTCATATCCAGTGCCTCATAAATAAGTAGTGTCAAGGCCAAACTACCATTTAGAAACTTTTTGTGACCCCACTTCTTCTTTGCTTCAAATAGACGGTCTTGAACATATGGAGTCATATTTACTTGATTTTCGACTTGCCTCATAGCATGTGAGAGCAGTTGCACCACGATCTTTTGAGGTGCTGTATATCTATGCATGCTTGGAAAACAAAAGTGTTGGTGCACTAAGTGAACAACATCTTTAATATCTGTTCTGTTGATTTCCAGAAAGGTTTTCTTTTTCGGATCATGACATTCATCTTTGACATTTATGATTCCCTCTTGATTCCACCCAAAAGCTCTGTTAATTAGCTCATGAGTGAATTGAATCATTTTCCAAGCACCCACTTTATCCAGTACTCTTGCCTCTGGGATTGACATCTTATTCGATGCAGGCTGAAGTCTATTCATCACTTGCGTACATCTCTGGAAATCTGGTAGATAAATAGGTAGTTTGAGAAATGCATCCATTCCTGCTTGTGTCCAGACATCTATCATGCACGGTAATCCTTGTACGATAGTCTTGAAATCTTGTGAAATGATGGGGAAGTAGTGATCTTGGTCCATAATCTTGATGGTTGCCATGAAAATGAGATCCAATACTGGTTGGTCATCCAGAAACCAATGGCCTCGTGCTTTTGTTATTGATTCCAATGGAAGAAGTTGGACCCTTTCCTCTTGCGTAGCTTCGGAATTAGTAGATGCCATCTGCACTCAATATAGAGTATGAATTAGTGGCAAGATAGTATAAAAAATCCTCCTTCAATTGTCTTCCATAAGATTGGCAATGCTCCGTGTGAATGGTGTCGTCCCTTCCCCGTGGGTGTGAGAAAGGTAATACCTGGGATTTTTCATACTTTTAGATAATTTTATGTTTTTGTCTGAAAGAAAAACAGAAAAGTTAGTTCATAGCTGAAGCGGTTATTAATGTTTTGAGTAATTTCTTTAGCTTATGTACACGTGCTCTCCTATTTCCCAAGAGGGAAAATGTGCTTCACTATCCTGAAGTAGAAAAATAACGTGCCGAATTCTTGGCCTTGTAATGTGGCCCTATCATGCATACTTTGGATTCTGGTAACTCCAAATGTGTGCAACTCAAATTACTTGGTTGATGTATACAGCTACTCTTGCCTTTCGGCATCCAGATTTGCTTCACACTGTTGGGGCAGATTGTATTCCTAACATTCCTGAAGAATATGGTGCTTCTCATGTTGTATGTATGCTTTATTTGCTTTTTGAATCTTGGAATGGTTTTTGAAGCACATGTAGACTCCTTCTCTATCTTGCAACAGTTTAGCTTTTGTCGTTTTGCCTTTAGACCATACTGATTTTCCTTGAGCATTGGTTCGTCCTTTTTGATGATTGTCATTTGAGTGCATGACTTGGGAATCCATATTTGTGTGCGGGCTGGTTGGGCGGCTACCACTTTTTTTGGAATCCATATTCTAGCAATTCATTGTGGACCTCGGTGTCCAAAGTGATTTACTCGCTTGTTCGATGGGTTGTTCTAATGTCGATAATGTTTTTGTTGTTGAAGATATGCAGCCACTTGATCCTTCCTTATCCAAGCCTGTCTAGTGTAAGAAATGGGGCATATTCGAATGTATGCAGACTCATGATAGTCCTGTGGACTATCCTCTCTTGTGCTTAGTTCCTCACTGCGGCTGTTGTTGGACAGAACACTAATCATGTGGTTTACTGGATTAGAAGATTGAGTGCACTTGAAACTCGGGGTATCCCCACAAGAAGTACTCGATGAAGAAGTTTTCATAGTGCGAGTGAACATACATTCATTATCGTGTTCATTTGGGTGAGTTTTCGGTTCTATACTTGCGGCTTTGATTGGTCGTTCGTCTAGAATGCTGAATACTTCACGATGTCCTATCTTGGCCGAGATGTATCCTAAGGCTAATTGAATAGTTACTTCATATTCGTATATCCAGTCTTGACCTAACACGAGCTCTTCCAATAAGTCCTAATCGTGACATACTAAGAGCTTTTGTTCCATTGTGTTGTTTCCAAGGTGTAGAGGTAAGATAATCTCTCCTATACACTTGGTGATCTTTCCTCCTATTCCAATCAGTTGTGCCTTAGATGGTCGTAATTCCTCTTTGAGTGTTTGTGTCAATGAATACTTGATGCAGCTTATAGCGGCTCTTGTGTCAATGAGAGCATCCACTAAGTGGTATTCTTTTTTTCCAGCTCCCAAATTCAAATATGGTTGCTTCCTTTGTTGCCCTAGGTTTTCAATGGCCCTAAAGTTGACCAGTGGGATGAGTTCCTCTCCTAGGCGATATCTCTCATCTCTCTCTCTCATCCATTCTTTCCGTTTTCTTATTCGTTCTAGCACTTCTTTTCTGGCTTCCTCTTGTATTCTTTCTTCCTCTAGGCACATATTCTTACCCATTATCAATCGTGACATTATTTCTTCAGTTAATGGCTCTAGATATTTTTTTCACTCGACATCCACTAATATAATTTGGCAATACTTCTCCATCTAGAGTTGCTAAACTGATGGCTTCACTTGTGGATATGTGATTGATGATTAACGGGCCATATCCTCTTTTTTGTAGTTTCTTTGCGTGTTGTTTCAAAGTATAAACCAAAACTAAATCTCCTTCCTTCAAATTTATCTTTAATATGAGCATCAAAATATGCCTTCTGTCGCCTTTTAGCAGCATAAATCCCTGCTACCGCTTGTAACCTAGTTTCATGTAACTTCTCTATTTGATCCAATTGAGCTGAGAGTTCATGTCCTGTCCACTCGTAATTTGTTGCTACTCTGAGAGTGGGTATTAAGAAATCAATTGGCAAAATAGCATTTTGTCCATACACTAAGTTAAAAGGAGTAGTTCCTATGGCGGTTTTGTAAGCTACTCGGAATGCCCATAAAGCGTGATGTAATTGTTTATCCCAATCAGATCTACCATTGTTCACAATTTTAGTGAGAACAAGATTTTATTTGAACTTTTGGCTTGACCATTGGCTTGTGGGTGATATGGGGCTGACTTCTTATGAATTACCAAGAATTCATTCAGTAAGGCTTCTATAACTTCATTCACAAAGTGTGTGCCTCTATCACTCACAATTTCTATAGGCAATCCAAATCTAGTGAAAACGTTCTCGAAGAGAAACTTGGCCGTAGTTCTTGCGTCATTTTTCTTCGTTGCTTTGGCTTCAACCCATTTGGTCAGATAGTTTGTGGCTACAATTATATACTCGACGTGGGATCCTTTAGTTGGGGGGCTAATAGGTCCTATGAAGTCTATTCCCCATTTTGTGAAAGCTCTTGCACTCATCATGGGTTTCAGAGGCATTTCATCTCTTCTAATTGGATATTCCGTTCGTTGACAAGTATCACATCGTTGTACGTATGTTGCTGCATCTTGATGTAGAGTTGGCCACCACATTCCAGCAAAGAGAATCATTTTCGCTGTTTTATCTGCAGAAAAATGTCCTCCTGTAGCTCTTGTATGTGCCATCTCTAAAACAACAAGATACTCATCTTCATGAATGCACATTCGTAAATGATTATCCCTTTCTCGCTTAAAGAGTTGTTTTCCTATGAGATCATAGTCCTTGCTTTGCTCTACCAATGCACATTTCCTTGCTAGAGTGGCTCCTTCTGGGTACTCTTGGGTCTTTAAGAACTTCACCAGAGGCATGCTCCATCTTGGTGCTACAGTGGAGTAGCATAAATTAGAGTTCTCTTCTGGATTCTGTTCTTGACAAGTTGGGCAGGCTGATACATAGTTATATGTATCCCTTTGCATGGTTGGACAATATATGCCTAATCTCTTCAATGTTTGCCATGTTCCGTTTGCACTTAAATGAGTTTTCCATTGATTTACATGTGCTTTTTGAAGCCACATTTCTTGTTCCTCTTGTTCTACGCATCTCATGAGTAATCCACTTGAGTCTTGGTGATACAAACTTCCAGCAATGATATGAAGGTTTTTAGTCTTCCATAAATCTTGATTTTGGTTTGGTGAGGTCCCATGTTTAGGTCCATATGTGAGTATTGGGATCAACTTTTCTGCCCATTGGGGACATACTTCGAGATTGAAAAGGTACGTATCTAGCAGATCATCCGGTACTCCTATGGGTGGTTCTCCATGTGTCATTCTTGATAGGTGATCTGCTCTTATGTGGGTATCTCCTTTCTTGACTACTACTTCAAAATCAAATTCCATCAACAATAGAAACCATCGTACTAGTCATCCTATATTACAAGGCTTATTGACTAAGTACAGTAGAGCTTGATGATCAATGAAGAATTTGAATTTGTTTGCCAATAAGTAGTGTCAAAACTTCTTTACTGCGTATACCATTCCTAGGCCTTCTCTTTCAGTCATGGTATAATTGCGTTCTGCTTGATTCAATTGTCTACTGGCATAGGCTATAGGGTGATCTTTCCTGTATCTGCGGGTTGAGCTAGGATGCAACCAATGGCAAACTTGGAAGCATCTACATGAATGTGAAAGGGCTTGTTCCAATTAGGTACTCGAAGGATTGGGGCTGAACTCAATCGACTCTTTAATTCGTTAAAGGCCTTTTCACATTCTTCCCTCCAGTTAAACTGAGTCAATAATGCATAAAGAGGTCTAGCAATTATGGCATACATATGCATAAATCTTCGGTAGTATCCGCAATGTCCCATAAATGCTTGGACTTCCTTAGCAGTCTTTGGTCTTGGCAAATCCAGAATCACTTTGATTTTGTCTTCATCAGTTGAAATTCCATTTTTAGAGACAATATGTCCTAATATCTTTCCTTGTCGAACCATGAAGACACATTTTTCTGGGTTGAGGCATACTCTATATTGTCGACATTTGGCAAAGATCTTTCCTAGTTCAGGGATATGCTCTGATCGTATAGCTGAATAAGTGCATAAATCATCCACGTATACCTCTATACTCTTTCTCAGGAACTCCTTGAATACATGGCACATCAATCTTTGGAAAGTGGTTGGGGCATTGGTTAGGCCGAAAGGCATAACCCTAAAGGCATACACTCCCCATTTAGTTGCAAATGTTGTTTTATGTTGGTCCTCAAATGCAATAGCTACCTGATTATAACCTGAAAAGCCGTCCAAAAAACTATAAACTTCCTTCCCTGCCACTCTTTCCAAAAGATGATCCGTGATGGGTAATGGGTAACTATCTCTAATGGTGGCAGCATTTACTTTTTTCAGATTTATGCATACTTACCATTCTTTTTCGGTACGACCACCAAAGGTGATACCCATTCCGTGTGTTCAATCTCATATATGAACCCAGCATCTAACAGTTTATCTATCTCTTCTTTGATCTTTGCTGAGTGAACATCATTATATGTCTATGGTCTTTGTTTGGAAGGTTTAGCTTCAAATGTCATAGGGATTCTATGTGCACATATAGATGGATCTACTCCTTTCAAATCCTTATGTGTCCAGGCAAAGACATCCCTGTATTCCCTTATGAGGCGTATTAACTCTTGTTCTTCCTCCATAGAGACATCCTGTTCTATAAAAGTACATCGTTCTTCTCCTTCCTCTAAGGTTACTACTATTTTCTTGGTATGTTCTTTGTTTTCATATGCTATTCCTGGCTGTGCTTCTCGTTTCGGCATTTGAATAGCAATTTTCCTCTCTTCTACTTCATATTTTTTGAAGTGGGCAGGCACTTCAAATTGGTCTTGAGGCTTATTTTCATCATCATTTTTTGCTTTATCTAATCCAAGCTCCTCTTCCTATGTTGGTTCTTGATTTATTTCATTAGCTATGACACTTACTTCTTGATTTCCACTTTCTATTTCCATTTACTCTTGCTCCATTTCAATGCTCTCGTAATCTTCTTTCCATTCTTTTTCAATTACTTCTCCTTCTTCAGCCTCTTGAAGAACTACCACGTATAGACTAACGTCATATCCTTCCTCATCAATGCATTCATTCATGGTTATCACTTCTTTGTTTACACAAACATCGAGAGTAGCTAAAATCTCCATCCAACCATGAGGTTCAAATTCTTCATCTAGGAATATTTGAGGCATATAGGCTGGATCTTGTACAGATCTAGCGATTCCCTGCCTTTGCTGCCATCCTTTCCTTTTATCCTCTTCCTTTTTTACGGTTTGGCATATCCATAGATGAGTGTCTTCGTTCATCCACGATTGATCGACTGATTATCTTCCTCCTTATGAATCTGATTCCATTGTAAGGGGGGAACATCTTGATATGTATATGTGTGGAGATTTATTCTTGTGGTGGTTCCTTCATGCTGTAGGTATACTGCATCTTTTCCCCAATCTTGCACTACCTTTAGTTGTCTCATGAAAGGTCTTCCAAGTATCATTTCATAATTGCTAGGCCTTTCAAATTGACATATCGCTAAGGTGTGCTCGAACTCAACTCCGCAAGTGGTAAAAATTACCCGTTCCAATAATCCCAAGGGTCATTGAGTGTGTCCGTCTGCCATTTGTATCTTCATGCGTGTTGGTCTTAAAGCTGGTTTTCTCCATTTTTCCCAGATTTCTTTAGTAGCAATTCCTACTCCAGCTCCAGAATCTAAGATGGCTTTAGTGGTGTAACCCCTATAGGTAATTGGAAGGCACGTGTTTCCTTCATCTCCCTCACTAAAATCTCCAACCTTATCGACTGGGATTTTTATTGTGTTCACTTCATCAGGCATCTCCTTCTCTTCCGCCTTGATCTCCAATTGACTGGTTAATTTCTCCTTCAAATGTGGTTTGACCTTCAACAGTTCTTCCAACGTCAGAATGCAAGGGATTTTTACCTTTCTAAGGTGTTGTATGATGTCTGATGTTTGGACTGATGGGTTCTGTTCTTTTTTTCTCATTGAGGGAATGCGGTATAATTCTGAATTATGTTCGTATTCTCCTTTGTAATTTGGCAAAACCTTTACACTGTCATTTTCTATGTCACTTGGATCAATTGGTATTATTTCTTCTGAATTCAGTTCAGGTATGGAGTCTTCTATTCCACCTTCTCCCTCTAACTCCTCAAAGGGTGGTTCAATTCCTTCCCCTTTCTTCCATCTGTCTTGGACTCTTGCCCACAAATCTTTAGGCCATTCCCCTTCTACTTCGAGAACAATGGATCCTTCCCTCTTATCCTCGCAAAAATTTCCATTATGTGTCTCACTTGCTTCGGGGTTCTTGAGGTCCTTAGGGATGACACACTCTTGGAATTCTTTTTCGGGAATTCGTGAATTGGGCATTTGAAAAGTAGGTTTTTCTAAGGTTTGTTGAGCTACTTCAATTAATTTTTTACATATCTCCAACCTTTCTTTCTCTAGGTCACCTCTAGGATATTCTCTTTCATGTTGTTCGATGGTAGGTCCTGCTCTTATTCGTGCCTTGTACGCCTGAATCCACATGGCTAATTCTTCAGGCATGGGATCTGCTAAAACTGATCCTACCTCTTCTTTTTTTGACTTTCCTTTCCGAATTTCTTCTTCCTCTTCTTGTTTCTCTTTTGGATTTTGTTCGCTCTTTTCATTTTCCTTCTTTTGTTGTAGTTTCTTTTCCTTAATCCTATCTCTACGGTTCTTCCATCTCTGTGTTTGTTTACTTGTAACACTTTTCTCAGGCTCCTCCGAGTCTTCAACTATTTGAGGTGTAGGTATGTTACTTTCTCTATCACCTTGATCATTTTCTTTAGTTTTGTCTGAGGCCTCTCTAGCTTTGGCTCTAGTTATTGCTTTCAATGGTATAGTGTACTCCTTATCACTTCCTGATGACTCTATCACTTTTATCACGTTAATCTTCACGTTAGAGTTAACTACAGTATCCTTCCCAGACTCGCTGTGGTGGTGGTGGGTTTGGTAGTGTACATTCTTTGATATAATGATCACCTCTGCATCTATAACATGGTCCTCTAGGTACAGGCGGTCTGTTCATAGGTTGGGGGGGTATGGCTGCCCTGGGGGCTGTGTACATCAATGACACATAGTCCTGCTCATATCCGTAGGAACTATCTGGCACTTCCATGCCATAGGCATATGGTTCGTACATTTGTCCATATTCTATCATAGTGCTCTCATAACTGGGATAGTTTCCTTGACTATGGTCATAAGATGAGTGTTGGAACTGAAGGACTCACAAGGCAAGGAAGCTTACGAAGGGAGTCAGAGAGAAGAGAAAGTACAAGCAGACAGAGAAGTCAACGACGATCTGGCAAGTAGGCCAATTTTTTTTTCAGGACACTTACGCATATAAAAGAGGTGGACACACAAGGAGAAGGAGCAAGTAGGGAGCTCCAGGAAATGTATGTCAAAATGTTAATAGAAACCCCTACAAAAATAGTGATTTTCATCACTAAAAACGGTCATTGTAAATACCATTTCATATTTTTGTAGCTCCATTTTGTGCAAGCCAATGAGTCCTTGAGCTTGAGGAGCTTTAGAAGTACCTACCTGTCAGTTTTCACATTTTTTAGACTTCGTTTGAACCTCCAAATAGGGTAGAGAACCTAATTTTTAACTAGGCCGGACACTAGGTCTGAACACGGCCAAAACCTAGTCAAAAACTATAAATAGAGCTAGAGAGCTCATTTTTGAGGTTAGCTTGTAATTGATCTAAACTTGTATGAGCATTTTGGAAGTAATCTAAAGAACTCCATTGCTTCTCACTCTTTGTCTTACTGTGTGTGCGCATGTGTGTGCATGCTAGTGTGCTTCTCACTCACGCACTTGTGCCTTCACTTGCTCGAGGTCTTCATACCATCCTCACGTCTTCCCGGATTGACATTAAAGGAGGTGCTACTCATCACTGAGCTACACCAAATTTTGGCGCCGTTGCCGGGGATCGAGCTTTGAGGACGAGCGTGTGATGGTAAGACGTAGATTTGAGATGTTGGCATTGTAGGTAATTTCTTTACTTTTCTTATTTTTCTCTTTCTTACCTCACCACCATCATCACCATCATCATCCTCACCATATCCAATCTTCATCTCCATCATCGCGAAAAAATTTTAGTTTTTTTATCATATCACCTTCCCCATTCCATTTCCCTCATTCCACTTGTGAGAGAGAGCGAGAGAGCTGTTTGTGTGTGCTATTTTTGCATGTTTCTTGAGCTTCATTGCAGGTATTTGCTGTATCACTGTGTCCAGCACGCTGCACAGGTACGAAAACGCTCAGAACTGTCTCTGTGTCACAGACCTCTGTCGATTGCGATCGACAGAAAATTCGATCATTTGGTAAAACAAAGTGCACCACTGTAACAAGCATAAAGAGCACATTCCGAATCACTAAGCAAAACTTAAAAATTCCGTATTTCTCTGTCAATCGCGACCGATACATGATATCTGAGGCTTTAGGAGTACCTGAGACGGTGCATACCGCCCTTGCACAAGCACGAAGAACGGAGCGAAGATACGGCAGACGTCCCCCTCAATCAGGAAAGCATATGAATGTATTAGTATCAGAACCACAAGGCACATCCACAACCATGGGCACCGCACACACTGTCCACAATACTGAGGAAACCCATGTATCAAGTGCACCTCCGTCACCCCCTTTGCCACCCCTGCCTCCAACTCCACCACATTCACCTCCCACTACCAGTGTAACCACTACTGTCACCGCCTCCGAGTCCACTACCCATACCGAAGCACAGACCGTCAGTCAACCCACACAACCCACACACCCTATCTCCACCTCTTTTGTCTATACGGCCACTGAAACAGTAATTCTAACCGCAACCACAGAAAATCTCATTCCCCCAATCACACTTCCGGGCAGTTCGTATTCACAATTGCACACACCACTGTACACTTTCACCACTATTACCACACCCACAATTCCAATATTCACAATCACTCCCACTACTGCATCCATCGTTGATTTTATGGACATATCACCCACCTCCGCACCTCTCCCTCCCCCCATACACCCACCATCTCCCATTCCCCCACCTCCCACTTCACCATTTTCCAGCACCGCATCCACACTTCCATTCCCCTTCCCCTTTCCCTTCCCTTCTGCATTCAACACCCTTCCCGCATCCATCCCTATTAATAATGTATTTAATAATATGTATCAGTGTATGTCACAACTACAACAGCACTACCAGCATCTTGATAACCAACATACGCGACTCTTTCGAAGCCATGAAGAACTTCAAGTACGATTCATTGATCTCGAAAGGGAAAAGCGGCTACTACAACAACAGTACGCCACTTTACAGGAACAACATGAACAGTTAGTAGCCAATCCACCCCATTCAGATGTAGAAGAAAGGCAACATATGGATGATTTGCTACACTCCCAGATAACGGAGAACCTCAAGCTTCGACGCAACCTAGCCCTCCTACGAAAACACATGTCTACAGCACTCGAAGAGAATAAACGGCTGCAGAAACAGAAAATGAAGAAAACTTGGAAGCAGCCATGGAGGGTTCCCCGCAGGAAATCGACCCAGAGAAATTCAAGGCCATTCCCTCAGAGAATATGCAAATTGTGTTGGAAACCCATGCCGACCTCCTGGAAGCCCATGCAGCATTAGAACGAGAAAGAGATGACCTACTTAAGCAACTGGCAACTCAGCAGGAGTCACCAAGCAAAGTCACAGCCGTAGACGACACATCTGAAGAAGTCACAAAACTCAGAACAGAACTCGAAGAATTACGCAGTAAAGTCATGCAATACGAGCGTCAACCCTCTCCCCTTGTAGAGCCCGAGCCTGAAGACTTAATGCCAATTGAAATAGAGGAAACCTTCGAAGACCCATACGTTCCCATGCCTACACCAGGGGGCAAGCAAACAGAAGAGGGCATGGACACCATCGAGATCGAGGCTCCTGAATGGACGCAGAGGTTAGAGAAAGTGGCCACAACCCATGACGATAGAGTGGCAGTTCAGATAGCATCAATGTCACGATTGGAAGAGGTAGTTATAAAATCGGAGTACTTTCGAAACCTCTCCCATCATAGGTGGATCGGCACATCTGACGATTTGTATGTTCCTTTCTGTGTCTTAATGGCGGACTACAATGCCGAAATCAAGCACCACACCTCAAAAGAACCAACCTCGGCTACACAGTTTGCACCGGACGACATCCCAGCAGGTGCCAAGCAGGGCAATATGCATCAACCGACGTGGAGGATTCGTCTACTGGAAACCTACCCAGAGATGGTAAGAACATGGAATAACATGCCTTTGTACATCAAATATAACCCATGCTACAACCCTGTATTTCGAAGAAGGTCATGGCCGGAATACACAAAAACTGTGCTGACAACCAAAGGATGCGAGAAATGGCTCAATTACGTCTACTTAGCACCACCTAAAGGCCAACCTACCATAGGATATATGATCTCGACGATTCGGCATTGGGGGGTCAGGTTTAAAAATGTACCAGATGTCATGGCCCAAATGTGCCTTAAAATTTTTGAGCTCATGTTGGTCACATTCAGGACCTTCAAGAATGTCAAGGAACCTCATCTGTCAGCTCTTGGATTTAATGAAGGTAATCAAGACCTTGTCTACGACATGAGCGCAACACCATCTATTAATGTTGTATATGCATGGCACGTGCGTATCAAGTATCTACCAGCCTGCTTCAAACAGACGTTTGAAGAAATGTTTGTCACGAGATTCTGGGAATATCATTCAGAGATATTCATTCCCAGACCATCACATTTATTGCAGTTGTTTGCAATGGAACAAGCTCTCCATTCAGAAAAGTTACGTATACCACATCCAGAGGTTCCCGGGCCGGTAGATTGGGATGCTCTACTCACGGACTTGGCCAAAGGGTTGCGGATTGCAGAACATCACTTAGCACAAGACGTTGTTGAGTACTACATCCAACGACCCACCCAACAAGGGTCTATCAGGGACGACAGACGTGAGAGAGGGGGGGGGTGTTGGAACTGAAGGACTCACAAGGCAAGGAAGCTTACGAAGGGAGTCAGAGAGAAGAGAGTACAAGCAGACAGAGCAGTCAACGACGATCTGGCAAGTAGGCCAATATTTTTTTCAGGACACTTAGGCATATAAAAGAGGTGGACACACAAGGAGAAGGAGCAAGTAGGGAGCTCCAGGAAATGTATGTCAAAATGTTAATAGAAACCCCTACAAAAATAGTGATTTTCATCACTAAAAACCATTGTAAATACCATTTCATATTTTTGTAGCCCCATTTTGTGCAAGCCAAGGAGTCCTTAAGCTTGAGGAGCTTTAGAAGTACCTACCTGTCAGTTTTCACATTTTTTTGACTTCGTTTGAACCTCCAAATAGGGTAGAGAACCTCATTTTTAACTAGGCCGAACACTAGGTCTGGACACGGCCAAAACCTAGTCAAAAACTATAAATAGAGCTAGAGAGCTCATTTTTTACGTTAGCTTGTAATTGATCTAAACTTGTATGAGCATTTTGGAAGTAATCTAAAGAACTCCATTGCTTCTCACTCTTTGTCTTACTGTGTGTGCGCGTGTGTGTGTATGTGTGTGCATGCTAGTGTGCTTCTCACTCACGCACTTGTGCCTTCACTTGCTCGAGGTCTTCATACCATCCTCACGTCTTCCCGGATTGACATTAAAGGAGGTGCTACTCATCACTGAGCTACAATGAGTCATATGGTTCATTACTAGGCAATGGTGTGGCTTGGACTATCGCTCTCTCTAAGTTTTCTTCTGGTTGAGCTACTTTCACTGGGACAACATTTTGAGGATGGGGCGGTTGTTGTCCTAACACCGGTTGTGGTTGAGTGTACCCTTGATAAGCATATGGTCGTGGTACTGGTGCCTGCGGTTGATATGTGGGATATCTAAAGGCTTCACCTCCTTGATCTCTCTGAGGGTATCCGTAAGGTCTCATGACAGGTTGTACAGGTCTTGATTGCCTATTGTAAGGACAGTTTTCCATGCCATGATTTGTATACTTTTGTTCTATGCTGCAATATTGTACAGGGCTCGGGATGGGTGGTCTATTGTAAGCATAAGCAGGTGGTGGGACTACTCCCCTAGTGCACAAATGAGACGGATGATCACCTCCACAATGCATACATCTTCTAAGCATGGACACTCTCATTGGGTTGTTGGGGTAGTTCCTCTGTCCCTGAACGTTCAACTTCTTTGCTACTAAGTCGGCTATTTCCTCTATATTGTTCTTAGGGTTTGATGTGCTGCTGGCTGAATCTTCATTTTTGATACTACCTTGAGGTATTTCCAGATCCTCCGCTAGATTGTCCTCTAGGTCAATACATTCTTTCAAGGTTTGAACTCTTTTCACGTATACCAAAGATCTTAATGATCCATTCAATAATCCTTCCAAAAATAATGACACCATTTTGTTTTGAGTAGGTCTCTCTTCCACTGGACACCTATCCACATACTGCTTGAATCTTCTTGCTGCCATTCTCACTGATTCCGTAGGAGCTTGCTTAAAGCTATGGAATCAACGATGACGAGTTGTTTTTAATTCCAGACTTAGTGAATTCCTCAATCATTTCTTGATAGACTTGTTCCATATTTTGAAAGTTATTAGGATCTAATGGCAAGAACCAAGCTAAAGCTGTGTCTGTCAAAATTAGACCAAAAGATTCATATTGGATCAAAAAATCTTCCACTTGTTCCCATATGATTACTTGCTTAAATTCAGCTATATGACTGTAAGGTTCACTAGAGCCATCATAGTGGTTTCTCGTGCATTTGGCAACTTGAATTGGCCTTAATCTTCTTCCTACTTCAGGCGGTCTAGGCATCACAAGGAAAAAGGGTCTTCCAATGGGTATACTAGGTCCTCTTGCTACAGGTGGTCTAACTGGGGCAGGGATTCCATTCCATGGGTCAATAGGTAGTTGAGTCCGATAGTGGGGGTTATTTGTAGGCATAGCAAATTGTACGTGTGGTCTGACCGGGATATGTGTTTGTTGTGTTTGTCCTGACTGTTGGAATGAATTATTCTAAGAGGTTCCATGTGGGTTTTGTGAAGTGGTGGATTGATCCCTAGGGGGAAACACTGGAATGTTCTGATATTTCAACCCGGCTCTTTCTCACTCTGTTAGGGTCCAATACCTTCTCTGGTTTTTGTCCAAATACGTGATGATGGTGGGGAAGTCAGGATCTTGTAACTCATAGACAGTAACTGGAGTAGGTGTTGCTTCCCATAATGAAGAGTGGGCTCTAAGGAGATTCTCCATTCCATTGATCAAATACACATCCATTAATGAGTCATCCTGGGGAACCAGGTCTCCTCTCCAAACCCTAACAACGGTAGATCTCCCTCTAGGTGTGGTCACTTGCTCTTCATTCTCGTCTTCATTAAGGTTTGGGGCATTGCTTTCTTCCCCAAGTTCATTGATGTTTTCAGGATGTTCTGTAACAACATACTGGATATCCCTTTTATCCATATAAAATCCTCCTGCATACTCAACTGCTGGCCTAGGCACTATGTAAGCATCTGAAGCTTTCTTCAGGCTGGCCACTGATCGGTTTATTCCATCTAGGTATATGGGTATCTCATGTTGATTGGTGGTCACATATTCTAAAGATGTCTGATATTCTCCCTCGATAATTGACATCATGCCAATCATTGGTACCGTGTTTTGCATATCCTCTGAAGCCATAGGAATTTCTTCTTCTGACTCACTAGAGGTTTCAGAAGAATGTGAACGGCTACTTGGTTTGGCTACGCTTCCTACGGAAGAGATCACACTTCTTCGGCTTCCTAGGGTTCTCCCAGATCTTAGGTTCATTCACTTTAAAGTTCTGTTTAACCTTAGCCAACCTCTAGCTTCTAGAGTTCTTCACTAAGGGTCAGAATTCTAGACAAATTTGGTTGGGAAAGGACTGACTGTGAAACCTCAAGTCATGATACTTGACCCCAAAAAAGTTCACGATACTCGATACCTGACACACTAGAAGGGTACCACGATACTCGACCTTTGAACCAGACGATACACGATATCTACCAGAGACGATACACGATACTTCACAGAAGATGATATACGATACTTGGATAAACACGATACTCGATAGTTGCCCAATATCGTGTGCCAAACACAACACTCGATACTTGAGGAACACGATACTCGATACTCAAGAAACACGATACTCGATACTCAGTAGGTATCGCGATCATGGATCTTGTGATACACGATACACGATATTCACCAAGAAAATGACGATACTCGATACACGACAAGTATCACGAGGCAATTCAAGACGATACTCAATACTCGTCAGGTATCGAGAAAATGGTCTCCGCGATATACAATATCCAGCAAGTATCGCGATCCGAAACTCATGATACACGATACTCAACGAGTATTGCGACCTGAATTTCACGATACACGATATGCGATATCCAACAAGTATCGTGAGAAATTCTCAATGATACTCGATACTTAGCATGTATTATCAAACCCGATTCAACGATACCCGATACTTGACAGGTATCGTGAAAAGGATTCACTACAACATATGAGGGGCATACTGACGGTCATAGTCGGCGTCGGTATAAACCTCGGAAAATCTCACTAAGAGATACCGACGGTCAAGTGACCGTCGGTATGACCGTTTTAAACGGAGCGTCGGTGTGGCCCGCAGTCACCGGTATAAGCGTCGGTATAGGCGTCGGTATATGCGTCGGTATGAGCGTCGGTAAATTACTGGCAACTACCGATGCATATATCGACGTCCATACCGGTGCCTATACCGACAGTGAATTTTTAAACATACCGCGAACCCGAGAGCAAAACTTCACATTTCTGCGCGTGTTTGAGTATTGTCGATCTACTGTCGAACTTGCGCGCGCGAACCTGCATTGTCTTGTGCACACACACACACACACGGATCTCTCTCTCTACACACACGCTCTCTCTCGGCTTAGCTCTCACATATTGGTAAGTGCTGCGCGTACTGTTAGCATTTGTGTTTCTCTATGCTTTAGGGTTTCTAATTTCTCTTTTCATTGATTTTGCAGAAGTTCGTTGGCGTCGATTGTTTGGAATTGGACGAGAGACGACCTACATTACGCTTTGACGACAACGATTCAAAAAGAGATATACTTGTAAGTGATTCTTTTATTCGCTATTGATAGAGAGAGAAGGAGAGAGAGAGAGAGAGAGAGAGAGAGAGAGAGAGAGAGAGAGAGAGAGAGAGAAAGAAAGAGAGAGAGAGAGAGAGAGAAAGAGAGAGAGAGAGAGAGAGAGAGAGAGAGAGAAAGAGAGAGAGAAGAGAAAGGAAGATACACATTAATTTACACATGCATACATACACAGATACATGTACACACATGCATGCTTACATACACACGCCTATACACACATGCATGCTTACATACACACACCTATACACACATGCATGCTTACATACACACACACATATACACATATGCATGCATACACATGCACATAAATTTACACACATGCATACACACATACATACACACACATATATACACATATGCATACATACACATACACACACACACATATACACACATACATACACACACGCATATATACACACATATACACACATGCATGCATACATACACACACATATACCGGCATGCATGCATACACACATATATACACACATGCATACATACACACATATACACACATGCATGTATACATACACACACATGTATACGCATGCATACACACACATACACATACATGCATGCATACATACACACACGTACACACACATGCACACACATGCATGCCTACATACACACACATACACATACACACACATGTATACACATGTATACATACACACACACATGTACACATGCATACATACACACACATATATACACACATGCATACATACACACATATAATCCTATTTTTATTTTGAAGTTTTTGTTTTACATCAAATATACAAAAATAGGATTAGGGTTTTAGGGTTAAATATTTAAGATTAGAGTTTTAGGGTTAAATATTTAAGATTAGGGTTTTAGGGTTTTAGGTCTAGATATTTAAGATTAAGGTTTTAGGGTTTAGTATTTCATATTTAAGTCTAAGTCTTTCTGATTAGGGTTTTAGGATTTTAATACCTAGATTACATATATACACAAACACACATATACATATAATACATACATACATGTAGATACACATGAATACAAAAATATACATAGAATTTTAAGATTAGGGTTTTAATTAAATATATATAATTAAATATATATAATTAAATATATAAAAATAGGATTACGTAAGGAAAAAAAATCTGAATATATAAATAAATATATATATGAAATAAGATAATTATATACATAAATAAATATAAAAAGAACTAGTGTTTTAAATAATTTAATTAAATATTTATAATTAGATATATAAAATTAAATATATAAAAATAGGAAAAAAAATCTAAATATATAAATAAATATATATATGAAATAAGATAATTATATACATAAATAAATATAAAAAGAACTAGTGTTTTAAATAATTTAATTAAATATATATAATTAAATATATATAAAATTAAATATATAAAAATAGGATTACGTAAGGAAAAAAAATCTGAATATATAAATACATATGTAGATAACATATATACACAAGCACACATATATATACAAAAATCTGAATATATAAATAAATATATATATGAAATAAGATAATTATATACATAAATAAATATAAAAAGAACTAGTGTTTTAAATAATTTAATTAAATATATATAATTAAATATATATAAAATTAAATATATAAAAATAGGATTACGTAAGGAAAAAAAATCTGAATATATAAATAAATATGTAGATAATATATACACAAGCACACATATATATATAATACATACATACATGTAGATACACATGCATACAAAAATATACATATTTTAGATTTAAATCTTTAAGATTAGGGTTTTAGGGTTATAACACCTACATAAGATATATGCACACATACACATGCACATGTAATACATATATACATGTATATACACATGTATACAGAAATATACATATTTTAGGTCTACATATTTAAGATTTGGGTTTTAGGGTTTAGTATTTCATATTTAAGTCTAAGTCTTTCTGATTAGGGTTTTAGGATTTTAATACGTAGATTACATATATACACAAACACACATATACATATAATACATACATACATGTAGATACACATGCATACAAAAATATACATAGAATTTTAAGATTAGGGTTTTAATTAAATATATATAATTAAATATATAAAATTAAATATATAAAAATAGGATTACGCAAGGAAAAAAAATCTGAATATATAAATAAATATATATATAAAATAAGATAATTATATAGATAAATAAATATAAAAAGAACTAGTGTTTTAAATACTTTGATTGAATATATATAATTAAATATATAAAAATAGGATTACGTAAGGAAAAAAAATCTGAATATATAAATAAATATATATATAAAATAAGATAATTATATACATAAATAAATATAAAAAGAACTAGTGTTTTAAATAATTTAATTAAATATTTATAATTAAATATATAAAATTAAATATATAAAAATAGGATTACATAAGAAAAAAATCTGAATATATAAATAAATATATAAATAAAATAAGATAATTATATTCATAAATAAATATAAAAAGAACTAGTGTTTTAAATTATTTAATTAAATATATATAATTAAATATAATTAAGTAAAGAAAAAATTTGAATATATAAATAAATATATAAATACACAAAAACACATACTTATATACCTATCTATATTCACATATATATACACATGCATACATATATATACATGTTTTAGTTCTAGGTCATTTGGATTAGGGTTTTAGGGTTTTAACACGTACATAACATATATACACACATACACATACACATATAATACATATATACATGTATATACACATGTGTATAGAAATATACATAATTTAGGTCCAGATCTTTAAAATTAGGGTTTAGGCATACATATAACTTAATTAAGAGAAAAAAAATCTGAATAAATAAATAAATATATATATAAAATAGGATCAATCAAGAAAAAATCCGAATATATAGATAAAATAGGATAGCTATATAGATTAGGATTTTAACACTAGGATTTTAAGTTTTTTTAGGTATTTAAGTATTTAGGTCTTTAAGAGTTAGATTTTTAGGTTTAATAAAAAAAGAAATGTTCTAAAATGTCCATATTGTAGCAGATGACTTCTTTGGATCCTGAAGAGAGAATGGCATGTCCTTGCACACAGTGCAAGTATCAAATTTATCGGAAACGATGGATTTGTACTGCACATGTTAGAGAGTATGGATCCTTTGATAGGAGTCGACTGGAAAACCTACGCTATCATTCGCATGGTCCCCTAGGTGAGCCGATGGATCCAAACCACATTGCACTGGTAACATCTCGTGGACAAAAGAGAGCAAAAAAGCACTTAGACGTAGAAGCAAGCACTAATAATATTACACAGAATGAACATATGGAAGAGATGCTTGAAGCTTTTTATGAGATAGACGAAGACCATGATGGTGAAGAAGGTGTCAACGAGAGTTTCATGGACACAACAGAAATTCCACGATCAGAAGTTGATGAAGAATATGAAGTCCACGTGAGGTCATGTCGCATCGACGATCCGAGGCTCGTGATGCATTCACAAAAGGCTTACCAAAGCCTGTGTGGTTAGATGCTGAGGAGTGGGACATGATTCATGATGAGCAATAGCAGACTCCTTATTGATATCGCCAGCAGCGAAATGCCGCAACCACACGTCTAGACACGATTGGACCGTCACATTTGGGTAGCGACGGATATGACACGATGCGTCATGAGTTTGTAAGTACCATTTCATTTATAGAATTTATTTGTGTTAAATTTCTCATATATATTTCTCTAATCTTTTTATATTTGTTTTAGGAGCTGGCAATGGGTCGTCCTCCAACACGATCGGAGGAGTCTTATGGATATAGTCATGGGTTGACTGCACTATTGCAGGACTTGGAGGGACGCGGTGCGGTAGTTTCATGGGAGCGTTTGCGATGAGGTAATTAATTTATAAACTTGGTTTTTACTTGTTTGTAATTTTCATATGAATTTATCTCATTCCATTATTGTTCTTTGTTGCAGGATTGTTGATATGGAACGTTCTTTGCATGTGTATGGCAGTGGAAGACCAATATTTTGGATTTAATTTCCATATGGCAATACATTGTTTTGCCACATTTTGTAAAAGCGTCATATATGACAGTGGTTTGCCACACTCTTGTACTTGCTTCATTATTGAAATATATAACTTCTTTTGTACATGGTTCATTGTTCATTCTGATTATCGATCTCTTTTGTGTACAATAATACTCTGTTTCATGAAATCATATTTCGGTTGTCATTAGAGTACATATCACATGTACTCGGTTTTTTTTGGGTAGAGTGTATTGTCTTTTGTTCAGCAACATCATGATAATGTTGCTGTAGCAAAAGACCAAACATTCTGCCCAAAAAAAATTTTGCAAGTATGGTCGTCGGTATAAGCGACGGTACTCCCATTAGTGTCATCAAAATAACCGTCGGTACACCTAGGAGGGTATGCAGCAGGAACCAATTTCCAACACTTATATCGACACTTATACCGACACTTATACCGACGCATGTACCGACGCATATACCGACGCTTTTACCGACGTCTAGACCGGCGCCTATACCGACCCTTTGGTACCGACGGGGAGACCGACCTCTACACCGACGTCGTGGCAAATAAAGCCATGTTCATTTTCCTCGGTAGAAACCTCGGTATGCCATCGATCTGTTGTAGTGATTACACGATACTCGATACTCAATGAGATCAGGTATCGCGATACTCAACCACAGGAGATCATGATACTTAGGTATCGCGATACTCGACCACGGGAGAAAAACGATACTTGACACTTTTCAATTTTTGCAAGTGTTGTTTTTGGTTTTTGAGTGCATACACGTGTTTTGAGTGCATTGACCCTCCCCTCTTAGCCTGAATCAGCAAAATATTCCTTCTCTACCCCGGTATGGCCTTCACGATACTTACCACAGGTCATTTTTCTGAAAACTTGATTTCAAAAGTAATTTTGCACAAGGATTCAGTGTGTGCTCACCTTGGAAGCTCTTCCCACACCCTTATCCCTCTGGCTTGCTCTGCAAGGCTCCCAAAATCTCCAGTCTCAACTCACGATACTCGACAGAGTGCGCACACGATACTTGTGTTGGGAACAAGTGAATTGAAAAGGACAATGTTTTTGGTTTTTACACTCTTTTCTTTTGAAAGATTCTTTCTAACTCCAAAGATTCACAAGACTAGAATTAATGGCTACTCTAACTTCATAACTACTCCCTTCCTCCTCCGTCTCTACTCACTCAACTCACTTCCCTAGACTAATAACTCACTACACACACTTCAAGAGTGAGAAGTAGTAAGTGCGGATGAGTGTGACTTACCAAAGAAGAGAAAATCACCATTCCTCCACTCACTTCAATGCAAAAAGCTACTTACCATCACAGGAATGCCTCGCTTTGATTCGACACTCCCCCGTAACGGCGCCAAAAAATGTGTGTACCTAAGAACCAACTTAGGGACTTGTGGAGAAAGAGACTATACCTCAATCCCCCTCAAGTGCATATAGTGGGGATTCACGTTTTAATTATCAATCCGATGAGTATCAAAACCTAGCCGAGTGTATGAGGACATGCATTCAAATGATGATCAGTGAAAATGTACTTTTCAAAGAGTGCAAACAAGGCTATGACTATTCCAAACAAGTTTCAACTATCAGTCATGGTATCACGATACTTGGAGCAGTAGCCAACAGTAAATTGAGTAGCCAACAGTAAATTGAGCTTTTCTCTCAGCTCCGAACTCCAAATATAGCAAATAGCATATGCGTTTCGAAGCTCTCAAGAAGACGCATGCAATGGTGGTATTTTCGCTCAATTATAATACTTCTACTTCAAGTTATGAGCAAAATACTGAGTCATGGGAATAACCTTCCTACACTTCAGCACTTCCTACACTTCGCACACACCTTAACCACAACAAACAAACACTTTCATGGATAGACAACACTTCCTAACACTCTTTTCAAGCAACACACATGCATACAAACTCACAAAGAAGAAGATACAGAGAGGAGAAGACACAAATTCGAAATTCTGTGCTCTTGATTCTCACAATGGCAAAAAGTCTTTCCAAAGAGTCACAAATTGACTTATATACATGTGCCCTAAAAATGGTCCTTTCACACAAGAGACCGGCACTTTATTCACTAAAATACTAATTTCCTACTAATTTACATGGGTAAGCTACTAATCTCCATGGGTATGCATCTAGAGGACTCCTCTAGTGCATTTACAATGGAAAATGTGTTACAAGAATGGTTATAATACAAAAAATTGGGTGCCCAAATCGGAAAATTTTGGGGCCCGTTTTTTTCTCTGCCTTGTGCTCTTCTTTGCTCTGCAACAACCACTAAACTTGTGGAGTTAGTTAGAAGGAAAAGCTACGACTTCATTTGGAGAGAATATCTCCTAGATTAGGGGATCACTTTTTAGTGAGAGCCAAAGTTGAATTCAAATTCAAATTTTGAATGAAGCATCTATAAAAGATGAATGTAAAATCTTGTAGTTAGATCACTCCAATTCCGAGTCTTTAGTTGATCATATTATAAGAGAGTGAGGCTTACTTCATAGCCTACACTTCTCACCATCATTGGGCATTGATTATCATGCAAATTATTATGTACATCATTGTTATATAATACAATAGATCATTGCTTACATCTATTGATCTCTCTATCATTGTCACTTAGAACAGTCATTTTGTATTGCTCATGTCTCAATCATTACTCCATCATTTTCAATGTTCTATAGCTCATTGGAATCAGCTCTAAGTCTACGACTGCTGATAAATTTTGAAAACATTCCATCTAGTGGATTGGGAGAAAAGCTCGTCGAAGTGGTCACTGGTCATTTTTTGCAGAGGTCCTAAAAAATGTGAACCAACATAGCAGTTTTTTGATGGATTGTGAATTTGGAAGTAGTCTGTTTTGAATTAATCATTACTTGCATCACATCCAAAGTACATAGGCACTTATTTAGTTTCATTGGAAAGCTAAGATGGCCTACAACTCAACTCTGAAGGGAAAGAGGGCTGGTACAAAGCCACAGTACCTACTCATTTCTTGGAGTGTCCATCCATCTTTCCCAACACTGGCTAGAGTTTTTTTTTCCATGTTACTACATACTTGATACTCTCATATGTGGTGGTACTTTGTACTTAGGAATATTATTCAGCTCTTACTTCAGTTCAATTCATCATCAATAGAGAGATCTATTTCAGCCATCCATCTTCTCCGCGTGTCTTGCTGCGTTTGGTCTTCTTTTGTGTGCTTCTTGTATGTCTCTCGCACTTCTACACACACCCAAAAAAGTCCTAGTCCATGCAATATATCATTTTCTACCATACCAAAATGAAATTATATAGGTCTATGATGGAATCATGTACTTAACGACAAGTATCCAAAGCTAATTGGTTGTGGACTTGATCATGTTGTTTTTCATGCCATTTCTCATAAAATGATGTTTTGGACAAATCATTGTCCATACCAACAAGAAACCATGATCATTGTTACCTTCACATTAAATCCTCTAAAGATCTCCACAAATGCAAACAAATGCATGAAAACAAATATCTTAACAACTTTTGTGGAGATGGTGACATGGTGTGATCTTTGTATACCTTTGCATAAAATGCCACGAGTTGTTAAGCACTTGTCATGCCATTCTTCTGCACTCATTTTGTAGAGTGATCTCCCAAAGGTCCCCTTTGTGTGAGCCTCATCCACAAGTTGATAGAAAATATCTTAGAAGAAAACACCTTGCTCTACAAGGCTAGATCTATCCCTTCATATTGCATACTATGTTGATGTTCTTGGAGTACATATATGACCCCAATAATACATTCAATGGGCTAGCACTTCTCTTACAACAAAGGATATACAACTAAAAAATATAAACACATATGAAAAAGACATTACTTAAAGGAAAGTAAGTGAAGGTAATTTAGCCTCTAAGCCACAAATGTAAGATTAAATGGAGCAATATATCAGAATCAAAGTTTGGCCTATGAGGTGGTAACACTATATCATGCTTAGCTTCCACTACAAGCTCATTGTGCATGTAAACATGTTGCCCCACGACTTCTTTAATCATTGTTTTGCCTTTCTCGATCCTAAAGGCAATAATCATTCCCTTTCATGAACACTTGAAGACATTTACCTCATGCTTATTCTTTGATCATCATGGCTACATCATATCCAAATATCCCTCTGTTCCATCTAGAAACACCTGAGTCACTTTTCCCTCGATCCATGCTTTTCGTCCAATTTTTATATTATTTTATTATTTTTGTAAAACATACAACGTACATTGGCCTTGACCCTATTGGACATGATCTAGGCCCTCCTTTTGACCTCAAAATATTTTGTGTGTGTGTGTGTGCATGTGTTTTTGTTTATTTATTTATTTACATATAACCTCACACCCCCATGCTCCCCTCCCACGAGCCCTTCAAATCCTCCCATGTAAGCCTTAGAAATGCCATGATTTCTAACCAAAAGGCCAAATGTAGAAAATAAGAGCTCATGGGAAAGCTCTTGGCAAGATGCTTCTTTAGATTGTTTTAAGTTTAAAAAAACACAAAAAAAATAAGAAATATACAGAAAAGAATCTAGCAAAAGAAAGAGCTTTGTATATTTGATTGTGGACCTCAACCCAAGCAATAAATATTGTATGCACCCAATGCATATGCAATGACACACGTTCATGCATATCACTCAGCCTTTACCATCCAGCCAGCTTCAACCATCTAGGCATCACATTGATTTGGCTAAGGAGTCTTAGTGCTAACTTTTCGACTTGACCTTAGCCTTGACCTTTTGTGATTGACATCTTTTCAATTTCCTTTTAGTTCCTCAAGCCCCTCTTTATGGTTACATACCAAAATCCCTTCCCTTTTTGTTCTTTCCTCTAGTTGCTTCTCTGCATCTTGGAGGGTTACCCCACTTTATCATTTTTTACTGCATTCTATTCTTCTCACATCACCATGTGTTGTTCTTTTATAAATCACTCTATTTCTTTTCCAAACACACTATTGTGCTCTTCAAGACAAAGAACCCATTGGTAGTGTTTATGTATTGAGCTCACAAGGTTGACATGTTGGCATTGGATGCACAGGTGGTACACATGTTGTGGCATTGGCTGCATAGGTGCAAATTGGCAATAGGTGATGTAGTGTACAAGGTGTAATTGCACCCATAAGAACCATCTTGTGATAAGTTATTTTTTCATGCATTATGAATCTTTAAATCTTAGTCATAGTTAGGCATAGTTGCGTTCATCCACCACCAAAAATCATAAGTAAGTACAATGGCTTGGGAAATGTGTGGTCAAGTTCAGAAAAATTGGATTAAGTGCATGTACCCAAGAACATTCCATTGGCACACACATTCTCTAGATAGGCTACATTCTACATTCTCTTCATCTTGGATGTATATATCCATTCCATTATATGTGTGTGTCTAATTATGTATGTATCTATGCATATACATTTTGACATCCATTCTAGATGTATCTAACAATGGAGACACTTTGAATGTTCATGATTTTGATTGTATCTTATTGTTTTTTAACTATCAATAGAAAAAACAAGATCATGAGATTTTTTTTCTTGAAAACATCAAGATTAATAAAATTTACAGTCAAAAGAGTTTTGATAAAATACTTATAGATTTTTTATCAAAAAAGCTTTCCTATTGAAATGCTACTATATTTATGCCAGATCATTTACTCTATCAATCAACCCTTTTTTCTCTCTCTCATAATTTTTATCTACCCCATCTAGCTATCTATTTATCTATATCTTTCTCCCTATCTTTCTAATAATGTATCTTTTTTTTTTTTTTGTATGTATGTATGTATGTATGTATGTATGTATGTATGTATGTACGTACGTATGTACGTATGTATGTATGTATGTATGTATGTATGTATGTATGTATGTATGTATGTATGTATGTATGTATGTATGTATGTATGTATGTATGTATGTATGTATGTATGTATGTATGTATGTATGTATGTATGTATGTATGTATGTATGTATGTATGTATATATATATATATATATATATATATATATATATATATATATATATATATATATATATATATATATATATATATATATATATATATATATATATGTGTGTGTGTGTGTGTGTGTGTGTGTGTGCGTGTGTGTGTTATATAAATGTAGTTCATCTTTTTACTAGAAGTTTCAACTTATTATAAATAAGGTGTCTGTTGGTTTTCCTTATCCGTTTTCTTATTATGTATATATTATAGAAAGAATGTGTTATCAAGGAATCATGATCAATGGATAGGATAATCAACAACTAAAGTACGTACTAGATAATGACATCAATATGAAAGGGATATAATTATTTTTTATCTCTCTTACATCATTATAGACTATCTTTTCATTTTCATTATCAAGAACTTTTCTTTTTTCTCTTTCAATTATTCTCATGATGATTGACTACAAAGCTAACTATGTGTAAAGAATCAGACAATAGAATATACAAAGAAATATGGTTAATTTTTGAGAAAGATAGATTTTTTTTTTTTTTAAAGATAGATGCTTCATTTTTAGACAAAAGAAGAAATATTTTTATAGAGATTTCTTAATTGTTTCAATCTATAAAAATACTTGCTTAGATAGATAGATAGATAGATAGATAGATAGACAGACAAACATATAGATAGATAGATAGGTAGATAGATAGATAGATAGATAGATAGATAGATTGATAGATAGATAGATAGATAGATAGATAGATAGATAGATAGATAGATAGATAGATAGATAGATAGATAGATAGATAGATAGATAGATAGATAGATAGATAGATAGATAGATAGATAGATAGATAGATAGATAGATAGATAGATAGATAGATAGATAGATAGATAGATAGATAGACAGATAGATAGATAGATAGATGAATAGATAGATAGACAGACAGATAGATAGATAGATAGATAGATAGATAGATAGATAGATAGATAGATAGATAGATAGATAGATAGATAGATAGATAGATAGATAGATAGATAGATAGATAGATAGATAGATAGATAGATAGATAGATAGATAGATAGATAGATAGATAGATATATAGATAGATAGATAGATAGATAGATAGATAGATAGGTAGGTAGGTAGGTAGGTAGGTACATATGACCCATGAAAGGTAGAGCTAATTGATTTCAAAATGTGTATAGAAGAAAACTGATGGGAACCACTAGGTATCCAAAGTCATAGGAAACCAACCATCTGAACTTATACATAAAGATCAAAGAGCATGAAAATTTAAGCCTAGTCAAGTTTGCACTTGTTTCCTCTTTAATCACAATAGATTTAATCACAATAGATTTCAAGTGTTCCCTTGTTTTTTCGTTTGAAGACTTATACAACCTTTTATCACCATTAAAGTTGAAGCATGTTCATCACATTCTTTGGTAGCGACATCATTCAAAAGGTAGAATAACTTGGACAATTGAAGTGGAATCTACAACATCACAAGCGTTCCTAAACAATCGATGAAGGTTCCCACTCAGACTTTCCACTTCTAAACATGATGCTTTAAGGGATAATTGCCCAACATTCTACTCTAGTTGCTGTTGTGATTGATTGTGAGAATATCCCGCAATGGGAATAATTTGTGTAAGTCTATTCTATTTTCTTCTGTAGAATGTAGGGCAATTATCCCCCATCTCATATCTACTGCCCCACAATGGTCACAAAACTAAGTACACAACTTTTTCCATTAATCATTGTTTTTATCCCTACACATGTAGAAGCATAGTTCCAAATGTCATAAAAACATTCCAACAGCCCCCACACCCTCTCCTAGGGGTGTGTCAGTTGATTTCAAGTCCTCATGCAGATTCACACATCTTCAAAACATGTGGCCTTCCTATGGCTACTACACTCTCGCATCTAGCTCTATCTTCCATCCTATCTTTGATAGCGAATGCATATATTTTCCTTAGCATAAGCCTCTTTTTTTCTTAGCTCATCATCGTATTACCCTTCCTCCCCTTTGCAAGCATCCACAAAGTGCTTTATTTTTCGGTCTCGAGAAGATGACAACAACACCCCCTTCTACACCTTTCTCTCCTTGCCACCTATGCATTACTCATTAGCAATTGTGAACACTTTGGAAGAGCACACCTCTACAATAAACCCCCCCTTTTTCTTTGAACAACTTTCTTAAGGTCTAAAGCAAGAAGCCCCACCTCTAGTGGATAAGCTCAACAAGGCTATTGATTTTGACAGCACCCTTATTAGTTTTTGTTGGAATATTGATCGCCGATAAATCTGAGGCAAACTTCTTCACATGATCTTCTTCTTTCAGTTAATTATTATATCCAACTATTCATATAACAAGCATGGGATATGTTGGTGACCCCATGTTTTCACAAAAACCTCCTAAAGAGGGAAAAAAGTGCCCCGATGGTCATAGTGTGTTCACACACATCACTATCTAAATATATCAACAAATCCCACCTGGGATTGATGTGGTGAACAAGGAGATGGCATTCATGTATAAGGAAGTGCCAAGCTATGTGGAAATCACTCCACAAAAGGAAGTAAGCCCAAAGCTTTGCAGAAAGCTTTAAACTTTTCCCTAGGCAGAGCCTTCGTGAAAATGTCTGCAATGTTCTCATGTGTGGGCAATATGCCAAGCTGATCTCCCGAGCAGAGAACCTCTCCCTGACATAATGATAATGCACCTCAATGTCCTTAGTGCGAGCATGGAACTCAGGGTTCCTCCCAACTGCCAATGCGCTCTGACTATCAGTGAAGATGGTGGTGGCAAAAGACTGGCCAACACCCAAATCAGCCATAACGCGTCTAAGCCACACACACTCAATAGTCACTGTGAAAGCTGCCCTATACAAAAGCCTCACAACTGGAAGTGGCCACATTAGGCTTCTTCTTGCTCAACCAAGATATACATGAGCTACCAAGCATGAAGCAAAAGCCACTAGTGGGCACACGAGTGTCATAGCAACCAGCCCAATCAAAGTCAGATGAGCAAGAAAATATGGCGACAGTGATCCCCCCCTTGGGATAAAACAACCAAAGTAGCCGAGTACCACTCAAGTAGCAAAAGATGCGCTTAACCGCCTACCAATGTTTGACTCCTAGGCAATGCATAAACGTACTCATCTGTGAGACAACAAACTGAATATCTACCTGAGTAATGCATAAGTAAAGCATGCATCCAACAACCTGCTGATATAGAATAGCATCAAATGCATCTCCAACATCATGAAGACTCAGCCGTAAACTTGTCTCCATAGGAGTGACAATAGGTTTACAATCTTCAAGGTGAAAATGCTGCAATAAGGTGTGAATATATTTCCTTTGACACAAAGCCATTCCACCATCAACATGCATAAATTGAATGCCCAAATATTGATGCAAATGCCCCAAATTAGACATCTCAAATAAGGCATGTAAATCAGCCTTGAAATCTACACAAAGCCACGGGGTTGGAAACATACACTTCTTCATGCAAGTCACCATTCAGAAATGTTGTTTTAATTTCAAACTGATGTACATTCCAACCATAATGAGCTGGAAGTGCACAGATGCTATGAACAGTAGTCATTTGGCAAGTAGGAGCAAAGGTTTCATCAAAATCAATGCCTCTTTCCTGTGCATAACCCTTTGCAAAAAGCCTAGCCTTATACATGTCCACTGTACCATCAGGTTTATGCGTCAACTTGTATACCCACTTAGTGCCAATGGCCTTCTTCCCAGGAGGCAAGTCACATAAAGACCAAGTACCACTCTTCATTATAGCATCATATTCAGATTGCATAGCAGCCATCCAATTTTTTGATTTTTGTGCTTCATCAAATGAAACAAGCTTAGTCTCATCACAGAGGCTAGATGCAGCCATAGCATAGCAATCCGATGCAAAAGAGGCACTATGAGAGCCATAACGAGTATGATATGACAGATGTTCATCTAATTTGCTGTCACGCAAAGTCTGCACTAGCCATTTTGGCATAGTTTTTGCCTGCTCAATATCAGCTCTCTCATCAACAAGTGCATCATGTAGATCTGCATCAGAAATGGGATGATCTTCATCATCACATGAAACATGCAAAGGTTGAGAAGTTGTCTCATTAGGACTAGCACTAGACTGTCCACCTATAGAAAGATGCAACAAAGTATCATACATGTCTTTAGAGCTAACACATGTCTCCTTAGTACATGAGAGCAATGGCTAAATAGCATCTTCCACAGAAACAACATTAGGACTAACCAAAATGCATTTAGTCTATGGATGATATAGCACGATAACCTTTATTTTCAGAACTGTGCCCAACAAAAATACATTTTACTGCTTTATCATCCAATTTTCTACGATGTTGTTCAGGCACTAATGCATATGCCAAACAAACAAAAACACATAAATGAGCATTTGATGGCTTGCGATCATGCCAAGCCTCATATGGAGTGATCGACTACAGCGCTTAAGTGGGACACCTCTTAAGTACATATGTTGCACGCATGACAACCTCAAGCTAGAAACTATGTGGTAAAGCCTGACTCTTGACCATACGCCTTGCCATCTCCATGAGTGACCTGTTCTTTCGTTGAGCAACTCCAAAAACTATGTGGTAAGTCTTGACTCTTGACCATATGCCTTGCCATCTCCATGAGTGACATGTTCTTTCTTTCAACAACAACCAAAAACATGCAAATGAGCATTATATGGATTGGGATCATGCCAAGGCTCATATGGAGTGATCGACTAGAGCGCTTTAGTGGGACACCTGTTAAGTACATATGTTGCACGCATGGCAGCCTCAAGCCATAAACTATGTGGTAAAGCCTAACTCTTGACCATACGCCTCGCCATCTCCATGAGTGACTTGTTCTTTCGTTCAACAACTCCATTCTATTGAGGTGTATATGGCACTGTACACTGGTGTTTTATCCCACGTTCAACCACAAATGCATTAAAATCATAAGAGAGTCCCCCTCTCAATCAGAATGGTGGGTGCCCATTTTACATGTTGACAGATCTTCAACCAAAACCAAAAACTGTTTGAAGCACATGAACACTTCGGACTTTGGCTCAAATGGATATACCCATGCATGCCTGGAAAAATCATCGATGAAAGTCACGAAGTAAAGATAATTTCCAAAAGGAGGTGTCTACATAGGACCAAAGACATCACTATGTACAAGCTGCAATTTCTGAGTAGCCCAAACTGAACCATCTTTTGGAAAGGAGGAAGACTGCATTTTGCCCAAAATATAGCCGTCAAAAACATGTTTTCTAGGTGCCTCAAGTTTGGGCAAAGAGGACACCATTTCAGATTTTTGTAGGTGGAGCAAACTAGCAAAATTCAAATGACCAAAGTGTGCATGCCAAAGATTTGCATCTGACATAGCCTGAGAATCATGTATTGCACATGCCGAATCATTTACAGATCTTTCATAGTCTATGAGCTTATACCGCCCACGACATAAAACGCCAGAAGCAATAATCACAGTGCCATTTGGCAGATCATGAATTGTACATCTCTCATCAACAAATTTCACAACCAAGACAATCTTGGCTAATGCAAAAACTGATAACAGATTTTTCTTGATCCCTCGCACAAACAAAGCATCTGACAAAGTGAAAGAACTACCATCAGTAGTAGTCAAAATGATCTTACCAACTTCCATAATAGGATAAGAGGAGTTGTCGGCACATGTAGCAATATTCCCTGTAGGGGTAGGCTCGAGTGAAGAGAAGAAAATGTGTTGCGAGGTAATATGTTTGGTCGCCCCAACCTCAAAGTACCAAACATTTGAGTCTGTTGCAGACATGCACTGCTCATGAGAAGATGGGTCAAAACTGCAAACAATAGTAAACGCCCATTTGTCTTCCTGCACAAGATTCTCTGTTTTTAGTGTAGAGGCCTCTACAATAACCATTCCAACCTCTTTCTTCTTTGCCTCTTTAGCAACCAGTTTTGGATAGTTCTTTATGATATGATCATTTCCTTTGCAGTACTTGCAAAATAAGTTTTTCTTTTCTGATTTCCTTTCGTCTTTGTCTTCCCTCTTCGATTGTGCAAAATAAGCAGATTTCTACTTACTAATTGAAGAACTCCATTTTCCTTTGCCCTTTTGACTAGCCAAGAAAGCTTGATCTACAACATGCATAATGGACCTATTTTGCCTAGACTGATCGTCCTGCAATAGAACAGAGACTAACTCCTCAAATTACAAGGCACTTGGATTGCCTTTCATCATGAACCGAAGAGTAGAAACAAAACTCTGATAAGAATCACGAAGACCATTCAAAATAGTCTGCACAAGTGAGCTATCTGGTATAACCTCATGAGCAAAAATCAACTGTTCCTTCAAGTCTTTCATCTTTGTTAGAAAACTCTCCATAGAATCACCTTCATTCATGTGCTCACTCTCTAACTGTTTTCGGAGGTAAGCAACACGAGCCTCATTCCTAGCTTGGTACAATGTGGTAAGGGTATCCCAAGCATCCTTAGTTGTTTTGCAAGAGAAAATGTGAGGCATAATGGCAAGTTTGACAGGCAAAGCTATCAATGCATATCCTTGGGGATCTCTGCCATCCCAACGAATTTGTTCTGCAATAGGTGCAGCAGAAACCGCAGCACGAACAGGAATATGAAGAATATCATCATGTTCGACACCTTTGGCATTAGCTTCAGTACCTACAATTGTAACAATTGCAGGTGTGATAGGACGTTTTTCAACACTTTGCACAATGTTCCTAAGTCCTTTTGCAACCAATACATGTCGCATCATATAAGCCCAAAATGGGTAGTTGGTACCATCCAACTTATCCTCAATAGCCAACATACAAAATACATCACTGCTTTCAGCCATGGTCGGTGACTAAAATACCTTGATGCAGAAAATTGATTGTATCTGAAAAAGTTTAACAGAATTACCCAAACGAATTCTGCTAAACCTGTAGCAGACTTCAAGATGCTTATACTGGAGAACTGAAACTAGTATTTACCTTTGGCACAAAAGGATGAAATAGCCTGCACACGCACTGTGATAGTGTGTTCAGAGGTCGAAACGAGCTCATCGCGATCTCGAAAAAATCCATATGATTCTAAGACTGTAACTGGAGAGGTGTCAATGATGCCATAGATGAAGCAACAACCTGCTCTGATACCAATTGTTGGAGTTATACGTGTGCGAAAGCACAAGAACAGCACAAGGAAGAAGAAGAAGCTTGGAGTTCAACACACAATAGTGAATGTATTATCACTAGAATGTACAAAGATAAGTAGCCCATTAGGGCAATAGGCGTATATACAAGGTGGGGGAAAAAACCTCCTAAAGAGGGAAAAAAGTACCTCGGCGGTCCTAGTGTGTTCACAGACATCACCACCTAAATATATCAACGGATATGAAGGCCTTGATGCATATAATTTCCATGAGTGTAATGGAACCGGTATTCTCATACATGAGAGATGTAGAGGATCTTCGGTAGAGGCACTGTTAGAGATTTGGTGTGTTGGTTATGTTTATATTACTTTGTATTAATGGTGGAGAATCTATACATGTTCCCCATAGGATTTGCATTATGTTTGGGGTAGTACTATTGAATATACTCAATAATCCACCCTTGAGTAACCATAAATGATCCATGGTGCTTCAAGTTTTAAGGCCCTCATTATGAGGAGAAGCCATTTTGAGAGCTTGAGCATTTGTGGAGACCTAAATTTGAGCTATGTGACCATTGATGGTAAGAGATGATTTTTGTGAGCCGAGCCATAAGGTTAGGTAGGGCATAATCTTTAGGTCCATTGGGTTGCTATTCGATGAAAAAATAAAGGCTTTGTGGAAATCCACAATTCCCCAATAGAACCCTAATGAGAGGGCTGCAGAGGGGAGCTTGCCCCTTTCTATGTTGTTCGGAGGGCCGATCCCTTGATCTCTAGGGTTGAGATGGTAGGACTTCTAGTTGTGGAGATATTTTCAAGAATTATATTTTTTCAAGCTATATAAGGATGTCCTATGCAAGACTTTAGAGGCCATTATGCACTAGTAAGCCCTTCATCTACAGTCTATCTAAATCTCCATCTAAACTTGAGATTTGGGGTGCATAGGTGGAAAACACCATATTTGTAATTGCATTCCTCTTAGAAATGTGAGAATTTGATTTATATACGTCTCTATCTACATTGTTCTCATCTCTATTTACTTTCATATTTAGTTGTGCTATTTTTTCTTATACGTACTATTCAAATGATAGTGGAATTCAAATCCTATACGCATGCTAACTATTTGGGGCATGTAAAAATACTTAGTCTAAGAATGAGATGAAGGATGAATAAAGGACATGGTGTGAATAAGGTTTAAGGCCACTCATATATTTATAAACATGGCGTAATCTAATGAAAGAGCTCCTCATTCATTCAACGGCTCAAGATATTTGGTTACTTTGTTCTTTAATTTAGTTATAATTCTTGTTTGCTCTCTATTTGTTGTGCTTGAAGTTTGTGTTTTGAGTTTGTTACATGCGTGTCGGTTGTAATACCATCTCTCTCTCTCTCTCTCTCTCTCTCTCTCTCTCTCTCTCTCTCTCTCTCTCTCTCTCTCTCTCTCCCCTTTACTAGTGTATGGGGGCGCTATCCTTCCATGCAATATATATTATTATAAATCATCTTATATTTGGTGGGTTGGTTATGTTCTTCCTTGAAAAAATGTTCATCATATAAGTGAAGAACTGATTTTTGCATGCCTTCCTTCAATCCATTGTGTGGATCTTGTTAGATATGCTCAATACTCCATCCTCAAGTGACCACAAATGATCCTTGGTTCTCTAAGCTCTAAGGCCCCCATTATGAGGAGAAGCCATTATGAGAGCCAAGACATTTGTGGAACCCTAACTTCTGAGTTAGATGAGGTCTATGTGTGACCTTTGGTGGTAATAGATGATCTTTGTGAGCCTATCCATTAGGTTAGGTAGGACATAAACTACTGGGCCATTGGCTTGCCATTCAAGGTGAAAATAAAGGCCTTGTGATGCCACATGGTTTCCACATAGAACCTTAATGGGGCGAGTGCAAAGGGGGCTTACCCCATTCTCCGAGGTCCAGGGTCTATCCCTTGACCCATAGGGCTGAGACGATAGGACTTCTCGTCGTGGAGATATTGTCAGATTGTATATTTTGCCATTTATTTTGTATCTCCTGACTACGTTTATCTATACTAAGTCCCCTTGTAAAAGCTATATAAGCATGACCTAGGTTGAGCTTTACAGAGCATTGTGCACTAGTAAGCCCTTCATCTAGAGTTTGTTTAGATCACCATCATTGTAACTGCATTACACTTGGCAATCTGAGAATTAGAGTTCTCTATCTCTAAATTTGTGTCTATCTTTGCCTGCATTTTTCTCTGAACTCTATCTATTGGTCTATTCTGCTATGCTATTATTTTCTTACATTGTATCATAGCTCAGGAGGCTCTAAGTGGTGTACAAGCAAAAAACACAGAGTTTATAGAGGTTTCAATGACAAAAGGGAGAAGATGTCAACTAGTGTATCATCATCTACAATTGGGAATCAAGGTGGTTCATCAATAGGAGTAAGTGGAGCACAAGCAAGAGCAGCAATGATGCCTATCATCCCAACATTGAGGATACGGCCACCAATCCTCACAAAAGGTAAACTTGATGGTACGAACTACACCCTGTGGAAGTTTAAAATCACTTCTATCCTTGATTCATATGAGCTTCTAGAGAGTGTTCTTGGTATTTTTCATGAGATCTAAGAAACACCTTGATCCAAATAATCTTGGTCGAATGATTCCTCTTGATGCTTATCTTCTATGTGCTTGGAAACATAGAAATGCAGATGCACTATGTGCTCTAGTTACAACTACTACTGATAGTGTTTTGACTCTCATTCAACATAGTACCAAGGCATGTGAAGCATGGAACATATTGAGAAACCAATATGAAACTCATAGACACGGATTGAGAACTTGGAGAATTAGCTAGCAGTAGAAATGTTTGCTTATGGGGAGACTACAGAGGTGTTTATCAGTTGCATAAACAATCCAGGAGATTGAATGGCATGAGCAAATGTACAAAAGTCAAGTGAGGAGTTAGCTCAATGTTGTCTTCAAAGTTGTCCACCTAGTTTTGATGGTTTGGTAACTACTCTTAATACTCAAATCTGACCTCAACCACTAACTTTTGAAGAATTCAGTGCCTTACTCATGGAGGAGGATTTGTGACTCAAGGAAAGGAGTAATGGAAGCAAAGGAGATGCTGCATTCACAACAAATGCCAAAGAAGGCAAAGCAGACTCTTCAAAAGATGGAGACAAAAAGAAGGATGAAAAAAAGAAGTTCAAGGGAGAGTGTTTCCACTACAAGAAGAAAGGACACAGAATCCAAGAATGTCACATCAAGAAGGAAAAAGAGAAGAATGGCTCTTCAAAAGGTGGCAAGGGCAAGGAGTCTGCCAACTCTGCAGAAATAGAGCATGTTAAATGCTTAAACGCGAGACTAACTGTCAGAAACACATTTAAGCACCTAAGTGGGTTCTTGGGAGTGGAAGGGGTCTGTTAAACAGAGGCCCTATACTTATTTCCCAAACTTACTGCTCACACCCAGCACTATACTAATGTTGAGAGCACTATCAAAGATTGCCGTACTTAGATATTACCATCACAGTCTTAGCTCAACCACGGGTATCGAATACGCAAGATGCTATGTTGCAGCTACACATAAAATTACTGGAAATACCGGAAACAAGAGTAATCGTTAACCTTTACCGACTGGATCTAAACAGTCAGGCAACACCGTAGACACAGAGAACTTAAGAGTTCAACCACACAGTACTGAAGGCTCAGTAATCAACCCAAGAGATCTCTACTGCACTTAACTTTACCGTATGAAGACAGATTCCAACATTGCAGACAACACAGCACAGATCTGAATACCAGAATGCTACTACAGTTGCTCAGATTTCACCAACCACTGGCAGAACATTCCAAGAAGGGATAACACACAATGCACGGGCTAACACCACAACTCAATAGAGATTCACAAACAACTTACTCAGACAACAGTCCACGATCTATTAGCTATGAATGGAACTCGCAACCTCAACAAAAGTCGATAGGTAACAAAACACAGATACACACAGTACAATCGGAGTACGCAGAAGTTAGACAACATCGCTACAGTAGTGTTCAGGCAATCCTCCAGACGAACAGTCTGGTGATTCCACGAATCGTCTCACTGGTTAACAACAGAACAGATGTCGACGGCAGGCAAGACAAGAGATGAACACGAACTCAGAATACAGGAGATTATGCAAATGACACTACAGACAATGCCCGATCAGTCACCCAGACAGACAGTCTGGTGATCCGTCCCGTACCCGTCTCTGCGCGTCTTCTTGATTTATATAACTTTTTTTACAAACTATTTGTAACTACTTTTTCACTCGTGCGAACAAGATTCAGTTATACAATCTTCCGATCCGGCAGCCGCTAACAAGCACGAGTTATTTATTATGATAGGGGAGGTATACTCCTTGAATTAAGACTCAAGAATAGGTGACTCATGGGTGTTGGATAGTCCTGGCTCTCGTCACATGATGAGTAGAAAAGACCTTTACAATTCCTTACAACATATAAAGGGACCCATCAGATTAAAGATAGGCAATAATGCAAGATCTCTTGCAGAGGGTGAAGGTACGATTTCTTCCATTAATTCTAATGTGGATATCAGAAAGCTTTCAAATGTGTTGTATGCTCCACAAATAAAAAAAAATCTACTTTCAATAGCTTTTATAACGGATCAAGGTCATCAAGTATCTTTCAGTAAGATAGGAGCCAAGATTACGAATAGTAATAATAATGTTGTTGGTACTGGCATAAGGAGCAATAACCCTATGATTTATATGCTTTTATAGCCACTACAAGCGTGCGCACAACTAAGCTATGGCATGAAAGATTTGTCCACATCGGATACCCTATATTGAAGGTGATGCATCACAAGGGTATGGTCGCACACCTGCCATCAATTGTGGAAATGAAAACCACGTGAAGCTTGCATAATGGGCAAGCAACAGAGGAAGGCATTTCCACATCAAAGCAAGAACAGAGCAAGCTATCCTCTAGAGTTGGTGCATGTTGACTTGAGCGAAAAAATGCCTATATAGGCCTTGGGTGAATCTTCCTACTTCATGTTACTTGTCAATGACTATAGCAAGAAGATGTGGGTGTACTTCATTTGTGATAAGGATCAAGCTTTTGGTAAGCTTAAAGAATGGCTTCAACTTGTTGGAATTGAAACAGGGAAGAAGATGAAGTAATTTAGGACAGAGAGCGATGGTGATTCACATCAAAAGAGTTTGAAATTTTTTTTTTTATATAAAGGAAGTTCGGCATTAGCCTACTCTCCCGAACTTGAATTAAATAAAGAAAAGTACAAAAGAAGGGGACTAGTGCCCACGGGACCCCCCAAATCCCACAAAGCAGGAGAAGATCTTACAGAGCTTAGATGGCATTACAAAGAAGGTTAATCACCCTCTCATCACCCTCATGTGGGGCCCACTTGGGTTTAAGCTTGTTGTTGATCAAAAGGAGTACTTGATGATGCCTGAAGGGGGGGGATTTCTTACAGTTGACAATCCTTTTGCCAAGGAGGAACAACGATTTCTCAATTGACCACTCTTTGGGGGAGTCACCGAAGGTGAAAGCACATCTTTCCCTCCAGATTTTCCAAAGAACCTCCCCTCTAATGGCGTTCTAGAGGGTCGCGGAGCAGCCGATCGCTTCTCCCAGCAGGGCTTGCTCCCAACTGAGATGTTTCTGTAGTCTAATTTTCTTTCCAACTGTCTGCCAGAGCCTGTTGGAGTTGGGGCAGGTAAAGAAGATGTGTGGAACATCTTCGATAGACCAGTAGCAGCGTTTGCACCAAGGAGGAAACCCACAAAATTTTCTAGCCTTAAGGTTGGTCCAAATTCCATGATGAAGAATCTGCCATAAGAGTGCAAACTTTTTGATTTCTATGAGGGGGTGCCAGATAGCCATGAACTTCATGTCCCACCGAAGCCGCGTCCATGATAGGCACCACTTCTTGTTGAGGTTAACCTGATAGTCAAACGTTTTTTTTTATGTTTGGGATTTTTGATAGGCTATTCCCATTGTGCCATTTGAGACCAAGCGAGCTCGACGTGTCATGTCTCGCTTGGGACCGACACAAAGTTCGCCTTCTCATGAGTTTGAATATTTTTACAAGAGTAAAGGAATCAAGCATTAACTCATAGTGGCACATAGCCCTCAACAGAATGGTGTTCCAGAATGTTTGAATTGAACCATCATGGAGATGGCAAGGTGCATGCTGAAGGGAAAGGTTTGCCTAATCAATTTTGGTCAGAGGCTCTTAACACTGCTATCTACATCCTAAATAAAAGCTACACTAAGGTACTTGATGGAAAGACTCCACAAAAGGCCTACACTCATAAAAAGCCATCTGTTTCCCATTTCAAAGTATTTGAAAGTGAATGTTACGTACATGTTTCGGATATGGAGACAAACAAGATTCAACGGAAAAGCATCAAATGTATCTTGTTAGGGTACATTGAAGATAAGAAGGCTTATAAGATTTATGACTGTGAGGCTAAGCAGATCATGGCGAGTGGTGTTGTGTTGTTTAAGGAGGAGCAACCATGTAGTGGAGGAGGAAAAGAGAGTTTCCACTTTATCATAAGGCAAAAGGGGAATGAACTATGAACCCGGCCCAAGAGCTTTCCCTTCTACACAAGATAAGGAAGCATCCTCATCAGATGATGAGTTTGAAAGTCACCAAACTATCGTCACCCAAGAGGAAAAGCCATTGCCATGTTGGGTGAGATAGCTCTATGATTCTACAAACCCTATCCCAAGGTCACTGGAACAAGTTGCAGATGGATCGAGACGATCATAGAGAATAGAGGATTAGAGATGGGAAAGCACCCATATTGTAAACACAACTTTGATGGCTGAGCTCATTCAAGAACAAGCAAAGGAACCAAAAAATGTGGAAGAGGCACTCTAGGATTTGAATTGGAGGGTTTCCATGCAAATAGAATACAACAATATCATGAAGAATGGAACTTGGGAGCTAGTGGATCGACCCCTAAGCATAAAGTCATTGGCACCAAGTGGGTATAGAAGCTAAAATACAAGGCTGATGGTACTCTAGAAAAGTACAAAGCAAGAGCTTTGTCAAAAGCTTCAAACTTCTCTCTAGACAAAGCCTTTGTGAAAAGGCTTGCAACATATCATTTGTGGGCACATAAGCCAAACTAATCTCTCCAAGAACAATGGGTTCCTCACAACTTCCAAGGCACTCTGGCTGTCAATGAAGATGGTGGTAGCAAAAGATTGATGAACACCGCAATCAGCCAAAAAGCATCTCAGCCACACACACTCAACAATCAATTTGAAAACTACCCTATACTCAGTTTCAAAATTTGAAGTAACCACAATAGGCTACTTCTTGCTCAACCAAGATATGCATGGGCTAACAAGCATGAAACAAAAAACACTAGTGGATACACGAGTGTCATAGCAACCAACCTAGTTTGAGTAAGAAAAAGCATGTAAATCTATTGATAATGCTATCCCCTTGGGATAGGAAAATCCAAGTAGCAAGGTACCACTCAAGTAGTGAAAGATGTGCTAACTGCCTATCAATGATTGGCATTGTGGAAATGCATAAACCTGCTCATTTGAGAGACAGCAACCTAAATATCAGACCGAGTTATGCATAAGAAAATGAAGCATCAAAACAACCTGCTGATAGAGAACAATATAAAATGCATCTCCAACATCATAAAGGCTCAACCATAAACCTGTTTCCATGGGAGTGGTAATAGATTTGCAATCTTCAAGGCCAAGATGCTACAATAATGTGTCAATATATATTTTTTGAAATAAAAATATTCCCCCATCAACTTGCATAAGCTGAATGCCTCAATTGGTTCAACAAATCAGATACTATCATCTATAAAACATGTATTTGCAATATTTTGAATATTGAATTTCAAATTATAAAACATATGCTCCCTAATGCAAGCATGAAGCAAACAATACAAATAGTGGGTGGTAAACAGAAAGAAAAACAAAGGAATTAGAAGGCACCCTTTTCTTATGCCACAATGTAGTTGAATGGGATTAGCAAGGTCTGCATAAGCATTCTAAAAATAAGTAATAAGTGCAATATTTTTTTATAAAATCTGAATCGGACCATAACATTACTTATCAAATTTCAAGAAATTATATCAAAAGCTTTATTAACATAATTTTTTTAAAGTCATAAATATATTACATTTATCTATTCAAGCAAATTTAGGGCCAACATGAAAGTGAAGGTGTTATCAAAGATGGATAACTAAGCCAAACACCATATTGAGCTTCATGAATATGGTTGGACAAAGACACTTGTATTCAAATATTTAGTGCCTTCAAAATAATCTTATATAGAACATTTGAGCAAGGATAATGATCTATAGTTCTAGAGATTTGTAGTCTTTTCTACTTCAAAAATTATAACGAACAACCCATGATTAATTGAAGAATGAATATAGTTTTGAACATTTCATTCACTATTTTGTTATCAAAGTATTTAATTGTTCCCATAACAATGAATTCTTTGGAAAACCTATAAGGATTCTATTATCCCCCAACCTCTTATGAGTAAGGATAGTTCTTTGGTATCAAGAGTTCTATCCAAGAAATCCAAAGAAGAGGCATCATGATCTGCATAAGAAAAGTTGATCAAAGAGCCTCTTCCATATGAGGCATCTATTGTGAGTACCCATAACTTAGAACTAATATTCATAGAGCATTATGTCTGACATAGTTTGAGTTTCTATCCATCATCAATCAATCTTCATGAGAAAGACCTAACTGTGGTCCAAATTGTTGCGATATCCAACCTCTATGTGATGAACACAATGGGGAGTTATCATTTCTTTCATCCATAAACCCATAAAGATAATGTAAGAGAATAATTTGAGAACATGTCAAAAACTTGTCATATCAAAGAAATCAAGTCTAAGGATTCAATAATTTTCTTTAGAGTTAAAATCAAGTATATGACTATGTTCTTTTGGGAATGTAGTTTGGGAACAATTTTACCACAATATTGAGAGATATGCATCTTATGCACAAAACATTGCCAATATATATTGAGAGAATGAGACTTAATTTTTTATAATCTAATAGAGAACCCCTTGGAAGTAGATGACCATCATAATAGATATGATCAAGTTTTGACTAGGCGTAAGCTTTAGTCAAAACATCCACAACATTATCTCGAGTGTGAACCTTCTCAAGAATAATGCTTTCATTGGCTAAGAAATCTCTAATGAAGTGATACCTCACCTCAATGTGCTTGTTCTTTGCATGATAGACCGGATTCTTAGCCAAAGCAATGGCACTCTGACCATCACTGGGCAAACGAGGTACATGTTGAGGTAAACCCATATCACAAGCAAGATGAGAAAGCCACAATGCTTCCTTACATGCATCACTTGCTACAACATACTCTGCTTTTGTGGTGGAAACAATTGTACATTCTTGAAGATGAGATCTCCAAGAGATAGCACCTCTAGCAAAATGAAAAATGTACCCTAATGTAAACTTACGATTGTCTACACAACCAGCATAGTCAGAATTTGTGTAACCAATAATGGATGTTTTCTCTCTACCTAAGCATAGACACTTGTCCTTAGTGCCACTCAGATATCTCAAAATCATCTTGAGAGCTTCCCAATGTTTCTTGCCAGGATTAGACATATATCTGCTCACAACTCCCATTGCAAATGCAATCTCTGGTCTCGTGGCTACCATAGCATACATGAGACTACCAATAGTAGACTCATAAGGAATTTTGGTGATGAATTCCTTTTTCCTCATCAGATTTGGGGCAATCATCCTTGCTCAATTTCACATATGTGGGTAAAGGTGTAGTCAATGCCTTTCCACCCTGCATATTGAAGCTATGAAGTACTTTGGATATGTACTCATTTTGGGACAAGTATATGCATCTTTTACTCCTATCATGAGTAATGCACATGCCAAGAATATGTTTGGCATCCCCCAAATTCTTCATATCAAATGTCTAACTCAACTTCTTTTTGAGAATTGACAAGTCATAAGAGGACTTCCCAACAATCAACATATCATCGATATAAAGTATCAAGCATATCAAGCTTCCATTTGGGCATCTTTTTGTGTAGAGACAATGATCCTCATTGCTTTGAGAATAGCTTTGAGACTTCATAAAGCATCAAACTTTTGGTACCATTGTCTAGGGGACTATTTAAGTCCATATAAGTTCTTCTTCAGCTTACAAACTAGATTTTCTTTGCCAGGAAAACCTCTCGTTGTTCCATATAGATCTCATTTGTAAGATCTCCGTGTAAGAAAGCAATTTTCACATCCATTTGGACTACCTCTAAGTCCTCCCTTGCAACAAATCCAAGCAACATGCATAGGGTAGCCATCTTGAACACTAAGGAGAAGATTTCCTTGAAACTAAGACCATGTTGTTGCTTAAAACTCTTTGCAACAAGTCATGCTTTATACTTTGGAGAAGCACTATTTGATGTGAATTTTAGCTTATATACCCATTTACATTGTAAAAATTTCCTTCCCTTTGGCAAAGGTACTAAATCCTAAGTACCATTCTTGTGAATAGAATCCAACTCACTCTTCATGGCACGCTCCCACTTGACATGATCCATTGTCTACATATCCTCTTTGTAGCAAGAAGGCTTACCACCATCTCTTAGCATAAAAAAATCCAAACCTGGAACATATCTATCAAGTGGGTGTGATACACGTGTAGAGCGTCTCAATGGTTGTTGAGCATGAACATTTATAGACTGATCTGATCGAACATTCTCATGAACATCCCTATGTGTAACATTTTTATGCATGCTAACTAGAGGACTAGTATCCTCAAACACCACTCTTCTCACTTCAACCTCCTTAATGGGTTTTTTATGCATCTTAGACTCATTGAAAATGACATCACTACTTCTTACCACTGATCGTATTTCAGGATCCCATAAGTGATATCCAAATTGTCCTTCTCGACCATATCCAAGAAAAATGCATTTCTTTCACTTATGGTCCAACTTTTGTCTAAGATTGTTGGGTATATGAACATATGTTTCACACCCAAAAACTCAAAGATGATCATAATATGGAACTTCCTTATCCATAAGTCTTGTGCCACTTTCAAACCTTTAACAGTACTAGGTGAAAGGTTAACCACATGAGCTGCAATCAATATTGCTTCTGCCCAAAAGCCTTGTGAGAGGTTTGCATGATGCAACATAGAAACTAATCTATCTTGAATAGGTCTATTCATCCTTTCAACTATACCATTCTTAATAGGGTATAAGGAGATGTAAACTCTCTATGAATCCCTCTAGACTAACAAAAAAGGCTCAATTCATGTGATGTATACTCACCCCCATTATCTGAATGTAAAACCTTAAGCTTCGTTCCTTTTTTAGTCTCAAATAAAGAAAGCCATTTTTTGAAAGTAGGGAATACCTCGTCCTTTGCTTTGATGGTATATACCCAGACTTTTCTTGTAGCATCATCTACGAAAGTGACAAAATAAAGAGAACCACCTAATGACCTTGTGGGCATAGGATCACACACATCTGTATGAATGAGATCCAAAAGCTGAATTGAAGAGTCAATGTGCGTCTTGTGCACATTCCTAGTTTTCTTTCCATATTGAAAATGCTCACAAAATGAAAAATATGAGAAAGATAACACAGGTAAGTAGCCAGAACGAGAAAATTTTCCATTCCACTATGTGATATATGGCCCTAACAGCCATGCCAAATACAAGCCATAGGTTGTTTAGATATAGCTAACATCTTTCGTGATACAAACAAAGGATAAAGTGAGCAAACTTTGCTTTCTTTTGCAATAACAATATTGCCCTTTGATATACGAAAGGATTGAGCATAGAAGACCACCTTGTAACGAGGATCATCAAGTTGACCAAATGATATCAGACTGCGTGATAATTGAGGTACATGGCGTACATTATGCATAGTAAATTTTTAACATCAATGAATTGCACAACCATATCTCCGATCCCCACAACGTCACATGGTAAGAGTCACCAAGTCTCATGTACCAAGAGACTTTTTTGCATAAATAGAGAATCATTCTCTATGTGGTGTCACATGGAAAGATGCACTAGAATCTAGCAGCCACGTGTGGGAAAGAGAATTAATCATAAGATCTTGAGTTGGTAGAGTGCCATCAAGTGTCAACACCCATCAACCTTCTGTCCTTTACCTTTAGCATTCTTTAAAGCATAACAATCTTTCTTCATGTGTCCTTTCTTATGACAATAATGGCATTCGATATCGCTCTTCCTTGATTTACTTCTACTCTTATTTCCTTGATCATTCTTTTCCTTGTTCTTGCTCCTGCCACGTTGCTGATTCTTTCCTTGGTAAGAATCACGAACCTTATATGTATCTCCACTCTAAGTGCCAATCATAGATTTTCTACAATTATCCTCACTCAAGAGTGCTCCACATATGTCATCATAGACGAGTTTACTACCAGGTACACTATTGCCAATAGTTGTGCAAAATGTATTCCATGATGATGGCAAGGTGCATAATAGCAATACTGCTTTCATTTCATTATCCATATCCATTTTTTGAGCTTGTAAATGGGAGAATATAGCATCAAACTCACTTAGATGAGCAACAACACTATCTGTGTCCTTCATGCAAAGGTCATATAATTTTCTCATCAGATACACTTTATTTGATGTCTTCTCTTTTTCATATATATTGCATAACTTCTTCCAAAGCTCCTTTGCACTTCCAGAGTCTATTACTGTAAAGTAAACATTATCTGTCAGGTTCAAGCAGATGGTAACCAACCCATTTCATCTAACTCATCCCAATCATCTTCGTCCATGTCAGCAGGCTTCTTTGAAATTCCATTTATTGGTTTCCATTACCTCCTTTGAATCAGTACATCTTTAATCTGATTCTTCCATAGAGCAAAGTTTGTGCCATCAAACTTTTGGATCTCAAAATGGTCTTTGCCCTGCAAGTTATACCTCCTCCTTGGACCACTGGCACTAGACCTTAATCCAACCAGATGTTCTTGAGACCTTTGATGCCATGATGGTAGAGAACTGAATAAAATGATAATGGAGCTAAAAAAGTCAAAACACTAACAAATAAGTATGTGTATCAAGGAGTAAATCAACCTTTGTATAATTGACAAAACCAAAAATATGGAAACATTTTGCTAGAGTATCCTTTGCAAAATGAGCATATGGACAGTGTCAAAATATCATAAAATTGCAAGTACTAACATGTTTATTTGCATAGTGAATCACTGAATCCACTGCATATAATCACTTATCCAAAAGAAGCCAACTAAGCTTATCCAGCACCTATGAACAACTAGCATACATATCCTATAGCGAGGTTGGGTAAGTCTTCCACCTTCCAAAAATGCTTCAAAAATAGGCTTTGAAAGAAAAGAATGAAGCTTTAAGGACCAAAACATGTTCAAGGTAATGTTAACCTTAGTCTTTGCCCTTCTTTAGACACCATAAGAGTGTAGCTTAGTGGCAAGAGATTGCCACGGTTAAGCGAGCTCCGAGGGGAACAATACTAGGATGGGTGACCTCCTGAGAAGTGTCGAGAACCTCTATCTTCCTTGATCGTTGAGGTCCTCCCTGGCACGCAACCAATGATGCCAACGATGAATTTGGTGACTCGGATGAAAAGGCATGCCAAGGTCTATGCCTTGGTCAGTGCCTTAGTCATAAGCCTTGGGTGGGTGGGCGGGTGCTTGCTTCGCTTACACAAAAGGAACAAATCTTTGGCGTTGAAATGCTCTGATACTAATGAAGTAGTTTGATGGTAATGCACCATCATTCCTTCTCGAGAGCTTCACGACGATATTCTCGAAGTAAAAAACTGAGCTCCTAGAGCTGCACGTAGTACTCCACACAAAGGCTGCAGAATACGCAAAAAAACACAGTACACAAGGAGCACGAACACAGACTTCTTAGGTGTTACAAATGTGGTCGAACTCACAATCTATGGCTGACCAGACCACTATATGTTTTATTAAAGAACATATACAAGAATGTCCGGTGACCATTCGACCTTTCACATGGACACTAACGATAACAATACAAAATTCCAAAATAAATTTAGTAGCATAAACCTTATTATGCAATTTAAGCCTCCTATAAGCAATAAATATGAGCATTATGTTGAACAAATCCATGTGCATAGAATTTCCCGTTTAATGTGCACACCTTGAACATTCCATGTGATCTTCATGTTCTTGGTGTGAGTAGCAAGTAATACATGTTCTATAAATGTGGGTGCTTCTTTCAATGCAATGGATTCACAAGATGATGTGTTTCTAACATAGAAATGTATTCTCGATCTGAGATATTTGAAAAGGTTGAGGGAAATCTAACCCTTTGAACTTTTTACAATTATATGTAACTTAGCATGAAACAAAAATCACGTAGTAGAGTATTGATGGTGGTCCAATCCTTGATGACTAGTAGCTTGTGTTGTCAAGGCATTCACATATTGCTTATCCCTTATTGATAGGTGGGATAATTTTTATGGAAGATGATATACCTTCTAGTAGAGCCACTTGGTATGAGGGAGTCTTATGTTGATATGTTTCGGTAGTGATGTGTGTGAGCACACTTAGGATCGTTGGAACACTTTTGTGCCTGTTTAAGAAATTTTTCCCCCTAGCTCGTATATATGGCTATAACCCTAATGGGTCACTTATCTTTGTACATCCACTTGGTAATACATTTTGTATTGTGTTGTGCTTCAAACTACTTCTTCCTTGTGTTGTTTGTGTGCTTCATTTAGGGCATGTCAAAGCATGTCAGCACTTCATTTAGGGCATGTTTATGTTGGTATCGGAGCATGTCAGCACTTCATTTAGGGCATCTTCGACACCCCTCTAGTCACAAAAATTGAACATATTCGAAGTGATTAAAGTTCAAAACAACTTTGCTATGTGACGTCGAAATTTTGATCTGAGCTCCTTTCGATTTCCGAACACACTATCGTAATGATTGTGGAGGCAAGTTATCAATGTGCTTTCTTTCCTCTCTTCTGCTCTTGTAAAGTGGTGAGCTGCTAGTGATGCTTAGAGATTGCACGCACCTCTTCAAATTTCCACTTTAATTTGTAGAGTCATGCGAGTAGATTATTTTATTATTTATTCTCACTAGCTAGTAGCATGTAGAGATATTTCCAAAACAGGCATGTAGAGATATTTATTATTTATTCTCACTAGCATGTAGAGATATTCTCCTTATTTCCTTTTTGGGGCACAGATTATTTTTTTGGCATTCATTATCCATCGAGCTAGCTACCAGAAAGAAAATTACGCATTAGATACGTTGGAATGGCTATATATAATTTCTTACAGAAATTGATTTGCAGTAGATTACAGCATAAGCCAAGGAATCGTCATCGTCTACAACAGCTTGGATATGTGCTCTACCCGATTGGTTGGTATACAGAGATCAATAGTTATACTGATATACAGACAAAAAAGCCATGTTTCAAAGGCTCCAAATGCTAGACTTGGATCATCATGGATGTGTGCTCTACCTGATTGATTGATTCGTAGACGGGGAGCTTACGATCCGATCAAAGACAGTGCGTTTGACCGGTGTGCTAAAGCAAGAGGAACTACGCTGAGAGGTGGCTTGCAACACGCTGACCTTCTCCAACTGGCATTGCATATCCTCTTCCCATTCAGCTCTCAACGTTTGCTGATCTTCCATCTTGCACAGCAATTCGACCTTGTCCACGAGAATTCCTTCTGAATCTGGCAATGCTTTCTGGTACGCCTCCCGCAATTCGTCGGCAAGCTCGTCTTCCATTTGTTCCATTAACTGAAGGCGGTCTGTCAAGGCACAAAGTGCCTGTTGTACCTCTGCCATGACAAGGCTACGACCTGCCAAAGGGATCGACTGCAGCAGCGCTTTTGTTCTTTGAAGCCGGCCTCTGCTTGCTTGTCGTGCAGTTACAAGACTTTGCATCATACTCTCTAGTCTGTTTTGATTCGGGTTGGCTTCATGGAAGCAAATGTCATTATTTTCTTGGACATGGTCGTCCACTTCATGACACTGTTTTCCATCCCTCAAAACTGTGCCTTCATTTTCTGAGAGAAAGCCCTCTGATGCTTCATCTAGACTTTCCCGATAGATATCGTGCCTGTGTGTATCAGAACTTTGTACTGGCATTTGTAACGCTTCCAGGCTAGGTCCAAGGTCACGCTGAAACAGATTATAGTTGTTGCTATCATGTCTCATTGCAGTTGGAAAAGAAGTCACTTCTAAGTCGTTGGAAACATCTTGCAATCCTGCCTGATTGACGTCCTCTTGGAGCTGATTATGTAATCTACTTATTTTGTTTAATATCATTTTTTCTTCCCTCTCTATTTTGGCACATTCGTTCTCTCTCCAAAGGTTGATCATGTTCAGGTCAAAATGGAGACTCGGATGCATAATCTGGGCTGTTGGTAAATCATGCTGGATTCGCACGTCATGGTCAGAAAAGCTATGACTAGCAGCTCCCGCAACCGTAGCCGTGCTGGAAACTTGACCTGGTCGCTCAGGTCCATTGATTGATCTTCCATGCGTTTCAACAGTGTCCACATATTGCCGCCGCATCTGCCCAGAATTATTTATCACGCACATGCCAGGTTCTTTTTCTTCTTCCATTAACCGTCGCTCGTCTTGCAGCTTCTCCTCCAGTGAAACCTTCACTTTTCGTGATGAAAGTGCGAATTCCATCTCCTTCTGAGCTCTCCCCAAAAGCCGTCTTTCACGTTCCAATGCCTCGCGTTCCCTTGACGACAAGAAAAGAATAAAGTAAAAAATCTAATATTTATCAGAGAAAGGAACCAAAAGGAAGATAAGCATTTCCATGTGAGTACCGAGATGCTTTCTGTGCAGTTATGGATGCTTCAACCACCATATCTTTCGTAGCCTGAAGCTGAGCAGCAAGCATCAGTTTGGCATCACGCACCTCGTTTTTGGTTTCTTCCTGAAATGGCCAACCTCACATGCAGCTAAGTATGAAACAGCAATTTATGAATAGTACTTTCAAGTGTCCAGCAAAAAAATCAAAATCTAGAAGGACCAAGAGCTTCATGTTTTACCAATTTATGTTGCTGCGCTTTCAGGCTTTCCCTCTCTTTGAGAATTTTAACAAATTCCTGCTGAAGTATTTCTAAGTCTGATGCATCTTGCGAAGCTTCTCTTACCTTTCCTTCACCTTGACTGTGTAGATCGGTGTTTTGTTCCTTCCTTACTGCTGAAGGAAACTGCAGATTCTTACTTACTTCAAGCTGAAAGGTCAAACACATTAAATAGAAAGTTACAGAATCGAATGAAACATTCACACTACGCTTGCCGAACGTCCTTTATTAACAAAATAAAAACATTCAGGCTACATATTTGTATCAATCGTTAAATAACTGTGGAAGAGAAACATGAACCTGACAAGAATCACATCTTGTTTACATACAATGACGACAGGCACATGGGTGGACCAAAAAAGGGCGAGTGAGGGACCAAAAAAAAAAAACGAATGAGCCGTCACCCTGAATTCAAGACTCTGGCTTGGCATCCACCCCTCCATCTAAAGGTAGGAAGAAGGAATTTTCAGTCTCGGAAGCGACATTACTTACTTTGTGATCCAATCACTTTGCCCACAGTTAAGCAGACAGTCTTTTGAAATGTTCCTGCGACGTTTAGTGTGTATAAAGCTTCACAGAAGCAGTATTCACGTGCAGCTTTAATCTAGCCTAATGTGGAGTTCGAGAGTGATTCAAGGACACATTTTCAACCTGTTTAGATTTGAGTCTAAAGCATTATTAACAGGCAATTGATAATGAGAGCTAGTACTAAAGAACCAGAGTCATTATCGAATTGAGCATAGATGGCTATTTCTTCCATCTAAATACTGAATGAAAAGATAATCATTCTGGTATACTTAAATAACCTTACTTCGTGAAACTCAGCTCCGAAACAAACAGTATCCCTTCACGCCATATTATCTAGCTCAATACTATAATGAAATCACAAATGCCACTTTCAATATGAAGCATTAATTACATGAATTGGAATACATGTATTCTACTGCATTTTCTTCAATCTACATGTAAGAAAAACGACAGTGGACACAGATATTCACCTTTTCTTCAGTGATTTTGAAGTGTATGTTTAACGTTGAATCAGACATTTGCTGGTTGTCCTTGGAACCACTTGACTTCTCACTCTGTAAATGCCATGATATACGTACCATTTTCAACAATCCATTGTCCTTCAGTGGTAATGCCATCGCCAATATGTAGCGATTGGTAATATAGCTGGTAAAAGATGACAATTGAAGCTTACCTTGAAACCATCGGTTGACAAATTCAGTGCTTGCTCCTTCAGTCTTAATTCAGTTTCTTTGTTAAAAAGGGCCTTAATTCTTTGTTCCAAGTCGCACTGCAAAGTCTCCACATGTTGCTCCTGGTCAAATTGGCATATAATGCTTAAGCAAAAGAGACGTGTTATCTATAGAAGTGACAATCCCTTGTATTGATTTTGACAAAAGGCACATGGAATATAGCTCTGTGGTACTTGATCATGATCCCCTACTGTGTCCCTTATCACAAGGTGACTGACACAAAATATACAACTTGTCTAACAGCTTTTGAAATCTTTTCATGCCATGCCTAACAGATTTATGCAATTCTTGAGAGCTTTGGGTTCTTGTTCACAGACTGCTTCCTAGTATTTATTTTTCACTTTAATGACACACTAGTTAGACAGGGATCATTCCAGTCAAATAGCAAGTTTCTACACATGACCTGTGGGAAATACCCGCTAGAAGTATTTTAGGAGTATGTAATGAAATGAATGCTTTTGTAAAGACACACCATCTCAATGACATTGTTGTAAAGTTGAATTTGATATTTCATTTTCTTACCACCATTAATGATGTGTTGGGTTGTGTCAGGATTTTCTCGCAGTTATCATGCATCCAATTCCAAATCAGTCACGAGGTGAAAATTTTGGTTTCCTAATCACTTTTGATGATAATAGACAGATGGACGGACTTTGATTGACTGTAGATGTAAAAGATACTAAATCCCCCAACTCATTTGATGAGATGGAAGATCTTGGTATGTTCAGTGTAAGAACTTCAAATGTCCTGAGGTCATTACAATCTCATATGTATTGAGAAAAATATTGCTATTGTAAGTAGTCATCTCATATATAATCTATAGAAGACAATCATCCACTTGACAGAATTACATATTTGCAAGGATCTTCAACATATATATCAAGTTAAATACAGAAACATTACAGTTTACCTTTGCTTTTAAGCCCACTTCTCTCTCTCTCATAAATTTGCTCTGCTTTAAGAAGTGGTCGGTAACCATTTCCAACATATTTTGGGATACATCAATCTTTCGTCTGAATGTATCTAGCTTCTTTGAGGCATGCTCAAAGCCAAGGATGTCATCCATAAGCTTTGTTGTTGCCTTCTGAACTTCTATCTGTAGATTCTTCTGTAGAAATTTTAAAAATGAGAAACTTATGAGCTAATTGTTCCTCCTGTACTTGGTGGCATGTACATATATTTGCCAAGGGATTAAAAGACCTGCAGCATTTATCATAATTGATGTTTATTTTAAATCCAAGAACCATAATGAGATGCATGGTTCAAAAACTACTCAGAAGAGGCATTCTCTGTCATCTTTCCTACTCTTTTAGAGCAAAAACATGGCATTGTCCATCTTTTTCATTGCGGTGTAGAAAACACCCAAATACAACTGGATGCTACCAAAGTGGGATTCTATACATTTTAAAATTATACACCCAGAATCGGGACCACTAACAAATGCAGCTCTGTGGCGATGGTAAACTTCTGAATAAATCTTCCACTAGATTAGCCATCAATTCACCTGGCTGTAGGCCCTGTAATCTACCCGATTCGTGCATCATCAAGCATAGTACAAATATGAGATTTGAATCGCGATTAAAATCGTTTGAATTGTAAAGATTTAAATAATCCAAAATAAAAATCAGGGTTTTTATTCATCTTTAGATTTCTACCTTTTACATTTTTCATAGAGTATAGCAATATAAGCTGAGTACTCTTTTACATCCAAAGTACAAAAATACATAAAATATGCAAAGAAATTCATCGATCTACCTTGCATCAATCAATGATAGATCTTGATATTCTCATCTATGATAGATCTTGATATTCTCATCTATGATAGATCTTGATATTCTCATCTATCTGTCTATCTCTCTAGCTATTTATTTATTTATCGAACTACTAACCTAACTAGTACCTTCCTACCTACCCATCCATCCATCCATGTATCTATCTATCTTTCTATTTAATAAATTTCATCGATCTTTCTTTTTTTCTATCCATTTATTTGTCTGCCTATCTATAGTCTGCTATTTATCTCCATCTATGTATTTACAGAAGAATCCACTTGCATGAGTAGTATATCTACACTTTTTGACTTAAGAATACAAGAAATTTTATTTATCAATCTTGGAATATAAGAATACAATACCAAAATGAAGATTTTATTGAAAGAAAAAAAGAGAGAAAAAGAAAACCATCAAAATTTTGAAAAGAAACTTCTCTCATATCTATGGCTTACTATACAAGATTTATCTCTATAACTTACTATTTATCTCTATATATGTATCAATAAAAGATTCTACCTACGTAAGTGGTTTATCTATTACTATATAACTCAAGAACATAGGAAATTTTATCTACATTCAATAGATTTTATTAATCTTTATCGAGTGCAAGAATAAAATGAAGACTTTGTTATTAAAAAAGTCATGAAAATTTGGATAAAAGATTGCTCCCCTAGATTTAAAACGTAAGACAGATTTAAAAGGTTTTTATTTTGTAAAATCGTGAGATTCTTTTAACTATATATGTATGCCTCATAGCTCAGCATAGATTCAAGCTCCCAAGTTGGGCTTACTTCAAACATTCATGTTCCCTCTTAATTAGTAGGCTCCATAGAAAGATTTATTTCTTGACTTCTTTCAATTGCCCTTCGATTATGAATTCTCTCACTTTTTTTTTGCATCATATGAGTCCCAAGCCTAGGAGGTTCGCTCATAAAAAGACATGCTTTACCGCTTTGTGAGCATATTATTAAAATTATTCCCACCTTCATTTGAATTCAAAATCCACTTGTAGAAGTCGTGGATCACTTCCAGAGTCTATATAAAAACTTCAAAACACTTGTACGATACATGGAAGCAATATACATACACTTGTGACCATCATTGTCTTGCTCCTTCATTTCTATGCATCATCTTTTTCGCCAACAGTAATCTTGCAGAGGCTTCTTCTCTCTCTATAGAGCTCCAAATCGGATGAGAGATAGCTCATTGGAAAGGTATTAGTGTTTAGTTTATGCCTGTAAATTTTCATGGCATTTGGTTGTGAAGATTGGGAGAAATCTTAGTTTTTCTGTCTCGGGGTCAATCTCTGCGTATTCCTGAAAAATAGGAAATACCACCGTTGAGTGTTCGATTCATTCCTATAGCATATTTTGCTTATTTCTTATATTCTTGTGCATTATATACACTCAACCCTATGTGTATCACTCCGTTTTTCTACCTCTTACAAGTTTCTCCAAGTTCTTTCAGTGGTATCAGAACTAGATCAAGATGGGTGACGGCTTTCCCTCAATGATCGAGAAGCTTGATCGACAAAACTACACGTAAGTTATTTTCTTGTGCATTATATACACTCAACCCTATGTGTATCACTCCGTTTTTCTACCTCTTACAAGTTTCTCCAAGTTCTTTCAGTGGTATCAGAACTAGATCAAGAAGGGTGACGGCTTTCCCTCAATGATCGAGAAGCTTGATCGACACAACTACACGGCTTGGCAAATCAGAATGGAGGCCTATTTGCAAGGTAGAAATCTTTATGGAATTGTAGCAGGTGATGAAGCTATGCCTATTCCAAGATCCAAAGGAGGACCTACACAGGAGGAGACAGATAAGCTCACACTTTGGTGCGCAAGGGATGCTCAAGCAAGGTCATACATATTAAACTTTATCTCTGACTTTCTATTACCACATATTGGAGGATGCAAGACATCTCAAGAGACTTTGGATGCCCTCAATACTTTCTTTTGTGCTAGTACCAAAGCAAGAAAAAATCATCTTTGGAACGAGTTCAACCAAATGAAGGAGACACCTAAACAAACCATCACAGAGTTTGTTACCAAGGTCAATGAGGTTGAGGATCAGTTAGCATCCATTGGATTGCTTATTGAAGAAGAGGCTAGGGAAAAAAACGTCCTAAAGAGGGAAAAAAGTGCCCAGAGGGTCCTAGAGTGTTCACACACATCACTACCTAAATATATCACAGAGAGAGAGAAAGAAGAAGAAAGAAAGTTTTTTTACGTGTATGACAGGCCAAAGTCGGCTTATGAGGGAAAAAACGTCCTAAAGAGGGAAAAAAGTGCCCAGAGGGTCCTAGAGTGTTCACACACATCACTACCTAAATATATCACAGAGAGAGAGAAAGAAGAAGAAAGAAAGTTTTTTTACGTGTATGACAGGCCAAAGTCGGCTTATGAGACAAAACATAAGATACATGATACGGATGTCATCCGGCTATCACAAAACTAAAGTAAGATCATAAAAAGCTAATACAATCTAGTCTCCAACATGTGTGGTAAAATACTAAGGCTGATGGAGCCCTATCCCTGGGGGTATATGCATGTCTTTATGCTGAGGGCAATACAATCATGAAGATGCATCTGTCTACTAGCTCCATCCAGTGGTAATGGAGGGGTGGAGGATGTGATCCATAGGTGGAGCCGGTGCTAGAGCTTTCTGTATGAAAGCTATAGGATCTTCTCTCATCAGGGCTACTCGCTGCGCAGTCTCCTCAAGATGTCGGGCTCGAATCTCCTCTATCTGGCGATGGTATAGCCTAACTCCTCTGAGCGATGAGGCTCGTGGTCTTCGTCTAGCTCGACTCACCTCAGCCTGCTGTAGTGTCACTTCTCGCTGGGAATTAGGTGGGGAGGGGACTCTAGACCTCTGGAAAAAATCAGTGAGCTGTAGTTGTCTCCTCTCCACCTATGTAGCTGTGGGTCTCAGTGGTAAGAGAGCATCTCTATGCCTCTGAATCTCTATCAAGAAACATCCTAACTGTCTCTGATCTCGGGATAACATATGTTACACACACACACAGAGAGAGGGAGAGAGAGAGAGAGAGAGAGAGAACCACCTCTCTATAACATATGGAAAAGCATCTGTGCCAATTCGCTCTGTGTGAGAGAGAGAGAGAGAGAGAGAAAGAAAGAAAGAAAGAAAGACTTTTTAACGTCTATTAGAGGCCAAAATCAGCCTATGAGACAAAACATATACATCAGTATGATCCAATCCACTGTGATCCCAAAAGGAAAATAAAGTGTGAGTACCGCAAACGGGTATAAAAGGGGTGGATAGTAACTGGCATCAAGGGTGTGGGGGTGCTATGGGTATGCACTCTATATGCTCAATGGGTGAGATACAAATATGATATGCATAGGGAGGGGAGGCTCGATGGTATCACAACCCACTAAATGCCTGGAGTGGGTCTAGGATATAATGCATCGGTGGGTAAGGCATCATGGCGATCCTCACAATGCTCTGAACGTCCAAATCGATAGGGGTGCACTGTTGACGTCTCTGTATCTCCATGTCATGGCGTGCGTGAATCGCCTGAATCTCTCTCTGATGTGGACAGGCTCTCCGGACTGGGGGCATCGGTCGTCGACGCTGTCGTCTAAGCTCCTCTGCTCTGTGTAATGTGACACCCCGCATCGAGTTGGGTCCTCGAGTGGCTGTGGGTCTGAAAAGATCTGTAATATAAGTCTGAGGGGGGGGGGGGGCCAGGTGTATCTCCATCTGCTGCTCGAGGAGTGATGCACGGCGTTGCTGGAGCTCTACTAGGAAACAACCTAGGGGGCGCTGGTCTGTCCCCAATAAAGTCCTGATCTCTCTGGGCCCCCTGAAGAGCTGTGGGTAGCGGTCTCTGATGTCCTTAGATGCCTGGCATCTACATGTGTAGTGCTCCTCGTCCTTCACCTCCTCTCTACATATCCTGCATAATCTCTCATCCCTCGGGGTATGTGTGGCTCGCCCAACCTCAATCTCGAGCTGTTTTGATGATACTCTGAGCTGCCCAATGGCCACTCTCTCAGCTGGTGCCATATATGTATCCATGTATCGTGGTCTCTGAATGAAACCATCGCTGTCACAGTCAAGAAGTGCTCTCTATAGTGTTGCCTCTTTGTGGGAAGAGGCTCCCGTGGTGCTATCCATGTCTCCCTGACGTGTATCTGTAGTAGGTCCTGACGCATGATCCTATTCCTCTCCGAACGAGAGAGGGTAATGTGGGGGGAAGAGAGGTCATACTGAAAAGGGGGAGATCCGTAATGCTCATGCCATGGTCTTCTAACCATCGGTAAGTCTGTGCATACCATACTCTCTCATGCCCTGTCTCTGCCAAATGTCTAGAGCTCTCAAATGCAAACCTGGTGAGTCTGCTGGTGGGGAGCTCTCTGACTCTCAGAATAAAGGTCACCAACTGGAAGAGGGCCTCCACTAGCAATCATGGCGATCTGGGGCCTCTCAATCTGCGCCCACATCGCCTCTGTGATCCCTGGTGCCCATACTGCCGCTGCGTACATCAATGCGGGTGTCACTAGAGTGTCAAAGAGCCACCCCTTAGTCCTGGGCTCCTGAAAATGTGTCTGAAAGAAGCATCTCTCCAATCCTGCAAGTGTGCATAGCCTCGCGTCAATCTATCTCTCGTGGCTTGTGCCATGGAGAATACCCCTGTGCTGCCTGAGAAGGTGACACCTAGGTAGACGTAGGAGTCCACTACCTCTATTTGTCCTCCAGCTGCTCTGAAAGAGGCACGATGGCGTACTGTCCTAGAGGTATGGAAGATCATGACCTTGGTCTTGCCAAGGTTCACTGTGAGTCCTCTCTCCATGCAAAAGGTATCGAGCGCCTGTAAATGTGACTACAACCCCTCCTGTGACTCTGAAAGCAGAACAATGTCATCAGCATATAATAGGATGTGTGGCGTACCTCCGAGGTCTCCTCCTCGCCTTCCTTCTCGCTGTATATACTCCGTGATCTCGTCGATGTAGAGACCGAAGAGAGTGGGTGAGAGAGGGCAACCTTATTTCACAACAATGGTGCTAACAAGGCTGTCTGATAGACCGCCGGGGCAGCGTACCCTGCCTATGACTCGTGCATACAAAGCGTGGATGGCCCATAGCATGTCTGATGGTAGCTGTAACTCCTAGAGCCTCCGTAGTAGTCTCTCTCAAGGGACCATGTCGAAGGCTTTGCGGAAATCCACAAAGCAACAGTATAGTCTCTGCTTCCTCGCCTTCGCGCTCTCAATCAAGCAACGACGCACGAAGATGTGGTCGATGGTGGAGAAAGTGCGGCGGAAGCCTGCCTGGCCGGGTGCTCTAATCCAAGCTGCCTCAACGTGTGTATAGAGCTCTTCCTCTAGTACTGCCCCATAGATCTTGGCTAGGATATGGCCTATCATAATAATCCTGTAGTTCCCTAGGTCCATCATATCGCCGGACTTATGGATAGGCGTAATGGTATGCATAGTCCATGAGTCGGGTAATCCCTCAACCAAAGCACGGTTGAAGAGATGGGCGATCAAGTGGGAAACTACATCTGCGGCATATATGAAGTGCTCTCCTTGTAGCCCCGTATGGTCTGCTGAGCGGCCATTCTGTAGCCTATGGATGGCCTGTCGTACCATGCCTGCCGTGAAGAGGGTGGATATCACAGGACGCGGTGTGGAAGGAATCGACAATGGTGGCTGTCCTAGGACGTCATATAACCTCTGGGCGTAGGTGTGCCAAGTTGGAGGATCTGCTATGGGTGTAGGTGGGCGTGGCTCACGTAGTGCCCTCCACGCGGTGGCACAATCCCTACTCATGAGAAGGTCGATCAACTCTGCCTCCTGTCTCTCCTCGAAAGCTCGCCGCTTCCGGTGTGTGAGGACTCGCATCTGTCGTCGTGCCTCCCTCTCTGTGATGGATCCCAAGATACTCTGTGCTCTGAGATGTCGGTATAGTCGCCTACACTCCTCATCGTACCATCTATTATGGGGTGTATGCCCCAGCCGTGTCGAATGTGCAGTGCTGTGGGTGGTGTATGGGAAGCTAAGAGTAGAAGATGTATGGAGGATTGAGGAGAAGTGGGCGGTGAGGGTGTCCAAGGAGGCAGAGGGATCAAGGGAGTAGATGCGCTCTCGAACATGGGAGCTATAGATATGTGCTAGCTCATATCTAAAGTGAAATGCCTGTGGTGTCGTGGGTGGAATGCAGGTGAGACCGCTCGAGGTGGGCCAGGTCCCCATCGCATTATATATAACGAGACGGTGTGCTTCTCCCATCTGGAGTAGGTGTCGGCCGTATGAGGTGGGTGTGGCGGTGTCGGCTGAGGCTCTGAGTGTAGGCATGTCCTCTATGGTACGAAGCATCTCCGGGTCGTCAAAGTCGTAGATATCACACTGGTGGCTCTGAGTGCGGGCATTAAAGTCTCCTACAAGGAAGACTTCACCCATCCCAGTATACTCCATAATCGTGTCACTGAGGCAGTCATATGGCGATGTGGTGTTTGGTCCCTCCCCCCTGATAGCTGCTCGGGGAATGTGTGAAGCGCAAACCAATGGGTGCAATATAGCATACAGCAAAGTACGCTGCTCTCTCCTCTGATAGCTGGAGGCGTATCCACATGAAACGTGCCTCTAGGTCTCTGGCTACCACCTGTACCCTGTGCTGTAGCGACTGTCTATAGAGCACGGCTACTCCTCCTGATCCTCGTGTGGTGTGCTGTCTCATCTGACGGCGGTGAGCTGACTCCCACATATAGCCCTCAATCCTCGGTAAGCTCCTCCCCGGGCTCTCGTGTGTCTCTGTCAAAAAGATAATGTCTCTGCCCTCCATCACCTCCTCGAGGCTCCTCGGATGTGTCCTCAAAGATCCATTGCAGTTCCAGATTGCAATGTGCACCTCCTTCTGTGCTGTCTCATAGGCCGTGAATCCCTAGTCAATGGGCCGTCCATCAATGATGACCCGACAGCCTCTGTATAGGGCACGATGTCCCTCTTGTCTGGCCTGGAGGACACGCGGCATGCATGCCCGTCTCTGCTCTACCTGCATCCGTGTGAGGTCGTCATCCAAATAGATGGGGGTGCCCGGTGTAGTGCGTAGTATTGCCCATCGTCTGAGGAAGTCTCTCCTCCCGGCCTCATATGAGAACTGAAGGATAAGTGCTCTGCTTTGTATGGTATCCCGTCCTTCTCTCCAAGCTCGGGTGAAAGGGAGAGGCTTATCCGCGCGGTATCCAAGTAATGTGCACAAGCGATGCCCGTCGTGCTCTGGTGATCCGTCTGTCTCTGTGAGGCCGGAGACGTGAACATTGAGCCTGCGAGCCTGTCACATCCGCTCCTCCTCAATGGTGGTATGCACTATGTGGATCTCCTTTCTTTGCCTCCTGTCGAAGGTTCTTTTTTACAACCTCGACCCATCCATCTTTCTTAGTCTCAAGCTCGCTCTGCACCATACGTGCGCGCACACACACACATTCATATATATATATATATATATATATATATATATATATATATATATATATATATATATATATATATATATATATATATATATATATATATATATATATATATATATATATATATATATATATATATTGTGTGCGCGCGCATGTATGTATGTATGTATGTGTGTGTGTGTGTGTGTGTGTGTGTGTGTGTGTGTATGTATGTATGTATGTATGTATGTATGTATGTATGTATGTATGTATGTATGTATGTATGTATGTATGTATGTATGTATGTATGTATGTATGTATGTATGTATGTATGTATGTATGTATATATATATATATATATATATATATATATATATAGAGAGAGAGAGAGAGAGAGAGAGAGAGAGAGAGAAAGAGAGATGTGTGTATTGATATATATAATGTATATGTATATGTATATGATGTATATGTATATCTATATGTGTATGTGTATGTGTATGTGTGTTTATGTGTATGTGTATGTGTATGTATATGTATATGTACATGTATATGTATATGCGTGTGTGTGTGTGTGTGTGTGTGTGTGTGTGTATGTGTGTGTGTGTGTGTGTTTTCCCCCTTTCCCTATGTGTGCACGTAGCATGTGCACTCAAGTGTTCTTGATTACCTCATGCTCTTCTTTTCTCTCAGGGAAACATTGCCACAAGGAAAGATTTTCCTGGTATCCTGTTAGCAGGCCAAAAGAGAAATCCTTTATACAAAGAAAGGTTTCCTTGGTATCCTATTGTTAGTCCAACAGAGAAATCCTATATACAACCTTCATATATCATCTTTTAATCATAGGCACATCTTTGTAAAGCACTCATACTTCTTTAATGAGATAATTAATGGAGCCATTAATAAAAGATTGTTGCAATACCAGGTTTTGCTTCTCGACTTCCAAACCAGATCTCTCTTTCAAAAGTTCTTCAAGCTTCTTGTTCATATTTTTTTCTGCATCCTTTTGCCAAAGTTTTACCTCTTTCTTTAGAGCTCGGACCTCTTGAAATCGTCTATCAATATCAACATTTTTCTGGTGGAGATCATGCCTAATAGTTTCAAGTTGTTCCATCTGACTTTTATAGTCTTTTGCATGTGATTCCACCTGTCATGAACAAACAAATAGTAGTTTCTAGCAGGAAAATATTATGAGTTTTGAGTATAGAAGAACGCTTAATAGATCTGAACTTACAACAAGGGTAATATGGGAAATACCTTCATAAGATGCTCCTCATGGCGCTTGTGAAGCTCCTTTTCAAGTGACTCAGTTCGGATTTCAATTTCTTTCAGTTGTTTTAGTTTAATATCCAGCACATTTCTCTTCTCAACCAGTTTTTGCATATGTTTCCTTAAATCCTCATCCTTCTTTTCAAGAATTGATTCATGTTGTCTGAGATTATTCTCCTGCTTTTTCAGCTCTTCTGCCATCTTCTCCTGTTCTTTCTGAACCTTGTTATGAAGCACGTGAAAGTGCTCTTGCTCAGTTCTCACTTGGACTTCAAGTCGTTCTAATAACTCCTGCTTCTGGAGCACCTCATCTTCTTGCTGTTTGATTCTATTTTCCCATTCTTTCATTCTTTCATCTGCAGACTCCATGTCCTTTGCAAGGCTTTCCCTGGCTGCTTCCACAGTCCCCCTTAATGCTTCAATTTCTGCTTTTCTTTCTTCAGTAGAATTTCTCTCTACATCCAAATTCGCCATTATCTCATTCAGCTGAGTCCTTTCATCATCATACTGTTTTTTGATATTTTTCAGAAGTTTCTCCCTTGCATTAAGCTTCCGTGCGAGGTTTTCAACTGCAATACATTTTTCTTCTAGCTCTTTCTCAAAACACCTGAGCATATCTTCCTTCGCTGCAAGCTGTTCCCTCATATCTTTCGTAGCTTTCTTCTCTTTTTTGTCAAGCATTCGCTCCTCATTTAGCTTTTCCCATTCTTGTTTCAGCTTGTCACTCTCATTATTGACTTCAAGCCATTGCGTCTCCAAAGATTTCTCCTTCTCTAGAGCTTGTGATTGCTGATTTTGTAAAACAAGCTTCTGTTTATTCAGATTGTCTGTCTCGAGTTGGACATCTTGCAGTGTCTTCTTCACCTGCTCCTCAAGAGCATTAACCTGTTGTCTTTTCTCCTCGATTAATGCCTTCTCTAAACAGAGTTCCTCGGACTTTCTCTGTGCTTCTGCTAAGGAAACAGCAATCTGTTTTTCACTTTCTGCAACAGCCTAAATCAAAGAGCAATTAAGGATTCAGAACTAATGCAATGAAATTGCTACACTTGCAGATGGGCTATTTTACAGTGATGAAATATTATAACTAACAGTTTGTAGAATACAGACTTCTTTTTCTCAGTTCTTCAAATGTGTGCAACCCATATTAATCCTGCTCCACGGGGTTACAAAGAGCTACTGATATTTTCTCATATAGCAGTGAGCAACGCT